>CM033643.1:162234321-162860459 GCA_019512145.1 Engystomops pustulosus | reverse complement strand
TAAAACCCCCTAAAATTCAAATTGGCCCCTTTCCCTAAAACTGATATAAATATACTGTAAAAATCATAAACAAATTAGGTATCGCTATGTCTGAAAATGCCCAATCAAAATATAACAACGGTTTTTCATTGTGTTAAATCCCGTAACAGAAAATAGTAGCCAAATTCGAAAATGGCAATTTTTTGCTATTTAAAAAAATCTAAAATCCTATAAAAAGTATTTGAAAGGTCGTACAGTCCTAAAAATGGCAGCATTGAAAACATAAAGTCACAAAAAGAGAGTCAAAAAAAGTCACAGCTCTGTACACAAGTATGAAAAAGTTTTAGCCCCAGAAGATGGAAAAATCAAAAAGAAAATTTTTGCACAGGAATAAAGTAGACATGTCATTTGGGACGCACAGTGAAAAAAATCCAAGCCCACAAGAAAATGGTGCAAAAGCGTTTTTTCCCCATTTTCACTGTATTTGGAATTTTTTTTCTCGCTTCCCAGTACACGATATGGAAAATTAAATAACATCACTATGAAGTGCAATTTGGTTCACAGAAAACAAGCAATCACAGAGCTCTGATTTTTGAAGATGGGGAGTGAAAAATGTAAGTGAAAAAACTAAAAAAGATTCTTAAATAAACTCAGGATAATAAAATAATAAATACAGCATTGCACAGATATTCCAACCTGTCTCTGATTAGATTATCAGTTATTTCTCCTATCTGCTCAATGCAGAAATCTTTGCCCCTTTGCCCTCCAATACAAGACGAGCTCACACACAGACACTTTGTGCCTGCGGTGTGCACTGACTTGCTCTACATGCTCTATGATCTTTATAGCAGGGGAGGCATATAGCAGAGCGGACAGTGTTTAATTTAGCTCAGTTGTAGCAGAGCTGAGAGTGTCAGTGTGTTGTATGAATCTCATGGATCTCATCTCTGATTGGTCTCCTCTCTTTTTTTTTCCTATGTGTCAGATACTAGTAGAATCTTCAGAAATTGAATAAAAGTGTAGATAAGCATGTACCCTGATAACCTAACCACATTGTCAGCACACAGGAAACATAATGTATCTGCTTAGAGAGTCCCCGCCCATACCCTGGAATTTTACATTGACCACCACTGAGTGATAGGAGCTAAAACAGCCATAAAACTGAGCAATATTGTAGAGTGTCACAGTTCGTAGGGACGAACTCAGAGTCTCTTTGGGAACAGTCAGTGGACCCTGTGGACCACCGAGGGAGATGATGGTACTAGACGACACCCGGGACTGGAGTCTAAGTGGCACCTGGTCTTCACCAGAGCCCACCGCAAAGCGGGATGGTCTTGCTGCGGCAGGTTGCAACCTGGTTGTTCCATGGGTGCAACTAGGACCGCGGTGGCGGCCAGGGTAAAGGATATGCAGGAAACAGTCTGAGCCTGGGATGACAGCAGGAACAGGGAGGAACACTGGTAAAGCTGGCATGGACTGAAGACACCGCTGGACTGGAACCTTGAAAGGCACAGCAGGAACACCGAGGCAGGGTGAAGACGCTGAGCTGGCACACGACACAGGTAGACAGGAACGGACAGGCCCATGGAAGAATGCTGGTGACTTGGTAGCGTCTGGGAATGCCAGAGACACACAGGAGCACCAGGGAAAGCTGGAGACACAGGAGTGTCTGGGAACACTGGAGACACAGAAAACACAGGAGCGTCTGCAAACGCTGGAGACACGCAGGAAGGCTTTCTCTTCTTTAGGAGTAGCTTTAAGAAGCTAGGTCTGGAAACCCTGGAAGGTCCTAGGAGAAGATCCGGCAGGGAATGCTGGGAGCTGCAGGATTATATAGCAGAACCGGAAATGCCACCGCCAGTCAGGAGGACACTGGCCCTTTGTATCCCACAGAGACGGCGCGCATGCACCCTAGAGAGCGGGGAGTGCGCGGCCTAGTAGGTCAGGAAGCAGGAGCGTGAAGAAGCGAGTCCGGGCCGGGGGGGTTGTCACGTCATAAGGGAGGGCACGGGTGTGCCCGCAATCCGCAACCAGGATCGTGGGAGCGGCTGTGACAAAGTGACAGACAAAATTATGTTTATTATGTAAACATCATTAGGGGGTTATAATTTGAGAACTTTCATGAGCAAACCCCTTTAAGAAATCATAAATTGTATATAAATTTGCAAGGTCTTAATGCCTTTAAAAAACTTTCGCCATATTCTTTATCTACTTTACTGATTACTTTTTTATACTTGTATGGAGCTGAGTCATGTTTAATTTTTATTTGGGACTAGCTGTCTTTGTATTGCTACCTGTCACGGGTGCTCCTGCGAACCATGTCGCGGATCGCGGGTACACCTGTGCTCCACGGGCTACCAGTACCCATCTCCCTGCCCTGACTTACCTCTCCTGGCTCCTGTCTGTGCTCCGGGTCCCGGACTGTATGTCACACATCTCCTTCCTTCCAGGCCGTGCACTCCCGCTGCTAGGGCGTGCGCGTGTGGACTTCTCACCGTCCTCCTGATTGGTGCTGGCTAATCCGGCTCACCCTTTATAATCTGGGAACCTCCCTTTCTTCCTGGCCAGATCTTCAGCATTCCAAGGAACTTCCAAGGTTTCCCACACCTCGCTTCTCACAGTGGTTCCTGTTGAAGTGATTGCCCACCAGTGTTTCCAGACCCCTCCATTTTCCTCCAGCGTTTCCAGACGCCTAGGTGTTCCTCCAGCCTCCAGCGTTCCCATACACTCCTGGTGTGTCCTGTCTTCCAGGCACCTCCGTGTCTCCTGTCTCCAGTGTTCTCATACGCTTCCTGATGTGCCTTCCAGGGTTCAAGTCCAGCGGTGTCTTCAGTCCTGTCTGCTAGCATTACCAGTGTTCCTCCATGTTCCTGCTGTTATCCCAGGCTTGGACTGTTTCTCGCACATCCCTGTACCTTGGCTGCCACAGCGGGCCTCATACCGTCTCGCGCGGTGGTCCAGAGGGTCGACAGACTCCTCCCTCCAAATTCCCATAGAGACTTTCCTCCCGGGTACTCCCAAGTATCATCCTGTTTTCTGTGTTATCCGTGACAGTAAGATCCGGCCATGGACCACATCATGGACTGTTCTAAGGAATCATACCAGTTGCTGACAGATCTTCTCGCCTAGCAGGCTCATCTGATTTTTTCTTGAGTACAGGATCTGAGTACGGTTGTCACCCTGCTCCGACAGCTACTAGACGCCCGGCTACCACAGGCTCCACTTCTGCAGCTTCCCAGTGCTGCTCCAGCTTTTCAAGAGCCACTCCAGCCTGCCTCCATGCCTCAACAGCTGTCTGATTGCCAGCAACTTCAAGTCCGGATTCCACGTCGGCCTCGCTTGGCTCCGGTGTTCCAAAAGCCAGCCGCCATGGTTGCACTGCTTCCAAGCTCTCCAGAGTCTCCGGCTTTCCCAGACGCCTCTCCAGAGTCTCCGGCTTTCCCAGACGCCTCTCCAGAGTCTCCGGCTTTCCCAGACGCCTCTCCAGCCTCCGCAGCTTCCCAAAGCTGTTCCAGCTTTCCAACAGCTGCTCCTGCCTCCGCAGCTTCCCAGTGCTGCTCCGGCTTCCAAAGAGCCACTTCAGCCTCTGGCTGTACTGCTTGCAGAGGAGTCTATGACAGTTTGTCCTGTTTCTGCTTTCGTTCTCAGGTGTCCCATCACCAAGATGAATTGCAGGAGGTCAAAGAAGAGGCTGAAGAGAAGAGAAGAGAAGAGGGGCCCTAAAGGGGGGCTACTGTCACAGGAGCTCCCGCGATCCATGTCACGGATCGTGGGTACACCCGTGCTCCGTGGGCTGCTGGTCCCCGTCTCCCTGCCTGGACTTACCTCTCCTGGCTCCTGTCTGTGCTCCGGGTCCCGGCATGTAGCCCGCACGCCTCATTCATTCCAGGCCGCGTGCTCCCGCTGCTAGATTTTCAGACTTCTCAAGATTTAAGGGCCAACGTCCTCCTGATTGGCACTGGCTAGTCCGGCTCACCCTTTATAATCCAGCACCTCCCTTCCTTCCTGGCAGGATCTTCAGCATTTCAAGGAACTTCCAAGGTTTCCACATCTCGCTTCCCACAGCGGTTCCTGTTGAAGTGATTGCCCACCAACGTTTCCAGACGGCTCCGTGTTCCTCCAGCGTTTCCAGATGCCTCCATATCTTCCCACATGCTCTTGGTGTGTCCTGTCTTGCACCGTTTCCAGACGCCTCCGTGTCTCCTGCGTTCCCATATCCTTCCTGCTGTGCGTTACCAGTGTTCCTCCATGTTACTGCTGTCATCCCAGGCTTGGACTGTTTCCTGCACATCCCTGTACCTTGGCTGCCACCACGGGCCTCATACCATCTCCCGCGGTGGTCCAGAGGCTCCACTGGTCCACAGACTCCTCCCTCTGGACTCTTCCCATAGAGACTTTCCTCCTAGGTACTTCCAGGTCCCTTCCAGTTGTCTGTGTAACCCGTTACACTGCCACTTTGAGAACTGCACAGCATCAGAAATGTGATGATTTAGACATATTTCATTGTTACAATGTTCACTGTATTTTTATATTTTCATAGATTGATCATTGGAACACAGGAACACATAACATTCTTATTATTTGCTTGGGACACCTCTGATTCTGTAATTTGTGTTAGCTCAAGTTATATTAGTTAATAAGTGCTGAAGGGGAATATGTCCACAACAGCTCTACAGAGCTAAAGAGACATATGTAATAAGGCTGAGAGGACAGATATAGAGGTCTTGGGTTACCAGGTCCACCTAAACTAGCTGACCTTTACTACATCTTCCTACCTCAACTAAAGGTAGACAAAATGTAGTAGACCTGACGTGAATATGTGTAGCAGGTAGACAGATGTAGCTTCAGAGCTGCTACATCTTTTCCCGTCAGCTCTGCTACATCAGTCTACAGCGGACTGATGCAATAGAGCTGAGGTAGATGATGAGTTGAGCTGACGGGTAAAAGGGTTAAAAGGGTATTCTTATCTTGCCACTGACATTTAATAATAATTTTATGTGATTTCATAAAATTAATCTGCCATATATACACATTTCTTAAATAAGATGTTATGTAATGAATGTTTCAGTTTAAAGAAAATGTTGTCTATTAAAAACAAAATTATTGCCCTTGGATTCAACCACTTCTGATGGAGATTGTATGAAATGTCCAGGAATTATTGTATGTTCTACAGCTGTGGTATTGGTAGCTGAATCCAGTTGTCATAAAGGTCTCATTTGCGCATCTATTGGCACCTCTGCTAGAGGCGGTGGTCATATCCAAGGACATTTATGGGTATATTTATGGGAAATTATATCACACAGGTACATTATTATTAATAAAATGTAATTGAAGAAATGTATGGTTATGGCAGATGAATGTAATCAAATGTGAAAGCAGAGATGAAAATATCCCTTATACCTTTAAATATAGCCAATGCACACATTGCATACATACACGATCTATATTGTTACAAAGGGTTGGGCTATTGTATGGGTATGTAAATCCTTAATATAAAAAACACCATATATAGAAACACTAGATATTCAGGCTACAAGACACACCTCTAGTTTGTCTATTTATGAAAAACGGAAAGAGACATGGGGTGAGGTCACACTCATATACCAACACATGGACATATGGCGGACACATGTGTATGAAGACATGGCATAAATAAGAGCAACGGAAGATGCAAAGAAGATGAAACCTCCTGGCCTACACAGAAATATAATCTCAAAAGTATCTGACTGACTTAAACATGTGACAGATACACTCTTCAAATATTCAGTTTTCCTGCAAGCTGGTGTCCCCCAATGTATTTGGGAAGAGTATATTCAAGGACACCAAAAATAATTATTTCATATTGAAAAATAATAATTAAAGGGGTTTGCCCATGAAAGAAAGTGCTTAAATTTTAATCCCCTAGTGATGTGAACAAAATAAAGATCATTTTTAACCTTTTACTTTGCAATTTTAGTCAGTTTTATTGTTGTTTCTGGTCCCACTCAGTGATGGTCAGTGTAATATATCAGAGTGTGGGCGGGGACTCTAAGTAAAAACTTCATGATTCCTCTGTGCTATGAGATTCTGAGTGCTGACAATATGCTTAAATTTACCAAGTACAGGTTTATCTACAATTTTACTTAGCTTCTAAACTTTCTATCAGTATCTGACACATAGAAAAAAAAGAGATGAGACAGATCAGAGATGAGAGATAGGATAGATGGATATGAAACACAATAAAACTCTCAGCTCTGCTAACTCACTTAATCAATAAAACACAGCTCTGCTATAAAGACCTTATCTGTCTGTAGCTTGTAGCCTCCGGCAGGAGGCGGAGAGCACTAAAGTGTGCAGATAGAAGCTATTCATGTGAAGAATCCAACCAGAATCAGAAGATCTAGGGACAACCAAATTTGTACACACCAGGACTAATAGACATTTGAAATGCTGTTTTTTTGATAACAGTAAATATATTTAAGAATATTGGGGCATATTTGCTAAGGGCTTTGCGCCGCACTTTAGTCGGACTGTTCATGTTCTTCATGGCTAAAACGGCTTGAACAGGTAATTGTGTGCACTGCGATTGTGGAGCACGTGAACCTTTTGTGGAGCAGCTGCACTGGCTTCCATGTTACACAAATTAGGGGGCGTGCCGTAGGACGGTCGACTGATTCGAATTGATCGCTATATTTAACTTTGAAATTGTGTCACACGCCCTTTTAAAGATGCACCATAAAAAAAGATGATGAATTTTAGAGAACGCGGGCGGGAATGTAAGTAAAAGTACCCCATTGTCTTAGTGGAAATACTCCTTTAATAAATAATGTGAGAATGATTAGCTCATAGTCAACCAGATTCAAAAAGTGTTAAAATCAGAGCCCTCTCCATACAAGGTGGGTGTTTGCTGCATATTGCAGTAAACACCCACCGGTAACACACGCGGTCAATGCCGGAGGCATTTATAGAGTAACTGTAAATGGTTTTTTTTCCACAAATCAGTAGCTCTAGCATTTAATTTTTCACCTCAGACATCAAAAAGACTAAAATCCGCCCTGCTTACATCTCTCAGGTTCTCCATATCTTCCTAACCCTGCTGTGCTGGCCAAAAAGGACCTTAGAAAGACTGTCAAAGGTACTGAAAGGTCAATTGTTATACATGTTTGTCGGAAGTCGGCAAATATGTATTACCAAGGAGACTAGAGAAGGTATGCAATTGTCACTATATGCAACTATCTCTCTTCTAGTGACACAGATAGAGATGAACGCTTGTCAGTGGGCCTCTCAAAGTCCCAGAGGCACCACCCCCTTTGCCCCAGATAGCTGTTAATAAAAATTCAGCATGCACATACCGGTACTTATTCACCCTCAAAAGCATGTAATATACCCTCACCAGGCACATTTACATACACACTCACACACACAGAAGGGCACTAACAAGAACCAGAACTCTCTCCCATCTATATTGTCCCACCACACTAAAAGAACCAGAGGAAGCTTCAGCATAATCACCTTCCTCAGCCCCAGTATATAGATAGAGGCTGTCTTGGCTTCACAAAGACAAATAAACTTACAGCACTAGTGATCCAGAGGAGGTAGAGCAGCATTAAGTGATTTCCTTGTGGAAACTTTGCCAATTAAGCTCATCTTGCAGGCTTGTGGAGACTTATAGCCATTAATGCTCCATGAGGGGATTCTAGGAAATACGCAAAAGAGTTTTCCAGGATGGGACAAGGAAAGCCTGAAATTCATGCTTCATTGTAAGGTGGGCGACCTTAGAAGCCAGCAAAAAATGCGTGGTTTTCCATCCTGGAAAACTCCAGCACTCCGTGTCAGAACCTTCAGTGATGACACAGAACTGGCAGCCCTGAAACTCATGCAGAAATTGATTTCAGCTGTGGTGGATCCCCAAAACTCCTGGGACCAAGAGCAATCACCAAACGTATCCCGTTTTCCCTACTAGCTATGCCTCTGAGTTGAGATATTAATAACTGTGCTGCGGTGGGAGTAAGCAGCACTGCAACGCAACAATATTAATACCTGACTGCTGCAGCTTCTACAACTTCTAGGCAGCCGTTACATGCCACAATTAGTGTTATTTTAAAGCGACAGCTGGCTGCCTTCAATACAATAATTCAAAGATAATACAAAGATGACAACACCTTATCAAGCAGGGAAGGAAGGAATCGCAACTCATCTCATGACAGGTACCCCTGATGAATGTAGATACAGGTGGTACCCTACTTAAGGACACCCGACTTAAGACCCATAGTTAAAGACGGTCCCCTCTGCCCACTGTGACCATCCTCTCTGGATGCTTTCCTTTAGTCCCAGACTGCAAAGATCAGCTGTAAAGTGTCTGTAATGAAGCTTTATTGATAATCCTTGGTCCAATTACAGCAAACAAATTTTGAAACTCCAATTGTCACTGGGGCAAAAAAAAAATTTTTCTACCATTATAAAATATACAGTTATGACTAACATACAAATTCAACTTAAGAACAAACCTACGGAACCTATGTTGTATGTAACCTGGGGACTGCCTGTATATTGTAGCCAGAAGGAGCAGGGCAGTGTAACATGCAGGGGAGCCAATTCATGGACATATCATCATGAAACAATTTGTAGAGATAGATAATACTGGGGACAGTGCGGCTTTTTTGCATTATCTAAATTACTGTTAACGCAACTTTAAAGTCATATTATCTACTGCATCATCTGTCGATATGAACATGTATCTGACCATTCTGCATGTAAAACACTAATCTAGTATCATACTACAGCTGCACTGACATGGTGGTCACCTTCCCTGTTCTAGACCAACAGATATGCATACTGCATATGAGGGTACACATTGCAGTCTCCAAAATCACCTAGGAAAAGGAGTGCTGCATATGTGATATACCCCAGGGACCTCTCCGCTGATCTCTAGGCAACCTGACTATTGCAAGATAACAATCAATAAGATGGAAAATTTGTAGAGCTGACCACTACATTCCTATGGAGAACACTAGGAGCTGTCGCTGCCAGTGCTGGAGGACAGAGATCAGAGTCCACTGTGACAAATTAATGTTTCCAGAAAACAAGCTCCAGGCTGCTGATGCATTAACCCCCTACTCACTGGAATGACATGCAGGCATCTCACTCCATGTAGCTATTTGGAAAACTTTCATTTGCTGGACTGAAGCCTCTAACTTACTAGAAAGAACTTGCCCATCTTCAGTTCTGCCATCACAGCATGTGAGATTGCAGCTCCGCTTCACAGTGTGTGCACTCAGGGTAGGGAGGGTAAGCCACCATTACACAGGAGGCAGCCCAACTCGTCACTTGCTACAACTTCTGGGACAACATAGTGTATAATCTCCTCATCAAGATTCCGGTCAGAGTCTACGGAAGCCGGGCAAAGTCTCAATTATTATTCTGGCAGTAGATACTTATGGTAATGATACAGAGCTATTTGTAGCATTCACTGGTGCACACCAAATAAACATACAGGAGAAATAGTAATAACAGTTACTGTGTTATAAGCTTATAATTAGATCAATAAATAAAAGTTAATAAAATGGAGCAATTTCTACTTCAACTTAATGTTCAGTGCCTATAAGTAGTTAGGAGTAAAGATATGGATGTGCTGTAGGCTTATGTATGTCATAAAATGAGGAACTGGGAAAGTGGGATCCTCTATGGCAGTGATGGCGAACCTTTTTGAGCCTCAGTGCCCAAACTTCAACCAAAAGCCGCTTATTTATTCCAAAGTGCCAGCGCAGCAATTTAAGCAGTAATGTATTTCTCCTTGTTCATTGACAACTTGCAATCCTTCAGCCTCCCAAGGACACCAACAAAGTTGAAAGGAGGAAGGCAAATTCATCTGTCATTGTAGGAAGGTTCTGCAGGCAGATTCTTTGAGTTCTGTCTGGTGAACTTCATTCTGGGGTGATGGCCTGGGTGCCCACAGAAAGGGCTCAGAGTGCCGCCTCTGGCACCCATGCCATAGGTTCGCCACCCCTGCTCTATGGATATTGGAATATCTATAAACAGCATCACTTTCCCTGCCAGGCATTGCTGGAAATCTTGTTTCGATATTGGCAGCAGCTATTTTTCAATTTTGACATGTACAAATAAAACAGAAATTACAGCACAAAGAATTATAATAACTAGAGATTAATTTGATTAGTCACGAAGCCGAAGTTTACAGTGAACAAAGTTTTTTCCCCTCTTATTACCAAAATGGGCATGAGTACAACGTGTTACATGGCGGCCATTTTCTAATCTCGGCACTTCACACTGCATGTGCTGTCTGTAGCGTATAGCTGCTTCTACTGTACGGTGTTGTTAAATAGAGTAGATCCGTGTCAAATCAACAAAGTTGAATAACCAATATGTCAGACATAGAGGTAGCAGGTGGAGCAGGCACAGGAGCACAGCACAGTAAGGGGACGTCGCGGCATATGTGGCTCTGTGAGGCCAGAATTGCCGTTGTTATCTAGCAGCAGATAAGGTTGTCGATTGGTTGATTAAGTCATCCACTTTCTTCCAGATGACATCTAACAACCCCAACTAAGAGTCCGTGGGTTCGTCAGATACAACCCTTAAGAGCAGGTCAGCGGCGCTCACCTGTCCTCATCCTCCCTCTATCCTGTTCATTTCTCTCAGCCAGAGATCTATTAGGTGTTCTGGGCTCAGCCCCATTATATACCAAGGACGAATTCTTTGAGGACAGGGCACAGCAGTGTCACGCAGTGTTACACCTGGTTTGGCTGGGCAAAAAAAAAAAAAAGCCACACACTGGAGAAACTGCTCGCGTCATGCAAGAAGAAATCAAAGTGTGGCTTTCTCCGCAACAACCGAAAATCGGAACCATGGTGACAGTAAACAAGTCCCCATGTTGCTCCCATTGTCTAAGGGTCCCACATCCGCATTTTCCTCGGGTTTCCTGACTTTTCAGGGATTGCTCCGGGGATTATGTCGCAGGCGACACAAATAGGGGGGCGGGCCATCGGACAACGTACGGGATTTAACATTTAAAATTGATTTGCAAGCCAAGCACTTACATGCACTAAGAAGAAGGTGGTGAATTCCAGCGGACCTGATCAGGGAAGCAACACATGCAGAATATCGGGCACACGCTCGTAGTGAATCACTGCAGACTTCATCCTCGTTGGACATTCTGGATTGGGGTTCACACAGGAACCGGGTAAGTAATTGTCCCCCATGGTGTCTGCGCTGCACCGAGGAGGGATGGCCATGCTCCCTGCATGGCGCAAGTGTTCAATCTGATTGTCAACATATTCCTCAAGTCTACCACCCATCTGCAAGACATTCTAAAATTGGCCAGGAAATTGTGCATGCACTTCAGGCTATTCTTTAAAAGCCAAGCACAGGCTCCTCGAGTTGCAGCATAAGAACTGCCTACCCAAAGTTTGATATGCGATGTTTCCACCCGTTGGAATTCTTTCCTCCATATGTTAGACCGCCTGTATGAACAGAGAAAAGCCACTAATGATTTTTTGATGATGCAAGTGGAACGGAGTACTCCCCAGTGTCATCTCATGGGCACATCGCACAACAGTCGGTGAGCGGGCAGTTGGAGGCGGCGCTGCGCTCTCCTGAGAGTGGCAGCATCTGTGGTCGACTTTCTGAAATGTGCACAGATGCGGCACACCTTCGTGAGCAAATCAGACAGATTGGGGTATGTCTTGAGGAACCGCTGAACTATCAGATTGAACAGATGGGCCAGGCATGGCACATGTGTCAGTCTGCCGAGTTGCAGAGCTTCAGGTTCAACGGTGCCAGCCACAGATTGGTCTGCGCCGTGATGCCCTGTAATAGCTCTTGGGCGGTGTGCATTTTATCCCCTAGGCTCAGCAGTTTGAGCACCGCCTGCTGTCGCTTAGCGACGGCACTGCTGCTGCGCCTAGAACTACCGACTGATGGCGCCATGGCCATGGATGGTAATTTGGAGAAGGAGTGGAGGAGCTCGAGGAGTGCTCACTTGGGTAACATGGGTGGACTGCTTGGAAGACTGACTGGTCGACAAATGGCTAGAAGCATTGTCCGCAATCCATGACATCACGTGTTCGCACTGTTGTGGCCTCAACAGTGCTCTACCACGAGTCCCAGTAAGTTGAGACATGAAGCTAGGGAGTGTAGCTCTGCGGCATTCCCCTGCTCCTTTGAACAGATAACCGGACTCAAAAAATGCAATCCAACGTTTTTTTTTATATATCAAAAACATTCAGTGACATAAAACACATATACATCAACAAGCCTTCGGCGAGATGTGCCAATTGTCTACGAGACAATTGCCTGTCATGTCAAAATTGCACAGGTATTATTAAAGGAGATACCTTTGATCACCCTAGAAAGGGGACACCTATACAAGTTAAGCGATTCTACACGTTCAATACCTAGTCAGTTGTTTCCATGTTAAAATGCCCATGTGGCTTAGTCTATGTAGGGCAAACAATGAGATCCATTAAAACTAGATTGAACGAGCACAAATCTGTGATCAGACAGTTTCTTTGTAAAGAACAGAAGAGCTTAAAGGGGTATTCCGGGAATATGAACGTCTGACACAAAAACCCTTGATGATATAAATAAATGAATACAACAATACTCAATGTCATTAGTCACAAAACGGAGCTAAAATAATATGATTTACAAAATTTATGGCCTCTCTAAAGTAGGTGGAGTTATCACTAAGATGGCCGCCACTGGAAACTACAAGTTCCATGATCCTTTAGTTCTCAGTAACTCCTCCTACAACTTATGCTATGCTCCCAGTGATGATGTAACAGGTTTTCTTGCTCTGTTACCATAGTAATGATGTGTAACTGCCATCACCACAACACTGGCCATACTGGATGCACTGCAACCAACCGACTACAGCCAAACATAGTGGTGGTCACTGACCTGCCAAGACAGGTACGGAAATGTTGAGTTGACATGTGACCCAGCAAGCCAGTCTTCTGTCTGCAACGGACGCGCCAGCAGGAAATTAACGGGATGCTTAAAGTAACTTTAATTTTCATTACAGTCCTAGGTTGGGGGGGGGGGGGGCAGCAGCATTTTCTGCTAAGGGGAGCAAAATTTTAAATAACAACTAATTACACATTAGCTTCTATTTTGAGTGCCCACTTGTATATGAATTATGCTGATTCCTGGAATACCCCTTTAAGAACAGCAGCAAAAGAGTTCAACACGAGACAGGAGTTGCAAGACATTTCCAAGAGTGTAGGCACAATGTCAGTGATTTACGGTGGTTAATACTAGAGAGTATTGAAATAAAAGAGGAAACCGCTCTAAAGAAGAAGTTAATTCAACGTGAAGTTTATTGGATTTCAACACTGGACACTGTTCAACCCCGTGATCTGAACGAACAATGTCATTTTAATGTATTTCTGTAAGTGTATGTCTGGTGTATTATGTTACTACGTAGGTGAGGTTTATGGGAAATTGGATAGTGTTATAAGTTACTGAAAATAAGAAATATGTATGAAAGTATTTAAATCCTCACCTAGCCGGTACCACGCATGTCTGAGGAGGACACACTTCTGAAACGTCACACAGGACTATCCGGGCGTTAGCGTCTCAGTGAACGACCACGGCCTCCTAGCGTGCAACTCTCTCGTAGACAATTGGCACACCTCGCCGAAGGCTTGGTGATGTATATGTGTTTTAAGTCTCTGAATGTTTTTGGTATATAAAAAAACGTTGGATTGCATTTTTTTTAGTCCGGTCATCTGTTCAAAGACGCTTTCTGGATGGGGAATGAGAGCCCATATCACTAGACCGGTGTACACACTAGACCGGCAGAGAGAATGTGGATTGGGATTTCTGGAGACTAGCTTGCTAGTGACTTTAAAAAAAAAAACAAACAAAAAAGAACAAAAAAAAACAAAAAAAAAAACAAACATCGGCAGACTGTGCTTAATTCAATCAAACCCCTAATAAATTGTCCCACTTAGGTGTTTGAGATGGATATGTGTGTCACTAAGACCCAAAAATAACGTTCCCAAGTCTCCCTGCAAATTCGTCACAATATGGTAGTAGTTGCACTACTAGTGCCAGCAAGCCCACCCACAAGCAAATTAAAAAAAAAATAACGCTATTGTAGCCCTATCAAGGGCTGTGGGATTCTTGTAGAATCACTCCTGCCTAACACTATTCTAATAGAACACCCTAACGCTTTCCCTGACCAGCAGCAGCTCTCTCCCTAGCGGCATCCAGGCAGAGAATGATCCGAGCAGCGCGGGCAGGGGCTAGTGACTAGCCGCTAGTCTATTCCAGGGTCACCTGATCTGGCCAGCCAACCACTGCTATCGACGTGTAAGGGTACCACGTCATGCTGGGTGGAGTGCAGAGTCTCTGCTTGGAGGGCTTCTGTTCTGCGCAGACCAAAAATTAAAATGGGGGGGGGGGAGGAGGGGGGGGGGGGGAGATGCCATTTTCTCTAACTGGGGAAATATTTGTCCGAGCAACGAGCAGTATGTTCGCTTGGACGAGTATGTTCGCTCATCTCTAATAATAATATACAGGAGCCATTGTCTGCTGCTGCTGTGACAGTTGGAAGCTGAGCTGTGATGGTGGTGTTCTGTCAAAGTATTAATATGTGCTCTGGGCTTTGATATGTACTATAGGCAATGAATTTATATACCAGCTTAGGCTCTGTTCCCACTATGGTTTGTTTGCGTTAACGCATGCATTTTCATACGCACCACAAGAGCTGAGAAGAGGAGATTTGCCTAATTACATTGTTGTTAACATTGCATTTACCAAATGCAAGTGTTAATGTGATGTTAACACATGTTAATAAAGTGTTAGCATGCGTGTTAACACCCGTTCTATGTGTTGCATTGATTAAACACAATGTTGACAGCAAATGAATTAGGAAATCTCTCTTTTAAAGCTTGTATGTGTTTCAAAATGCATGCGTTAACACAAATGCAATTTAATGTGTAAACGCAGTCTTAGGCAAGATGTGAACAGGGGCGTGACTACAGCGGTAGCAGCCGCTATGGGGCCCACAATGTCAGGGGACCCCGTCATCCGACCTGACACACATAAAGAGTGGAGGATGTGCACCATTATATTATATTGTACTGCACATTGTCCAGCATAATATGTATATAACATATACTGTGATTGATAAGCAGTATCTGATGTATATATGGTGTCTGTATACACTGTATGTGAGTATGTTGAATATGGCACTGTATTGTTGTTATATGAGTGTGTGCATATGAATCTTTTTAAGTAGAGGAAGGGGGCCCCCATGCAGACACACCAGGATGTGAAGTAATAGCATAGTAATATGCAAGGAAATATGAAACCACCATATACAGGAGCATTGTCTCTTGTAGCAATAAGCAACCAATCAAAGCTCGCTCTAATTTGCCACATATCATTATATGAGCTCTGAGCTGTGAATGTTACTATAGGCATGATGATAATAAAGCTTAGGGTGAAGACACACATGCGTTTTGGGCGTTTTTACTAAGTGCGTTTTCAGATCGTTAAAAATTGCATGCGTTAAAAACGCATCAGTTTTTTAAAACGCATCCGTTTTTTAAAACGCATGCGGTTTTTGAAAACGCATGCGGTTTTGTCCGTTTTTCATTGCGCAATTCGGAATGGAATAACGGACAAAAACGGATGCGTTTTTTAACGATCTGAAAACGCACTTAGTAAAAACGGCCCAAAAACGCCATGTGTGTCTTCACCCTAAGCTGGCGCCACATAGCCGCTTTGGTCTGCGCTTGCAAACGCAGACAAAGTCGCACCCACCAGGGCGGGCCTCCATAGAAACGCTGATGCGATCGGGCCGAGGCCCGCCCCAGTGGGCGTGACTTTGTCTGCATTTGCAAGCGCAGACAAAGCGCTACGTGTGGCGCCAGCCTTAGGTGTAAGGCGAGATGTGAGATAAAATTAGGTAATATGATAACCCCCATATATAGAAGCAATTGTCTCTTGTGGCAATAAGCAACCAGAGGTCAGCTTGTATTTTTCAAAAGGTCATTAATATGAGCTCTGAGCTTTGATTGGTTCCTATAGGCAATGCCTTTAATACAGTTTAGGTGTAAGGGCGCGTTCACACGTTGCGTTTTGACCTGTGTTTTCATTGCGTTTGAAACACATATACAACAGCTGAGGAGAGGTGATTTGCCTAATTACATCACTGTTCCATTTACAAAACTCATTGTTAACGCAATGTTAACACATTTGTTAACACATGCGGTTTGTTAATACATGCGTTAACAAACATAAACGGTAATGTAATTAGGCAAATTACCTCTCATCAGCTGTTGTAATGCATTTCAAACGCAATGAAAACGCAACCAAAACGCAATGTGTGAACGCGCCCTAAGGTACGATGTGAACTAATATGTAAGGTCATTTGATATACCCCTATATATCGACAGACAGACACATACCTCCCAACCTCTCCCGGATTCAGCAGGACAGTCACAGGACAACTGAGAGAAGTCATGAATGTCCCTCCCTATCCGCGCTACCTGGTATTGTCCAAGCTCTGTGTCCTGCCCCCGAGGTCTCCTCTGTTCAGCTCCATACAGACTGTGCGATCTGGAGCACAGCCCCGTAGCTCCCCCCCGTCAATTCCCCCAGCCCAGCAACATGCAGAGCCCAGTGTCCTCCTCCCACAAGGCTGTTTTATGAATGTGCTCCGGCAAGGCCACAAGCTCTACTGAATTTCTCCCGGGCAGCAGCAGCTTGGAGGATCTTGTTATAGGGGGGCATCTGAAGCAGCAGATCCCTGCCCCCTCCCCCATCTCACAGACCTGTAGTCCAGGGAAGACAGCAAATGTAGCAGAGCAGTGAATGTACAGCTGTGGTGATGTCAGGGCACGTTCACACGTGCGCTTTGGTTGCGTTTTCATTGCATTTGAAACGCATATACAACAGCTGATGGAGGTGATTAGCCTAATTACATGCCGTCGTTACGTTGTGTAAACGTGTTGTTAACGCATACGTTAACATCGTGTTTACGATGCGTTTTGTAAACGGAAATGTTAACATGGATGTAATTAGGCAAATCACCTCTCTCAGCTGTTGTATAGCGTGTTCAGACGCAATGAAAGTGCAGGTAAAAACCGCAACGTGTGAACGCGCCCCCTGGTTGCGTTTTGGCCTGCATATATGCGTTTGAAACGCATTACAACGCTGAGGAGAGGTGATTGCCTTAATTACTATTACAAGTTAACGCTATGTTAACGCATGCAAACAAAACCAGTGTTAACACTGGTTAACATAGTTTGTAAAGCAACGTACAAATTAAATCACTTGTGTAAGCATTTTAAATGCAATGAAAAATCAAAAGGCAATGTGTGAACCGCCCCTGGGTGCGTCACGCGTTGCGTTTAATGCATACGTTTAAAAACGCATTGAAAGTGAAGAGTCATTTGCCTAATTAAAATGGTTAACACTTGTATTTACAAACGCACATGTTAACACTTTGCGTTAACACGGGGTACAAACAATGCAACATGCATAACGTTGAACGTTTGGCAAACACGTTGTCTAACAGATGTTATAATCAGGCCAATCAATTCAGTCGAGACCCCCCCAGAAGTCACCTGCGATTGCTGCTTGTTATTTGACAAGAGTGACTAAACCCGGAACTGACCAGGCCATATGTTGATCGCATTAACACATGCCCACGTTTTTACAGAACGGGGTTGGTTCTCCGTTATGCTTCATGACGTGATGCTAATATCTCGTTACATTGTGACATCCTACCTTGTCTATCCTCAGCTGATACTTTTTTACACATTAATTTTATTTTCCAGTAAGGGTTAAAGGTGTTTTTAGTTAGTGAGTTTTCAGATGTAAAAACGCATGCGTTTGACCAGTGTGAATAAGAATTGGTCAACACCTGTCAAAAACCGCTGCGTTTTTTACGATCTGAAAACGCACTAAAAAGAGATTTTATTATATTTTCCTACGGGCGCGTTCACACGTTGCGTTTTGACCTGCGTTTTCATTGCGTTTGAAACGCTATACAACAGCTGAGGAGAGGGTGATTTGCCTATTACATCACTGTTAACTGTTACGTTTACAAAACGCACAGTAAACGCGAGTGTTAACGCATGCGTTAACAAAGCGTTTAACACATGTGTTTTGTTAACGCACGCGTTAACATTGTGTTTACAAACGTAAACGGTATGTAATTAGGCAAATTGCTCACATCAGCTGTGTATATGCGTTCAAACGCAATGAAAATGCAACCAAAACGCAAAGTGTGAAAGCGCCCTCAGAGGGAAAGATGGCGTTTGGAATGCGACATCACCCCTGCATCTGAGGTTAGAAAAGATGACACCCCTACCACTTCAGTGGCGGCCTCTTAGCACAGTTTATATCCCTTCAAGTCCCTGAGGGCGCGTTCACACATTGCGTTGTTTGGTTGTCTTTTTCATTGCGTTGAAATGCATATCAACATGTGATGAGAGGTAATTTGCCTAATTACATTACCGTTTACTTTTTGTTAAGCAATGTATTACAACCGCATGTGTTAACAAATGTGTAACATTGCGTTAACAATGAGTTTTTTGTAAATGGAACAGTGATGTAATTAGGCAAATCACCTCTCCCAGCTGTTGTATATGGTTTCAAACGCAATGAAAACACGGTCAAAACGCAAGTGTGAACGCGCCCTTACACCTAAAGCCTGTATTAAAGGCATTGCATATAAACCAATGCAAAGCTCGGAGAGCTCATATTAATTACCAAAAGAAGGGTTTTGAAAGAGCTAACAGAAAGCATGAGCTCGGGTGGGTATGCTTAATGTTACACCAAAAGATAAAACAATTGACTTCTATAACACTGGGGGCATACTACAGTCAATAATTACCTAATTTTAAAATCTCACATCTCCGCCTTCACAACCTAAGGCTGGCGCACACTACTGCTTATGCTGCGCTCTGGCAAATGCGACAAAAGTCAAACCGACGACACCTCGAGAAACCTCTACCCGCCCCCTGGTTGGTTTGAAGTCCGTCTTTGTTGTCTTATTTTTTTTCATCTGTTTCTTTTTGTCTTTGATTTCTTCCTTCTATTCTCCCCCTCTTGTTTTTTTTTTTTGTTTTGTGTTTTTGCCTCTTCCTCTTCCCCCTTCTCTAGGTCCTCCTTTGCTTCCTTTCATTGTACTGGCACCCTTCTGCCAATGGCGCATGACTAGAAGCGCTACGGGGTGCACTTCTGCATCGTCTTCTTGCAAGCTGTAAGGCGAGGCAGACAAGCGCTGATGATTAGTAGGCGGCCATCACATATAGTGAGTTGCTAAGACTATAACGATACCTCCTCTCCGATATATTATATTTTGATTCCTTCTTATTGTCCTCAGTGCTTGTTTTCAGATCGTTTAAAGGGGAAATAACCCCAATAAGAAGATAAGAGGGGGGCGTTGTGTTAATAAAGGGTCGAATGAGAGCGCTGAGCGTTGATGCGTTTCTATAGGCAAGGGGCCTTAAAGTTTTATTCCGAACTGCGCAATGAAAAACGACAAAACCGCATGCGTTTTCAAAAACCGCATGCGTTTTTAAAAAACGGATGCGTTTTTAAAAACTGATGCGTTTTTAACGCAGCCATTTTTAACGATCTTGAAACGCACTTAGTAAAACGCCCAAAAAGCCATGTGTGTCTTCACCCTAAGCTGTTTCTATCATTGCCTATAGTAATCATTCACAGCTCAGAGCTCATATTAATGATATGTGGCAAATTAGAAGCGGAGCTTTGATTGGTTGCTTATTGCTACAAGAGACAATGGCTCCTGTATATGGTGGTTATCATATTTACCTTGCATATTACTATGCATATTACTTCACATCCAGTGGTGTCTGCATGGGGGCCCCCCTTCCTACTTAAAAAATATTCATATGCACACACAGCATATAAACACACATACAGTGCCATATGCAACATACTCACATACAGTGTATACAGACACCATATATACATCAGATACTGCATATTAATCACAGTAAATGTTATATACATATTATGCTGGACAAGTGTGCAGTACAATATAATATAATGGTGCACACCTCCACTCTTTATTGTGTCAGTCGGATGACGGGGTCCCCTGACATTGGTGGCCCCATAGCGCTGCTACCGCTGTAGTCCACGCCCCGGTTCACATTCTGCCTAAGACTGCTTTTACACACCTAAATTGCATTTGTGTTAACGCATGCATTTGAAACACATCAAGCATTAAATAGGAGATGTTTCCGAATTCCATTTCTGGTCAACATGTGTTCAATACAATGCTAACACATAGTAACAGTGTGTTAACACGACATGCTACCACTTAATTAACATGTTAAACTCACATTAACACTTGCATTTGGTAATGCATGTACAACATGTAATTGGCAATCTCCTTTCTAACTCTTGTGGTGCGTATGAAAATGCATGCGTTAACGCAAACAAAACTCAGAGTGGGAACAGAGCCTAAGCTGTATTATATTCATTGCCTATAGTAACATATCAAAGCCCAGAGCACATATTAATGACTTCTGACAGAACACCAACCAATCACAGCTCAGCTTCCAACTGTCACAGCAGCAGCAGACAATGGCTCCTGTATATTATTATTAGAGATGAGCGAACATACTCGTCCAAGCGAACATACTGCTCGTTGCTCGGACAAATTTGCCCCTAGTTCAAATGGCACTCCCCCCCCCCCCCCCATTTTAATTTTTGGCTGCCAGAACAGAGCCATCACAAGCAGGGACTCTGCACTCCACCCAGCATGACGTGGTACCCTTACCGTCGATAGCAGTGGTTGGCTGGCCAGATCAGGTGACCCTGGAATAGACTAGCGCTAGTCACTATCCCCTGCCCGCGCTGCTGATCATTCTCTGCCTGGATGCCGCTAGGGAGAGAGCTGCTGCTGGTCAGGGAACAGCGTTAGGGTGTTCTATTAGAAGAGTGTTAGGCAGGCGTGATTCTCACAGAATCCCACGCCCTTGATAGGGCTACAATAGCGTTATTTTTTTTTTAATTTGCTTGTGGTTGGGGCTTTGCACTAGTAGTGCAACTACTACCCTATTGTGACGAATTTGCAGGGAACTGGGAACGTTATTTTTGGGTCTAGTGACCACATATCCATCTCAAACACCTAAGTGGGACATTCATTAGGGGTTTGATTGAATTAAGCACAGTCTGCCGATGTTTGTTTTTTTTTTTTTTTTTTTTGTTCTTTTTGTTTGTTTTTTTTTTTAAGTCACTAGCAAAGCTAGTCCTCCAGAAATCCCCAATCCACATTCTCTCTGCCGGTGAGTGTACTGTCGCCTGTGTGCGTTTATCCAGTAAGGTTTTTGTGTTCACATTAGTACCAGGACATTCAACAATCCGCATTTCAGTTTGCTTGCTGATTTCTTCTGCGTGAAAAAAAAAAGTTTTAAAAAACGAAGAAAAAAAAAACAAAAAATAATAAATTTTCTCTTTTTAGTTTTTTTTTGGGTGGGAAATCGCGTTATAGTCAATCAAATTTTGTCATTGTAGTTGAACGGTTGGCCTACTACGTTTAGCAAGCTAGTCTCCAGAATCCCATCCACATTCTCTCTGCCGTTGAAGCATATGGTATACTGTGGCGTAATCAAAATACAGTCTTTTGTTCATATCAATACCAGACTTTAAAAAAATAGTTAAAAAAAAAAAAGAGTTAGAACAGCCTAGCAATCATCTTCTGAGGTTGCTGGTCTGATTTTCTTCTGCTGTTTTTGGTTTCTTCTAATAATCCACAAAAAAAACATTAAAAAAAATATTAAGTCTATTAAAAATAGTACTTTTATTTGAAAATGTCGAACCCGAGGGCTAAGGGTAGAGGACTAGGGAGTGGGCATCATTGACTGCAGGTCAGAGGCTGCGGTCCGGCGTGGTGAGACACTACCTGCTGATGAGCGGACAGGGAACGCAAACATTAGAAGAAGTAGGCTCCGTACTAATTGCTCCTGTGTTACACCGGTCTAGTGATATGTGGCTCTCATTCCCCATCCAGAAACGTCTTTGACAGATGACCGGGACTAAAAAAAATGCAATCCAACGTTTTTTATATACCAAAAACATTCAGAGACTTAAAACACATATACATCACCAGCCTTCGCGAGGTGTGCAATTGTCTACGAGAGAGTGCACGCTAGAGGCCGTGTCGTTCACTGAGACGCTAACGTCCCGCTAAGTCTGTTGTACGTTTCAGAAGTGTTCCATCCTCAGACATGCGTGGACCGCTAGTGAGATTTAAATTACTTTCATACATATTTCTTATTTTTCAGTAACTTTATAACACTCTCCAATTTCCCATACACCCTCACCTACGTATAAACATAATCCACCAGACCTACACTTACAGAAATCCATTAAAATGACATTGTTCGTTCATATCATCGGGGTTGAACATTGTCCAGTGTGAAATCCCATAAAACTTCACGTTTGACTTCTTCGTCTTAGAGCGTTTCCTCTTTTATTTCAATACTCTCTGTATTAACCACCTAAATCACTGACATTGGTGCCTACACTCTTGGAAATGTCTTGCAACTCCTTTCTCGTGTTGACTCTTGTGCTGCGGTTCTTAAAGGGTATTCCAGGAATCAGCATAATTCATATACAAGTGGCACCAAAATGAACTAATGTGGTAATTAGTTTTTTGTATTTAAAATTTTGCCTCCCCTTAGCAGAAAATGCTGCTGCCCCCCCCCCCCCCAACCTAGGACTGTAATGAAAATTAAAGTTACTTTAAGCATCCCGTTAATTTCCTGCTGGCGCGTCCGTTGCAGACAGAAGACTGGCTTGCTGGGTCACATGTCAACTCAACATTTCCGTACCTGTCTTGGCAGGTCAGTGACCACCACTATGTTTAGCTGTAGTCGGTTGGTTGCAGTTGCATCCAGTATGACCCGTGTTGTGGTAATGTGCATTTACACACATTAACTATTGTAACAGAGCAAGAAAACCTGTTACATCATCACTGGGAGCATACATAAGTTTGTAGGAGGAGTTACTGAGAACTAAAGGAATCATGGACTTGTAGTTTTCCAGTGGGCCATCTTAGTGATAAACTCCACCTACTTTAGAGAGCCATAATTTGTAATCAATTATTTTAGCTCCGTTTTGTTACTACTGACATTGAGTATTGTTGTATTCATTTATTTATATCATCAAGGGTTTTTGTTCAGACGTTCAATATTCCGAATACCCCTTTAAGCTCTTCTGTTTTCTTTCACAAAACTGTCTGATCACAGATTTGTGCTCGTTTCCATCTAGTTTTTATGATATCATTGTTTTGCCTACATAGACTAACCACCTGGGCATTTAACATGGAAACAACTGAAACGTAGTTATGAACGTGTTCAATCGCTTAACTTGTATAGTGTCCCCTTTCTGGGTGATCAAGGTAATCTCCTTTAATAATACCTGTGCAATTTTGAACATGACAGGCAATTGTCTCGTAGACAATTGGCACATCTCGCCGAAGGCTGTTGATGTATGTGTTTTTATGTCACTGAATGTTTTTGAATATAAAAAAAAACGTTGATGGCTTGTTTTGAGTCCGTTATCTGTTCAAAGAGAGGGGATGCCGCAGAGCACACTACCTCGCTTCATGTCTCAACTACTGGCTCGTGGTAGAGCACTGTTGAGGCCACAACAGTGCGAACACGTGTGTCCCGATGGAGTTGCTGAAATGCTTCTAGCCAGGTTGTTCGACCAGTCAGTCTTCCAAGCAGTCCACCCATGTTACCCGTGGGCACTTCCTCGAGCCTCCACCTCAACCTCCTTCCCCCCAGTCCTATGACCCTCCCAGGAAATTTGGAATTATAATCCGGCCTACTCTGAGAACGTTTCTGGACCCTTCCCACAGTCACAAACCACTTCTCAGGTTGCTGCTGACGCTCTTCCTATGCCCAGGTTTTCCAACGGTCCGCAGTCCTGTGGGTATGATGATCATTGTTGACCTAGGTGGAGGAAGTGTGGTAAAAGGTGTCGAACTATAGGAGACACGGTTGGGGTCAAACATTGGTGAAGTTTTTGTCAGGGCAGGAAGTTCGATAGGGAGCAGACTAAGGGATCGGAGGACGATGAGGTGACACACTCAAGGCTGGGTTGATAGGCCGGGTGACCCAGTTGCTTCTGAGACTGAGTCGATTCCTTGACGAGAACAGGTTGAAGCGGCAGTGGTGGGGCCATAACGGAGAGGCAGGCCAGACTGGTGCATCAGCGCCAAATGTTGTCATTATTGAATCTCCCTTGTTGAGGGCTAGATGTTTTGTCAAGTCTGAGGTTTTCTTAAAGAAACTGGTGACCGCCTGACTGGTGGTGTGCAACCTGGATCAGCCGGGGGTTCCACCACTACTAGCTTAACCACCACCAGTATGCCATGCATAAAACACCTCACTCAATGGAACAAGGCCGTTCCCTAATATGTAAGGTCATTTGATATACCCCTATATATCGACAGACAGAAAGACACATACCTCCCAACTCTCCCGGATTCAGCAGGACAGTCACAGGCAACTGAGAGAATGTCCTGAATGTTCCCTCCCTATCCCGCGCTACCTGGTATTGTCCAAGCTCTGTGTCCTGCCCCCGAGTGTCTCCTCTGTCTTCAGCTCCATACAGACTGTGCGATCTGGAGCACAGCCCCGTAGCTCCCCCGTCAATTCCCCCAGCCCAGCAACCATGCAGAGCCCAGTGTCCTCCTCCCACAAGGCTGTTTTATGAATGGTGCTCCGGCACAGGCCACAAGCTCTACTGAATTTCTCCCGGGCAGCAGCAGCCTTGGAGGATCTTGTTATCGGCGGGGCATCTGAAGCAGCAGATCCCTGCCCCCTCCCCCATCTCACAGACCTGTAGTCCGGGAAGACAGCAAATGTAGCAGAGCCGTGAATGTACAGCTGTGGTGATGTCAGGGCACGTTCACACGTTGCGCTTTGGTTGCGTTTTCATTGCATTTGAAACGCATATACAACAGCTGATGAGAGGTGATTTGCCTAATTACATTGCCGTTTACGTTTGTAAACGTGTTGTTAACGCATACGTTAACATCGTGTTTACGATGCGTTTTGTAAACGGAAATGTTAACAGTGATGTAATTAGGCAAATCACCTCTCCTCAGCTGTTGTATATGCGTTTCAGACGCAATGAAAGTGCAGGTAAAAACGCAACGTGTGAACGCGCCCCCTGGTGCGTTTTGGCCTGCATATTCATTGCGTTTGAAACGCATTACAACAGCTGAGGAGAGGTGATTTGCCTAATTACATTATTATTTACATATGTTAACGCTATGTTAACGCATGCATTAACAAAACGCATGTGTTAACACATTGTTAACACATGCGTTTTGTAAACGCAAACGTTAACAGTAATGTAATTAGGAAAATCACCTGTTGTAATGCATTTTAAAATGCAATGAAAAATCAACCAAAGCGCAATGTGTGAACGCGCCCTGAGGGTGCGGTCACGCGTTGCGTTTAATGCATACGTTTAAAAACGCATTGGAATAGCTGAAGAGTCATTTGCCTAATTAAACATCTGTTAACACTTGTATTTACAAAACGCACATGTTAACACTTGCGTTAACACTGGGTTAACAAACACATGCTAACAATGCATTAACGGTTGCGTTTTGCAAACACGTGTTAACAGCTGTTTAATCAGGCAAATCACTATTCAGCTGTGACCCCACCATCAGTACCTGCAATTCTGCTTTTATTTTACAAGATGTGACTTAACCCCTTAACGACCAGGCCCTTATTTATCTTTGCATTAACATTTTTCATTCCCCACTATAACTTTTTATTTTTACACCATAACTTTTTATTTTTCCATGTAAGGGTTAAAGGTGTTTTTAGTTAGTGCGTTTTCAGATCGTAAAAAACGCATGCGTTTTTGACCAGTGTGAATTAAGATAATTGGTCAAACCTGTCAAAAACCGCATGCGCTTTTTTACGATCTGAAAACGCACTAAAAAGAGATTTTATTATATTTTCCTCAGGGCGCGTTCACACGTTGCGTTTTGACCTGCGTTTTCATTGCGTTTGAAACGCATATACAACAGCTGAGGAGAGGTGATTTGCCTAATTACATCACTGTTAACGTTTCCGTTTACAAAACGCACCGTAAACGCGATGTTAACGCATGCGTTAACAAAGCGTTAACACATGTGTTTTGTTAACGCACGCGTTAACATTGTGTTTACAAACGTAAACGGTAATGTAATTAGGCAAATTGCCTCACATCAGCTGTTGTATATGCGTTTCAAACGCAATGAAAATGCAACCAAAACGCAACGTGTGAACGCGCCCTCAGGAGGGAAAGATGGCGTTTGGAATGCAGACTCCACCCCTGCATCTGATGGTTAGAAAAGATGACACTCCCTACCATCCTTCAGTGGCGGCCATCTTAGCACAGTTTATATTCCCTTCAAGTCCCTGAGGGCGCGTTCACACGTTGCGTCTTGGTCTCGTTTTCATTGAGTTTGAAACGCATATAAAACATCTGGTGAGAGGTGATTTGCCTAATTACATTACCGTTTATGTTTGTAAATGCAATGTTAACGCATGCATTAACAAAACGCATGCGTTTACGATGCATGTTGTAAACGGAAATGTTAACAGTGATGTAATTAGGCAAATCACCCCTCCTCAGCTGTTGTATATGCGTTTCAAATGCAATGAAAACGCAGGTCAAAACGCAACGTGTGAACGCGCCCTGAAAGTTAATTGCCTATGACTCTACTCTGTTGGCAGCCATAAAGGCTGGTTGAGGATAATAGTTGTAGAAAACACCTGGGTTTTTGTTGTAGCTTAGCAGCTGAGCACCCTTGAAGAGTCTTGACAGGTGTCTGGAATACGCCAGCAACAGTTGATTTCACCTAAAATTCCAGATCTCTAGTTGGATAATTCTTGGAGTGTGAAGTTATTTATTATGGTCCAGTTAAAACTTGTGTTTGTAGAAAAATTACAATTAAAAAGTGTTGCAATGTCTTCGGTACCTGCTTTCTGGAGTTTGTAGCGTATACAAGGGAGATCATGGGAGCAGCTGTGCAGCTGGGCTGGACTTTGCATGTGATACAAGAATACGGAATGATGTGATGTCCTCTTGTGTACCCCACGAACAGACTAAGCAAGAACAAGTCCCCCAACTGTATGACAAAACTTATGACTGACTTTTGTTCCTTTTTGAGATGCTGCAGTCTGGCCAGAAGTTTATAGATAATTAAGAGAATCCCATATGTCTAGATGAGATAAAGTGGAGATGTAAACAGTCATGGAAGAGTTCCACGGGAACTGTTTACAGCTTTTGGACACATGGGGTATGACCTGACAGTGTAGTGTAAATCTAGTGCACTTTGCCAGCTGTTTTGTAACGGGTTGTTACCAAAGGTGTGTAGGGAATTGCTCTGGTAGATGCCTTGTAGCAGTTGAAGGAAGCAGGGACACACGCAGAGTTAAAGTCCAAAAATCAAGTGTTCATTCACACTTCTTGGTCAAAACACAAATTCAGCCTTGGCTTAGGCACATACAAAAATACAAAATAAACCCTGCCCAGCTGGGCACTGTCTAATACAATAACAGCACCTAACTATACATGTACCAGGCTGCCTGGCACATGCTCTTGGCCAGCAGAATATCAGGAGGCACTCAGTTACCTTTGCTGTGTGAACACGGTCCAGCCTTCAGCTCTTTCTGTCCTGGTCCGTCCGTCAAAGCCAGAGGCTGTAAGTGTCTGTTTGCCAATCTGATCAAGTTTTCTCACTTAGACAATGCTACCAGCCCTTATGTTCCATTATATCAACTTTGCACTTTTCCAACAGTCCTACTTAACTCAACAACCTTCTGTCTATGCATCTTTCCCTTCCCTGCACTGAACTATCGCTAGCGCGCCAGTGGTTCTCTCCGGGAGGACGTTCTTTCTCTTCCGAAACCGCAGCATAATTTGTCCAAGACCCTTACCGGTGCAGCTGCTCACCGGTCTAATGGCTGACCTTCAAGCTCACCGATCACCGGTTACAGAGGTTTATCAGAAGGCGCCCCCTTAACGATCTCCCTCTTCTCCTAATTCCTGTCAAAATCCCCAGACACCCGTTCTTTACCTGTTCTCCTATACTGGCGGCTTATGTCTGATGTGCAGACATCCGTCCTATTCTCCTATTCTAATGGCTCTGTGTCTGATCTTCACTGCGGTTTTGCTGTACTCCTCTCAGTATCTTGTCTGAACTTCGAACGTCCTCCCCCTCCCTTTCTGTTCTGGCTCAGCAAAGCGCTTACACACTGTAGCCAAGGCACTTGTTTCAATTTCATACAGGGATGTCTAACAATTCAGACCCTGCACAGGACACCAGGTGGCTATACATATTTACCCTCCAATCCCGGCTGTCTACAGCCACAGGTATCACCAACCCTCGAATCACAGGCAAGTAATAGGTTAACATATGTAATCTGAAACTTACCGTGATCGTGGCTTGATCAGTCCCGGTTGGGAAGCGGTGACCCAGAGGCTGCAGATGGTGCCGGAACGATGGGGCGTCCTGGTCCTGCTCACGGGGATCTCAGCAGTGCCTCCAACTGTTAGGGAAGGATTTAAGATATCCTCTTTTTGTGTGTTGACTGTGTTTCTGATCAATAAGCATCTAGTAAGGAATGACTCAGACTACTGCTGATTCACGCCTCCCTTATGCCATTGCCTGGGGTAAATCGGAACTGTGCAAGCTTTATTTGGTTTCACGAGTCTATATAGAAAAATAGGAAAGAAGCAGAAGAGGGAGGAGAATACAAATCATAATATGAGCTGAGTTCCCAGCTTATGTAGTCTCTTGATTGGAGAACTTCCCTCCTGTCGCACATTTACGTTGTCATAGTGGATTTCTGAAATTCTCCACCATGGCAGTGTTAGGTGTGGTCTAAGATCTTGGCGCCATCTTAAGTTCATTGTTTCTTTTACAGTACAGGCGGTCCCCTACTTAAGAACACTCGACTTACATACGACCCTTAGTTACAAACGGACCTCTGGATATTGGTAATTTATTGTGCTTTAGTCCTAGGCTACAATGATCAGCTGTAACAGATATCAAAGGTGTCTGTAATGAAGCTTTAGTGTTAATCCTGATTCTTATGACAACCCAACATTTTTTGGTCTCTGTGGCAATTGTATTTTAAAAAGTTCTAGCTGGGATTACAATGATAAAATATACAGTTCCGACTTACATACAAATTTAACTTAAGAACAAACCTACAGACCCTGTCTTGTATGTAACCCAGGGACTGCCTGTACTTTTTAGGAAAATAAGACAAGTAGAAATGACAGGATTTGATCTATAAGCTAGGTTTACAGTAACACTGTCAACAGCCTGTCACTTTTCCCGCAGCCAATGAAATGTCGCTTTAAAACATTATCTCTTAAGTTGCCTGGGACTGTAGGATTTGGTTGTACATGGTGAACTCTGTCCTGGAGTGATGGTCTGAGTGCCCACAGAAATGACTCTGTGTGCCACTTCTGGCACCCGTGCCACCACTGCCATGCAGGAAAGAGCACAAGAGGAACAAGAAAAAGCCAATGTGGTTAACTGGTCTTGGAAGTAGAGCAATAAGCAAGAAAGATAAGGTATTTAAGGTGCTAAAACACAAGGTAGCAATGAGGTGTTACAGGATTTATAGATCGAAAAATAAATCCTGCAAAAAGCAGATAAAGGCCGCAAAAATAGAGACTGACAGAAATATTGCCAGGGAGATCAAAAATAATCCCAAATTATTTTTCAAGTATGTATATGATAAGAAACTAAAAACTGAGTGTGTGGGCCATCTGAGGAACAACATGGGTGTCATGTTGGAAGGAGATGAGGAAAGGGGCAATCCACTTAATGTCTTGACTGTCTTTACCCAGGAAAATCCCCTGGTGGAAGACATAATGAGGAATAATGTAAATTCTCTTTGGAATGTCAACAGTTTAACCCAGGAAGAGGTATGGCGCCACCTCACAACCACTAAGATAGACATATCACCGGCCCAGAAGGCATACAACCCCGGGTTCTGCATGAACTATGTACTTTAACCCCTTCCCGTACTAGTACGGCGCGCGCCGGGTCCCGGTGCATGGAGAGGGCTCGCAGGCGGGTGCTTTAACGGCGATCGCTGCTGGCAATGCTGCCGGAGGCTCCAAAAAGATCCGCCATCTTGCCGCGGATCGCCGCTCCCCCATGACATCACGGGGAGCGGTGATCCATTGCCATGACAGCTTCGGGTCTCACGAAGGCCCAAAGCTGTCTTGTTTTAACCCATTCTTTACAATGTGCTATCAGTGCTAATAGTAAAAGTAAAAAAAGTAAAAAAAAAAAAAATTATAATAAAAAAAACAAAAATTCAAATCACCCCCCTTTCCCTAGAACTGATATTAATATTAATAAACAGTAAAAATCATAAACACATTAGGTATCGCCGCGTATGAAAATGTCCGATCTATGAAAATATAATAACGGTTTTTCACTGCGTTTAACCCCATAACGGAAAATAGCGTCAAATGTGTAAAAATGACATTTTTTGCCTTGGAAAATATAAAAAAATATAAAGAAGTGATCAAAAGGTTGCACAGTCCTAAAATGATGCAATGAAAACCCATCAAAAGTTGCAACAAACTGACACACCCCACTCCTACACCCAAGTATGAAAAAGTTATTGCAGCCAGTAAGATGGCAAAAATCAAAAAAAAAATTTTGTACAGGAGTGTTTTAATTTTTTTACATGTATGAAAACGATTATAAAACCTATACAATTTGTTATCCCTTATGTTACCGACCCTACGAATAAAGTAGACTACTCATTTCGTGGGTCCCATCGTGAAAGCTGCTAAATCCAAGCCCCAAGTAAAACGTTGTTATGCCGCAATGGTTTTTTCACCATTGTCACTGCATTTGGAATTTTTTTCCCGCTTCCCAGTACGCGCCATGGAATATTGAATCCCATCACTATGAAGTACAATTTGTTACGCAGAAAATAAGCCATAACACAGCTCTTTATGTGGAAAAATAAAAAAGTTATAGATTTTTGAAGGTGGGGAGTGAAAAATGGAAGTGAAAAAACTAAAAAAGGCCAAGTCATTAAGGGGTTAATAGACAGAATGTTATTTTTAATATTTGAAAATTCCCTGCAGACTGGTTGTGTTCCCTAGGACTGGGGCATAGCGAATAGGTTCCTATATACAAAAAAGCTTCAAAAAGTGATCCTGGAAACTACAGACCTGTGAGTCTAACTTCTGTTGTAGGGAAAATATTTGAGGGGTTTGTTTGAGTTGCTATCCTGGAGTATCTGACTGTATATATTTTTATAACCCAGCATCAGCATGGGTTTATGAGACATCAGTCCTGTCAGACTAATCTGATTGGCTTCTACAAGAAGTAAGTTCCAGACTGGATCTGGGGGATGCTGTGGTTGTTGTCTCAAATGAGACAAAGATGACCTCTACATTTTCGGTTAATTATATCTCCCCGAGTTTTAAATAGAAATTCAGTTGTATCTCAGATAAACGAAGATGCATTGTTGGCATAAGTTCTCAACATCCTATCCAGGTATGTTGCTATATTACTGAAAATAGAAGCTGTGCCTGATACTATAGTTCGACCCGGAGGTCTTTCTAAAGACTTATGGACCTTGGGGAGGACATATAGGAGCATATAGGACAGAATATATACATAAATGCACATACATACACTACCATTCCTTTATTTCATACACATATACATTCTTTTAAATTCTTACACTCATTCTTCCCATATGTATAGGGAAACATTTGTCTCCCCTCTTTTGGTCCACCTCACGCTCCATACTTAGCATGATTTGAAATGTGGCCTGCAATGCATTCCACAGTATGTTCCTTCCGAAGTGCTTGGTGAAACGCATAGCAATGACGTCACTTCCAACTTCCGTCTCTCGACGCTTAGCAGGCCAGCCTCTGTACCCACTTGCCGGCTCTTAATCTCCAGCATTTTAACAACCCATCTACTTTTGCTGCCAGAGGTGTAACTATGGCTACTACAAGGCATATGAGCTGCACGGGCTCATGGTTCATGGCCATATCATAATGTATGGTCTTAATGTTGGGCCGGACTATAGTGCAACAGGGGCTCGCGGCACCGCCCATTCGCTCAGCTAACCAACTAAAGGTAGCAGCAAAACAACCCCCCTGAGGATGCGTGTGCCGCAAAACCTTTTCTAATACGAGCATCGCTATGCATGTGGCTTGGCTAACTCCCCCTCCGCTCACACTACCCACTGAAGAAGTGGCCGGTTCCTACCCCAAGGTTTACCAGGTCCGCCCACCTTCCCATCAGCCTGCCCTGGTCACGTGACTGATCTCACCTGACCTGACATTGTGACATCTGTGACGATGTATGACACCTGAAGGAGCTGGTGGAGCCGGAGGAAGAACTGCCATTTTGGAGGGACACTTCTGAACGTCCACAGGGACATTCCGGGCAAGCCGTTAGCGTCTCAGTGAACGACCGGCCCCTAGCGGCAAACTCCTCGTAAACAATTGTGCACACCTCGCGACGCGCTTGGATGTATATGAGTTTAAGTCTCTGATATGGTTTATGGTATATAAAAACTTGGATTGCATTTTTTTTAGTCCCGGTTCATCGTTCAAAACGCTTTTTCTGGCGTCGGAGAAATGAGAGCCCCTATCCACTAGACGTGTGTGTACACCACTAGGAGCAATATAGATACGGAGCCTACTTCTTCTAAAGTTGCGTTCCCCTTCTCCTCATCAGTCAGGTAGGGTCTCACCCGCTCCGGACCGGGCCTCTGACCCTGCAGTAAGATGCCACTCTATCCTTAGCCCTAGCCTCGGGTTCGACCATTCCAAATAAAGTATTTTTAATAGACTTTAATATTTTTTTAATGCTTTTTTTTTGGATTTTATTAGAAGAACCAAAGAACATGCAGAATAAATCGACAGACAACCTCAGAGTATGAATTGCTATGGCTGGTTCTACTTTTTTTTTTTTAACTAATTTTTTTAAATGTCCTGGTATGATATGACAAAAGACTGTATTTTGATTAACTCCCAACGTATACCATATGCTTAAACGGCAGAGAGAATTGTGATGGGTGATTCCTGCGAGACTAGCTTGCATAAAGATAGTAGGCACAACGGTTCACCTACATAACAAAATTTGATGCTATAACGAGATTTCCCCCCCAAAAAAAACTCAAAGAGTAAATTTATATATTTTTTGTTTTTTTTTTCTCGTTTTTAAACTTTTTTTTTCACGCAGAAGAAAACAGCAGCAATGAAATGGGATTGTTGAATGTCCTGGTACTAAGGTGAACAATCAAAACCTATGGATACGCCACAAGTGACGACAGTACACTCACCGGCAGAGAAATGTGGATTGGATTTCGTAGGACTAGCTGCTAGTTGACTTCAAAACAACAAACACAAAAACAAAAAAACAAACCAAAAAAAACAAACATCGGCAGACTTGCTTAATTCAATCAAACCCCTAATAATGTCACTTAGGTGTTTGAGATGGTATGTGTGTCACCTAAGACGCCAAAAATAAGTTCAAGTTACTCCGCAAATCGTCACCAATAGTGGTCAGTAGTTGCACTACAGTGCCAGCAAGCCCCACCCACAGCAAATTAAAAAAAAAAATACCGCTATTGTAGCCCTATCAAGGGCTGTGGATTCGTGTAGAAGCACTCCTGCCTAACACTTCTACATAGCAACAGCCTACGCTTCCTCTGACCAGCAGCAGCCTCTCCCTACGTGAAATCCAGCAGAGAGAGAGAATGATTCGAGCGCGCGGGCAGGGTCGTAGTGGCTACCGCTATCTATTCCAGGTTCACCTGATTGGCAGCCAACCATGCTAGCCGTGGTAAGGGACCCCGTCTCATGTGGGGAGTGCGAGTTCCTGGTTGTGATGTGCTGCTGTTTATCGGCCGCCAAAAATTAAACTGGGGGGGGGGGAGATGCCATTTCGATACCACTGGGGAAATGACTTTGGTCCGAGCGAACGAGCAGTATGTTCGCTTGGACGAGTATGTTCGCCTCTCTCAATAATAAATACGAGTCCATTGTCTCTGCTGCGGTGCTGACAGTGGAACTCGCTGAATGTGATTGTGATGTGGTATGTTCTGTCAAAGTCTGTAATATGTGCTCTGGGCTTTTGATATGTTTATAGGCAGGAATATACTACGCAGCTTAGGCTCTGTTCCCACTCAGGGGGGACAGGGGGGGGGGGGGGGGGTGGGGGGGGGGGGGGGAGTTTTGTTTGCGTTAACGACAATTTTCTACGCACCACATAGCGGTGAACGAGGAGATTGCTAATGTACCATTCGTTGTAACATTGCATGTCCCAACTGCAAGTGTGTCAATGTGATTGTTAAACACGATGTTAATAAAGTGTTGCATGCGTGTTAAACACTGTTACATATGTGTTAGCATGCTAGTTACCACACTGTTGACAGCAAGGTAATTAGGCAAAATCTCCTCTTTTAACGCTGTGCTATTGTGTTTCCAATTACCTCGTTAACACCGCTATCTAAGTACCCGTCCCCTACTTTTAATTCCCCACACACGTTGCCTGGACGCACTAATAACTTGACTAAGATCATGTAGGCAACAATGTTATGCCATATCGGAAAAAGCATGCGAAACGCATTTGTGTAACAGACTTTACGAGGACGGCGTGGTAGCGTAGAGCCCGCTATGGGGCCACACAATGTCAGGGGGACCCGTCATCCGCTGACGGACAATAAATAGATTGGAGGTATGTGCACCAATGTATCTATATTGTACTGCACAGTGTCCAGCATAATATGTATATAACATTATACTGTGATTATATATGCAGTATCTGATTATATATGGTGTCGTATACATGTATGTGGTATGTTGAATATGACTGCTGTATTTGTTTTATATGCTGTGTTGAAGATTTTTTAAGTAGGAAGGGGGCCCCATGCAGGACACACGGAGTGTGAAGTATATGCATAGTAATTGAGGGAAAATCTATGAATCCACCATTACAGAGAGCTGTCTCCTTGTAGCACATAACAACCAATAAAGCTCCGCTCTGATTTTGCCACATATCATTAATATGGACGCTCTGGAGCTGTGAATGTTACTATAGGGCAAAATGATTAAATACAGCTTAGGGTGAAGGCACACATGGCGTTTTGGGCCGTTTTACTCAAGTGCGTTTTAAGATCGTTAAATTGCCGCGTTTAAAAACGCATCACGTTTTTACAACCGCGATCGTTGCTTAAAAACGCTGCGGGTTTGAAAACGCATGCGGCTTTCGGTCTTTTCTTGGCAGATTTCGGTATCACTGGACACAAAACGGATGCGTTTTTTACGATATGAAAAACGCACTTAGTAAAACGGCCCAAAAACGCCATGTGTGTTTCACCCTTAAGCTCTCGCGCCACACATATGCGCTTTGTCGCGCTTGCGAAACGGCAGACAAACTCGCACCCACCAGGCGGGCCTCCCATAGAAACGCTGATGCGGTATCGGTCGCTAGGCCCGCCCAGTGGGCGGGTGACTTTGTCTGCCCGTTTGCGCAAGCGCAACAAAGCGCTACGTGTGCGCGCCAGCCTTAGGTGTAGGTCGGACTGTGAATAAATTAGGTAATATGATACACCCCATATATAGAGCAGAAGCAATTGTCTCTGTGGGCAAATAGCAACCAGAGCTCGCAATACCTTGATTTTCAAAAAGGCATTAATCTGAGCTCTGAGCTTGATTGGTTTCTGTAGGCAATGCCTTAATACAGTTAGGTTGTAAGGGCGCTTCACCACCTGCTTTTTGACCTGGTTTACATTGCGTTTGAAACAGTATACAACAGCTGAGGAGAGGTTGACTTTGCCTAAGTCATCACTGTTTCCATTTACAAATCATTGTTACGCATGTTTACACATTTTACCACATCGGTTTGTTATTACATGCGGTTACAACGTAAAACGGTAATGAACTTAGGCAAATTACCTCTCATCAGCTGTTTTAAGCATTTCAAACGCAATGAAACGCACCAAAACGCAATGTGTCGAACGCGCTCACTAAGGTTACGATGTGATAATAATAGTAATGTGCTTGATATACCCCTATAATATCGAGCAGAACAGTAAAGAACGTACCTCCCAACTTCTCCGATTCTAGCAGGGAAGTCACAGGAAGCTGAGAAATGTCTGAATGTGTTCCCTCCCTACTCCCGCGCGTATCCTGGTATTGTCTCAAGCTCTGTTCCTGCCCCCGAGTTTCCTCTGTACTTTCAGCTCCATACAGACGTTGCGTCTGGAGCAACAGCCCCGTACTTCCCCCGTCAATTCCCCCAGCCAGTCAACCATGCAGAGCCCAGTTTCCTCCTCCCACAAGAGGCTTTTATGACTGGTGCCCGGCCAGGCCACAAGCCTTCTATCTTGAATGGGGCTCGCAAGCAGCTTGGAGGATCTTGTTATCGTCGGGGCACTGAACAGGCATCCCGCCACCCTCCCCCCATCTACAGAACTGTAGTCCGGGAAGACAGCAAATGTACAAGCACGTGAAGTACAGCTGTGGTGATGTCAGGGCACGTTACTACGTGCGCTTTGGTTGCTGTATCTGCATTTGAAACGCATATACAACAGCTGATGAAGGTGATTTGTCCTATTTCATTGCCGTTAGTTTGAACGTGTGTGTTTAACGCATACGTGTAACATCTGTTTCGATGCGGTTTGTAATGGAATGTTACCAGGATGTAATAGGCAAATTCACCTCTCCTCAGAGTTGTATATGCCGTTTAGAAAACGCATGAAGATGCAGGTAAAACGCAACGTGTGAACGCGCCCCCTGGTGCCGTTGTGGCTGTTCATTGCGTTGTGAAACGCATTACAACAGCTGAGGGGAGAGGTTATTTGCTAATTACATTATTCAATTTACAAGGTTAACGCTATGTTAACGCATGCATTAACAAAAACGCAGTGTTAACACTGTTTACACAGTCGGTTTGTAAACCCAACGTTAACAGTATTATTGGAAATCACCTGTTGTAATGCATTCTTAAAATGCATTGAAAAATCAACCAAGCGCATGTGTGAACGCGCCCCTGAGGGTGCGGTCACGCGTTGCGTTATGCTACGTAAAACGCATTGACTAGCTGTAGCATGTCATTTGCCTATAAACGCTGTTAACACTTGTATTTACAAAAACCGCCAGTTAACAACTTGCGTAACACTGGTTAACAAAACATGCTAAACAATGCATTAACGGTTGCGTTTTGCAACACGTGTTAACAGCTGTTTAATCTGGCAGGCATCACTATTCAGCGGGTGACCGCACCATACAGTACCTGCAAGTCAGCTGTTCTTACAAGATGTGACTCTAACCCCTTAACGAGTCAGGCCCTTCACTTTATCTTTTGGGCATTAACATTTTCATTCATCCCACATACTTTTATATTTTTAAACCATACTTTTTTTTTTCCGTAAGGGTTCAAGGTGAGTTTTAGTTAGTGGTTTCAGATCGTAAAAAACGCATGCGTTTTGAAACCAGTGTGAATAAGATAATGGGTAAACCTGTCAAAACACCGCTGCGCTTTTTTAACGATCTGAACGACCTAAAAAGAGATTTATTATATTTTTCCTCAGGCGCGTTCACACGTTGCGTTTTGCACCGTGCGTTTCGTTGCTTTGAAACGCATAACAACAGACTGAGGAGAGGTGATTTGGCCTAATTACAGCACTGTTAACCGTTTCCTGTTATACAAACGCATCCACTCGACCCCCGTAACGCGAATGTTAACTCAGCGTTAAAACAAGCGTTAAACCTGTTTTTTGTTAACCCGCGTTACACATTGTGTTTACAAACGTAAACGGTAATGTATTAGGCAATTGCCTCACTCGCTGTGATGCTAGAGGTTTCAACGCAATGAAAATCTCAACGAAATCGCAACGTGTGACACGCGCCCCCCTCAGGCAGGAAAGATGGCGTTTGGAATGCAGACTCCACCCGCTGCATCTGATGGTTAGAAAGATGACACTCCTACCATCCTCAGTGAGCGCCATCTAGCACAGTTTATATTCCTCAAGTCCTGGGGCGCGTCAGCACGTGCGTCTTGGTCTCGTTTTCTTGAGTTTGAAACGCAATAAAACATCTGGAGAGAGTGATTTGCCTACTTACATGACCTTTCTAAGTTGTACAGCAATGTTCTCCAAGTGCATGCATTACACAAAACGCATGCTTACATGCATGTGTCAGGAAATGTTAAACCGTGATGTAATTACGGCCCAATCCACCCTCCCTTCTAGTTGTTTGTATATGCGTTTCAACTTGCCAGAACAAAGCGGTCCCACAAACGCAGTGAACGACGCCTGAATGAAAGTTAATTGCCTATGACTGACTTGTGCAGCATAAAGGCTGGTTGAGGAAGTATAGTGTAGAACAACACCTGGGTGTTTGTGTGTAGCTTAGCAGGCTTAGCCCACCTTGAAGGTCTGACCGGGTGTCTGGAATACGCCGCACCAGTGATTCACCTTAAAATATACCACGAATTCTACTATTGGATAATGTTTGAGTGGTTGAAGTTGTTTATTGGTCCAGTTAAAAAACTTGTGTTTCGCAAAATTCAATAAGAAAAGTGTATGCAATGTCCTCCAGGTAGCCTGCGTTCTGGAAGTTTTGTAGCGTATACAAGGGAGCTCAGTGGGAGCGCTGTGCAGCTGAGGCGACTTTGGCCATGTGATACAAAATACGGACATGAAGTGTGATGTCCCTCTGTGTACCCCACACAGACTAAGCAAGAACAATTCCCCCAAAACTGTGTATGACAAAGCTTAATGACTGGACTTTTGTTCCATTTTTGAGATGCTGCAGTCTGGCCAGAAGTTTATAGATATGTAGGAGAATCCCGATATGTCTCGAGAAGATAAAGTGGAGATGTAACAGTCTTGAAGAGTTCCCGGGAACTGTTACAGCTTTGGGACATGGGGATGACCTGACAGTGTAGGGAAAATCTAGTGCACCTTTGCCAGACTGTTTTGTAACGGGTTGTTACCAAAGGTGTGATAGGGAATTGCTCTGTAGATGCCTTGTAGCAGTTGAAGGAAGCAGGGAACACGCAGAGTTAAAGTCCAAAAATCAAGTGTTCATTTCACACTTTCGGTCAAAACACCAATTCAGCCGCTTGGCCGTAGCACATACAAAAATACAAACTAAACCCTGCCCCAGCTGGGCACTGTCTCCTACAATAACAGCACTAACTATACATGTACCAGGCTGCCTGGCACATGCTCTTGGCCAGCAGAATATCAGGAGGCATCAGTTACCTTTGCTGCATGTGTGAACACGGTCCAGCCTTCAGCTCTTTCTGTCCTGGTCCGTCCGTAAAGCCGAGGCTGTAAGTGTCGGTTTGCCAATCTGATCAAGTTTTCTCACTTAGACATGCTACCAGCCCTTATGTTCCATTATATCAACTTTGCACTTTCCACAGTCCTACTTAACTCAACAACCTTCGTCTATGCATCTTTCCCTTCCCTCGCACTGAAAAGACGCTAGCGGCGCCAGTGGTTTCTCCGTGAAAGGACGTCTTGTTCTCTTGCCGAAACCGCAGCATACTTTGTCCAAGACCCTTACCGTGCAGCTGCTCACCGGTCTAAGGCTGACCTTCAAGCTCACCGATCACGGTTACAGAGTTTATCAGAAGCGCCCCTTACCGATCTCCCTCTCCAATTCTGTCAAAATCCCCAGACACCCGTTCTTTACCTGTATCTCTTCTACTGGCGGCTTATGTCTGATGTCAGACATCCATCCTATTCTTCCTATCTAATGGCTCTATGTTCATCTTCACTCGCCGGTTTTGCTGTACTCCTCTCAGTATCTTGTACTGAACTTCGAACCCCCGCCCATTCCCTTTCTGTCTCGGCTCAGCAAAGCGCTTACACACTGTGCCAAAGGCACTATGTTCAATTTCATACAGGGATGTCTACAATTCAGAACCCTGCAACAGGACACCAGGTGGCTATACTCTTACCCTCCAATCCGGCGTGTCTACCAGCCACAGGTATCACCAAACCCTGAATCACGGACAAGTAATAGGTTAACATATGTAATCTGAACTTACCGTGATCGTGGCTTGATCAGTCCCGGTTGGGAAGCGGTGACACAGAGGCTGCAGATGGGTGCCGGAACGATGGGGCGCCCTGGTCCTGTCTAGGGGATCTCATCAGTGCCTCCAACTGTTAGGGAGGATTTAAGATATCTCTTTGTGTGTTGACTGTGTTTCTGATCAATAAGCATCTAGTTAAGGAATGACTCAGCCTACTGCCGATTCACGCCTCACTTTGCCATTGCCTGGGGTAAATCGGAACTGTGGCAAGCTTTATTTGGTTTCACAAGGCTATATAGAGAAAAGGAAAGAAGCAGAAGAGGGAGGAGAAACAAATCATAATACTGAGCTGAGTGCCCAGCTGTATGTAGTTCCTCTGCTTGGAGAACTTCCCTGCTGTCGCACATTTACGTTTGTCATAGTGGATTTCTGAATTCTCCGACATGGCAGGGTAGGTGTGGTCTAAGATCTGGCGCCACTTAATTCATTGTTTCTGTTAACAGTACAGCGGTCCCCTACTTAGAAAGACTCGCACTTACATACGACCCTAGTTACAAACGGACCTCTTGGATATGGCTAGATTTATTGTGTTTAGTCCTAGGCCCGATTCAGCTGTAACAGTTCAAGGTGTGTCTGTAATGGCTTTAGTGTAATCCTGATTCTTGACAACCCACATGTTTTGGTCTCTGGTGGCAATTGTATTTAAAAAGTTGTAGCTGGGATTCAATAAAAATACAGTCCGACTTACATCCACAATTCAACTTAAGACACACCTACAGACCCTGTCTTGTATTAACCCAGGGACTGCCGTTACTTTTTCAGGAAATAAGATCAGAGGAGAATGACGGATTTGATCTATAGCTAGGTTTTCCGTACACTGTCCACGCCTGTCCCATTTTCCCCCGCCACATGAAATGTGGCTTTAAAACATTATGTCAAGTTGCCTGGGACTGTAGGATTTCTTTCATACATGGTGGAACTCTGTCTGACAGTGTGGTCGTGCCCCTGACCAATGACTTGGTGCACCCTATTCTGGACCCGTGCCATAGTTCGCACCACTGCCCTGTAGGGTGAACGAGCACCCCATAGAAGGCACAAGAACCGCCAATTTGCGGTGTAACCTGGTATTGGTGAGCAATCATGCAAGCAGGATAAGGTATTCCGGCTACAAACTGCCAATGTCGGAGCGCTGAGGGTCCTCGCAATTGACAGATGTGACAACCGAGATTAGGCAACAACCTGAGAATGGCCGCAATACTTGCAGGAGGGGAGATCAAGTCCATCCCAAATTTTCAAGATGTTTGAACTACAACTAGTGGGGGCCATCTGGGCACGTACATGGTTTGTTGGAAGGGGAGATGAGGAACGCGGTGACTCTCTTAATGTCTTGCGTCTTTACACCAGGACAATATCCCCTGGTGGAAGACATAATGAGGAATATGTAAATTCTCTTTGGAATGTCACAGTTCAACCCAGGAAGAGGATATGGCGCCACCTCAAACACTAAGGTAGACTATCACCACCACAGAAGGCTACAACCCCGGGTTCTGCATGAACTATGTACTTTAACCCTTTCCGACGCGCGCCGCACTCGCAGGCCGAGCCTCTCCTAAGCCGGTAAGTCTTTGCTGCATATTGCAGCAAAGGCATACCGGTACACTCCGCTACGGTGCACTATGCTATCACCGAGTACGCGGGTGCTTTCACTTCGATCGCCGCTGTGCAATGCTGCCGTAGGCTGCAAAAGATCGCCATCTTGCCGCGGATCGCCGCTCCCCCATGACATCACGGGGAGCGGTGATCCCTTGCCATGACAGCTTCGGGTCTCACGAACGGCCGAAGTTGTCTTGTTTTAACCCATTCATTACACTGTGCTATCACGCAATTGTAATGAATGGGAAGTAAAATCCCCATACTACTGCCTATTGTGTAGCATGATATGGTGGAATCGTCAGGCAACTAGGGTTGCGCTCACCCTAGGGAGTCTGAAAAATAGTAAAAGTTAAAAAAAGTTAAAAAAAAAAAATGATAATAAAAAACCTAAAATTCAAATCACTCCCCTTCCCTAGAACTGATATTATATTAATAAACAGAAAAATCATAACACATTAGGTATCGCCCGTCTGAACAATGTCCGATCTATCAAAATATAATGATGGTCTTCTCTCCTAGCGTTTACCCCCGTATACGGAAAATAGCGTCCAAAGTGAAAAATGACATTTTTTTGCCATTTGGAAATATAAAAATATAGTAAAGTGATCAAAAGGTTGCACAGTCCTAAAATGTGATGCAATTGCAACGCCATCCCAAGCACCCCCGTGCATCCCCGACCCACACCCAAAGTATGAAAAGTTTTGCCCGCTGCCAAGATGGCAAATAAAAAAAAAAATTTTGTACAGGAGGTTTTTATATTTTTTTACATGTAGGAAAACATTTAAAACCTATACAATTGGTCTCCCTTATTGTACCGCCCCACATATAAGTAGACTATCTCTTTGTGGCCCACAGTGAAAGCTGCTAAATCCAAGCCACAAGAAACGCGTTTGCACAAGGTGTTTTTTACCACTTTCACTGCATTTGGAACTTTTTTTCCCCGCTTGTCCCAGTACGCGCCCATGGAATATTGAATCCACATCACTGATGAAGTACAATGTTACGCAGAAAATACCATCCACCAGCTCTTTATGTGGAAAAATAAAAAATTATAGATTTTGAAGGCTGGGAAGTGAAAATGAAATTGGTGAAAAACCTAAATAAAAAAGGCCAAGTCATTAAGGGGTTAATAGCAAGTTATTTTTTAAATTTTTTGAAAATCCCTGCGAGACTGGTTGTGTTCCCAGGACTGGGGCATAGCGAATAGTTTTCCTTTTTTTTTACAAACAATGTCAATATGCATCTAAAATCTAGTACCTGGTTAACTATCCTTGGAATCAGACTGGATTGTACTATGTTGGGAAATATTTGAGGGGTTTTGTTTGAGTGCTATCCTAGAGAGAGTATTTGCCTGTATATATTTTTAATACCCAAGCATCAACGCATGGGTTTTATGAGAACATCGTCCTGTAGACTAATCTGATTGGCTCTATCTACAGAAGTAAGTTCCAGACTGGATCTTGGAGGATGCTGTGGATTGTGATCTCAATGAACAATAGATGACACTCTACATTTTCGGATTAATTATCTCCTCGCCATTGTAAATAGAAATTCAGTTGATCTCAGATAAACGAAGATGCATTTGCAACTCCCCCCCCGGGGTAAGCCCTTTCTCGGGGCCTGGAGTCAGCCGTGGGCCCGCAGTACCTCTGAGTAGCTGGCGTTGGGCACAGCTGCTAGTGTCACGGTGCTTGGTTGGGGAACGAAGGGCGTCCAATACACAGCCTGGCCGGATCGTCACAGCAGGGTGGGTGTTGGCAAGAAATATGAGGGAGAGGCTGTTATAGCGATCTCCTTTGGGTGCAACCCTTGGTGTCTAGAGTATAAGCCTCTTGTGTGATGGACAGGGTGCCTGTGATGATGGCACGCTGTAGTTAGCAGGGACCAGACGGAGTGCAGGAGGTTGAACAAAAAACTAACTGTCTTTTATGGAACCGACAGGACTCAGCAACGTGACTTAACAGACTATGGAGTGCTGAGAATGCATGTGGTTGTAGGGAGCCACAGGAAGGGTAGACGCAGCCTGGATGCATAGGGCAGAGCTGGGAGGTAGCTCTGTCTCATTGTTATAGGATGCATTCAGCTTGCCTGGAGTGATTCAGGGTCTCACCCTTAAGGTAGGATGACACCCCTCTTCCCCTCACGTAACTCTTAGCTATTAGTTCCACTATTCAGGCAGGGGCTAGGCTCTCCTCGCTCTGGTCTGGTATGCTATCTGTATATAGTTGTAGCTGGGAGTTACTCCAGTTCTGTTCTGATTAGACATCCTAGGTTCTGGGTAAATCATGTCTCTAGAACATTCACTGGCCGGGTTTGTGTTACTCCCATGGTTAGGTGCAGTGGCTATGCTTCCATTAAATCGCAGTTACAATACATTAGGATAATACATGTGATTGGATGACACATCTTACATCACATAAAACAGTTAACTCCTGCCTTGCCAGGCAGGATCAACTACTGCAGTGTTCCCCTGTGTCCTATAAGGACTATGTAGTGTGATGTAGTGACATGCTGTGGGGCTGACTAGACCCTACACAGGCTGCAAGCTACATGGTGGGACGTATTCGCAACCACTCCTCCGCCTTGCATCGGCGAGGGTGTTGCACATTGTTGGCATAAGTTCTCAACATCCTATCCAGGTATGTGGCTATATTACTGAAAATAGAAGCTGTGCCTGATACTATAGTACCGACCCGGAGGTCTTTCTAAAGACTTATGGACCTTGGGGAGGACATATAGGAGCATATAGGACAGAATATATACATAAATGCACATACATACACTACCATTCCTTTATTTCATACACATATACATTCTTTTAAATTCTTACACTCATTCTTCCCGTATGTATAGGGAAACATTTGTCTCCCCTCTTTTGGTCCACCTCACGCTCCATACTTAGCATGATTTGAAACGTGGCCTGCAATGCATTCCACAGTATGTTCCTTCCGAAGTGCTTGGTGAAACGCATAGCCATGACGTCACTTCCAACTTCCGTCTCTCGACGCTTAGCAGGCCAGCCTCTGTACCCACTTGCCGGCTCTTAATCTCCAGCATTTTAACAACCAATCTACTTTTGCTGCCAGAGGTGTAACTATGGCTACTACAGGGCATATGAGCTGCACGGGCTCGTGGTTCATGGCCATATCATAATGTATGGTCTTAATGTTGGGCCAGACTATAGTGCAACAGGGGCTCGCGGCACCGCCCATGCGCACAGCTAACCAACTATAGGTAGCAGCAAAACAACCCCCCTGAGGATGCGTGTGCCGCAAAACCTTTTCTAATACGAGCAGCGCTATGCATGTGGCTTGGCTAACTCCCCCTCCGCTCACACTACCCACTGAAGAAGTGGCCGGTTCCTACCCCAAGGTTTACCAGGTCCGCCCACCTTCCCATCAGCCTGCCCTGGTCACGTGACTGATCTCACCTGACCTGACATTGTGACATCTGTGACGATGTATGACGCCTGAAGGAGCTGGTGGAGCCGGAGGAAGAACTGCCATTTTGGAGGGGAGAAACAGTGAAGACTTGTGAGTTTATAACCAACACAGATAGCAGGCATCTATAGCAGACAATCACTGGAACCAATTGTAGGTGAGTAAAATTCATATATGTTTAAAACATGTAAAGGGAGACCACTTTTTATTATTTTAAATGGCCATTATGGAGGCCCGAGTCATGCCTCGATGCAGCCGGTGGGGGTGCTGCCACAACGATCACCGTCTCAAAGTCATTGAGGAACTCCGGTCCCTCATTGAGGGGTAAGGGCCTTGGTCTCACCATGTGTACAGCTGAATCTTCACTCCGCGAGGCACTGAAGAGTTCCCTTCCTGCGCTGAGGTGAAGTGGGAGACTTTTGCACTAAAGGGCAGGATTAAAAGGGGTATTCCAATCTGGGCATTTAAATTTAATTTAATTCATTTGCCATATGTTAACATTTCTTCAATTGGAGGTTATTAAAAAAAATGTTTCTGTGTGAAGATAATTTCTCATAAATCTAGTCATGTTGTCCCTTAGAAACGAGATAGCTTCCTCGGATACGACCACCTCACATTTTGGCAGATATGTGCTATTGAGCCCTGCCTGACCACCCGGCTTCAGTGATCATTACCACAGGACGGCTGTGGAACCTGCAGTAACTCCAGGACATTTCATATTCAAAAACTTTTTGTTTCTTTGACAAATCAGTACTGCAGAGGTGGCCGTATCGTGGGACACAGCCTTGTTTTTAAGAGACCATATGACTACATTTATGAGAAATTATCTTTACCCAGGTAAATTTTTAATGGCATCTAATTGAAGAAATGTTTATATATGGCAGAGTAATGAATCTGGATGTGACTGCCCAGACCAGAATACCCCTTCAAGTCCCTCCTACCAGGAGTTTTGGTGGGCTGAGTTTTCTTCTGTGCAACACTCACGCATGGGCGGAGTGAAGCACATGCATACTGTAATTTCTTGGTGTGCAGCACAGTCCCCATTAAGGTTAATGCTTCCAGTGCAATGTTGTTGATTCCACAGTTCTTTGCTGGGGGTGAACACTGTAGGTGCTGCAGCAATGCTTGATAGCACAAGGCAGCAGAATAACACAGTCTGAATTTAAAGTTCAATCACAGTATGGGCCTTAAACCAAACTAGCAGCAGAGTTAGGCAACACAGTTCAATAAAACACAATTCTATATGCACCGAAGTAGATATCCTGTTTGTGACGCCACTTGCAACAGCCTCCACCTTGGCCTAGCCTTTATTGTGGATTGCGGACAGCTGGAGTTCTAAGTACCTAAGTGTCTGGCTAAGCACGGCCTAGTCACAGTGCTGGGTGACAGGGAACAGAGACCTTGTCCACAGCCTGGCAGGTCTCTGGCCGGTGGAAGTGCAAGAAATGGTGGGAGAGGCTAAGGTTGTAGACGGTTTCTCTGTGAGGCAACCCCATTGTAGAGGTAGGGATCCCTGGTGGTGCTGAATGGGGCACCCTTGGTGGTAACAGCCTTACCCAGGGATAACTCGGAAGCAGAGAATGTAAAGTATTCAACTTACAGTTTATTTATTTGGAACTCGGCAATGGCTACAACAGCATTAACATCAACTGGGTCAAGATTACTGGTTGGATATAGTTCCACAGCAGAAGGTGCTCACAGCCTGGTAAAGGAAGCTTCAGATCGGAGAGGATTGTTGGCTGCTTCAGTAGCAGGATGAGGCAAACTCCAATTTTTCAGAGGAGAAGGGAAGGGGCATAATTTAGCTTTATTACTCAGTCAATGGGGGAGATTTTTCAGCACTTCTATGTCAGTTTCTGAAATAATAGCAATAATTCCAATTATATTTGTGACTATGCCGCCTCCATGACATTTGAACGTGGAGGGGGCACAACAGCTGGTGGCTTGCACACTTTGCCGCAAAACTACACCAGGTCCAACAAGGCTGCCCGACAGGTGCATCAATGGCCTAAGCCTATTGATGTATCTAGTGGAACTGGGGTGGGCATGGCCTCAATCTTAAACCGGTGCTCCAATATATGGATGGTAAGATTAAGTCAGAGTATAATTATAATATTAAGTCATGGTATGGTGGTATTACAGTATGTAGTCACAATATGGTTATGTTATGTAGTCAATATATGGTTGTAAAATTTATTTAATATATGGTGGCATTATGCAGACTGTGTATACTGGGAGTCCCTACAGGTTCTGTAGGTTTGTTCTTAAGTTGAATTTTTATGTAAGTCGCAACTATATATTTTATAATTTTAATCCCAGCCAAAAAATTTTTTGGTCTCTGTGACAATTGGATTTTAAAAATGTTGGGTTGTCATTAGAACCAGGATTGACAATAAAGCTTAATTGCAGACACCCTTGATAACTATTACAGCTGATCATTGTACTCTAGAGCTAAAGTACAGTAACTTACCAACATCCAGATGTCCGTTTGTAACTGGAGTAGTCTGTAAGTCAGATGTTCTTAAGTGGGGGATAACCTCTATAAGTGTAACTTGAGTATGAGCAATGACTTACATCACTGAGAGGCACAACTGTTTATAACTGAATACACCTGTCAGAACTCGCCAATTGTTCTGATGGGATCTAGTTTCAGGTTTCTTGCCGGAAAACCACACTCAGAGCTGCCTGTGATTGACAGCTCCATTTCTGATCTTGGGAAAGCTGGTTGTGTCTTTGAACTCATTTTATATGCAGCTACGGTTTGAGTGATGGACAGCTGAGCCAGTCAGTGCTGGAGGTAGTGTCCATTACTGCCTTATATTCTGCCCTGCCCTTCATTGGCTGCTGGTTATTCAGTCTAATCTGTGTATCTAGTGCTCTTGTGGTTCTTGCTATTCTGTGTATTGACTTCTGCTTTGCCTACTCACCATTCTATTTGCTATATGATTCTGTACATTTGCCACCATCTTGGTTTTGACCCAGTTTGTTTGACTCCGCTTGTCTGTCTGTATCTGATGTTTGTCCATTTATATCAGATGAAGTAAGTCTTCCCTATCATCTTGTAGTGTCACTCAGGGACTGTCAGTTAGGTTCCTGATAGTGGGTTCGCCCTTATCAGGATGGTTTATCTGCTTTAGGCAGCGCCTTAGCCCGCAGGGACATTGCAGGGTGAGTTCGCCAACACTTACCTAGTCTTACAGCTAGCGTCAAGCCTGATTGTGGTAGCGCGGTTGCTGGACAGGTACTGACAAGCTATTGCAGGAGATCATAGTACAAACCTCAACTGCTTCATAACCCAATACACTACTCAGCTGTTGCATAATCTTATAGTCCACATCACAGATGCAGCAGAACCTCATAATACATACCACGGGTTGTGCAGATCATCATCATACACACATCAGCTTCTACAGAACCTCAAACTACACACATCTTCTGCTGCAGAACCTTGTAATACACACCTAAGCTGCTGCAGTACCTTATTACATATGTAAAAGAAATGTCATAATTACATTTGTTTACAATTTGCTAATTTGTTAACTGGCAAGGGCCAATCTCTTGAGGATATTTTTGCCGACTGTCCTGAAGCAGGCTCCCATCAATCATTTGCGGTGGGAGAGGGTTTCAATACACTTTCATTGCTACACTAATGAAAATGGTGGGATGCGGGTAAGACAGAAGTAGTGCAAGCACAATCCCTAGTTGGAGCAGCTTCAGTCTTCAGTCACATATCAGTCAGCAGCACCATGACATGTAGCAGTGCCTAAACCAGCAGGTGGCAGGCTACTTGGAATCTTACCCAAGATCCAAGATCCCATGGACTTCTGAGCAATCAAACTGGAATTGTGGCAACAGCTGGCTGAGTTTGCCCTGGGCAAGGTGCCCTGCCTGGCTAGTAGTGTTGCATCAAGACAAATGTTTAGCAGCATCTTCACACACCTGAGCTTGATGCCACAGGCTAATGTCTCATACTATTCCCCATGATGTTATGATGCTGGCACCTGGGGCCTGATGCCACTAAACTGCTACCATCTGATTCTACTATCATCTGCCACCATCTTGTCATTTTTGCTGCCAGGTTCTCCTGTTCCAATGTGACCGGACCACTAAATTCATTCTGCATGCTGTTATCACCCTCATTACTCCTGTAATCCTATCGGTAAAACATGTTCTCTAGAAATTTTGGGGCCTCAGAATCAGGTTTGGTCCCCACAGCACTAAGGAAAAAAAGTAGCTTTCTTCGTAATAGAAGATGTCTCATTTTGCGGTACATAGGATTTATTTCTCTTTATATTGATTCCTATATTCTACCTTGATACAACACCACTACCTGTATGTATGTATGTGTATATATATATATATATATATATACTCACCGGCCACTTTATTAGGTACACCATGGTAGTAACGGGTTGGACCCCCTTTTGCCTTCAGAACTGCCTCAATTCTTCGTGGCATAGATTCAACAAGGTGCTGGAAGCATTCCTCAGAGATTTTTGTACATATTGACATGATGACATCACACAGTTGCCGCAGATTTGTCGGCCTGCCCCATTCATGATGCGAATCTCCTTTCCCCCACTCCCAAAGATGCTCTATTGGATTGAGATCTGGTGATGTGGAGGCCTTGAGTACAGTGAACTCATTGTCATGTCAAGAAACCATTCTGAGATGATCCAGCTTTATGATCTGGCGCATTATCCTGCTGAAAGTAGCCATCAGTTTGGGTAATTTGTGGTCATAAAGGGATGGACATGGTCAGCAACAATACTCAGGTAGGCTGTGGCGTTGCAACGATGCTCAATTGGTACCAAGGGGCCCGAAGAGTGCCAAGAAAATATACCCACACCATGACACCACCAACCCAGCCTGAAACATTGATACAAGGCAGGATGGATCATGCTTTCATGTTGTTACAGCCAAATTCTGACCCTACTCATCCATGTCCGAAAGAAACAATCAGACTCATCAGCCAGCAAACGTTTTTTCCAATCTACTACTGTCCAATTTCGATAGCTTGTGCAAATTGTAGCCTCATTTCCTGTTCTTAGCTGAAAGTGGGGCTCCCGGTGTGGTCTTCTGCTGCTGTACCCATCTGCCTCAAGTTCGACGTACTGTGCGTTCAGAATGCTCTTCTGCCTACCTTGGTTGTAACGGGTGGCGATTTGAGTCACTGTTGCCTTTCTATCAGCTCGAACCATCTGCCCATTCTCCTCTGACCTCTGGCACAACAAGGCATTTCCGCCCACAGAACTGCCGCGCACTGGATGTTTTTTCTTTTCGGCCATTCTCTGTAAACCTAGAGATGGTTGTGCTTGAAAATCCAGTAGCTCAGCAGTTTCTGAATACTCAACTCTACGGGGGCACATTTACTTACAAATGTGCATCGACTGGAATGCACTCTGCCGAATTCACAAGATTGTGCGCCGACTATCCTACATGTGTTGCTCAGGTCCGATGAAGTTCACCTTTGTCTTCCTGGTGTATGTAAGTGCATTGTCTTGCGACACAAATTGAAAGTTAAATCCCGCCGCAGTCCAAATCAGTAGGATTGTCTGATGACACGCCCTCCAATCTCTGTCGCAGGAGCCGGCGCCGGCGACACAATCCAGTCGTGTGCGACACAATCCCCAGTTAAATCACTGTCACAGACAAAAGTGCGGCAGCAGACCCTTACTAAATAAGCCAGTTTTATATATTTTTATTTGTCACAAAGAAATAAAGAGCTAACCCAAAACCCAGGCATAGATTATAGTGGTAATTTTCTTTGTGTTATGATGAGCTACATGCACCTAGTCTTTACCCAACTAACATGGTAGAGTAGGAAAACCAAGAGCTGCCCTTGGGACAGAGCATTGAGTGACAGTAGCTGGTTGTGACTGTGACACAACCTAAGAAGGTGAGCTTTTATCTGTTATATTAACAAGGAAAAATGATACATCGAACCTACTGCACAATATTTGCGCTTTTTTCTTCTATATAAATTTCCATTGGAGATATGCTACTTTACGTGCATTTGCTAATGTCATCATGGATTATACCTGCACGTAGATATCAGTGAAAATTTCCTAAAAACAATAACCAAACCAATAATTCTTACAAATATATTCCTTCTTTTTAAAATTATGTTAATAAAAACAAGAGTCACTTTGGACCCCAAAACAGCTTGCCCCAATCAAAAATTGCATGTGGTGCTGGTAATGCAGAAATGAGTCCCAAAATAGAAGCAATAAGACCTAACATGCAGGAATGATAACAGATGAGAGTGACACAAATACTAATGGTAAAATGAGAGGGGTAAACAATATTCCTATAATAAGGTACCACTCAGTATAAAATATGCACTCAATATAAGGGTACACAAAGGTGCCAAGTAGCACAATTCCGGCCTATACAAAATTTCCACGATGCAACATAAAGAGAGTAAAGAGCCACAATGGTATACGTGCAAATACACAAAGCAGATTTCATGAGAATAGCTTTGACATACAATGATCCAGCACAGTCTTTGGTCGGTTCAAACAATCTCATTCTTTTATTTAATCCTTTTTAAATTCATAGGCATACAAAATAGATCCCCATCAATGCAACAGTAGGGATCGACGCGTTTCAGCTGTACCGGCTTTAGTCTGGTCTAACATACAAACTCTAAATTCCATTTAAAACTCCAATTTTCCTACCCCTTCCTGTGGTGTTATAAGTGTGGACACTAGTTCTCGGATCTCGGATCCCTGCCAGCACAAAACAAATGTGTTCTGTTTTCTAATTTACATTTTCTTTAGCTTCTCATGGGAATTAGAAAATAGAAAACTTATAGAGAGAAAAAAGATGGAATGGGGCTATAAACATCATATTGATGTATACATAAAGTTTTTTACTATTAGTACCTACTTACAATATTTCAAATAACGCAAAGCAATTGCATGAGGAACACATATTTTAGTAACATAGGATCAAAATCTGCTGTAACTAGAATGTTTCCAGATGTCTGGTTTTAAGCATGAACATCCTTTAATAGTTTTTTCCTCGTGTCCATCCTCTCACGGGTTTGATGATCCTCGCACTCCCAAATCGCCTCTTTCAGATGGCAGTTTTTTAAATATTTTAATAAGGATGAAATATTGAAATTATCATTAGTGGCATCAGACATGTGTCTACGTATTCTATTTTTCAATGACCTATTGTGCATCCCACATATTGGGGCACATTTACTTAACTGTCCACGTCCGATCCCTGTTCCGGAATGTTCAACGATCATGGATTGCGCCATGATTCACCTCGAGCGTGGGCCCGATATCCTGCATGTGTCACTCCCTGTTCAGGTCCGCTGGAGTTCACCTTCTTCCCGATGCATGGAAGTGCGTGGCTTGCAATTTAAATGTTGAATTCTGCACTTAGTCCGAATCAGTCAGATCGTCCAATGGCCCGACCCCGATTTGTGTCGCATGAAAGCTGGCGCCGATGCGCCAAAAAACCCCTGTTGAATGCAGCGCAAAACAGAAATCGTCAGAATATATATCGGACCCTTAGTAAATGAGCCCCAATGTGTTAGACATTTAGTGCACAATCCCAGATAAACTACGATATGTTTATATTAAACCTCCTCTGTGTTGTATGACACAAAATCCTGGCTTCTTTTAAAATGACTGCCTTACATACATTGTGGCCACAGCCATAATAATTTAGCCAGGTATTGGTTTTTACTTTCGCTAGTTTATAGGCTGGGGGATACTGATGATCCTAATGAAGTGCCCCTTCTAGAGACAATGCCTGCCGATACAGCCTCATAAATTCTGGGTCCTGCAATAAGATTGGCAAGTTTCTATTTATAACATCCTTATGACACCACAGGAAAAGGTAAAAAAATTGGTGCTTTAAATGGAATTTTAGAGTTTGTATGTTAGATCATGACTAAAGTCTGTACAGCTGAAACAGGTCGATGGCTACTGTTGTATTGAGGGGATCTACATTGTATGCTTATGGATTTTTAACAAGGATTAAATAAAAGAATGAAATGTTGAAATGTTTTAACGCACCAACGACTGTGCTGGATCATTGTATGTCAAAGGAGTCCAAAGTCTCAGGGTAATCCATTCACAACAGGTGGAGATGTTCAAGAAGAGGTGAGCTGAAAAAATGACCACACTTACATTGTCTATCACTGTGGAAGCCCAGTTATTACATTCACGCTGTGTAATTGTAGTGTAATTGTAATGCTGCACCTGAGCAGTAATTATACTGTACATGTTGAGGTTTTTTCAACTTTTATTATTTTTTTAATTCTAAGAACAGTCTTACCATACTTGTCATATAAAAAAGGAAAATAATCCATCTGGAAATGCCATACTTGATGACCAAAATACCGTGTTGCTTGAACCTTTGGAGTGAAGTCTAATGAGTATCTAAACTGCAGGGCAAACACTAACAAACAGTTAAAGTTTAGATTCCCTTCCACTCCAAATGATGTAAATCATGTATTTTGTACAAATTGTTTCTGGGACAGGAATCTGTATTAGAGTTCAGGGATATATTTAAATCAATCATAGTTCAAAAGAAAAATTCCCTAGTGAACATTTAAACTTACAATAACAGTACAGTAGAGCAACCACTTGATGGTGCTATAGCACACAATATTGTTAGAATATGATACAAAGTGAAAAGCTGTATACCATAATATCAGGAGCTTCTCTGATGGAAGATGGAAATGCAAAAATAAACATAATTATTTGCTTATAATTGGCAATGCCAAAATGTAGCAAGCCATAACTTTGTAGAAATAAAAGCAATGTAATAAACAAACATCTTTATTTTAAACTAAACATTTCTTTGTGTGCGTAAGGGGAAATGTGCACTTGGGTGCTGAGATGTACATGTGGCACCATGATTGCACCTCGACTTAAAGGAAACCTACCACTTGAAGTGGCAGGTTTCCGATGGCAATACCGGGCACCAGCTCAGGGTGAGCTGGTGCCGGAGCTTATTTTAGTTAGTGTTTTAAACCGCGGTATCGCGGTATCAGGGTATCGCGGTATCAGGGAAAAGGAAAAAAAATTGGTATGTTTTCTTATAATCACCGAGCATGTTCGCTCATCTCTACTCACAATGTATCGGCACAACATTCATATATTTATTGTGCAGATCTGTCATTTACACATGGTGGGTTTTCTGCATAAATGTATGTGTAAGCAAATCTGCTGCATTCATCACTATATTTGGGTTCATTCAGACGGCCGTCTGGGGGGACGTACATAGACGTTCCCATAGACAGCAATGGCCACCCAATGGCGGTAAGGTGCCACACATGTGTGGCGCTGTTTTGCGCCATACACCAGGAATTCCTAAGGGCCACCTCCTCCTCTACAGCACACAGCAGTATACCCGCATGGGGGGCATACAACGTGTGAATGAAGCCTTGGTTTTTAAGAAATCCGCTGTATATTATTATACCATTTATGTATACTGTTTAAACCCACTATACAACAGATTTAAATGATAAACAACCACCATAGACTAAATTCCCTTCATCCCCCACCCACCCCCTAGGAGGCTCGGGGAAAAGGCAAAAAAAATTGGTATGTTTTCTTATAATCACAATAATTCTTCGAGAAATCTGCTGTATATGAATATGCTGTTTAGGTAACTTGTTCTGGCTTAATGGCATTACAATTAGAGTATCAGTTTACAGTAATAATGTAGTAATTTAAATATATCTGAGAAGGGACCAATCTCTTAAAGTTGCTGTAAACTGATCCAAAATTGGCAAGGCTTATATGTTCATGAGATGTTTATAATAGTCCCAAGAAATATACAAATATTATGAATTGTCCAATTACAGGTTGTTGGGTTATTTTCCATTAATCTGACACAGGCACATGACAAACCTTATACATGTCTTTTGGAATAAAAGTACCCTGTGTTTTCAGTATAATTAGATCTAATTACAACCTGTTCACTTATGGCACATGATTTATTAAAATGCAACTCCTCTTCCCAAGCCACCGACACACCTCCCAGATGTCCCAATCTTGTGTTTCACTCATACCTTGCCATATCAGGTTCAAATAACAGAACCAGCATTTAAATAGCAGTTTTGTATCTACTTGCTTTGTATTCTCTCATCCGTTTCCTCCTTTTACAGCTGTTGGTGAAGAGGATAACACCATTATCACATTTCAGATCCTCAAAGTAATTTTGGGCAAACTATTGTTTCTGTATGACAGCATGCGAACAAAGAAATTTGTAGTGACTGTAGTTTTCAAGTGCCTGGTCCCAGTATTTACATAATTATATTTATCTGAATCCATTGGAATATGTTTTACTTGTAGTTGTGGTTATTTACCTTAGTTTTAAAATGTTTTCAAAAATCAGCAAAATGTATTTAAATATACTTTTTTGTGTATTTGTCTGCAGACCTGTAAGGTTACACAGCAGTAAAAGCTCATCCTTGACAAGCAACATGCAACTGTACCTACAGTAAAATTTTCTGAAATAGTAGAAATATTGATGACCTTTTCTTAAGTAAAAGCCATCAGTTTCAGGTTGGCGAGGACACAGAACCTTCAAAAAGCAGACAGCTCCATTGTAGTGGTTTGTAGTGGAAACTATCTTACCATTAACCTGGTGTGACCACTACACAAAGAATGGAGCTGCTTACTTCTTTAGTTTCATTTTTTGTGTAGCAGCTCCATAAGCGGTTGATATGTGGAAGGGATGCTGGGTTTTCACCAAGTTGATGTTGAGAACTTGTCCTATGGATTTGTTATCAATACATGTAGCACAAAAAATCCATCATTCTAAAAACAACACTGGAAGTATTCTCGTGGGTGGAAATGCAGCAAGGCAGAATTATGGACCTCTTGCAAATATGGAAACAAGTTAAAATATAACTCGATTTACCATTAATACCACCTACCTGGACCTGCATGGTTTTGTATGTAATAATGTAAATAATATTTCTTACTGGGGTTTAGGCATATGATCAAATGAACAAGTGGATGTGGTTATTAAATGTGAAGGGTATGGTTACTGTCCCTCAGAATTCCCAGTGGCTCCTGCCCCTTACAAGTGCAGTATGTGACTGTCCCCCACTCAGACCTCTCTGATGTGTTTTCTCCTTGGTCGGTTTCTCAATAGAGACTGGAGGGATGGTGCGCTCAAGGTGATGTACATGATAACATCCTGCATAATCCTACATATCCTTCTAATATAAACTTTACAGAATGTGAAACAATAATGAGAAGTTCTGTGATCTGTTACCCTTCTGTTCACATGGTTACTTGTTGACTTGTAATATTGTCATCATTTATAATAGTCCTATGTTTTTATAAATTTGATAGAATTATTTCTAGGTTTTTAAAGGACATCTACCACCAGGCTGAAGTACTGACATACTGGTGTGTGCCCCCTCTGGCAAATTCTGCTCTTATTTTAACTTTTATGCCCTGATTTTTTTTTAAAAAAAAGGTTTACAATTATAGAAATAAGCCCGAGGGAAGGTGTTATTGGTGCCTGGAGTTCCTCAGGCTCATTTGCATAGTTTTTAAGCCTTTTTTTCCTAAAAACAAGGACATACCAATAGAGCAGATCCTACCAGAGGGAACACACACCACTAAGTCAGTGTGCTTGGTTTACAAACCTTTATCCTGGTGATGTCCTTTAACTCCTGTAAACAGCCTTACACTATGCAAAATATGTTCTGTTATTTTATAACTCTTCTTTTGATCAGTATTTCGTGAGCAGGTGTACATGATCCTAATATTTTTCTAGAAGGGTTAGAAAAATTAGACAGATTTGAAAAAGTATTATAATGTTATATCTCCTAATTAAAGGATGTTTGATTACAAGGCACCAGGTGAAGAGGTTTTATTGCTGCCAATTGTGTACACAGAGACTCAGAGAGCAGCTCTTGGCTACTTATCTAGAGACAAGTTGTGTACACAGCAGGCCACCAAGAAAACATTAACTAGGACCAAAGATGTGGATCCCTTTTGCCCTGGCAGGATAAGTTCTGCGTCCTTTGAAGAAACGCACCTGCCACAGCTGTAAAATTCTATGAAGAAAAATGAGCAGGTTCAAAGTATATCCTCCAGATATCACTTTACAACTTTATATAGAATCCTTTATGCAACACAAGATAAACATTTATGTACAACTCACTATGACGTACCGTCTTTTAACTGGATAAATACTTGACTGATCATGAATGCATGGCTATTAATAAGCCATTAGAAATGTAACTTAGAGAAAATAAAATGAAAAAAATATGAGGCATTTATTCATGCAGTATATGCGACATATATGGATATATAAAGCATATATTTACACGCATCCAGTATATACGGAGATATACAGCATATATACACACAAATAGGGGGATACTTATCAGGGCCTCTGCGCCACATCAGTTGCGTGGAAGCCCTGAAATAATCGCAAATGCTAGCTTATTGCGATTATTTTCTCCAATCTGCCACCTTCACACCAGTGGTGAGCGAAGGGGGGTGACCATCCAGGAGAGGACCAGCACGGCGCATTACTGTCCCCATGCCTGCGCACTTGCTGCAGCCGGCATATTTTCACATGTGAAAAGTCGTCAGCTTTGTTTATTTGGAAACCTGGAAACGAAATCCCAAATGCGATGAAATCGGCAAAAAAGCTGATTTGCACCATTTTCTCTTGTGCACTGTTTTTACAGCTATAGCTGTGTGCTCTAAATAACACCTCCCCTTTATTCTATGGTTCAGTACAATCACGGAGATACTAAATTTATTTAGGTTTTATTATGTTTTATTAGATTTAAAAAATGTAAATCTTTTGTTTAAAAAAAAATCTTCAATAACTTTTTAATCAAATTTTTATGTGTCACAAAATGGCAAAAAAAAGTGGCTTTTCTGAAATTTGGGCGCTGTTTTCCGTTATGGGGTTCACATAATAAAATAACTATCTTTATTCAAACACCAAACACACAAAAATTGCCGACCCCTTTAAAAATAAAATAGTGAAAGCCGTCATTTTTCACTTCCACACCTGTACCAACCCAGGCTTAAAAAATATAATAGTGTTCATCTCATACATCAAAAAACGCATAACAAACTAAAAATTTTAAAACGTGTAATGATCAGTCTTATATATAAATTACTTTATATTAAACACAATCAAAATGCTTTATAAACCTAACAGTTGTGCAAACAAACGCTACTGTTCTTTACCCCAAAAAAAAAGCCTCACACAGCAACATTAACAAAAATAATGGTGACGGTACAAAAGGTATTTATTCCCCAAAAGAGAAAAACATATTTTATGCCACTTCGGTTCCACATTAAATGCACCACATTTATATTAGGAAAAACAAAGTCAAACTTGCGTTTCTTTACAGAATAGCCAAATCATTATGTTGTAAAAAAGCGTATAAGCCTTGCTCCATTACATATTGCAATGTAAGTATATTACATATTTATAAAACTTGGCAGCACAATAATTTTACATGACAATACAATAGCAAAAATTGCCTCTTCAAACCATGCCCCGGACCCCAAACCCCATTCCCAAAACCTAGGCACAACAAAAAATACTTTTATCTGTCCCAGTATTCCCCTCAGATCCTCCTGGCAATACCATTTGGTGTACTGGAAAGGAGCTAGAGGGTATGATGGAAATAGGTGGGAATAGTGTTGGGCCCTGTCCAAAATCAACAGAACTTTTTGTACATTTGTAACTGCCAGACAACCTTTCAAAAATCCTACCAATGACTTGCTCACCAATTCCTTTAGCAACAGTCCCAGATGTGTAGCAAGGACTTTAGAAAGCAATTAGTAATGAGCGGGTTGTGCAAAATTCAGGTTTCACAAGTTCGTCCTAATATCAGGGGAAAATTTATTTCAGGTGACCTGATTTTCAGCATGAGCTTGGGTGCAGTAAGGGCTATAGGAGTGGAAAACATAGGGATCAAAGGTGCTCAACAACGTATGTTGGAGTAGGAGGATCGGGACAGTGGACTATTACAGGGCATCTTCAATGATGAGGTTGAAGCCAAAGTGCCAACTGCTGTGTCTTTCTGCAATGCGGAGATTGACAACGAGGGCAGCAGTGAGGGATTGGTGGAAGAAAATCTGAGGGGTTATAATGATGTCCTGGTCCCAACATGAAAAAAAATGATTGTTTGGAGAAAAAGGTGGTTATCACAAAGCTCTAAGTAGCCAGAAAAACATATAGAAGGGTACAAAGGGCCACATGGGAAAGCCCATAGCAACGACATGGCCTGCTACTGCCAAATGTGCTCAGGGCTGAGCCCTCAATAGCCTCCCTGGCGGTGCATTTTTTTAAAGCAATTTTTAGAAGACAGAAGACAGTGTCATTTGCACACGGTGCCACCAATCCACCAAAACCAGCTGCAGTGAATGACACACCAAAAGGCTCCCTCTGCTGGTATGGTAGGAACGATCAGACCATCTAGGGTTAATGTACGCTAGAAGGCCTGAAAAATAGAAAGAAAAAAAAAGTTAAAATAATAAAAAGTGTTAAAAACATAAAAATTTAAATCGCCCCCTTTCCCTAGAACTGATATAAAGTGTAATGTACAGTATAAATCACAAACACTTACGTATCCCAAAATGCCTGATCTATCAAAATATGAAAATGGTTATTCCCGGCAGTGAACCCCATAACCGGGGTAGCAATAAAAACATCAGTTCATTTTGCAAAAAATAACACCTCAAGGCTTCATACACTATAGTATGAAATGTTAAGTCTTAAAAACTGAGCCTACAAGAAAGAGACACAAATGATGCGTTTTTTGCCAATTTCATCACAAAAAACAGGCCCTCACACAGACGGAAAAATGAAAGTTATGGATTTTGGAAGGTGCAGAGTGAGAAATGAGAGAAAAAACCCTGCCTCCTTAAGGGGTGAAATAATGTTTAAATCTCAAAAACTACACCCCTCAACATATGTAAAACAACTTATATGATGTTTGTTAACCCTTTAAGTATTTCACAGGGGTTAAGACAAAATTGTCATGTGTTTTTCAAAAAATTCACACATCCACATCGGATTAAATAACAAAACGCTTCATTAAGTTTGTTACTCCAAAGTATGCCAATACCACATACATGGTGGTAAACTGCTGCATGGGCACACACCATGGGATTGAAGGGAAGCTGTGCCATTCAGAGCAGATTTGCATTGTCACTTTAAAGTCAATCTTTATCTATTTTGCAATTTAGCCATACAAGGGCTTATTTTTTGCAGGATGAGATGTATATTACAAATACTTAATTTTAGGACATCTTTAGCTTGTTGAAGAAATTTAATGTTTCTGATTATATGTACTCTTGGTGTTTAGAGGACTTTCACTTTATTTTTATTTAAAAAAAACTTTCTATTTACAGTTTTATTTTATTTTTTTTCCACATGTTGGCTTGAAAAAGTAATCCGCTGACAATCGAGTGCCCCCACCAAACAAAAAAGCAAGCGCATAGACCCCTGCAAGACAACGCCGGCTCAACTGATACGGCGTGACGGCGCAGACGGCAGGGGCCGCACGTGTTAGGCTACTGGACAGTCCTCTTTGGATCCCGGGGCTGCAGTAAGAGGATTGCGCCCCCCCTCCCAGTAAGTGGCACGGGGCAATCCAATCCATTGGAAGAGTGTGCACATTCCCCTTACAGGCTGTGGTCATGCTCTCCCTATGAGACCTCTCCATACTGCACCGCATGTCAGGAAGGGGTTAATGTTGCCCATCACAACACTACCCCTTTGCATAATATTTGAAATCCCTTGCAAATAGAAAGTAGAAAACCTTTGGAAAAACAGACACAACCCTTATCTGGCGCATCAACAATTATATCTGTAAAATGATCAATCACAAGAGAATGGAAGGGTTACATCTGGTAAGCTTACAAAATGGCCTAAACAATTCTCATTTTTTGTTGTCATTTACGAGGTAGGCTGCTTAAAGGACTTCCTATCTAGATTATTTATGATTCAAAGAAATGGCAATGCACCAAGTTGGGATGAAAAAAATGGTGAACTATTTTTCCATTGTCTTTATAGCAACATTTTGGTTCTGTTATGTGAGCCTTTTTCTATTTGAGGAGGACCTGAAGCCCGGCCGTTTATGTGCTTGCACCCACCATTTTGTTACTTATTGTTTCTGACAGTTGTGTTGCTTTTAATTTTTTTTTTTTTTTTAGAATATTTATGACATATTTACAGTGTAATAGATACAGGTCTCATCTCTGGGGACTGCAACTATCTTGGGTATAGAGGTCCTCTGAACCCCCTTCCCGCAGCTTGGCTGAACGTATCACCGTGCATGAGAACATAAAACTGTATTAGCATCCTGAAGAAACAAGCAAGCCTAAAAGTCTGTGCTGTCAAGCCATGCATTTAATTAGCTAATTACTACCTGCTGACATGCATACACTATTCAGCTACTGTTTTCTATATTTCAAAATCATTTATTATTAACCTCAGTAAACATCTGATCTCTTCTTCCCTCAGGGAAGCAAGTAGTATTTGGTCTTGACTATTCTATTGCTTTAATTTCTGGTACATATCTTCCAGGTTCATTAAAAAAATGTCCGTTAAAAAGTATCATATTATATCTGGGCTATACAGACTTGGCATATATTTGCATTTTGCAGGCATTTACAATATATATATATATATATATATATATATATATATTTATATATATATAAGCCGGCCCAAGCATAAGCCGAGACCCCTAATTTTACCACCAAAAACTGGGAAAAACTATTGATTCGAGTATAAGCCGAGGGTAGGAAATTCATTGCTCACACCCTCCCAGTACATAGCCAGTAAGCCCCCAGTAGTATATATAGCCAGCCAGCTCCCAGCAGTATACAGCCAGCCCCATGTAGTATACAGCCATCAAGCCCCCAGTAGTATACAGCCATCCCCTAGTAGTATACAGCCAGCCAGTCCCTAGTACTATACAGCCAGCCCCCGTAGTATACAGCCTGCCAGCCCCTAGTAGCATACAGCCAGCCTGCCCCTTGCAGTATACAGCCAACCTGCCCCCATGTAGTATACAGCCAGCCTGCCCCCACGTAGTATACAGCCAGCCTGCCCCCACGTAGTATACAGCCAGCCTGCCCCCTATAGTATACAGCCAGCCTGCCCCCATGTAGTATACAGCCAGCCTGCCCCCATGTAGTATGGTGGCTGGCTGTATAGTACTAGGAACTGGCTGGCTGTATACTACTAGGGGCTGGCTGTATACTGCATGGGGGCTGGCTGGCTGTATACTACTAGGGGGTGGCTGTATACTACTGGAGGCTTGATGGCTGTATACTACATGGGGCTGGTTGGCTGTATACTACATGGGGGCAGGCTGGCTATATACTGCTGGAAACTGGCTGACTATATATACTACTGGGGGCTTACTGGCTATGTACTGGGAGGGGGGGGCTGTGAGCAATGAATTTTCTTCCGCACGGCTCCTCTTCTTTCTTCTGTATTCTTTAACTGTCGGCATGGACGTGGCTATGTTATCTTCCGGACGGCCGGCGCATACTATGACGTCAGCAGCAGCCGCGTCATAGTATTGGCCTGCTGGAAGAAAACATGGTCGCGTCTATGCCAGCAGTTAAAGAAGACAGAAGAAAGAATAGGAGCCGCGAGGAAGAAAAAAGACGAGCCGAGCCGACATTTGGGAGGCGCGCCGACATCGGGGAGCCCCGCTGAGCATCGGAGGGTGAGTATATAAGTTTATTTTTTTTTAGTGCTGGGGGGCAGGCTGTATCCTACATGGGGGCTGGCTGTATACTACATGGGGCAGGCTGGCTGGCCATGCCTCCATAGACTTCTACTCCTCTTCATCCTCCGAGGAGGCATGATGTGATTTCATGTTTCAGATACATACATGGGGTATAGTTTGCTAATATTAGCAGGCTAAAAGACCTTAGATGATGTCACTCTGGTCACATGACATGAATGTAACACAAGACACCATGTTAAAAATTGACACAATATTTGCTAAAGGTAAATAGAGCTTTACCTACCTGTCTGTAGTTGAATATTAGACAGTCCCTAAGTACAAGGAGGCAGTGATTTAAAGAGACATAGAGTATCTAGCAAGCTAATTTTCTTATGAGAAAAACAGCTGTAATTAAGGTATAGTGACTCACTGGAAGCTAATTTTAGGTAATATGGGGAGTACTTGTAACCCTTTATCACCAGGCATTGTTAATCCGGGTGTTAAATTTCTGGCGACAGATTTTCTTTAAGCTTTCATAGTATATAAGGCTGGAAAAAGACACAAGTCCATCAAGTCCAACCTTTAAGAATTAAATAAATGTTTTATCCCCATAACCCGTGATATTTTTTCTCTCCAGAAAGGTATCCAGGCCTCTCTTGAACATGTACATAGAGTCCGCCATAACAACCTCCTGCGGCAGAGAGTTCCATAGTCTCACTGCTCTTACAGTAAAGAACCTTTGTCTATGTTGATGGTAGAATAGTCTCTCCTCTAGGCGTAGAGGATGCCCCCTTGTCCTGGTGACAGGCCTAGGTATAAAAAGATCTTTGGAGAGATCCTTGTACTGTCCATTCAGGTATTTGTACATTGTAATGAGGTCTCCCCCTTAGTCGTCTTTTTTCTAAACTGAATAATCCCAAATTTTTTAATCTGTCATTGTATTCTAATCCCCCCATTCCCCTAATAATCCTGGTTGCTCTCCTCTGCACCCGTTCCAGCTCTACTATATCCTTTTTATACACTGGTGCCCAAAACTGTACACAATATTCCATGTGTGGTCTGACCAGGGATTTGTATAAGGGCAAAACTATGTCTTTATCATGAGAATCTATTCCTCTCTGGATACATCCCATAATTGTATTTGCTTTAGCAGCAGCCGCCTGGCTCTGGTCACTAAAATTAAGTTTACCATCCACCAATACCCCCAAGTCCTTTTCAGCTCCAGTTTTACTAAGTAAATGACCGTTTAGAACATAATTATACTTTTTGTTTCCATGGCCCAAGTGCATAACTTTACATTTATCTACGTTAAACCTCATCAACCATTTCTCTGCCCACTCCTCAAGCTTCCACAAATCCCTCTGTAATGCTAAACTATCAACCTCAGTATTTATTACTTTACACAGCTTAGTATCATCTGCAAATATTGAAACTTGACTGTGTAAACCCACTACAAGGTCATTAATAAAAATATTAAAAAGAAGTGGCCCCAATACTGACCCCTGTGGCACTCCACTGGTAACCTCAACCCAATCTGAGAATGTGCCATTAATGACCACCCTCTGTTTTCTATCACTAAGCCAATTACTTACCCAAATACACAGATTTTCTCCTATTCCCTTTATGTCGGCTATACAGGCTATTAGCAGGCTATTGCAGTGCCTTCATAGTTACCCGCATAATGGGAAGAGAAGAAGAGCCTACATTAGTGTCAAAAAACTAATGAAGGTCACTGTTCAAAAAGGGCCATACCAATTCCTACCCACACTGATTCAGCCTCCACAGAGATTTAGCTCGACCACCCCCCACTTAAAAGGGGTACTCTCACAAAGAAAGTTTCTTATATGTACTCAGGATATTTCACAGATATAAGTCCAACCTGCCTCTATCAGTCCTTCTGTACACAATTTCAGTTGCCCCTAGGCACGACCCAGTAACTTCTAGTTTAGGGTCGGGTGCCATCTTGGATGAGATCGTGCAGATGAAATTTCTGTCTATCTCTGCTGTGTGGCTGTAGCCCCGCCCACTGCACGGAGCTCAGAGACACTCACTGATTTACATCCTGTCAGCACATGGTGAGCAGAGAGAGAGGCTGCAAGCTACAAGGAGATAAGTGATCCGGGGGAAGGGGGAGGCAGGCACATATCTGTGAGATGTAGCATAGCTCAGAGTGTAACAGTATAATGGTCTATCAGCTTATGTGAAAGCATCTCATGCATCTCTGATCTGTCTCATCTCTTTCTGTGTGTCAGTGTGTTAGTACAATGTAAGAAGCCAGATGAAAGTGTATATACATATTGTACCCTGATAATGTAACCCCATTGTCACCCCACAAAACTAGATGGGTGATAATGTGTCTGATTAGAGATGCCCCGCCCACACCCTGGGATTTTGCATTGAGCAGCCAAAGGAGAGATAGGAGCTAAAACAGAAATAAAACTGAGTAAAATTGTAATTTAAAGGGTTAAAACGATCTTTATTTTGTTAACATCACTAGGGGATAGAAATGCGAGAATGGTCAGATATGCTAGAGATATATGCCACCTAGGACACTAATTGTAAATGATGATTGGCTTCAATGCCAGTCTGTCCAGGAGAGACTGTGGCATTTATACCATATGCAGAATAGCAGGAATACACTTTAACAGAAGGGTTTCTTCTCTGTCAATGAGCACTAATTCCATAGGGGTATCAAAATCAATACATTCATAATGGCACACAGGTTTTAGTTTGTAATCCAACAAGTCTCTAACATGTAGTAGCTGAATCAAAACAGCACGGGGAGGAGCCCCAGTAGAAAGTGGTCTTGTTGGGACTCTATGGCATATACAGTATATAAGACAGCTGGTCATGTCCAAATGCATAAATCAACCATTGCTCAAAAAAATGCCTCTAAAATGTCCTCAGTCTTTGCAAAGATCCACACCAAAGAGAATATTATTTTATCTCAGCCGGTTTCCCAGGTCATCAGTTTTGATGGCACATACGTCTTGATGTCATTGTATGATATTTCTTTGGAACAGAATCCACCACATTGCTCGCTATGCCCTCCACCTCTTTGATTCTTTGTACATATTATTGTTTATATAGCATGCTGCATTGGTGTTAGTTCCTTTTTAAGACTTTCCATGTTTTTCAGTGTACTGGTGCACTGTTTTTTTCAGTGCACAAGATTCATGTTAAGAATTCAGATGTGGATATTCAAAAACACAAATTATGCACAATTGTATCACGTGCATTTTTGCCCAAAAACCCCTATCCACTAAAATTGAAACTTCTTAAAAAATTAGTTGTAATAGTTGTAATTTGTAGTATACGCAAGCAGGAGAAAAACAATAACAATCTATTTTCTTGACAAGAATATGTACTAAGAATCTGAACTAAGCATATGGAAGTCAAATTTATGTGTGGGATAGCCAAAATGAATGTCTATTTGCTGAAAGAGATTTTTATATTCAATGCCATATTCCACTTGCAGAGCCCCTGAGACACCAAGACCAAATCCTACATTATCTAACCTCTGGATGGACAATTCTGGTGCCTTTTCCCTAAATTTGGGGTGTATCCTGACTTACTCTTTCACATTACGCTCCCTTCCCCAGGTAATTTTTTCTTGAAGCATGGAGTGATTGCTTCTTTTTGTAGTTTGGAGTAGATATCACTTTGATCTATTTATCTGTTTTTATATCACTTTTTGTGCAAATTTTTAAACTTGTTTTTAAACTTTTTTTTACTAATCTTATGCGCCTTGAACATCTTATTTTTGATCACTTGTTTACACTATTACACTTTAGTAGTGATTTATTGCAGTGCAATAGAATTGTGCATTTGATTCCCTTGAATAGAATTCTCCAATACAAAGACTTTTCTAGTGTCTAATAAAAATAGCATGGTGGGCAACTTCCTAAAGTGACGCAGATGTAGTAGCTACATGAGTTCTTTCGGAAACCTGTTGGTGAGGAACAAACTCCACCATCTCTTTACCTACAATGGAGGATAATGTAGTATACAGTCAAAAATGACACAGTTTTGTTGATCAGATTAACATTTACATTAATTAGGGAAATTGGGGGATAGTTACTCACTAACAAAGGTCTCTATCCATCTTGGGGAGCGTCATCTTGCATAAAATTTTAATATTTCACCAGGGCTCAGTACTGTTGAGAATTTCTAGTAGTACACAGCTGTGACGCCATCAGGACCTGGTTGACTACCTAACTTACATAAGCAATCTAATAGTTAGTGCCACATCTTCTGGGAATATAGAAAACGGTAGAGGAGGGTAGGAGGGCAGGTACATGGCAGGGAAAAATAATAAATTAATATAAAATGTACATAGTTGAAAGAAATCAGCAAACAGAATTGCAAATTACAACTATGTACCCATAACATTTAAACAAAATATTTGGGATACTTATGACATACACTCACCGGCCACTTTATTAGGTACACCTGTCCAACTGCTCGTTAACGGCAACTCAGTGCAATCTCCAGCAGTTCAAACCGAGCATCAGTATGGGAAGAAAAGTGATTTGAGTGCCTTTGAACCTGGCATGGTTGTTGGTGCCAGAAGGGCTGGTCTGAGTATTTCAGAAACTGCTGATCTACTGGGAATTTCACGCACAACCATCTCTAGGGTTTACAGAGAATGGTCCGAAAAATAAAAAACATCCAGTGAGCGGCAGTTCTGTGGGCGGAAATGCCTTGTTGATGCCAGAGGAGAATGGGCAGACTGGTTCGAGCTGATAGAAAGGCAACAGTGAATCAAATCGCCACCCATTACAACCAAGGTAGGCAGAAGAGCATCTCTGAATGAACAGTACGTCGAACTTTGAGGCAGATGGGCTACAGCAGCAGAAGACCACACGGGTGCCACTCCTTTCAGCTAAGAACAGGAAACTGAGGCTACAATTTGCACAAGCTCATCGAAATTGGACAGTAGAAGATTGGAAAAACGTTGCCTGGTCTGATGAGTCTCGATTTCTGCTGCGACATTCGGATGGTAGGGTCAGAATTTGGCGTCAACAACATGAAAGCATGGATCCATCCTGCCTTGTATCAACGGTTCAGGCTGGTGGTGGTGTCATGGTGTGGGGAATATTTTCTTGGCACTCTTTGGAGGTGCATGTAGCTCATCATAACACAAAGAAATTACCATTCTATGCCCGGTTTTGGCGTTAGCTCTTTATTTCTTTGTAACAAATAAAAATATATAAAAACTGGCTTATTTAGTAAGGGTCTGCTGCCGCACTTTTGTCTGTGACAGTGATTTAACTGGGGATTGTGTCGCACACGACTGGATTGTGTCGCCGCTGCGCCGGCTTTCATGCGACAGATATTGGAGGGCGTGCCATCAGACAATCCTACTGATTTGGACTGCGAGCGGGATTTAACTTTCAATTTGTGTCGCAAGACAATGCACTTACATACACCAGGAAGAAAAAGGATGAACTTCATCGGACCTGAGCAACACATGTAGGATATCGGGCGCACAATCTTTGTGAATCTCGGCAGAGTGCATTCCAGTCGATCGCACATTTGTAAGTAAATGTGCCCCGTAGAGTCTGAGTATTTCAGAAACTGCTGATCTACTGGGATTTTCACGCACAACCATCTCTAGGGTTTACAGAGAATGGTCCGAAAAAGAAAAAACATCCAGTGAGCGGCAGTTCTGTGGGCGGAAATGCCTTGTTGATGCCAGAGGTCAGAGGAGAATGGGCAGACTGGTTCGAGCTGATAGAAAGGCAACAGTGACTCAAATCGCCACCCGTTACAACCAAGGTAGGCAGAAGAGCATCTCTGAACGCACAGTACGTCGAACTTTGAGGCAGATGGGCTACAGCAGCAGAAGACCACACCGGGAGCCACTCCTTTCAGCTAAGAACAGGAAACTGAGGCTACAATTTGCACAAGCTCATCGAAATTGGACAGTAGAAGATTGGAAAAACGTTGCCTGGTCTGATGAGTCTCGATTTCTGCTGCGACATTCGGATGGTAGGGTCAGAATTTGGCGTCAACAACATGAAAGCATGGATCCATCCTGCCTTGTATCAACGGTTCAGGCTGGTGGTGGTGGTGTCATGGTGTGGGGAATATTTTCTTGGCACTCTTTGGGCCCCTTGGTACCAATTGAGCATCGTTGCAACGCCACAGCCTACCTGAGTATTGTTGCTGACCATGTCCATCCCTTTATGACCACAATGTACCCAACATCTGATGGCTACTTTCAGCAGGATAATGCGCCATGTCATAAAGCTGGAATCATCTCAGACTGGTTTCTTGAACATGGCAATGAGTTCACTGTACTCAAATGGCCTCCACAGTCACCAGATCTCAATCCAATAGAGCATCTTTGGGATGTGGTGGAACGGGAGATTCGCATCATGGATGTGCAGCCGACAAATCTGCGGCAACTGTGTGATGCCATCATGTCAATATGGACCAAAACCTCTGAGGAATGTTTCCAGCACCTTGTTGAATCTATGCCACGAAGAATTGAGGCAGTTCTGAAGGCAAAAGGGGGTCCAACCCGTTACTACCATGGTGCACCTAATAAAGTGGCCGGTGAGTGTAGATGCATACTAGTGTGATGCACCAGTCATATTTGTGAGTGCTACGCCTGTGAATATATTAAGGGAAATATTAATGCAGCACTTAGCTACTTATTTCCTGCCTGCTGCCTCTCTGTAATTCATAGAAGAGTGTTAGCCCACAAAAAATTAAATACTAAATAGAAGTGATTTTAAGGCTCAATTCCCATTCAGTGTGTAAAATATTGACTGTATGTCAGACATGTCTTTCAAAATACTCCGAAAGTCATAGTTGTTGCTAGGAGTTCCAGCCTTATTGCAGGACTACAGCTTTTTCGATACAGGGCTGTAGTGCTGGAAGGAGACAGGGACACCTACAACAGCATTATCTAGCAATATGTTTTCCAGGATGGGATAAGGAAAACAATGCCTCTTTTGGCTACCTTGTAAGGCAGCCCCCTTACCATCAAGCATGAATTTAATAGAAATTTAAAGCAAAACTAGTATATATATTGCAAAAGAAACAGATTCCCAACTGTAAACTGCACTATTTAGATGTTTGCAGCTCATCAGTCAGGAGTGTAGGGAACTGGTTTGCCTGAGTGAGAAGCTTTTGACTAGGGTCAAGAAGTAAGAGTCCTCCTTACAGAGACTTTGTCAAATAAGGGTGCCTTACAGGAATGTGGAGACTTAAAGCCATTGACGCTTCGTCGCTGGGAAATTCTTGGTAATACTGTATGCAAATACATTTTCCATGATGGTATGGCTGTAAGTCTCTCACACACCTGCATACAGCATAATTGTGCCTATAAAAAAAAGTTTACATACCTCAGTCTACAGGTATCCGTCCACAGCTATAACTACCACAGTGACTGTGGTGTTATAGAGAAAGATGTCAAAAGTATGAGACTTAAAACCTTTAGAAGTCTTGCAAAATTATGTTTAATTAAGAATTTGGAAATTTTAATATAAAAAAAAAATTTATTAATTTTAGTAGTAATAAATATGTACGCAAAGCTATACAAATAGACGACATATACTTTAAGGTGTAGCTAGATAATTATGTTTCAGAGAAACGTGATCTGTAAACGACTTTATGGTTGCCATATCAAATGATAGTCTGCATGTATTATTCATTAGTATGTGGTTTATTCATGCTCATTACAAACTGTTAATGAGGTATCATTGTCTCATTGAATAATACCTTCAAGTGTAAGCATCCATCTTCCCTGCCATAACAATTATACCAGATATCAGTTTCTTATATAGAAAAAGAGTGTGGAGACAAGAAGAGACAGAGAGTGCTCCTCTGGTGTATTACCCTTGATAGAATGAACTATGATGGTGTAATGATACACTCACCTTATGGGGTTGTGCAGGAAGGGCACAACTCCTGTTAGAACTTGTAACGAGACTTAATGCTGCTGCCGCTTTCCACTGATTGCTCTCCTGTAGTCGTGGTGCACTATTCAGAAGTATATCTTTTAGCATCCAATATGGGTGCGTTATGCTCGAGTCTCCCATTGACTTCAATGGGGCTCGTTATTCGAGACGAGCACTCGAGCATCGGGAAAAGTTCGTCTCGAATAACGAGTACCCGAGCATTTTAGTGCTCGCTCATCTCTACCATTGACGCTTCGTCGCTGGGAAATTCTTGGTAATATGCAAATACATTTTCCATGATGGTATGGCTGTAAGTCTCTCACACACCTGCATACAGCATAATTGTGCCTATAAAAAAAAGTTTACATACCTCAGTCTACAGGTATCCGTCCACAGCTATAACTACCACAGTGACTGTGGTGTTATAGAGAAAGATGTCAAAAGTATGAGACTTAAAACCTTTAGAAGTCTTGCAAAATTATGTTTAATTAATCATTTGGAAATTTTAATATCAAACAAAAAATGTATTAATTTTATTAGTAACAAATATGTACGCAAAGCTATACAAATAGACGACATATACTTTAAGGTGTAGCTAGATAATTATGTTTCAGAGAAACGTGATCTGTAAACGACTTTATGGTTGCCATATCAAATGATAGTCTGCATGTATTATTCATTGGTATGTGGTTTATTCATGCTCATTACAAACTGTTAATGAGGTATCATTGTCTCATTGAATAATACCTTCAAGTGTAAGCATCCATCTTCCTTGCCATAACAATTATACCAGATATCAGTTTCTAATATAGGAAAAGAGTGGAGAGACAAGAAGAGACAGCGAGTGCTCCTATGGTGTATTACCCTTGATAGAATGAACTATGATGGTGTAATGATACACTCACCTTATGGGGTTGTGCAGGAAGGGCACAACTCCTCTTAGAACTTGTAACGAGACTTAATGCTGCTGCTGCGTTGCACTGATTGCTTTCCTGTAGTCGGTGTGCACTATTCAGAAGTATATCTTTTAGCATCCAATATGGGTGCGTTGATCCTCTCCAATTTTGGAACGTAGAAAAGAAACAGTGCAGGCTTGCTCGAGGTAGCGTTTTTTTGTGCTTGTACTTAGTAGCTGAGGCTGTCCATTTTGGTGGATCTGTATACCCGAAATTTCAATTATTTTTTGTTGCTAAAGTTGATATCAAGAAATCCGTGTCAAATCAACATAGTTGGTGGAGTGATTTTTTTCTCAAGGTCCAGGGTGTCAAATTTTGTGGTTCTGTATTCCCCAAATTTCAATTGTTTTTAGTTGCTAAAGTTGATATCAAGAAATCCGTGTCAAATCAACATAGTTGATGAAATGACTTTTGCTTAAATTCCAGGGTGTCCATTTTGGGGGATCTATATACCCCAAATTTCAATACTTTTTTGTTGATGAATTAAATAGCAAGACATCTGTGTCAAATCAACATAGTTGGTTAGCCAATATGTTAGAGAGAGATGTGGTAGGTGGAGCAGGCACCAGTTGCAGCACAGTAATGGGGCGTCTCAGCAGGGGTGACTCTGTGAACCCAGAACTGCCGGTGTCATCTAGCAGCAGTGTGTTGATGAACAACCCAAAGGTTCTCGATTGGTTGACTAGGTCATTCACTTCCTCACAAATGACATCTGACAATCCCAGCCAAGAGTCCGTGGGTTTGTCAGATACAACCCTTAGTTGGCATGGCCCAGGAGCAGGTCAGTGGCCCTCTCATGTCCTCAACCAACCTCTGTCCTGTTCATTTTCCTCAGCCAGAGATCTACCAGGTGGTCTGGACTCAGCGCCACTATACAGCGAGGACGAACTCTTTGAGGACAGTCAGAAGCTGCTTGGCAGTAAAGAGGTGACAGTAGAGATGTGGAGAGTGGCACGGGAGGTTATGTTGCACTTGCAAGTAGTCAGGCTGTGCATACTGAGACCGTTGAGGAGAATAGCAGTGACAGGGAAACACAAATTGATGATGTAGCCGATTATAATAATATAGGACATTATAGGAGATAGGTAGATTGATGACAGATATATATATATTGCAAATAGACAAATTATAGGAGATAGGTGTTAAGCATCTTCACCTCAGATACAACCCTTAGTTGGCATGGCCCAGGAGCAGGTCAGTGGCCCTCTCATGTCCTCAACCAACCTCTGTCCTGTTCATTTTCCTCAGCCAGAGATCTACCAGGTGGTCTGGACTCAGCGCCACTATACAGCGAGGACGAACTCTTTGAGGACAGTCAGAAGCTGCTTGGCAGTAAAGAGGTGACAGTAGAGATGTGGAGAGTGGCACGGGAGGTTATGTTGCACTTGCAAGTAGTCAGGCTGTGCATACTGAGACCGTTGAGGAGAATAGCAGTGACAGGGAAACACAAATTGATGATGTAGCCGATTATAATAGGACATAGGTAGATTGATGACAGATATAAAGATTGCAAATAGACAAATTATAGGAGATAGGTGTTAAGCATCTTCACCCAGGCATTCAACTATGGGGTATAAAAGGATCAATACATCCTCTGCATACTAAAGTCCACATGCCCATTTTGCTGCCGTTTAACTCTGGCACTGAATAGCAACAATCTGTAACAGGCAGTACAACTAATATATTTACCATTAATATCTTTGCATACGTCTAGCATAAAGTCTATGGAAGCATCATTTTCTTTTGCCTCAACAGTTTAGTTGTCGACACATTTAGCGAAAATCCAAACTATGAACATAATGCTTCTAAAGGCACTCTCTAAATGAGCAGAATAGCTTATATTAGGTGTTAATAGATCAGGTTATTCATGTGGTGCATATTTGTGTAAAATGAGGACAGATGGTGTTTCTCTCTTTATTGCTGCATATTTGAACCATAGGGCATCTTTAGCATGGACCACACGTAGCATGCACTCATCATTACTTGGAAGGGTCATGAAGATCTTGCAATTTGCCTATCTCATGTAGTTAACAGTGACATCTGTATTTTCTAAAATCAATAGAGATCTTTGTGACAAATGCTCTTATTGCTTCAGACTTCTATAAAGACATAATTTTATTGACACAGCAGTATATCGAGGTTGAACATAAACATCATTTTACTTTAACTTTTAAATAAAATAATAAGAGTTAACACTAATAGACTTAATATTATATTTATGTGCCTATTCAAAAAAGTTACATTTAAAGTCTCCATGTAATATGAAAATAAATTGCAATAAAAATTGTATTCTACGGGGGCTATTTTTGTGTCTGTAAAGGGGATTCAGCATTTTAGTTTTCTGTTAAACATTTCAAGGTCAATTACTGTACTGGTACTGTATATAACAAAATATAGATTTATAGAAAGATTTACAGTCTACTTATAGTAGTTGAAGTCTTTCATGGTTGTGGAATATGAAAAATCACACATAAACATCTATCTATCTATCTATCTATCTATCTATCTATCTATCTATCTCTATCTATCCTCTGTTCTTAATAATGAGGTTCCTATATTGTAGCAGGAATAACATGCTTTTACTGATGCTTACTAGCATAAATCCCTTGAGATGCCTGAAACTGTCCCCAGGCAGTCTTTAGACAAGCTAAAATAGGCAGCTGGGTACAACAGACACAAAGATAAGGAAAAATAGTGAAAGAGAGAATAGGACATGCACCCTTGCAGTGCTGATTCATATATTCACAGGACCAGAATCTGATTGATGGAATTTTTTTATCGTGGTTTCTAAAGGCCTCAAGCCAGCCTTGATCATCCACACTGAACATATGTCCACATATTCCCTTGGGCAGTGTTCCTAATGTGTGCATCCATGTGTCTGTATTTGTTTAGAGTGTGCTCCCACTGATCTAATTGGACCTTTCCCATGACCCTCTGCTTCCTTAAGTTTGCCACTTGCTGCTACCAAATGAGGGAGGCTTTAACCAATGGTGCCTAAATGCAAATGAATGGGGATATCAGCTCGGGCTGATGCATATTATAAATGCAATTTTGCTGAGAACCTCTCTCTAGGACAGTTATAAAAGGTTCCAAACATGTCCCATCTGTTAGAATCCTGCACTGATTTATGTGTGCTTTGAATTCGTTAGGACACTTTTCCCCCTGTTAATAAACTGTCATTCAGAAAAGGCAAATCTGTGAGAAGCACAAAAATGATTTCCCAAAGCATTAACAGAGACTAAATATACATAATATGTTTATACAATTTAAAGCAATTATATCTATATATATCTATATCTATCTATATATATATATATATATATATATATCTAATATATATGAAACAAAGCTGTTGTGTGCATATATATATTTATATATACACACACACAATCACAAAAAATGAAAGAATTTTCAAATTTCTGTTTGAAAAAAAAGTTTTTTTTAATTGATGTATATTTTGTCAAAATCTTAATATAATAAAAATAATTGGGAATATACTAGTCACAATTTATAATATAATTTTAAACTATTAGGGATTTAATGTTGTTAGTATTCTTACTAATATTACTTAAAAATATTACAAATATCAAAAATGTAATTGTAGTCTTTGTAGGTTATATAATTTGTAGAGACATGAGCACTGTGCTATGGTAGCTTTCATAAAAAATTATACAACCTAATAGATTCATCAACGCTTCCAGCCTGGAACTTTTTGACAATGTGAAGCACTTAAGGCAGCAGCCAGCAGATGTCCCCAGATGAACAGATGTTGGACTTTTGTGCATCCTCCAGCTAGGAAGAAAGAATAGTGTGCTGAGTGTTTATATATTCTGCCAAATAGATCCTCAGTCACTCTAAGAATGGCACATTTGACATTAAAATCTCTGAAGGAGGTAAACGTATTGATTAGGAAAAAGTTGTGCTTTGGACTACTGAAATGGGTAATAAATATTTTGGTTTAGCGCCTAACACACGACTATGTTTTTCAAAGCTTGTATAAAATGACATGAGTGTTTACTATCCTTAATGTTTCACCTCATTAAATAACAATAGACTCACATGTGAACTAAAACAAGTTCCAGGTCTCAAGAGATTCCAGTAAAGCAGCTTTCCATGCTAATCCAAATCAGACTGACTTGTTTAATATGTATTATTTATAACATGTTTTAAGATACCATAAAACTTCATAGCAAATATTTCAATGTATGTGAAGTTACAGTTATTGACCAGAATTAACCTATGAACTATTTACGTTAAGCCATAATTTCAATCTTGAAGGAGTTATCCAGAAAAATAAAAAATGCAGCAGTGTATGTGTTGCTTAAGGCTGATCCTTACTTATAGGTTTTGTCTCTCCTTCTTGCTCTGGATTATAAAATTCTTTCTAAAACCCAGATGTTCTTCATTTCCAACCAACACTGAGTCAGTGGTATCCCTTCCGAATGCTTCTGTACTGAGAAGATCCAGCCTCCTCAGTTACTACTGATGTCAATAGGTTGCATACACATACAGAGTAGTCCATGCTCAGGTTGGCAGCTCAGGACACGTGTGGTAATTTAAGGGGTAGATCTCCTCACTACACACGATTAAATCCAGCCTCTGTGCACATATAATGTAATGACTGACTGGATTTGGGGGGTGGACACATTCAGTCCGACCTGGTGCTGGGAAGTGGATAAGTGTTTTACAATGCAGGGGAGGGACCAAACCTATTACTATCAGATTTTACAGTGAATCCTGCAGCAATAAATGCTCCATTATTGATGTCTCTGGATAAGTCTCCTCAATATTATATCCTATTAGTATACTGTTACCCGTTGGTATTACTTCTACCATGAATTGCTAATCTTTTTCCATGCAAGTAAAAAGGGGAAAGAAAAACAAAAATTATGTTCTTGACCTATGATATAAAAGAAAGTAATGCAGCTCTTCTAACAATGTCTACTTTAGAACTTCATGTTATACATTTTGTTTGTAACTTCCATGTTGAATTGTATTAATGTTCATGTGAAATCACAAAGACAAATCATGTCGCTTCTGTGCATTATTCCTCAAAAAGTTTTCCATGAAGACAAAACCACCCCAGGACTTTCTCTACTGTTTGACAGAATGATCGCTTGGGACCTTAAAATAAATAATACTATCACTTTCTTTTACAGTCACCATAACATCTGTATCATGAGATGCACAATTTTGTATATTTTTGTATATTTTGCCTCTCTGTATGGTATTTATTAATAGGCTTCTAATTATCTTCACTATCCCTCTGATGTGACTGAATCTCATATTTTGTTGCTGTATTCCATTATGCATATTTAAAGTTTTAGGCAGGGCCTCATAGCCGGCTTCCGACTTAAAAAATGCACATAATTATATACTCACACACAGAAGTGAAAATCACACATTTATACAGATACAGCATATATACATCACATACAGTATATATTATAAACTAGCTGTAGCACCTGGTGTTGCCCAGGATAGTAAATAACTTGCATAAACCAAAAGCAATAAGTTATACATTAATTAGTACTCTAGGTAATCTGACAGTAGTATATACCAGAAAAGCCAAAAACCTCTTTAACCCCTTAACGTTCTCTGCGCCGTAGCTCTACGGCGCAGAGGTATAAGGGATGTATGAAGAGGGCTCACGGGCTGAGTCCTCTTCATACAAAGGTGGGGTTTTTGCATAATGCATAAAACCCCCACCGCTAATAACTGCGGTCGGTGCTTGCACCGATCGCGGCTACTAACCCTCTCAACGCCGCCGGCAAAGTCGCCGCGGGCGTTTAAAAGACGGCGGCACGCGGGCGCTGCCATCTTTTTTCCGATCGCCGCGCCCCTGAACGTCATCGAGGGGCGGCGGTTACCATGGTAGCCTCGGGTCTTCTTTTGACACGAGGCTACATGGCTTATGCAGGTTCGTTACAATGAGCCAGTGGCTCATTGTAATGTATGACCTGCAAAAATGCCATATATTGCAATACTGTAGTATTGCAGTATATGGTAGGAGCGATCTGACCATCTAGGGTACATTAACCCTAGATGGTCACATGTGTGCACCTATAAAGTGGCCGGTGGGTGTAGATGCATCCTAGGTGATGCACCAGTCAATTTGTGAGTGCTACGTCCGTGAATCATAGTTAAGGTGAAATATTAATGCAGCACTAGCTACTTATTGCTCGCCTGCTCCTCCTGTACGTACATAGAAGAGTGTTAGCCACAAAACACATTAAATGTACTAAAGTAGAATGTTTAAAGGCTCAATGCCCTTATCAGTGTGTAAATTGACGTATGTCAGACATGGTCTTTCCAAAAACTACTCCCGAAGTCATAGTTGTTGCTTAGGAAGTTCCAAGCCCTTATTGCAGGACTACGCTTTTTTTCGATACGGGCCTAGTAGTGCGTTGGAAGAGGACAGGAGCCCTACAACCAAGCATATCTAGCAATATGTTGTTCCAGATGGGATACAGGAAAACCAATGCGCTGCTTTTGGCTACCTGTAAGGCAGCCCCCTTACTTAACCAGCCAAGAACTGAATTTATAGAGAAATTTAAAGCAAACATATTACTATATATTGCAAAAGGGAAAACAGATTTCCCACTGTAAACTGCACTATTTAGATGTTTGCAGCTCTCACAGGAGTGTAGTGGACGTGTTTGCCTGAAGTGAGGTAAGCTTTGTGACTAGGTCAAGAGATAAGAGTCTCCTTACAGAGACTTTGTCAAATAAGGTGCCGTTACAGGTAATGTGGAGACTTATAAGCATGACGCTTCGTCGCTGGGAAATTCTTGGTAATATGTAATGACATATTTCCATGATGGTATGGCTGTAAGCTCTCACACACCTGCATACAGCATAATTGTGCCTATAAAAACAAAAAAACAGTATATTCGTGTGTTTAGAGAAAGATGTCAAAAGTATGAGACTTAAAACCTTTAGAAGTCTTGCAAAATTATGTTTAATTATGTTTGGAAATTTTAATATCAAACAAAAATATGTATTAATTTTTATTAGTAACTAATATGTACGCAAAGCTATCAAATAGACGACATAGACTTTAAGGTGTAGCTAGATAATTATGTTTCAGAGAAACGTTGATCTGTAAACGACTTTATGGTTGCCATATCAATGATAGTCTGCATGTAATTATTCAGGATGTGGTTTATTCATGCTCATTACAAAACTGTTAATGAGGTATCATTGTCTCATTGAATAATACCTTCAATGTAAGCATCCATCTTCCTTGCCATAACAATTTACCAGATATCAGTTTCTATAGAGAAAAGAGTGGAAGACAAGAAGAGACAGCGAGTGCTCCTATGGTGATTACCCTTGATAGAATGAACTATGATGGTGTAATGATACACTCACCTTATGGGGTGTGCAGGAAGGGCACAACTCTCTTAGAACTTGTAACGAGACTTAATCTGCTGCTCGTTGCACTGATTGCTTTCCTGTAGTCGTGTGCACTATTCAGAAGTAATCTTTAGCATCCAATATGGGTGCGTTGATCCTCTCCATTTTGAACGTAGAAAAGAAAAGTGCAGGCTTGTCGAGGTAGGTTTTTTTTGTGCTTGTACTTATAGCTGAGGCTGTCCATTTTGGGGATCGTATACCGAAATTTCAATTATTTTTTTGTGCTAAAGTTGATATCAAGAAATCCGTGTCAAATCAACATAGTTGGTGGAGTGATTTTTTTCTCAAGGTCCAGGGTGTCAATTTTGGGTCTGATTCCCCAAATTTCAATTGTTTTTAGTTGCTAAAGTGTATATCAAGAAATCCGTGTCAAACAACATAGTTATAAATGACTTTTGCTTAAATTCCAGGGTGTCCATTTTGGGGGATCTTATATACCCCAAATTTCAATACTTTTTTGTTGAGAATTAAATAGCAAGACATCTTGTCAATCAACATAGTTGGTTAGCCAATATGTTGAGAGAGATGTGGTAGGTGGAGCAGGCACCTTGCCAGCACAGTAATGGGGCGTCTCAGCAGGGGTGACCTCTGTGAACCCAGAACTGCCGTGTCATCTAGCAGCAGTGTGTTGAGAACAACCCAAAGGTTCTCGATTGGTTGACTAGGTCATTCACTTCCTCACAAATGACATCTGACATCCCAGCCAAGTCCGTGGGTTTGTCAGATACAACCCTTAGTTGGCATGCCCAGGAGCAGGTCAGTGGCCCTCTCATGTCCTCAACCAACCTCTTGCTGTCCTGTTCATTTTCCTCAGCAGAGATCTACCAGGTGGTCTGGATCTACAGCGCCACTATACACGAGGACGAACTCTTTGAGGACAGTCAGAGCTGCTTGGCAGTAAGAGAGTGACAGTAGAGATGTGAGAGGTGGCAACGGGGTTATGTTGCACTTGCAAGTAGTCAGGCTGTGCATACTGAGACCGTTGAGGAGAATAGCAGTGACAGGGAAACACAATTGATATGTAGCCGATTATAATAAGGACATAGGTAGTAGATTGATGACGAGATATATATATATTGCAAATAGACAAATTATAGGAGTATAGGTGTTAAGCATCTTCACCCAGGCATTCAACTATGGGTGTATAAAAGATCAATACATCCTCTGCATACTAAAGTCCACATGCCCATTTTGCTGCCGTTTAACTCTGGCACTGAATAGCAACAATCTGTAACAGGCATACAACTATATTTAAATTTCAATAATCAATCTTGCTAGCTCAACTCTATGTAGTGTATGCAGACAGATATTTCTTTTGCCTCACAGTTTAGTGTCGACAATTTAGCGAAAATCCAAACTATGAACATAATGCTTCTAAAGGCACTCTCTAAATGAGCAGAATAGCTTATATTAGGTGTTAATAGATCAGGTTATTCATGTGGTGCATTTGTGTAAAATGAGGACAGATGGTGTTTCTCTCTTTATTGCTGCATATTTGATCCATAGGGCATCTTTAGCATGGACCACACGTAGCATGCACTCATCATTACTTGGAAGGGTCATGAAGATCTTGCAATTTGCCATTCTCATGTAGTTAACAGTGACATCTGTATTTTCTAAAATCAATAGAGATTTTGTGACAAATGCTCTTATTGCTTCAGATTCTATAAAGACATAATTTATTGCACAGCAGTATATCGAGGTTGAACATAACAAAATCATTTACTTTTAATTTAAATAAAATAAAATAAGAGTTACACTAAAGACTTAATATTATATTTATGTGCCTATTCAAAAAGTTCTTAAAGTCTCCATGTAATATGAAAATAAATTGCATAAAAATGTATCTAGGGGCTATTTTGTGTCCGTAAAGGGATTCAGCATTTTAGTTTTCTGTTAAACATTTCAAGGTCAATTACTGTACTAATGTACAGTATATAACAAAATATAGATTTATAGAAAGATTTACAGTCTACTTATAGTAGTTGAAGTCTTTCATGGTTGTGGAATATGAAAAAATCACACATAACATCTATCTATCTATCATCTATCTATCTACCACCTATCTATGTATCCTCTGTTCTTAATAATAGGTTCCTATATGTACAGGTATAACATGCTTTACTGATGCTTACTAGCATAAATCCTTGAGATGCCTAAAACTGGTCCCCAGGCAGTCTAGACAAGCTAAAATAGGCAGCTGGTACAACAGACACAAAGATAAGGAAAATAGTGAAAGAGAGAATAGGACATGCACCCTTGCAGTGCTGATCATATATCACAGGACCAGAATCTGATTGATGGAATTTTTTTATCGTGGTTTTAAAGGCCTCAAGCCAGCCTTGATCATCCACACTGAACATATATGTCCACATATTCCCTTGGGCAGTGTTCCTAATGTGTGCATCCATGTGTCTGTATTTTTTAGAGGTGTGCTCCCACTGATCTAATTGGACCTTTCCCATGACCCTCTGCTTCCTTAAGTTTGCCACTTGCTGCTACCAAATAGGGAGGCTTTAACCAATGGTGCCTAAATGCAAATGAATGGGGATATCAGCTCGGGCTGATCATATTATAAATGCAATTTTGCTGAGAACCTCTCTCTAGGACAGTTATAAAAGGTTCCAAACATGTCCCATCTGTTTAGAATCTGCACTGATTTATGTGTGCTTTGAATTCGTAGGACACCTTTTCCCCCTGTTAATAAACTGTCATTCAGAAAAGGCAAATCTGTGAGAAGCACAAAAATATTTCCCAAAGCATTAACAGAGACTATATACATAATATGTTTATACAATTTAAAGCAATTTATATTTATCTATCTATTATCTATCTATATATAATATATAATAATATAATTTAATATATATGAAACAAAGCTGTTGTGTGATATATATATTTATATATACACACACACAATCCAAAAAATGAAAGAAGTTTCAAATTTCTGTTTGAAAAAAAAATTTTTTTTTAATTGATGTATATTTTGTCAAAATCTAATATAATAAAAATAATGGGAATATCTAGTCACAATTTAATATAATTTTAAACTATTAGGGATTTAATGTTGTTAGTATTCTTACTAATATTACTTAAAATATTACAAATATCAAAAATTTAATTGTAGTCTTTGTAGGTTATATATATTGTAGAGACATGAGCACTGTGCTATGGTAGCTTTCATAAAAAATTATACACCTAATAGATTCATCAATGCTTCCAGCCTGGAACTTTTGACAATGTGACAGCTTAGGCCGCGCGCAGCACCAGCATGTCCCCAGATGAACAGATGGTTGGACTTTTGTGCATCCCAGCTAGGAAGAAGAATAGTGTGCTGATTGTTTATATATTCTGCCAAATAGATCCTCAGTCACTCTAAGAATGGCACATTTGACATTAAATCTCTGAAGGAGGTAAACTTATTGATTAGGAAAAATTGGGCTTTGGACTACTGAAATGGGTAAATATTTTGGTTTAGCGCCAACCCACGACTATTTTTTTCAAAGCTGTTATAAAATGACAGAGTGTTTACTATCCTAATGTTTCACCTCATTAAAGAACAATGACTCACATTGAACTAAAACAAGTTCCAGGTCTCAGAGATTCCAGTAAAGCAGCTTTCCATGCTAATCCAAATCAGACTGACTTGTTTATATGTATTATTATAACATGTTTTAAGATACCATAAACTTCATAGCAAATATTCAATGTATGTGAGTTACAGTTATTGACCAGAATAACCTATGAACTATTTACGTTAAGCCATAATTTCAATCTTGAAGGAGTTATCCAGAAAAATAAAAAATTACAGCAGTGTATGTGTTGCTTAAGGCTGATCCTTACTTATGGTTTGTCTCTCCTTCTTGCTCTGGATTATAAATTTTTCTAAAACCCAGATGTTCTTCATTTCCAACCAACACTGAGTCAGTGGTATCCCTCCGAATGCTTCTGTACTGAGAAGATCCAGCCTCCTCAGTTACTACTGATGTCCATAGGTGCATACACATACGAGTAGTCCATGCTCAGGTTGGCAGCTCAGGACACGTGTGGTAATTTAAGGGTAGATCTCCTCACTACACACGATTAAATCCAGCCTCTGTGCACATATAATGTAATGACTGACTGGATTTGGGGGGGGGGTGGGGGACACATTCAGTCGCGACTGGTGCTGGGAAGTGGATAAGTGTTTTACAATGCAGGGGAGGGACCAAACCTATTACTATCAGATTTTACAGTGAATCCTGCAGCAATAAATGCTCCATTATTGATGTCCTGGTAAGTCTCCTCAATATATATCCTATTAGTAACTGTTACCGTTGGTATTACTTCTACCATGAATTGCTAATCTTTTTTCCATGCAAGTAAAAAGGGGAAAGAAAACAAAAATTATGTTCTGCCTATGATATAAAAGAAAGTAATGCAGCTCTTCTAACAATGTCTACTTAGAACTTCATGTTATACATTTTGTTTGTAACTCCATGTTGAATTGTATTAATGTTCATGTGAAATCACAAAGACAAATCATGCGCTTCTGTGCATTATTCCTCAAAAGTTTTCCATGAAGACAAAACACACCCAGGACATTCTCTACTGTTTGACAGAATGATCGCTTGGGACCTTAAATAAATAATACTATCACTTTCTTTTACAGTCCACCATAACATCTGTATCATGAGATGCACAATTTTGTAATTTTTGTATATTTTGCCTCTCTGTATGGTATTTATTAATAGGCTTCTAATTATCTTCACTATCCCTCTGATGTGACTGAATCTCATATTTTGTTGCTGTATTCCATTAGCATATTTAAACTTTTAGGCAGGCCTCATAGCCGCTTCCACTTAAAAAATGCACATAATTATATACTCACACACAGAAGTGAAAATCACACATTTATACAGATACACAATATTACATCACATACAGTATATATTATAAACAGCTTTAGCACCTGGTGTTGCCCAGGATAGTAAATAACTTGCATAAACCAAAAGCAATAAGTTATACATAATTAGTAGTACTCTAGGTAATCTGACAGTAGTATATACCAGAAAAGCCAAAACCTCTTTAAAGGACACTGTCATCAGGTCTGTGTCACTTGTCCTGTCACTATACATACAGTTGGAGCAGCTCGCAAGGATCCCATCCCAGCCTTTATCTAGTCATTTCATACATTATTCATTGTAAAATCATCTTTTTTTCATGTAAATGAGGCTGGTCACATGGTCAGAGGCCGTGAGTGTAGACCCCCCCTCTCCTCCCCCTGCTCATGTCTGTGTGTAATGTATAGTAAAGCATGGCTAGTGTGTGTGCTGCATCCTCCTAATACACATGCATACCTCCCAACATTTGTGAAAAGGAAAGAGGGACAAAATGGCTGCCGCGGCGATCCCCCTAAGCCACACCCCCAATCACTCCCTGGCCATGCCCCAAATTTTAGCCATATTAAAATAATAAGAATCATCTCAATAAAAAAAAAAAAAAAAATTATCCTCATAGGGATTTGAACCCAGAACCTGCAGTGTCCATGTACAATAATAACACAGCGCCTCAACCAACCAAGCTATAGCCTCTGTGATTAACAAGATGGAGAATTTTGGTCACTAAGAACTATGACTACATACTGCCTTGGTATATAGGGAGGGATCTTCTCAGATTATTGTAATTATTGCGACTATTACTATTATTATGGAGATATTAGTATTATTTTACCATTATTATAATATCTCCAATAATAATAAATAATAAAATTTATATAATAATAATTAATAATAACTAGTCTCAATAATTACAATAATAATCATCTGAGAAGATCCCTCTCTATATATCAGTGCATTAGTCTGTGTCACCTGTGTCACAGTGTAACAGTGGCAGATAACACTTCTTAGTCACCAGAAATCCTCAGCTCTGTATCACTGGGCTTATAGCTCAGTTAGTTAAACTCCTGTCTATGGTGCAGAGGGTCCCAAGTTTCGAATCTCAGCCTGGCCAAAACTTTATTTAATTTAATTAAATAAAGAGCTTGTGTCTGGGGAAGCCCTGGAGACCATATATGGACAGATGCTGATCTGACCTGATGACGTGGTCCCTGCTCTCTCTGCTAAGCCCGACACTTCTCTGAAAAGGATTCCCTCCCGATGTCTGCTCTGGGGAACCCTAGGAGATGCAGTGACCATATATGGACAGATGCTGATCTGAAGCTGATGACGTGGTCCCTGCTCTCTCCGCTAAGCCCGACTCTTCCCTGAAAAGGATTCCCTCCCGATGTCTGTAGAAGACATTCTGTGCTGTGAGTTCAGGCTTTCAAAGTATTTACTATGCGGACACAGCGCCGGGACACAGCGGGACCTGGGGGGAAAATCCATGACAATCTCATAGCTGCCCGTGACGCGGGACAGAGGTACGAAAAACGGGAAAGTCCCGTCAAAATCGGGACGGTTGGGAGCTATGCACATGTGTGACACAGACATCAGCTACACATGAATCTGACATGTTCTGCTGTAACATGGCTGCCTGGAGCTGTTGTATCTCTCCTATACACAAACACACATGCACACACAGGAAGCACATCATTATACAGCCTCACTTCATTATACAGGCTGTCAGTCATGCACTGGGGGTGTAGCTGTGCCTCCCACTCATGAATAGAGTGGACAGCTTGAATATGCTAATGCTTCATTGGTCATTTCACAGGTCATTTGCATACAGCTTTAGGACCTCATTGCTTAGGTTTACAGGCATGTAGAGGGACAATGAAGGGATAGAGGCAATGCTCTCTAATGGAAGTTTATGAAAATATATTTAGTTTAGGGGGGGGTTATTTTGCATGACGGGTTCTCTTTAAGAAATCTCAAGAAATACCAAAAAAAGAACAAAGAAAAGAGGAAGAAAGCAAGGCTACCCATAATTAATGAAAAATAGTAATCTTTATTACACATAGAAAGCATAAAAAATATATATATATAAAATATGAGTGCATCACAGGACGCGATACACAAAGCACGCTAGGTAATAGGTACTAAATAATAAAGTATAAAGAGAGTAATACAGATAATACAAAATCACAGGGACAGATATAATATGACAAAACAAGGTAGCAAAACATAAGAGCTAGTATACATATACATGCTAAACAATCAGTAAAGTAAGAAGTGTGCCATAGTTACCAAACAATATGGGCCCTGAGTCACAGAAGCGCAGCACAGCCAGTGATGAACAAATAAGCGCCAGAAGGTAGCGAAAATGGCACTAAGGTCACGCGTGTTTCAACCGCAGCAGGTCTTTGTCAAGGGATGACCCAGGGCCCATATTGTTTGGTAGCTACTGCACACTTGACATACATGTAACTAACCTTAAAAAAGTTTGGCTTCCCTCTCAAAGTCATTGAAAACATTATGGTGTTATATAGGCATCAATTGACGTATGGTCATAATAGGTGCAGACCCTCATATGCGAACTGAGCCAAGTGCACGCGGGTCTAGCACCACTTGTATTGTAGATGAATCGCCTCCGACACTGAGTATGACACTGGCTAGTGGACTAAGTGCTGCATAACTGCACAATGCAGCTCTACCATCTTGCATACAGTGATGTCTAACGTGTTGGAGGGTACACTACAATAATTGTATGTTTGTCTTGTTTATGTGGCCCTATATAACAATATGATTGTAGGCAGCTCCACTTATTTTTAAAATACCTTAATAAAATTTATGAATTTTAATGTCCTTTTGAGATAGTTGTCATTATATAGAACCCCATAAGAAGAATTAAGGATAAATGGAACTCCTTCACCTTCTTTTAATATGTCAAATGGGACTCGCCAGGGCTGCCCACTCCCTTTCCCCTTTTATTGGTTCTAATAATGGAAACTCTAATCCAACAAATCAAGCAACACCCACAAATATCGGGTCTAAAATCAGAAACAGTACACATGACAGCCGCTTCGCAGATGACCTATTAATCATAACTACCAATCCAAAAGAATCTTTCAAAATACTTTCAGATCTTTTTCAACAATTTCATTATTTATCCAATTTCAAAATAAATGTAGCAAAATTGATCTTGTTCCAAAAAGTTCATCAGGGAAGTGACAGTTAACTCCTGCTTTTCATGGGCTGAATCCCATGTGAAATATCTGGGGATAAACATATCATACCATAATTAATAGTTTGCTGTTAACTATAAACCCCTTCTCGATACCATACTTGACACCCTTAAAGGACACCTGTCATCAGGTCTCTGTTACTATTTCTGTCACCACTACCTGTTGGAGCAGCTCACAAGGATCCATCCCAGCCTTTATCTAGTTATTTCAAACATCAATCATTATAAAATCATCTATTCTTTATTATGTAAATGAGCCTGGTCACATGGTCAGAGGCAGTGATATCACCCCTGTTACCCCTCCCCTCTCCTTCCCCTGCTCATGTCTGTGTGTAATGTATAGTATAGCATTGCTGGTGTGTGTGCTGTATCTACTGACATGCTGCATCCTCCTAATACACAGAGACATAGACATCAGCTACACAAGTACCTGACATGTTCTGGCTGCATCCTGGAGCTGCTGTATCTCTCCTAAACACACACAGGCTGCAAGGGGCGTGGCCACCAGCAAGCACATGGAGCAGCCATCACAGCATTGTACAGCCTCACATCATTATACAGGCTGTCAGTCATGCACTGGGGGTGTGGCTGTGCCTCCCACTCATGAATAAGCTGGACAGCTTGAATATGCTAATAACTCATTGGACATTTAACAGTTCATTTGCATACAGCTTTAGGACCTTATTGCTTAGGTTTACAGGCATTTAGAGGTACAATGAAGGGATAGAGGCAATGCTCTCTAATGGCAGTTTATGAAAATATATTTAGATTAGGGGGTTATTTTGCATGACTGGTTCTCTTTAAAAAATCCAAAATCCCCTTCATCTAATGCAGGTTCTCCCCATCAGACTACCTAACCATTTCTTTTATTCACTGAGAAAAGCTGCCCAAACATACATCTCGGACACGGCGACGACTAAAAGGAGGACTAGGTTTAACTGAACTTAAATGATTTTACAAGACTATTCAACTGACAAGGCTTCAGAACTGGCATAAAAATTAGAACTCCAAAACTTATGTTCACATTGAAGAGGAAATCCCAGGCAGATCCCTAACCCAAACTCTAATTCTCAAAGATCACCCAGCGAAATACGAAAATCCCCTTACACATGTGATGATTAGCCCCTGTATGAAATCTTCAAAAACTCCTGGAATAGCGAAAGTACCTTCCCCCTTAATCACCTTCTTTTAATATGTCAAATGGGACTCGCCAGGGCTGCCCACTTCCTTTCCCCTTTTATTGGTTCTAATAATGGAAACTCTAATCCAACAAATCAAGCAACACCCACAAATATCGGGTCTAAAATCAGAAACAGTACACATGACAGCCGCTTCGCAGATGACCTATTAATCATAACTACCAATCCACAAGAATCTTTCAAAATACTTTCAGATCTTTTTCAACAATTTCATTATTTATCCAATTTCAAAATAAATGTAGCAAAATTGATCTTGTTCCAAAAAGTTGATCAGGGAAGTGACAGTTAACTCCTGCTTTTCATGGGCTGAATCCCATGTGAAATATCTGGGGATAAACATATCATACCATAATTAATGGTTTGCTGTTAACTATAAACCCCTTCTCGATACCATACTTGACACCCTTAAAGTACACCTGTCATCAGGTCTCTGTTACTATTTCTGTCACCACTACCTGTTGGAGCAGCTCACAAGGATCCATCCCAGCCTTTATCTAGTTATTTCATACATCAATCATTATAAAATCATCTATTCTTTATTATGTAAATGAGCTTGGTCACATGGTCAGAGGCAGTGATATCACCCCTGTTACCCCTCCCCTCTCCTTCCCCTGCTCATGTCTGTGTGTAATGTATAGTATAGCATTGCTGGTGTGTGTGCTGTATCTGCTGACATGCTGCATCCTCCTAATACACAGAGACACAGACATCAGCTACACAAGTACCTGACATGTTCTGGCTGCATCCTGGAGCTGCTGTATCTCTCCTATACACACACACACACACACAGGCTGCAGGGGGCGTGGCCACCAGCAAGCACATGGAGCAGCCATCACAGCATTATACAGCCTCACATCATTATACAGGCTGTCAGTCATGCTCTGGGGGTGTGGCTGTGCCTCCCACTCATGAATAAGCTGGACAGCTTGAATATGCTAATAACTCATTGGACATTTAACAGGTCATTTGCATACAGCTTTAGGACCTCATTGTTCGGGTTTACACACATGTAGAGGGACAATGACGGGATAGAGGCAATGCTCTCTAATGGCAGTTTATGAAAATATATTTAGATTAGGGGGTTATTTTGCATGACGGGTTCTCTTTAAAAAATCCAAAATCCCCTTCATCTAATGCAGGTTCTCCCCATCAGACTACCTAACCATTTCTTTTATTCACTGAGAAGAGCTGCCCATACATACATCTCGGACACGGCGACGACTAAAAGGAGGACTAGGTTTAACTGATCTTAAATGATTTTACTAGACTATTCAACTGACAAGGCTTCAGAACTGGCATAAAAATTAGAACTCCAAAACTTATGTTCACATTGAAGAGGAAATCCCAGGCAGATCCCTAACCCAAACTCTAATTCGCAAAGATCACCCAGCGAAATACGAAAATCCCCTTACACATGTGATGAAATCTTCAAAAACTCCTGGAATAGCGAAAGTACTTTCCCCCTTTACAAAAATCGGAGATCCTTTAGGCTTGGAAGATGCTCCTTCCACTCAATGGCCCCTACCCCAGGCATCAATGGGCGATAAAACTGTATGTGACATCTTACTAGATGGTTCCTTTCCACTCTTCAACAACAATTCCCCAGGTCCAACTTTATCTGCTGCTCCCAAATCAATGCAAATTTTAATAAAAATTGCTAAAAATAGGCCCATTTGTCAGAAAATTAACATGGTTCGAGGATCTTATGGCCACAACTTTACCACTTCCCAAACTCACATCTACTATCTACAAAAAATTAATAGACCTGGACAGCACTTCAATCCACAATACATTTCGGCATGGAAAATTGAGCTACAGATACACCCCGAACCCGAGGCAATCATACATAGTCTTAAAATCAACTGTGGCCCCTCAAAGTGCATCACCATGCAAGAAACACACTTTAAACTCACATCGAGATGGTACAAAACACCTTGTACACTACACTAGTTCAATAGTGACATCCCAGACACTTGCTGGAGATGTGACTTAGACATTGGATGATACTCTCATATATGGTGGGAGTGTGAAAAAATAAAACCTTTCTGGTGCAAAGTGGACTCCATAATCCATAGAATCTGCCTATCACTCCGAAACTCTTTTTTCTAAATATCAGCTCAAATTCACACACCAAAAATCATCCCAGTAAGCTTTTCTTCCTCTTACTAATGGCCAAATCCCTTATCCTACTCCTTTGGAAACAGTAATTTGAATTATCCTGCCTGACTAGAAAATGTTTAAAAGAGAGAATAAACTTTATTCTTAAAATTGTATGGAAGTAGTCTTGTGAAATATAACAGTGTTTTTTTTATCTGTTTATTTCTCAGGCATTGGCCAGCAATTTGACTAGTAAATAGGTCCTTAGACGGGGCAGTCGTGTTATCGATATATTGCACTATCCCGGCTAGCGAGCCAAAAGATGCATCTAGTTTAACAGAGCTGTTGAGGGCTCCACTAGGCTCCAATGGTGTCAATAGCCTTTTCAATATCTTATGTATAACACCCTATATTACACCTGACGCGTTTCTGCATCTCTGTTTCATACTTAGATGCGTCCTTAGAGGTGCTGGGTGGTATTTAACATATTGTAGTCTAATATCTGTTTACACTGATAACATTGGATCTGTTTGGCCGGTTTCACATGAACATATGCACGCCTGATCTGTAGTCTGTGCGTGCATACGACCGCCCTGCTCACCCCTCCATAGGGGGAATTGCGGCACAACCCTACTTACAGGGAGAGTTAAGCCAAACATGACAGTGACTGCAGTACTTTTTTCCATTTGAAAAAACGCATTCATAACATTGTTACATGTTATCATTTTTTAATATTGAAGTCAATAGATGACGGATAGTTAGAAAAAGTATCAGTTTCAGTTATTACATCATTTTTTTGATAAAAATAGATAGATATGAATAGACAGAGATAGTTAATCTATACATAAAGATAGATATATGATTGCTAGATAGAGATGAGATAGATAGATATATATGAGACAGATAGATATGAGGCGCACCCGTGCCCCTCTCCACTGCTCCGTTCCCCTGGCGACCCACTCACCTCGCCGCGTTCCAGCTCTGACTCCGGCAGAACGGCGCGTGAGGGCCGGCTTCAAGAGTCAGCGCTGGATTGCGGCAAGGTGAGTGAATCGCCAGGGGAACGGAGAGGGGCATGGGTGCCGATAATTGGTGCTGGCCGGGCGGCCATTCTAGGTAAATTCCAGCCCCTCCGTGCGTCCCCTGCCGGATCTTTCAGCCGATGCCATTGAGAAAGCTCCCTAGCGTTATTCCTGAGTGTTCCTGTGTTTCTGTGTGTTCCTGCTCCTGAGTTCCCGTGTTCCTGCTCCTGAGTTCCCGTGTTCCTGCTCCTGAGTTCCCGTGTTCCTGCTCCTGTGTTCCTGCTCCCTTGTGTTCCTACATTCCTGTTCCCATGCTCCTGTGTGTTCCAGTCTGTTCCTGTTTCCCTTGTGCCTGGACCTCTCGTTGCTGACACCGGATTGGACCTTGCAGCTCTGCCGCCTGCCCTGACCCTGTGCCTGGACCTGACCACGAGACTCCTGCAAAGGTGACTCGACCTTGAATGCCACCGCAGGCTAGTCGCACCTGTGGAACGACCTGGTGGTACCCCGCCGCAACAAGACCATCCCGCTTTGCAGCTGGCTCTGGTGAAGACCAGGTGCCACTTAGATTCTGGTTCTAGGTGTCGGCTAGCGCCACCTCCCGCTGTGGTCCAGAGTTTTCACTGATCCCGAATCCTGACAGTAAAATCCAACCATGGATCCCACTGAGGTTCCGCTTCCCATTCGGCCCGATCTTGCCACCATCGTGGTCCAGCAATTCCAGCAGATTGCCGCTCAAGGCGAATAGCTGGGACAAGTCACCGCCATGCTGCAACAGTTGCTAGCTACCCAGCAACAGGTTCCTGAGACTGCTCCCGTGACTTCTGCTACCCCGGTCTGTCTTCCTACCGCCGAACATAGACTACGGCTAGCCTTTTCAATATCTTATGTATAACACCCTATATTACACCTGACGTGTTTCTGCATCTCTATTTCGTATTTAGATGCGTCCTGAGAGGTGCTAGATGGTATTTAACATAGAGTAGCCTAATATCTTTTTACACTGATAACATTCCCCCCCCCCCTTAATGTCAGGGTTTATAATGGATACTCTCCTCCTCTGAACAGAGGTGGGCCGTACCTTGGCTCGTAGTTGATTGGACTATCAATCAACTATTGCTACATTGCAGCCGATAGTATCGCTGCCGCATCCGGGGAATGGATCTGCCCATACCTGGTAATTCTGCCGCACTGCATGACGCGGTAGAGATGTCTGCCCATAATGGGCCGGAATCTGGGTCCGTCTCCAAGTAATGACGTCGGTGACAAGAGGTGTTGCGCACATGACGTCATAGGAATACATCACCTGACCCATCACATGATCGCTGGAACGCTACTGGGTTTCCATGGAGATCAAGCTTCGGATTACTATATCTTGCAGATAAGATGAAAAGGATTGGTACTTGTTTGGTTCTTACTAGCAAATTGGGAGGACAGATAGGGAAAAATACTGCGTGTGTATTGACAAGTATGATGAGATCGACATATCTGGTATATTACCCACGATAATTGATTGTAATCAATACTGTAATCGATGTTGGATTATATTGAACTATGACTTTGGTGATGTTCCAAAAGTATATGTCCTGGCCACAGATGTTCATGTAATTGAATGATTAAATGAAACACGCATATGGGACGCAGTCATTTAGGCCCCATGGTTGACAGTACCCAGGGAAAAAAATCCATCGGGATTCCCTTTAGCAGACAACTCATAGTAGTCCCCTCCCCTCATTAGAGGGTTGACAGTTTCGATGCCCTAGAACCGAATCACCTCAGGATGTCCCTGGTGACATTCCCATACACTTCTTGCAATAGGGGTATCGCGATTGTTGACGGTGTCTCTGATGTGTTCCCCGATGCGTGTTCGTAGTTCACAAATGGTTTTCCCAACATAACTCCCGTGCTTCTGCATGATATGAAATTTTTAATTGGGAAAGTTTTTTCTGTGGTCCACATACATACTGATATTTTGAGTGACGCTGTTTATGCCACTTACTATTGGTCTCCTTTTTAGAGGGCTAGTACCCTTGTGTATTTTTGGACTACTGTAAAAGGTAGCAGTAGTTGAATGTGCTGGGAGCAAAAATTGATGTTCCGATTTACTGATCAATTTGTCCTTTAAAGCATCATTAAGAATCCTCTCCAGTTTTTGTAATAGTTGTGCTTTAGGGTTTGTAGGAAATGTTTGGTAACAGGCTTTATCATTTAGAATTTTTTTGCACATCTTAATATATAGCTCCCTATCAAGGATCACCAAGTTGCCGCCTTTGTCCGAAGGCTTAATTATGATTGATTTATTCCTCTCAAGATTTTTAAGGGCCCACCATTCATTTCTAGTTAGGTTGCGGTCATAATTCTGGTTACTGTGCTGTTTCTACTTTGGAAACAACCTAGGCCCCCCTCTATAAGACAATGGATCAACAAATTGCTCAACTAGCTAGATTGGAAGAATTCGCAGGGTGAAAGTTTTGGCTCAAAACCTAGTCTATGATGTTCCCTAAGCATGAGTCACAGAGAGCGACTGTGCATAATTTGGTGATTGTACTCGTGATGGTGCATATTCCTTTAGCGGACAAACATACACATACATACACTCAGCTTTATATATTAGATATATTATGCTGTACAATGTGCAGCATAATGGACTTTGCAAGTTCTTTTCATTGCAAACTGCTTGTACAGGTATTTAAGAAGTATCTGAGACACATTTCTGGTGCATGCGACACAATTGTGTCCCACGAGACACTTTGTGGTACACACTACACTACTCTTCATGCAACACAAATTTCTACACTAAAGGGGGTGTACCAGTGTTCAGTCGGACCTTGCTCCACCTTTGACATGCAAATTCCGAAAGGAAATGTTGTGCATGCCCCATGTTAAAGGAGCATCGGAAAAATTGGTGTTCTGTGTCTGAGCAGTGCAGAGGGAACCAGATTCATGAAGAATGTTGGAATATACTGTCCAGTTCTGGGCACCAGTCCATAAAAAAGATGCCCTGGAGCTGGAGAAGGTACAATGAAGAGCCACACAAATAATAAGAGGGTCTCAGTTATGAGGAAAGATTAAAATAACTAAATTTATTTAGTTTGGAAAAGAGACAACTAAGAGGGGACATGATTAATTTATATAAATACATTAATAGTCTATACAAAAAATATGGTGGAAAGTTGTTCTAGGTTAAATCAAATCAGAAGACAAGGGGGCACTGTCTTGATGGCAGCAGGGCTTTTTTACTATGAGAACTGTCAATCTGTGGAATAGCCTGCCTCAGGCACTAGTCATAGTAGGGACAGCAGGAAGCTTTAAAAAGGGTCTAGATCACTTTTTACACCTAAATAACATTGACGGCTATGTTAAATAAAATTGTTTCCCCTAAACCCCTTCCTCACCGAATCCCTTCCCTTCCTTGGTTAAACTTGAAGGACATGTATCTTTTTTCAACCATATAAACTATGATACTATGCTTAAGATCAACATTTTGATGATATGTAATATCCTTGCCTGCAGGTGGGAGAGGTTATAAGAAACAGTAGGTTAGACAGTTGGAAAAGCACAAGCTACCCAAGTCAAGTCTTAAAGGGCCTTCAAGTCGGCCAAGCATATCCTAAAGCTGCTTATGAAGATAGAAAGCTATCGCCCACTACAAAGTAGATTGCCACTGTATACTTTCAGTATCCACTTTATAATAGTTTAGAGTGAAAGTTACTGTTTAGGGCACCATTACAGATGGGTTCTTCCAAGTGTACAAACTTGGGTTGAATAGGCATGTTAATTTATTCACTATGGATAGAGGAGGATGGTTTCAGTACATCAGACTGTGTGAAGTATTTGTGTGAGTCAGCATTCATCTAAAGTAAGAAGCTATTATTTTAATTTTAGCCATTGGGGAGTCTCATATTTTCTTCTACTCGTGGCACATGCAATATTGTGATATGCAATTTAAAATGTATTTCAACTTGGATAAGAAAAATGTAGATATTGAAGTACAACCTAGTTAAATTCTATAATATGTGTTTATTTCATAATATTATTTACAACATGCCAGCATGTTATTTTCAATGTGATGAACTAATAATATGTGCTAAGGTATTATAACCACAAACTGTATACGGATGTATAAGTGTAGAAGCAGGATTGAAGAATATAAAAAAGCTTTTACGTAAAAAGTGATTATCAAGGATTGTTTTAACAGATGTTATATCATTTATCATTAACATGTTATACATTTTCGCTACTGCTAAGTGAACATTTTAACCTAAATTCAAACTGTCCTGAAGCTGTAATGGAGTAATATAAGCAATTTAAGCCAGCAATTAAACAGTTCCCAGTGTGCGGCAAAGGCACAAGTTTCAAGTAATTCCTCATCTGTCTAAACAGAAGCAGATGTTGAAGCAATATAGTTGTAGAAAATATCCTTCAAAGAGTAGATAAAAACATCTGCTAACTGGGATCAGCTACATCAGCTACCCTTGCCAATCACTTTCAGAGAAAATTACTGACATATAGTGTCATCAATACAATTGTGACCAACATGGCCAAATCATTGTACCTTTCTTAAAGGGCATTTCCCATGAAAAAGAGTTCTCAAATTTTAATCTCCTAGTGATGTTTACAAAATAAAAGTAATTTTTAACCCCCTTATTTTATAATTTTACTCAGTTTTATTCCTGTTTTAGCTCCTATAACTCAGTGATGGCGAGTGTAAAATTACAGAGTTTGGGCGGGGACTCTCTGAGACACTAGATGATTCCCTTTCTATAAGATCTGGTGTGCTGACAATGTGCTTAGATTATCAAGGTACAGGGTTTATCATATTTCAAAGATTCGGGAACTAAGTGTGGAAAAGAGGATAATGTCCAAACAGAGGACACTCAACTAGGAGGGATTTACTAGAAGGAACACCCTCCCCCCCCTTTTCCCCACCATACCTCACTCTTTTGTTATATCTACGCCTTGTCTGTTTTCTCATCATATTCTTAGACAACTTTGGTTGGATAAAATGTTCTATAGCATATATTATGCCCACTTACTAAAAGCTCTGCTGTATTGATGCATCAGACTAAACGAATGGAAGCGGTGGGAAGCATAAGGAGATGTCTAGTGTTTTGTATGATGGACAACTCACTGTTATAACGTCAAACATATATGCTGTAAATTATGTATGCTTTTGTGACAGTTTGTAAAATGTTTTGTTTTATTATTCAATAAAAACAGAATTGACAAAAATATTTCAAAGATTCAGATCCATTTTGTTAGACGGATAAAAGTAGCCTTTATTGGAAATTAATGTGGCATCCAAAGCAAATCGCAGGTAACCGAGGAATAGTCAGGGTACAGGGTAAAAGTACAGGGTTTATCTATACTTTTATTTAGCTTCTGAACAATCTACTAGCATCTTACACATAAAAAAGAGAGATGGGGCAAATTATGTCTCCCTCCTGGATAAAGACATTGGGGCAGATTTATCAAGCAGTCTGAAAGTCAGAATATTTCCAGTTGCCCGTGGCAACCAATCACAGCTCAGCTTTCATTTCACCAGTGCTCATGAATATTTTAAAGGGGAGCTGTGATTGGTTGCCTTGGGCAATTGGAAATATTCTGACTTTCAGACTGCTTGATAAATCTGCCCCATTATCTTTCCTGTAGCTAATAGAGTAGCTAGTAGGCAAGAAGTGCCTTTATCTGAGCTGGTCTTATTATGCAGGTGGGGAGGGGAAGGAGGCAGAGCGCAGTGCAGACAAGAGAAGCTATTCATGCGAAGAATCAAAACTGTAAACACCAGGACTGATAAAGACAGGTTGGAATTATAACTGTGAAATGCTGTATTTTTGTTAATAACAGAGAATGTGTTATTTTGTTAAATCCTGAGTATATTTAAGAATCTTGTTTTCACGGGAACACCCCTTTAAGACATAATACAACTTAGCAACATATAATACATATACTTTTTAATTTTATGCTCCCTTTACTTTTGTTCCCCCACTTTTCTTTGTTTACATACTTATTATGCCCTAGCTTTCTGTACTCCTATACCCCTCCACTCTGTATTTTATGACCCCTCTCTTCCTCCCCTTTCCATTGTGCCCCCTTACCCCTTGCCCTCCATCCCTCTCATATTGTTGCTTTTTTTCCATTCTGAATTTTTATTTGTTTTTTTGATATAACAACATTACAGATGATATCTTATTGCCATCGTACAACATAAATCTTTTGTGGGACAGAGATCCGGGCGTGGAGTCCTACTTGACAACAGTAGCATAATACAAACATAATACAAACATATTGGGGCACATGTATTATCGCATCTGCTCCAAAAAAATTCTGTGATTTTAATGTTTTTTTGGCGCAGAACTGTTGTGGATCATTTACAATGAGTTTGCGCCAGAAAGAACAGATGTTTCCGACTATCCCGACACCTCCGTCTTTTTATGGCGCAAGTGGGCATGGCCTAATGTTTCCACATTATCCTCCACATTTATGTGTATTTTGTCTGTATTTTTAGGCGCAATTTTTGGCGCACAATAGACCAGGAAAAAAATGGTCAGAGAGCAAAATTAAGGCGCAGTCCTTGTAAGATTTTGGCGCACATCTCATTGATGTCAGCATTTTTATGGCGCCCAACTGATCAGTTCCATCTACCCATTAATTACTAACAGCCTTGCCCCACTTAAATACATCGGGCTGTGTTTTGCGGAGACTGATCCCCGATGCCGACAGACGTGCTTGCGCCACAATTAGTAAATCCCCCCCATTGAGTGCATCATTATGAGGGTTAAGGCGTCAAGTCATGAGGTTGATGGGCAACCTCTTTTTGCTTTAGGCAGTTAGCGGTAAGGTAGAATGTGTTTGTACGAGGTAAGTTATAGGAGCAAGGGGAGGGTGGGTAAGATTGAAAGAGAAAGTGTGTGGAAACATGACTCTTGTTATCCTGCTAGCCTCATGGAGTTCAGCTGTCTAGGTATGTTTTGTATTGTAACCACGGTGCCCATATTTTGTGAAAGGTGTCATGCCTCCTATGCACTTTACTCAGGGGTTCCTCTAGAGCACAGATTTCATGAACTTCTGCTATCCACTGTGCATGGGCTGGAGGGCGGAGTGTATGTGGATCGCCATAGTTGTAGTATCAGCGATTTCGCGGCAGCTAGTAAATGTGTCACCAGATTTCTTTTGTGTGGCATAAACGGGGGGTTAGGTTTTGCTAAGATTACCATTTCTGCTGTCAGTGAAAAGTCTGAGTTTGTTACTAACCTTATTGTGTTTCCTATTTGATTCCAGTAGTTTATATGACCACCATGCATGTGCGTGCCCACTTGTGTGTGACATTGCCAACAAGGATTCGTATCCATCATGCCATGTGTGAACAGGAATTCTGGTTTTCTATACCACCTAGTCAAATGTTTATAATGGTTCTCCTGCAATCCAACACAAGTGGAAAAATCGTGTGATGTTTTTAGGATACTTTTCTTATCTGTATCCGATATGTTTAGTTCTCTTTCCCACTTTTTAAAAATTGGGTGAGACCTCCCCTTTAGGTGAGGTGAAGTTTTTCCTGAGGAAAGATATCCTCCTCGTGGTCACTTATAACGGTGCAAGCAATTTCTCAAATTCTGTTGAATCTCTTGGAGATCTCGTCAGCTTCCGCCATGCTGCATGAATGTGGCAGAAATGTTGAAAATGAAAGGAAGTTAGCTTGAGGTGTGCCAGATGTGCATCAAATATTTCTATCTGTAGGGCTGAAAAGTTCAGCTGCGTGTAAGTCTCCTAAGGTTTCCCACATGATCTGATATAGCGAGTCCCTGCCTAATATAAGCCTTGCGAGGAGCCTTACTGGCAGATAGGGGGAAGGTGTAGGCTACAATGTCTCTGCTAGGTCTCTACATATCTCTATTACACCTGCATTTAATGTTTCTTTTTTAACTGACTGGGTACATGTTCTCTTTGGAAACCACAAGTCTCCCAGAAACGACTGTCCATAAGCTCGTGCATCCAGTGCGACTGTGTCTTTGTTTTTCCTCGGATCTACCAAGGAGAGCCATCTGCTCAGTTGTCTTGCTTTATAGTACTGGACTAGATCTGGAAGACCCATGACTCCTTTGTTCCTGTCTTTCATGAGTAATGTGTGTGCCAATATAGGTTTCTTCTGCTTCCAAAGGAATTCGGAATACAGAGTTCTTATTCTAGCGAAGAAGGTCTGCGGCAGCGCTATTGGGATCATCTGATAAAGGATCATCTGATAAAGCATAAGATAAAGGATTGTTTCTACCCATCCACCAAATGAGTGGAAGGTCGTAGGCTTTAAGTAGCTTCTCTATATTGCTAAAAGGGCGATGAAGTTCAATTTGTAAAAACTTTAATGTGCCTAGGAATTTGCACCCCAAGGTATTTTAGGGAACTGGTTTGTAATGTGAAAATTCTCCACCTGGATCCCTTGAATATCCAAGTTTTCTCACACATTGCAGCAGAGTCTCAGCCACTAGAATGAATAAGGTGGGTGATAGAGGGCAGCCCTGCTTGGTACCATTTGTAATCCCAAAAGGGTGTGACAGTGTGCCATTAACTTTCACCCTTGCATGAGGTTGGGCATATAACGGAAATATGGCCATGACAAAGGATGGTGGAAACTTGAATTTGAGAAGAACTGCTTCCATGAAGGTCCAATCCACTCTATTAAAAGCCTTTTTGGCGTCTACTCCAAGTAATGCTAGCTGTACTTTATGGGCTTGTGCATAATAAATGGCCTGTAGTACTTTGATAGAGTTGTCTTATCCCTCTCTACCACTGATGAATCCTGCTTGATCCGTATGCACCAGTTTTGGTTTTAGTCTTTTTAATCTAGTGTCAAGCAGTTTTGCCCAGATTTTTAGATCTAAATTTAACAAAGAAATGGGTCTGTAACTCATTCTTTGGGGTCTTTCCCTTCTTTGTGTGTCAGCAAAATATGTGCCTCTTGTGTCTGTTTTTTTAAGTACACCACCTTGTAACAATGCATTACAGGTTAAGACTAAATGGAGAAGGATGATATTTATGAATTTTTTGTATTATTGGAGGGAAAAAACATCTGGACCCGGACTCTTTTTTGGTGAGATGGTGGCTATTATATATTTTACGTATTTCGTCGGCTGTTTTTGTTTCAATTAATTTTTCTGCCTCCTGTTGTGCTAGGTATGGTAGAGTAATTTTCCCCAGGAATTCCTCTATCGCCTTTTGGGGTTTTTGTCAGTCTCAAGTGGGTTACTCAGATTATAGAGTTGTGAATAAAAGGAAAAAAAGCCTCTGCTATTTTGGGTGTGTCTGACTACACTACTCGTTCCAAAGTTTTTATTGCTAAGATTTGTGTTTTTTCTCTTTGTTTTTTTGTTGAGTGCTGACAGAAAGCTACTTCCTTTGTTGGCATGTGCATATGTCAGTTGTTTAAAATAGAGAAAATGTTTTGTGGCTTTTTTATCAAAGAACTCCCTTAAATGTGCAATTTCCCTGAGCAGTTGGTCTAGTGTTTGGAGTAGCCATTTTACTTGGTTTGAATTAGGCGCATAGATGTTTGCTAAGGTAATTGGAACATTAGCCAATTTACCTTCACCATGATGCCTTCACCATCTGAGTGGGTATTTTGTGGTTGGAATGGGAAGTTTATATTAATGCCAATGGAGACTCCCTTGGATTTTGAGGAAGGGCTGAGGCTATGGAACCATCGTGAGAGAATATGTTTTGACATATACACTTGTTTTTCTTGCTTAAAATGTGTTTTGCATTTCTTAAGTAAAAGAAGAATATGTTGTGGCTTATTGGGAGAATTCAATCCCTTTACAATAAAGGAGGAGAACACGGAGGAGGCCATATTCCCTTAGTTCTGCCTGGAATCGGAAATTTTGTGTTAACTACACTCTAGAAATTTAAGAAATATGGAGGATTACTGCTTGTTATTCAGTTTAACTATTGTTATCTTTGTGTGTGGGTGGGCGTCATAACATAGGTGTAAATACTGGAGGATGGTGTTAAATGAAAACGTTATTCCGGAACATGCGTGAGTTTTTGGTGTTACATATAGCTTTATGGACATGTTCTGAGTGGTGTTAATATATTATAGCAACATTAGGTGAAGAGGATCGAATGTTTAACGTCAATTTTCGCAAAAAAAACTTTCACGAAATAAAAGGCAATAAGAGAGAAAGTGTGCTCTTAGATAGTTCTGGATAGGAGAGAGGGTTAAAAACATTGAATATTAACGTATATTCCTTAAAGTGAATATTTCCATTATCTGTGAGGTGCAGCAGCTCGTGTGTACATCAAATTCTCCCTGTAGACTGATGGCTAAGAATCTTTAGGGGGGGGGGGTTATACTCCAGAGGGCTGTATCTCTGGCTCTGTGACACATAGAACCTCAGTTATTTTTTCCTATGAAAGAAGAGAGTCTCCTCTTTTATATGAATCTGTTTTTGTGTTTCTATTTGTGTTTCTATGTGTCAGGAAAACAGAGATATTAACTGTTAAAATGCCACCGGAAATGATTTTTATATATAAAAACCGCACCTGAAATTCTCACTTTGAACCTGAATATCTCTGGATCCATGGCACCTAGAAACACAATTCTACTTTCATGGGAAATGCTCACTTTGCCTACCCATAGCGCCGACCCTGTGTGTGCTGGTAGCCTACTGCTTGGTTAAGTTGTGTGTTTTGTCACTAACTGCCGCAATTGGATTTTTATATCAAAGCAGACCCACAAATTTTTACTAAGATTGATGTGAAAATGCTGTAAAACGTACAGTTAAAATAAAGTATGTTCTTTTATATATAGATGATCAGCATTAGATAAAATCTTCAAATATTTGAAGCAATATTCTTTACAAAAAATACATCTGTGTTTGTCTTTCTAAAGGAAATATCCTCCTATAGTATACAATACAACATCCCATGAAAGATTAAACCATTCTATAGATGCAACTATTAGTGGCAGATGGCTGTAATGTATACATTGTGTATACATTACTATAATGCACCGACTTTACTTTACTAATACAAATTTATCTTCATTAAAGAAAATCTACCATCAAAATTAAGCATGGATAAACTAGGGACACTTACATGACTGTAGTAATCTTATACAGGTGGTCCCCTACTTAAGAACACTTGACTTACAGACGACCCCTAGTTACAAATGGGCCTCTGGAGGTTGGTAATTTACTGTACTTTAGCCCTAAGCTACAATATCACAGGTGTCTGCAAAGAAGCTCTATTGTTAATCGTGGTTCTCATAACAATTCAACATTTTTAAAATCCAATTGTCACAGATACCAAAAAAAATTTGGCTGGGGTCACAATTATAAAATTTACAGTTCCAACTTACATACAAATTCAACTTAAGAACAAACCTACAGAACCTAACTTGTACATAACTGCCTGTATTTGTTATACTTGGTCTCCTCCTGTCTCAAATCAACTATTAAAAGTATGCTAAGGAGCCTGAAGGGCTCTGGAGGGGCCTTGCAAGATCCCCTTCCTGCTGCAGCTTTAAAGGCTGTTACACTATTCTCCATCTCGAACAGTGCGATGGGGAAATGCTCATATACAGAGTAAGAACCTGTGAAGATATAGCATGGAAGTTCTCTGGTAACACCTGCAGTAGCCCTTCTGGTTGATTGGCATAATTCTAAAAGTTGATTTTAGAAGGCAGGAAGCCAGGGATAACAAATATAAAAAGATTACCACAGTCACAGAGCCTGGATCTATGAGTAAGAATCCCTGTTTTATCATGCTTGATTTTGATGGGAGATTTCTTTAAAGTGGTAATAGTAGTCATACACTGAGCTAATAATTCCAAAATAGAGGAAATACCCCCTGTTACTGTACATATATTCCTGCAGAGGTCTGCCATCTTTGTGTCTGCACCCTCAGATGCTTATAGCTAGCCCTCTACCACTGCTCGGTCCCTGTGTCAGTCCTCACTGTAGCTCATATTAATGAGCTGTGATTAGGAAACCTGATGAAAATTCAGCCTAAATGCCACAGCAGCCAGCAGACTAAGACCACTCAAGTTTGGTATATTTTTCAAAGCGCAGGATGAAAATTTTCATTTAAAACTTGGTGCGTGCTGTTCTCCAAGCCACAGAAGGCGGCTTTTCAAAATGTGTAAGTGTGACGGTGCGGATTCCTTTAACGGACACATACACACACATACATACACTTAGCTTTATATATTACATACTGTTTTAATTTCTCTATGCAGATGATATCCTGCAGTATATCACTTGGGTGAAAAACTCCTATTGATGGATATAATCGAGAGTTTGTAATAAAGGGTTTTGGGGTCATGTAATTTTATTTCCCCTGTGTGACGTTTTTTCCTCAGTCCGCCATTTACAACACATACTGGGGCTTATTTACTAAAGTCCCGCGGCCACATTTCCGTCGGGTTTCCCAACGTTTTCGGTGAATGCTCCGTGGATTGTATCGCATGTGATCAGATCGTGTCGCAACCGCGTTGGCTTTCACGCGACAATGCATGGAATTTAACAAATCAATTTGTGTCGCATCCAATGCACTTACCTACACTGGGAGGAAGATGGTAACTCCGGCGGACCTGATCAGGGAAGTGACACATGCTGGAAATCGGGCGCACGATCTTCATGAATCGCGGCAGATGGGCATTCTGGCGGACAATGCACCTTGGGGATTGCACAGGGACCAGGTAAGTAAATGCGCCCCACTGTCCTGAAATATAAATACCTGGGAGTTGTTGTGTTTTCTAACCAACTAAAATATGTGGCCGATAACATTTCAAAGATATGTCTGACTCCTGGCTCATTTGAAAATTAAACTGGAATTCCTCCAGACAGCAAAATCTAGGGGACCTGGTTATCCCAAACCCCTGGATCTACTTTCTGGCTGTTCAGGTGCAACAGTTAAGGGAATGGAGTGGTGACTTGAAAGAGGCAGGTCCCAGTGAGAACATTGTGGTGAAACCCCAAACTGTAGAAAATGTTTCATTTGCAGGTTCTCTCTCTATAGAAACTTCAGGGTATTAGACTTTTCCAGGTTCTTCATTGAGATAAAATTAAATAATTTGACTAACTTCAGGTGACTCTTCCCCATAGTCAATTTCATAAATTTTAGTTACACCACGCTTATAATTCCACAGTTACAACTGAACCAGTCTCCATTAGTGCCCATCCTGTATTGAACCTAAAGGGGTTTTTCCATAAAAAGAAAGTTCTCAATTTTGAATCCCCTAGTGATGTTTAACCCCCTTACTTTACAATTTTACTTAGGAGCTAAATCCAGAATTAAGGCCAGATTAAGGTTTTGTGGGGGCCCCTGGGTGCAAAATCTGGTGTGTACCCCCATCAAATGTAGCCCAGACAGGGAACAGCAATCACTTTTTACAGCTCCGAAGCAATAACTGTATACTTACATGTCTATAAATGTAATCAAAAAGTCTGTTCTCAAAACAGTATATTTGAAACATGGAGAAAAAGAAAGTAATTATAATTTTCATTTTTAAACGATAACAGCATAAGACTGTCAAATAGAAACTAACATATAGCTAACATAGTATAAACATTACTATCTCATGAGTATATATTCACACATTAGTTTAACCTGTTAACGCTCTGCGCTGTATATGTATGGTGCAGTGGTGCGGGGGGTGTATGAAGAGGGATCACGGGCCGAGCTCTCTTTATGAACAGAGTATGAAAAAGTTATTAGCGTCAGAAGTTTGTGAAAATGTTTTTTTTCTTTTTTGTACACATTCGTTTAATTTTTGAAAATGTATTAAAACACAATAAAACCTATATAAAATTGGTATCACCTTGATCGTACCGAACAAAAAAATAAAGCAGATGTGTTATTTGGAGCGCACAGTGAAAGTCGTAAAAACTGAGCCCACTGTCACGGGTGCTCCCGCAATCCCTGTCTCGGATCGCGGGCGCATCCGTGCTCCTCCGTGTGCCCCCGCTGCAGTCCGGTCTCCTCACTCACCTCTCCCGACTCCTGCTCTTCCCCGGACTGCCGTGCGCGCGCGTCCCCGCCACCTAGGGCGTGCGCGCGGCTCCTGCCGAAAATTTAAAGTCCATCGCACCGTCTAATTGTGCCCTGGCTGAACACCCTATCCTTTAAAAGCCTGCCCTCTTCCTGTGTCCCCTGCCGTATCTTTGTCGGACCTCACAGCCTAAGAAAAGCTTCCTGGTTGATTATTCCTCCTAGCGTTCCTGTGTGTCTCCGCTCCCGAGTCCTTTAGCCGTGTTACCCCGAGTTTCTTCTTCTTCCTTTTGCTGTGCTCCGTTGCCTGTGTTCCCGTTCCCACCCCGCCTGGACCTCCCGTTGCTGACCCCGGATTCGGTCTTGACCTCGCATCTTCTGCCGCCCGCCCTACCCCGAGCCTGGACTGACCCCACGAGACCAACCCACTTTGGGCGTCGGGCTCTGTGAAAACAGTGATTCCGGTTTTCAGGTGTCGCTAGTTCCATCTCCCTCTCCCGCGTGGTTCCAGAGGATCCACTGATCCTGACCACCCACAAGACGTGAATGTGTTTTTTTTTTTTTTTTCCAATTTTTCACAAATTTGGAATTTTTTTTTTTTTCCAGCTTCCCCCAGTACACAGCATGGCCTAATAAATATGAACGAGAAGTAAAATTAGTTTTCAATTCAAAATAAGTCATTACACAGCTCTGTACAATTAAAAGTTATGGATTTTTGAAGGTTGAGAGCGAGAAATGAGAGAAAAAGCCCTGCTTCCTTTAAGGGGTTAATATTCTCTAGTTAATAGTAATAGCATAGTATCAAATCCTGTCCTAAGTTGAGACCATATGGTTGTCTAGTTGTAAGAATTAACATCCAATATGTTTCTCTATCCAATAATTTTTTCCTATGTTCTCCTTCCCTTCCTTCCTTCCTTACTTTTTCAAATCCTTGCCATGCAAAAGTTTTTACATCACCCCGAAAATCTTGGTTGCTACATTAGTTAAACTAGTATTCTTCAGTATATTTTGAATATGTGTCTAAATAATTAATTGTGTAGCCCACATATTGTTTATGACAGCTTGTACATGCAATCATGTATACTACAAAAGTGGTGTTGCAGTTAATAAACAAGTTAATATCATATTCTTTATTAGTAACATATGAGGAGAAATAATTTCTATGGAATATTCTCAGTTACACATCCAGAATGACATGTTGTTGCTAGAAGAATGGAGTTCCCCGATATTAATTTACGAAATGGAGATACAATTATTTCATTTCTCTTGCCCTGTAACGTCAATGAAATCCATTTAAACACCTCCAAACTGACTAGTAGATGATAAATTCATGTTGTTTTCATTTACATACATAACAAATCTATGAAATTAATCTTCTGTGTCCTTCCAAATCCATAACAAATTGTCTATAAAGTGGAATGGATTACTTTCTGAGAATACATATTGTTTTTCCCATTGAATCATAAAAATATTTGGTAGGGAAGGGGAAAATTGTGGCGCCATTGGGGCATAGTCCCCCTATAATACTATACTAAATATAACCCCCCCTATAATAACTATGTACAGCCCCTTGTAATTATATACCACCTCCATATACTATATACCAGCCTCCCTATGTAACTGTATAAGTCCCACATAATAATTATATACAGCCCCCTGTAATTATATACAGCCTCCCTATAATTATATACAAGCCCCCTATAATAATTGCAGCCTTTCTATAACTACATAAGCCTCCCTATACATATATCCAGTCTCCCTATAATAAATATATACAGCCCCCAATATATTATAACAAGCCCTCCTACTATTCAGCCCCTATAAAACTATATACAGACTCCTGTGCCGTATGACAATACAAGTAACCTTTATTCAATACAAACCAAGCATATCCGGTAGATTCAATCAAGCTGGCAGGTTTTGCAGTACGACGGGGGTATATATGGGGTCTGATGTCTGAAAGGGCACTTCAACCCCTGAGGAAGTCTCCATTTGGGGACGGAACGCGTGGTAGCCCTCCCTTTCCAATCCACCGACCGAACCACCCTGACTGTGGACAGCATGGGACTTTGTCCCACAAGCCTCCTCTGACCTGTCTTACTGACTTGTAATGTATGGACACTTCACATATACGCTCTTCTTGACTTACCTTTAGATACAATAGGATATCACATTGCTTTTACAGACCTTGTGATATTTTACTACTGTATTAATCTATATTAGAGCTTTTTATTGTGTGCTCCTACTAAGATTTATTTGTTTTGACCTATATACCATCAAGGGGGTTCTTATACCTCCTTTTTGTCGTGGAGGAAATGGTTTGTTGGACTGCCTTACCTGGCAGTACCAACTATATGGTTTGATATGTACTTGGTACATTTTTAAATGTTTTTATGTCTTCTATCATCCCTATGCTGGGACATTTGCTTTGTTTTGTATTGAATAAAGGTTTACTCTTGTATTGTCATACGGCACATTCCTCTTTTTTCTTTCCAGTTCATATATTGCTATATATGTGCCGATAGACATTGTATAAAGTTTAGGTTGTGCTAGGTCCCCTACATATTTTCATGCATTGTTTCTTGGCTCGTTCTGTACATACGAGTTTGTTTCCACGGACCTTATAAGCACACTACTATCTGCCACTTGGCAATTGATTTGAGTATTAATTATGGATTTGAAATACCGTGAATCCCTGTGGTCCAGCCAGGGGGGATCGGTCTTTGATTTGAGCTCAGATGCAACAGCTGATGGAGACTTCAAATCTATCTCTAGGGCACTAACTGAAGCTCATAAAACATTGACAAAGGTATACTGGAATATCAGGAGCTTAGAAGAATATCAACGCCTTAATATTGCCCCACGTGGTCTTAGGGTACAAATCTTCCCATCTTGGGAGCCAGATGATGAATTCAAATCTATGTGGGAAAAAGGTTTGCTGCAATGTTCCAATATCATTATACATATGTTAATCTCCCATGACAAGGCAGTGCTAGCACAGACAAGAGACAAGATTAAAGAATTAGAGAGCAAATTGACCACTTTTGACAAAGTGACACTTGTGCAGCCCTTCCAAAATCAATTACAGGAGATAATAGAAAAACTAGAAAAGGAGACTATCCAGGGGAAAAAACACAGGATGCAGAGGGACAAGACGGACTTTGAAAGGGTTAGAGCCTTTAGGTGGACACATAGAGGCAATTACAGACCCCGACCGAGTAGAGCCCCTACCACTGACAAAACCACTGAACAATCATCGAGTGATGATTTTTTAGTAACAGATTCAAGCGATGGGGACACAAGATCAGAAGGGGCAGGCGGAGATCAAACAAATCTCAAAAAACGGACTCGACGATACAAGGGACCATCCCCGTTATACAAACGAGACAAACGGAGGAACAAGAATTAACAACTTGTCAAATGGAAAATAGTAACTCCAATTCTGGAGACTTACAGATCATCAACCTTTCCAATTACTCATTATCACCTGCAGAAGTAAACGTCCTAAGTAAGGGTCTCACCTTTTCCCCTATGTGCCCACTTGATAAGTTCGAACTAATTAAAGATGTCTTTTTATTTTGTCGGCAGTTAGCTTTCAAAATTTTATATCAGCAACCTTCCCTGCTGGATGAGGTTCCGGATGCGGATCGCCAGACACTCCGAGACTTATTGGATCTTCTCCAAGAAAACGAGACATCTGCCAATACAGGTAGGAGGATTTGTCCCCTACGACTACCCTCACAAGCTACCCCCAATTTGGCCTTAATACCTGCAATACAACTATTCGAAGGGTCCGTAGGCTTTAAGTAGCTTCTCTATATTGCTAAAGGCTCGAGAAGTTCAATTTGTAAAAACTTTACTTGGCCTAGGGAATTTGTGCACCCGCACAGGTATTGTAGGGAACTGGTTTGTATTGAAAATTCTCCACCTGGATCCCTTAATATCCAAGTTTTCTCCCACATTGCAGACTCAGAGTCTCAGCCACTAGATATGATAATGTGGGTAGCATAGAGGGCACCCTGCTTCTTGGGTGCAATTTTGGTAATCCCAAAGGGTGTGACAGTGTGCCGTTTAACTTCTTCAATCACATCACACCCGTTGCATGAGGTTGGGCAATAACGGAATATATGGCCATGACAAAGGAGGGTTGAAACTTGAATTGAGAAAACTGCTTCCATGACGGTCCAATCCACTCTATTAAAAGCCTTTTTGGCTTCACTCAATGTAATGCTAGCTGTACTTTATGGCTTGTGCAAATAAATGGCCTGTATACTTTTGATAGAGTTGTCTTATCCCTCTCTACCACTGATGAATCCTGCTTGATCCGTATGCACCAGTTTGGTTTTAGTCTTTCAATCTAGTGTCAAGCGTTTTGCCCAGATTTTTAGATCTAACTTTAACCAAGAAATGGGTCTGTAACTCATTCTTTGGGGTCTTTCCCTTCTTTGTGTGTCAGCAAAATATGTGCCTCTGTGTCTGTTTTTAATTAACACCACCTTGTAACATGCATTTCGGTTAATGACTAATGGAGAAGGATGATATTTATGAATTTTTTGTATTATTGGAGGGAAAACATCTGACCCGGACTCTTTTTTGGTGAATGGTGGCTATTAAATATCTTTTACGTATTTCGTCGGCTGTTTTTGTTTCAATTAATTTTCCTGCCTCTGTTGTGCTAGTTTGGTAGAGTAATTTTCCCCAGAATTCCTCTATCGCCTTTTGGGGTTTTTTTGTCAGTCTCACGTGTGTTACTCAGATTTATGAGTTGTGAAAACAAGGAAAAAAGCCTCTGCTATTTTGGGTTTGTCTGACTACACTACTCCTTCAAAGTTTTTTATTGCTAAGATATTGTGTTTTTTTCTCTTTTTTTTTTTGTTGAGTGCTGACAGAAAGCACCTCTTTGTTGCCCGTGTGCATATGTCAGTTGTTCAAAATACGAGAAAATGTTTTGTGGCTTTTTATCAAGAACTCCCCTTAATGTGCAATTTCCCTGCGCAGTTGGTCTAGTGTTTTGGAGTAGCCATTTTACTTGGTTGAATTAGCGCATAGATTTTGCTAAGGTAATTGGAACTTAGCCAATTTTTTACCTTCACCATGAATGCCTTCCACCATCTGGTGGGTAATTTTGTTGTTGGAATGGTAAGTTTTATTAATGCCAATGGGAGACTCCTTGGATTTTGGGAGGCTGAGGCTATGGAACCATCGTGATAGAAATTTTTGATATACATTGTTTCTTGCTTAAAATGTGTTTTGCATTTCTTAAGTAAAGAAGAATATGTTGTGGCTTATTGGGAGAATTCAATCCCTTTACAATAAAAGGAGGAAACACGGAGGAGGCCATATTCCCTTATTTCTGCCTGGAATCGGAAATTTTTTGTGTTAACTACACTCTAGAAATTAGAAATATGGAGGATTACTGCTTTTATTCAGTTTAAACTATTGTTATCTTTGGGTGTTTGGGTTGGGTCATAACATAGTGGTAATACTGGAGGATGGTGTTCAATGAAACGTTTCTTCCGGACAATGCTGTGAGTTTTTGGTGTTATACTAGCTTTATGGACATTTCTGAGTGGTGTCAATATATTATACACATTGAGTGAAAGGATCGAATGTTTAAGTATCAGTCAAAAAACTTTCACGAAACTAAAAGGCAATAGAGAGAAAGTGTGCTCTTAGAGTTCTGGATAGGAGAGGGTTAAAAACATGAATATTAATCGATATTATTCCCTTATCACAAATTTGTAACATATAACGTGAATATTTCCATTATCGTGAGGTGCAGGCAGCTCGTGTGTACACAATTCTCCCTGTAGACTGATGGCTAAGAATCTTTAGGGGGGGGTTTATACTCCAAGAGGCTGTATCTCTGGCTCTGGTGACACATAGAACCTCATTATTTTTTCCTATGAAGAAAGAGTTCTCCTCTTTTATATGAATCCTGTTTTTGTGTTTCTATTTGTGTTTCTATGTGTCAGGAAAACAGAGATTTAACTGTTAAAATGCCACCGGAATGATTTTTTATATATACAAACCGCACCTGAAATTCTCACTGTTTGACCTGAATATCTCTGGATCCATGGCACCTAAAACACATTCTACTTCATGGGAATGCTCACTTTGCCTACCCATAGGCTCCGACCCTGTTGTGTGCTGGTAGCCTACTGCTTGGTTCAAGTTTGTGTTTTGTCACTAACTGCCGCAATTGGATTTTATATCAAAGCCACCCACCAAATTTTACTAAATTGATGTGATTGCTGTAAAACGTACATAAATAGTAATGTTCTTTTATATATAGATGATCCGCATTAGATAAAATCTTCAAATATTTGAAGCAATATTCGTTACAAAAATACATCTGTGTTTGTGTCTTTCTAAAGGAACTATCCTCCATAGTATACAATACAAATCCCCATGAAAGATTAAACCATTCTATAGATGCAACTATTAGTGGCAGATGGCTGTAATGTTATACATTGTGTATACATTACTATAAGCACTGACTTTACTTTACTAATACAATTTATCTTAAAAGAAAATCTTACCATCAAAATTAAGCAGGATAAACTAGGGACACTTACATGACTGTAGTAATCTTATACAGGTGGTCCCCTACTTAATAACACTGACTTACAGCACCCCTAGTTACAAATGGCCTCTGGAGGTTGGTATTTACTGTACTTTAGCCCTAAGCTACACTATCACAGGTGTCTGCAAGAAGCTCTATTGTTAATCGTGGTTCTCATAACATTCAACATTTTTAAAATCCAATTGTCACAGATACCAAAAAAAATTTGGCTGTGGGGTCCCAATTATAAAATTTACAGTTCCAACTTACATACAAATTCAACTTAAGACAAACCTACAGAACCTAACTTGTAACATAACTGCCTGTATTTGTTAACTTGTCTCCTCCTTTCCTCAAATCAACTATAAAAGTATCTAGGAGCCTGAAGGCTCTGGAGGGGCCTTGATAGATCCCCTTCCTGCTGTGCTTTAAAGGCTGTTACACTATTCTCCATCTCTCGAACAGTGCGATGGGAAATGTCAATACAGAGTAAGAACCTGTGAAGATATAGCTGGAAGTTCTCTGGTAACACCTCAGTGCCCTTCTGGTTGATTGGCATAATTCTAAAAGTTGATTTTAGAAGGCAGGAAGCCAGGATAACAAATATAAATATTACCACAGTCACAAGCCGGATCTATGAGTAAGAACCCTGTTTTAATCATGCTTGATTTTGTTGGGAGATTTCTTTAAGTGATAATAGTAGTCATACACTGAGCTAATGATCCTCCAAAATAGGAAATACCCCTGTTACGTACATATATTCCTGCAGAGGTCTGCCATCTTTGTGTCTGCACACCCTCAGATGCTTATAGCTAGCCCTCTACCACTGCTCGGTCCCTGTTCAGTCCTCACTGTAGCCTCAGAATTATGAGCTGTGATTAGGAAACCTTAAAATTCAGCCTAAATGCCACAGCACCAGCAGAACTAACAGACCCCTCAAGTTTGGTATATTTTTCAAAGCGCAGGATGAAAATTTTCCATTAAAACTTGGTGGCGTGCTGTTCTCCAAGCCACAAAGGCGCTTTTCAAAATGTGTAAGTGTGACGGTGCGGATTCCTTTAACGGACACATACACACAACATACATACACTTAGCTTTATATATTCCTACTGTTTTTAATTTCTCTATGCAGATTATATCCTGCGTACAGTATACTCAAATCTTGGGTGAAAAACTCCTATTGATGGATATCATCGAGAGTTTGTATAAAGGGGTTTTTGGGGTCATGTATTTTATTTCCCCTGTGTGACTTTTTTCCTCATCCGCCATTTACAACACATACTGGGGCTTATTATACTAAAGTCCGCGGCCACATTTCCGTCGGGTTTTCCCAACGTTTTCGTGAATGCTCCGTGATTGTATCGCATGTGATCAGATCGTGTCGCAACCCGCGTTTGGCTTTCACTGCGACAATCATGTAATTTAACAAATCATTTGTGTCGCATCCAATGCACTTACCTCACTGGAGGAAGATGGTACTCTCCGGCGGACCTGATCAGGGAGTGACACATGCTTGAATCGGCGCCGATCTCTTCAGAATTCGCGGCAGTTGCTTCTGGCGGACACAATGCACCTTGGGGATTGCACAGGGACCAGGTAAGTTAATGCGCCCCACTGTCCTGAAATATACATCCTGGGATTGTTGTGTTTCTACCAACTAAAATATGTGGCCGTAACATTTCACATTTCAAAGATATGTCTGACTCCGGCCTCATTTGAAAATTAAACTGAATTCCTCCAACGTCCAAAGCTAGTGGACCTGTTTATCACACCCCTGGATCTACTTTCTGGCTGTTCAGGTGCAACAGTTAAGGGAATGGATGGTGACTTGAAGAAGGCAGGTCTCCAGTGAGACATTGTGGTGAAACCCCAAACTGTAGAAAATGTTTCATTTGCAGGTTCTCTCTCTATAGAAACTTCAGGGTATTAGACTTTTCCAGTTCTTCATTGATATAAATTTAAATAATTTTACTACCTTCAGGTGGTACTCTTCCCCATAGTCAATTTCATACATTTTAGTTACACCACGCTTATAATTCCACAGTTACAACTGAACCATCCTCCATTAGTGCCCATCCTGTATTGAACCTAAGGGGTTGTTCCATAAAAAGAAAGTTCTCAATTTGATACCCTAGTGATGTTTTTAACCCCCTCTTTTCTAGGAGTAGCTAACTCCAGAATTAGGCAGATTAAGGTTTGTGGTGGCCCCTGGGTTCCAAATCTGGTGTGTACCCCCCTCAAAGTAGCCCAGACAGGGAACAGCATCACTTTTTACAGCTCCGAGCACATAACTGTATACTTACATGTCTATAAATAATCAAAGGTCTGTTCCAAAACAGTATATTTGAACATGGAGAAAAAGAAAGTAATTATAATTTTCATTTTTAAACAATACACACATCGACTTCAATAGAAACTAACATATAGCTAACATAGTAATAACATTACTATCTCATGAGTATATATTCACACATTAGTTTAACCCTGTTAACGCTCTCGCGCTGTATATGTATGTGCAGTGGTTCGGGGGGTGTATGAAGGGAGCATCGGGCCGAGCTCTCTTTAATAACAGAGTATGAAAAAGTTATTAGCGTCGAAGTTTGTGAAAATGTTTTTTTTTCTTTTTGTACACATTCGTTTAATTTTTGAAAATGTATAAAACACAATAAAACCTATATAAAATTGGAATCCCTTGATCGTACCGAACAAAAAAATAAAGCAATGTGTTATTTGGAGCGCACAGTGAAGTCGTAAAAACTGAGCCCCCTGTCACGGGTGCTCCCGCAATCCCTGTCCTCGGATCGCGGCGCATCCGTGCTCCTCCGTGTGCCCCCGCTGCAGTCCGGTCTCCCACTCACTCATCACGACTCTCCCGACTCCGCTCTTTCTTCCCCGGACTGCCGTGCGCCCGGCGCGTCCCCCCCCCTATTTCTGCGCGCTCAGGCTCCTTCACGAAAATTTAAAGGGCCAGCGCACCGCTAATTGGTGCCACTGCTGAACACCCTACCTTTAAAACCCGCCTCTTCCTGTGTCCCCTGCCGTATCTTTGTCGGACCTCACAGCCTAAGAAAAGCTTCCTGGTTGATTATTCCTCCTAGCGTTCCTGTGTGTCTCCGCTCCCGAGTCCTTTAGCCGTGTTACCCCGAGTTTCTTCTTCTTCCTTTTGCTGTGCTCCGTTGCCTGTGTTCCCGTTCCCACCCCGCCTGGACCTCCCGTTGCTGACCCCGGATTCGGTCTTGACCTCGCATCTTCTGCCGCCCGCCCTACCCCGAGCCTGGACTGACCCCACGAGACCAACCCACTTTGGGCGTCGGGCTCTGTGAAAACAGTGATTCCGGTTTTCAGGTGTCGCTAGTTCCATCTCCCTCTCCCGCGTGGTTCCAGAGGATCCACTGATCCTGACCACCCACAAGACGTGAATGTGTTTTTTTTTTTTTTTTCCAATTTTTCACACATTTGGAATTTTTTTTTTTTTCCAGCTTCCCCCAGTACACAGCATGGCCTAATAAATATGAACGAGAAGCTAAAATTAGTTTTCAATTACAAAATAAGTCATTACACAGCTCTGTACACAGAAAAATTAAAAGTAGTGGATTTTTGAAGGTTTGAAGCGAGAAATGAGAGAAAAGCCCTGCTTCCTTTAAGGGTTAATATTCTCTAGTTAATAGTCAATAGCATAGTATCAAGTCACGTCCTGAGTTTAGACCATATGTTGTCTAGTTGTAAGAATGAACATCCAATATGTTTCTCTATCCAATAATTTTTTTCCTATGTTCTCCTTCCCTTCCGTACCTTCCTTACTTTTTCAAATCCTTGCCCATGCAAAATTTTTTTTTACATCACCCCGAAAATCTGGTTCTACTTAGTTAACTAGTATTCTTCTGTATATTTTGAATATGTGTCTAAATACTTAATTGTGTGCCCACATATTGCTTATGACGCTTGTACATGCAATCATGTATACTACAAAGTGGTGTTTGCAGTAATAAACAAGTTAATATCATTCTTATTAGTAACATATGAGGAGAAATAATTTCTATGGAATATTCTCTGTTACACATCCAGAATGACATGTTGTTGCTAGAAGAATGGAGTTTCCCTCGATTTAATTTACGAAATGGAGATACAATTATTTCATTTCTCTTGCCCGTAACGCAATGAAATCCATTTAAACACCTCCAAACTGACTAGTATAATGATCAATTCATGTTGTTTTCATTTAACTACACAAATCTATTAATTAATCTTTTTCGGTGTCCTTCCAAATCCAATACAAATGGCTATAATGCAAGGATTACTTTCTGAGAATACATATTGTTTTTCCCATTGAATCATAAAAATATTTGGTAGGGAGGGGGAAAATTGTGGCCCCATTGGGGCATAGTCCCCCTATAATACTATACTAAATATAACCCCCTATAATAACTATATACAGCCCCTTGTAATTATATACCACCTCCATATAACTATATACAGCCTCCCTATGATAACTGTATAAAGTCCCCCATAATAATTATATACAGCCCCCTGTAATTATATACAGCCTCCCTATAATTATATACAGCCCCCTATAATTATATGCAGCCTCTCTATAACTACATAGAGCCTCCCTACAACTATATACAGTCTCCCTATAATAACTATATACAGCCCCCCAATAATAATTATATACAGCCCTCCTATAACTATTTACAGCCTCCCTATAATAACTATATACAGACTCCTGTGCCGTATGACAATACAAGAGTAAACCTTTATTCAATACAAAACAGACATTGTATAAAGTTTAGGTTGTGCTAGGTCCCCTACATATTTTCATGCATTGTTTCTTGGCTCGTTCTGTACATACGAGTTTGTTTCCACGGACCTTATAAGCACACTACTATCTGCCACTTGGCAATTGATTTGAGTATTAATTATGGATTTGAAATACCGTGAATCCCTGTGGTCCAGCCAGGGGGGATCGGTCTTTGATTTGAGCTGAGATGCAACAGCTGATGGAGACTTCAAATCTATCTCTAGGGCACTAACTGAAGCTCATAAAACATTGACAAAGGTATACTGGAATATCAGGAGCTTGGAAGAATATCAACGCCTTAATATTGCCCCACGTGGTCTTAGGGTACAAATCTTCCCATCTTGGGAGCCAGATGATGAATTCAAATCTATGTGGGAAAAAGGTTTGCTGCAATGTTCCAATATCATTATACATATGTTAATCTCCCATGACAAGGCAGTGCTAGCACAGACAAGAGACAAGATTAAAGAATTAGAGAGCAAAATGACCACTTTTGACAAAGTGACACTTGTGCAGCCCTTCCAAAATCAATTACAGGAGATAATAGAAAAACTAGAAAAGGAGACTATCCAGGGGAAAAAACACAGGATGCAGAGGGACAAGACGGACTTTGAAAGGGATAGAGCCTTTAGGTGGACACATAGAGGCAATTACAGACCCCGACCGAGTAGAGCCCCTACCACTGACAAAACTACTGAACAGTCATCGAGTGATGATTTTTTAGTAACAGATTCAAGCGATGGGGACACAAGATCAGAAGGGGCAGGCGGAGATCAAACAAATCTCAAAAAACGGACTCGACGATACAAGGGACCATCCCCGTTATACAAACGAGACAAACGGAGGAACAAGAATTAACAACTTGTCAAATGGAAAATAGTAACTCCAATTCTGGAGACTTACAGATCATCAACCTTTCCAATTACTCATTATCACCTGCAGAAGTAAACGTCCTAAGTAAGGGTCTCACCTTTTCCCCTATGTGCCCACTTGATAAGTTCGAACTAATTAAAGATGTCTTTTTATTTTGTCGGCAGTTAGCTTTCAAAATTTTATATCAGCAACCTTCCCTGCTGGATGAGGTTCCGGATGCGGATCGCCAGACACTCCGAGACTTATTGGATCTTCTCCAAGAAAACGAGACATCTGCCAATACAGGTAGGAGGATTTGTCCCCTACGACTACCCTCACAAGCTACCCCCAATTTGGCCTTAATACCTGCAATACAACTATTTTACAATAGTGTGTTCCGTGACATTAATTCCCTCCCTCCCAATCGTCTTAGTGGCGAGAATCTCTCTAAGGATGAGAGAAAAGCCATTATGACCTTAAGATCGAACCAGGACTTTTTGGTCAAGGAGGCCGATAAGGGGGGTAATATTGTCCTATGGCCAATCGAGTTATACTTGACTGAGGCAAAACGACAACTGGACAATCAACGGTATTATGCATTACTCCCCTCGGATCCAACATCGGTCTTCCAGAATAAACTGAAACGACTCCTGGACTCTGCATTGCAATACGGGATTATTGTGAAGAAAGAGTATGATTTTATGATGGTAAACAGCCCCAAGGTCCCCACATTCTACATGCTGCCCAAGATCCATAAGTCCTTAACCTGTCCACCAGGATGCCCTATAGTGTCAGGAATAGGGGGACTTTGTGAAAAAGCGTGTAGTTACGTTGATTTTTTCTTGCAGACCTTGGTCCTGACTTTGCCTTCATATATCCGAGATTCGACTGATCTCATCCAGAAAATTCAACACACCCAGACCTCAACCAACACGTGGCTGGTGACACTAGATGTGGAATCCCTTTACACCAATATTGCACACGCAGATGGGGTGGCGGCAGCCGGATATTTCCTGGACAAATTCAGCACAGGTGATAGAAGGCATGATTCTTTTTTACTTGACCTCCTAGAATATGTCCTGAGACATAATTATTTTACCTTTGATCGTCGGTTTTCTAAACAAATATCGGGAACAGCGATGGGGGACGGTGCGCACCCTCCTACGCCAACCTTTTTTTGGGATGGTGGGACGGCGAGCACGTGTACCCATCGAATAAATTCCAACGGCATTTTAAAAATTGGCATAGATTCATTGACGGTATCTTGCTATTATGGGACGGATCTCTGGAAGAGTGCCAAGAATTTATCTGTGAGCTTAATGATAACCCATGGAATATCATATTAACATCTGATTTTTAACAGGACAAGGTTGACTTTTTGGATTTGAAGATCACCAAGTCAAACGGTGGGCTAATTACGAATCTCTACCGCAAGAAGACGGCTACGAACAGCCTGCTACATCACAGCAGCTTTCATCCGGACCATTTAAAAACCGGCATCCCTGTGGGACAATTCATCCAAATAAAAAGAAATTGCAGCCTACAGGAAGATTTCCGTAAGAACGCATCAGAACTGACAGGGAGACTTCGGAACAGAGGGTACCCCAGAAAAACTATTTCAAATGCCTATATTCGGGCCCGTGACTCGAGGAGAGAGGACCTGATTCTTTTTTACTTGACCTCCTAGAATATGTCCTGAGACATAATTACTTTACCTTCGATCGTCGGTTTTACAAACAAATATCGGGAACAGCGATGGGGGCACGGTGCGCGCCCTCCTACGCCAACCTCTTTTTGGGATGGTGGGAGGGCGAGCACGTGTACCCATCGAATAAATTCCAACGGCATGTTAAAAGTTGGCATAGATTCATTGACGATATCTTGTTATTATGGGACGGATCTCTGGAAGAGTGCCAAGAATTTATCTGTGAGCTTAATGATAACCCATGGAATATCATATTAACATCTGATTTTTCACAGGACAAGGTCGACTTTTTGGATTTGAAGATCACCAAGTCAAATGGCGGGCTAATTACGAATCTCTACCGCAAGAAGACGGCTACCAACAGCCTGCTACATCACAGCAGCTTTCATCCGGACCATTTAAAAACCGGCATCCCTGTGGGACAATTCATCCGAATAAAAAGAAATTGCACCCTACAGGAAGATTTCCGTAAAAACGCATCAGAACTGACAGGGAGACTTCGGAACAGAGGGTACCCCAGAAAGACAATTTCAAATGCCTATATTCGGGCCCGTGACTCGAGGAGAGAGGACCTCCTGACCACCAAAAACAAGACGTCTGAATTCCACTTAGGTGTGGTGACTACATATAACAACCAATGGTCTGAAATCCATGCCATCCTCTCTAAAAACTGGAATATCCTACGGGCCGAACCACGTCTGCGACCCCTGATCTCTGAAAAGCCCACACTTATAGCCAAACGGGCCAGAAATCTAAAGGATAGACTTTCCAACAGTCACTTCAAACGTCCAACTCAACCATTGGGAAGAGGGTCTAAATTGAATGGCTCCTATCCTTGTGGAAGCTGCTCTGTCTGCCCATTACTACCAGCTTCTCGGGAATTCATGCAGCCCACTTCAGCTAAGAAATTCCCTCTACGAAACTACATAAACTGCAGATCCAGAAATGTTGTCTATGCCCTGATTTGTCCGTGCAGAAAAATCTACGTAGGGCAAACTACACAAGAATTGAGGAAACGTACACAACAACATCTATCCAGCATTACCAACGCAGGTACGCATTTCTCACAGGGAAAGACACTTTCCACGGTTGCAGCCCACTTCCGCAACTTTCATGCCAGCAAGACTAGAGGTCTCAGTGTTGTAGGTTTGGACCAAGTTACGACTAATATCAGAGGAGGGGACACCATCCCCGAATTGCTTAGACGGGAGGCACGTTGGATTTACCACCTGGGGACGCGGGCACCTGATGGCATTAACGAAGACCTTTTATTCACAGGTTTTTACAAGAATAGGTAGAAGATTTCCAAGTATGCACTCCGCTAAGAATTGAGTGGCGAAAGAAGCATATCACAATTTGGAACATGGTCAAGATTTATGGGTAAGCTCTCATATACACTGTTCCCCTTTTTACACATGCATTCCCTTCACACATATTATCTTATATAGTCCCTAGTATACTATTCTTGCCCCTACTTTAGGATTGGACAACCATGTACTCACCCCTCCAATATGGGTCCTGTACCCCTTGTAGTTTTGAGCCTTCTATAGACTCAAAAACCCATCTTTAGTTATGGGTCTCTTATAGTCCCCCTAACACTTATTCTCCCTTCTTCACAAATCACTAATGTATGCTTTCTGTTTTCCTTTCCGATTTACAAGTACTTACCCATTTATGACCAACAACCTTACTTCCACCACCCAAAGAACTGCGGAGATACAGCATATGGTCGACCAAATGTGGGAATTTGACTCCGACCCTGGAATCTTCCTCTATCTCTCCTATTTTGGATGCCCCATCTGAGCCTTGAGAAGAATTTTACACCCACGAAGCTCCACCAATAGACCTTTCCAAATTTATATGCCAGTTGCATCAGCTCCTGACATGGACTTACCCCCACTGACTTAATGGAACACAGGGATCAAGCTAAATAGCACTGTATCACTTCTATACTGTGATTTTTGGGCAAATCTTACTGCCATATAATATGTTAAACCCTCTGGGATAGGGATGATGAACCTCTTTTAACTTTATGACCTGTTGTCTTCTATACTCAACATATGATATCGACCCCCATTGGGTGCCCCCCGTCGTGCTTTCTTTCCTGCACTAGCTTGCATATCTATGATACTTACCATATGACGCCGCCTCGCCCGCTACCTATAACCAATTCATTCTTACCCATTTTTATGGGATATTACTACTTTGTGCTTCAATGTCTCTGATATATACGGACTATATGCATTTCACTTCTATGCTGCCTTGTTATATACGCCAAATCAGTACCTCTTATGCACCATATGGCACGTTTAAAGGCACTTTAACGTATTGGAAACATTATTTTCATGTTCACGAAATAACCAATATTAATATCGACGTATGTCTAACTTACTAATCCTTTGATTATACCTGTGTAACTCGTGTGGCACTTTAATAAATTATTTATATTTTGTACTTCGTCGTTTAAACTGTGTATATATTGATACCAGTTCATTGTACTTATTTATGGTTCTGAATATAGGTGTATCATATACTTTCTTCTTTTCTTTAACTATATCTTTGAGGGATATCGTATCCCAAAGTATAAGACACAGATTTTGTGCAAATTGACTTCATTGTTGTAAATCTAGAACCTTGGGCTTGGTTGCCTACTTTAGCACAACGCACTCTCTAGTATTCTTTATATCGCCGAATTTTACTAAATGCCACAAATGATTCAACCTTTAAAGACTGCACTAGTCCTTGTGTCCATTGTCCCTTGCGAACCAGAGGAGGACATGCGCAATGAGTATTTGTATATCTGTTGCTTAACTACCAAATCTCGCGACACTTACTGAACTTTGACACTGGATGACGTCACTTCCGGTTTCGGGGCTGGAGGACGCCACTTCCGGTTTCGGTACTGGAAGACGTCACTTCCGGTTTCGGTACTGGAAGACGTCACTTCCGGTTTCGGCGCTGGAAGACGTCACTTCCGGTAGACATGCTAATCAAGCTGGCAGGTGTTTGCAGGTACAACGGGGGGTATATATGGGGGTCTGATGTCTGAAAGGGCACTTCAACCCCTGAGGAAGTCTCCATTTGGGGACGGAACGCGTGGGGAGCCCTCCCTTTCCAATCCACCGACCGAACCACCCTGACTGTGGACAGCATGGGACTTTGTCCCACACAGCCTCCTGACCTGTCTTACTGACTTGTAATGTATGGACACTTCACATATACGCTCTTCTTGACTTACCTTTAGATACAATAGGGATAGCACATTGCTTTTAAGACCATTGTGATATTTCTACTACTGTATTATCTATATTAGAGCTTGTATTGTGTGCCTACTAAGATATTATTTGTTTGACCTATATACCATCAAGGGTGGTTCTTATACCTCCTTTTTGTCGGTGGAGGAAATGGTTTGTTGTACTGCCTTACCTGGCAGTACCAACTATATGGTTTGATATGTACTTGGTACATTTTTAAATGTTTTTATGTCTTCTATCATCCCTATGCTGGGACATTTGCTTTGTTTTGTATTGAATAAAGGTTTACTCTTGTATTGTCATACGGCACATTCCTCTTTTTTCTTTCCAGTTCATATATTGCTATATATGTGCCGATAGACATTGTATAAAGTTTAGGTTGTGCTAGGTCCCCTACATATTTTCATATGGAAAATAGTAACTCAATTCTGGAGACTACAGATCATCAACCTTTCCAATTACTCATTATCACCTGCCAGAAGTAAACGTCCTAAGTAAGGGTCTCACCTTTTCTATGTGCCCACTTGATAAGTTCGAACTAATTAAAGATGTCTTTTTATTTGTCGGCAGTTAGCTTTCAAAATTTTATATCAGCAAACCTTCCCTGTGGATGAGGTTCCGGATGCGGATCGCCAGACACTCCGAGACTATTGGATCTTCTCCAAGAAAACGAGACATCTGCCAATACAGGTAGGAGGATTTGTCCCCTACGACTACCCTCACAAGCTACCCCCAATTTGGCCTTTTATACCTGCAATACAACTATTTACAATAGTGAAATAGGGAAACACATGACGTCAGCGCCATCTTAGTATACCTCTGATGGTTATGGGCAGAGTGAGGGCTGGTCTGCCATAAGACTGAAATCTATGGGTGTTACTGGACCACAGAGCTGGACCTCAATATACTGTGGGCGATTCTGGCTGTCATGCAACGGTCTGAATCGCCCACATTTGGTGGGCGTCCCTTTAAGGGCAAAACCGTATAATCTGACCCCGCCTATAACTCAGTAATGGTCAGTGTAAAATTCCAGAAAGCAGACACTTTATGATCTCTCTAGTGCTGTGAGGTGCTGTGTGCTGACAATAGGGCACATTTACTTACCCTGTCCATTCGCGTTCCAGCGGCGGCTTCTCTGACGAGCGTTCGGGTCTTCCGGCGATTCATGAAGGTCTGCGCCCGATTGTCCCAGGTGGTGCGTGCGGGAAGTCCGCCGAGGTTCCCCCCGGAGTTTATCGTCTTCATCGTGGTGCATGGGAGTATGGCCGTGCGACCAATTTTTTTTTTTTAATGCGGCGGTTTTTCCGACCGTCGGGGTACGATCGGCAGCCACCAATTTCGTCGGTGCATGCCAGCGCCGATCGTGTGCACCAAAATCCGGGGCAATTCAGGGAAAATCGGCGCAAATCGGAAATATTCGGGTAACTTGTCGGGAAAACGCGAATCGGGCCCTTAGTAAATGACCCCCAATGTGTTGTATCGGAAGGGTGAACTTAGTTATTAAACATAACTATTTATATTCAATAAAGGTCATAAGTACTTCAGACAAAGAGCAAATCCATCTCATAAACACCAGAAGAAATGGAGACCAGTAATAAAACAGACAATTTTACATCAATACACAATGGATAGATCTCCAGCATCAAAGAGAATAAACCAGAAAGATCCACCATGCAGGATTCAGGAGCCAGGAAATTGAGCAGGAATATGGAGGGAGAGCTAACTGTCAACAGAAGGGGGGTCCCAGACCAGGAGAAGATGAAGGCACTGCATCCATGTATCCCTAAGTTGGTGTCCCTCTCAGAAAAGCAATCCGTCCTAACAAGGACAGTCCTAGGAGATCCCTAGAATTTAAAGGAAACCTACCTTTTCAGATGGTTTTAGATGGAATACCGAGCACCAGCTAAGGTTGAGCTGGTGCCGGAGCTTATTTTATTAGTGTTTTAAACCCGGTATCGCTTTAAAACACTTTTGAAACTTATAGCTGGCGCAGGGGAGGTACGCGCTCGGCGCTTACCATGCGCGGACCGTGCGCGCGGCTACATAGGAAGTGAAGTAGAGAGCCGCGCACCATGGCGGAACGAGAAAGATCACCGAAAAACATCCTCCGTCACGCCCCCTATTTCCCCCCGTCCTACTTACCACGACGTTTCCTCTACGTACCAACAACCCCCGCCCTCCTGTCAGCCTTCTTCTCTGCCTCCCGAATCAAACCTTTTCCCACCCACTTCCCTAACCACAATCTTAGACAGATTTTCTGACCCCTTCTCATCGACCCCCCCCCGCAATCGCCATAATTCCGCCTCCTGTCCCCCACAATTGTGGCCCCTCCCCACATTCCTTCCCCGTCCAACCTCAGCCCTTCCTCACCTTTGGATAGCCCTCCACCCGAACCCTTCACGCCAACCCCACACACCTCTACACTCCCTCCAACCCCCGGCCACCACACCATCATCCTCTCGTCGCCCCTATCTGCTTGACCCGTCTGTCCCCGTAATGTTACCACCCCCTCAATATACAGCACCGTAACACCCTATTACCCTATTACTCGCCTGCTTACCCAATCCCCCCTTATGATCAATGGAGCGCTCATCTCCTACCCCCTTCGCCTCATCTCAACAACTTAGCCCCCCCTACTATACATTGTCAATATTCCCCTTTAGCCTCCCATAATTACTGCCACACTTCCCTCCACCCAAGGACCTATTTTCGCCTTATTTCGCAATCCCTGCTAACAAACCCCTGCCCTTATCGATTCTCTCTTCTCCAGTTGAAAGGGCGCGTACCTCCCTGCGCCGAGCTATAAAGCTTAAAAGTGTGTTAAAAACCGCAGATACGTGGTTTAACAACACTAACAAAAAAGCTCCCGGCACCAGCTCCCCTGAGTGGTGCTCGGTATTCCATCTGAAACCTGTCCACTTCAACGTGGTGAGGTTTCCTTAAAGGTCCCTAGGATTGCCGTTGTAAGAATGCCTTCCCAAACCTTTTCCAATCCGCCATCCAGAGGTCTTTCAATAGGCCATCACGCAGGCAACGTTTTCCAATCTTCTCGGTTCCATTCAGAGACGTGGTGCAAATTGGCAGCCTTCATGTCATTTTCATGTTCGTAGTCTGAAATGAGTGGCAACCCCGGTTGCTTTCTTTCTTGCTGCTGTAGCCCCTCTGCCTCAATTTCACCTACTTTGCGTTCGAGATGCTCTTCTGCCGCCTGGGTTGTAACGGTGGCTATTTGATTCACGTGTTGCCTTTCGATCAGCTCGACCAGGCGCCCATTCTCCCTCTGACCTCTGCATCACGGCAATGTCCGCCAAAGAACTGCTGCCATGATTGTTTTTGTCTTTTTCGGCCAGTCTCTGTAAACCTAGAGATGGTTTGCGGTGAAAGCCCAGAGAATCACTTTCGGAAATATCAACCCCCTTCTGGCACAACAACCATCCACCATTCTCTCTTCCCCATGGGATGCTGTTTTGAACTGGCGAGATTGTCGTGACCATGTCTACATCATAAATGCACTGAGTTTGCCTCCATGTGATTGGCGGGATTAGAATATGTTACGAGCATTGGACGGGTGTGCCTCCTAAGTGCCGTTGGAGGTTATATTGGCACGTTGGCTCTATATCTCCTACTCCTATCCTTCCTGCCGGGGTCACAGCAAATAATATTTTTCGTACAGGGTACTATCTCCTCCTACTATCCCACCCTGGAATTATTAGCCCACTGCACCGACACCCATGCTTTCCTTTATGGGCCAACCATTGTATGTTTTTGTCTTTGTTACTTGCAATGGGCAGCTCCTCCTCGGAAAATCTTGCCATTTAACTCCACACCCCAGGCATATTTTGCATTGCCGTTTAATGTTGCTTCCCGTGTTACTCATACCACTCAAAATTCCCTCCTTGGGGTATTTAGGCTCTCTTTTTATCACTGCGTTTTCTTCTTCCTCTTTAGATCTTTTTTGAAGTTCATACTCACTTTGTGTTAGCTGGCAAGGTTGCCACACTTTGACGCGTTCCATCCTCTACCTTTCCTAAAACGTTGTCTCTCTGATTTTAAAACCTATTCTTTGGCCTCCCACATTCCCCTATAATTGATTGGGTGTTAGACTCGTGTATGAAAGGGGTATTCCCGCAAAACAAGAATTCTTAAATATCCGGATGGAAAAATAACAATGCCCAACTTAATGTTATTAACACAGATCAGCATTTCACAGAGTTCCAAACTCCTTTCAGTCCGCTGTTTGTTTTATTTTGATTGTCATGGGACCAGACTATCACTCAGGTAGTTACTATTGACAGGCAGGTCTTCCTGTCTGAAGCTACGTTTAACACTCTCTCAGATGACCACTGACTCGCTGTATTGCTGGTGTCGGGCATACCCAGAACACGTCCTTGCAGTAGCACGAAAGGAGGCCACTCTACACAGCAAGATAACTGTCTTGACCTTAGGGGGGGGGGGATTACCTCTGAGGGGTTCGGGATTGACATCTTGATTCCGGGTGTGACCCGTGCTGCTTATGTTTGTGGCATGTGGCTTGTCTGCTCTGACCGTAGCCATACCCCTGCACGGATCTCACAGACAGCTCTTGATTTACTTCCGGCCAGCACATTGGTGAGTAGAGTGAGCCTGCAAACTAAAGGGATACTGATCCAGGTTAAGTAGAACAGCACCTATCTGTGAGAACACAGGTTCATAGGCTAAATTTGAGATAACATAACGGTCTGTCATGCCTCTGTACACGGTATCTCCTGCATCTCTTATCTGTCTCATCTTCCCTGTCTATGTGCAAGTGTTAGTACATGCTGAAGTCAGCTGAAAGTTTATACTACACCTGTACCCTTATATCTAACCTCATTGTCCCCACCTACAAATGGACATAATTTGTCTGCTTAAAAGTCCCCCCCGCCCACCGCGACCATCCTAGGGATGATCGGAGCTAAACGCAATAAACTGAGTTACAATTTTCAAGTACGGTTTTAAAATAATCTTTTGTGTTAACACACTAGGATTGAGAATTTTAGAATTTTCTTTTGGGGAACACCTCTTTAAGCTGCCATGGCTTGGTGTTTTGAATTTGTGCTTTACAAGACCATTGGTGGGTTCAACTGCTAGTTAGTCCTGTAACTCTCCCATGTTCTTTTCCTTTAGCCTTACTATTTCCCTCATTCTTGGAAACATGATCCTCACCCATGGTAGAGATTCATGCAGTTGGATAGGTGTCCGGGATTTCACCGTGTTTGCGGCCACATTGTGTTGGAGCTTATCACTTACCACTTCTGGTTGTATATCTAGATATGATGTCGCTATAGTCTACTGGAAGACATTAGACAGTTTAAGCTTGCTTGTATTACAGTTGGCAATGGGACCTCATTCAGTGGTCCGAGGTGTTCATTACAATTTAATCTGCAAACGTATATCAGGTACTGTTATATGGAACTTAAAGAAGTAGATCTAATGGTAGATTCCTCTTCCTTGCCCTTGCACTAATCTGGACTCGATCATTTAAAAGTAGCCTGGAAAAACAAAAACCCCTGAACTTACGGTTTAAAAACTTTTTTTAGTAAAAATGTAAGTACTACAGAGGCTCCTGGGGGATGTGAGCAGCCTCAGCCTCATTCCCGACCAGGCTAGTACACCTCATTTCCCCCAGAGAGGCCATTCAGCGTGGCAAACCATGTTCGGGGCTGGTTTCCTTTCCTTGCCCTTGGTCGGTATATTTTTATAATACTTTCCCTTGCTGGTTTCTGTAATCCTTCCCTTAACCCCTGTTCACTACAAGGGGTATAGGTGTTTTTTAGAGTACTTGACCCTTTTTGGATGTTTTGCTATCGTTACATTTGTTGGGAATGGAATCGTGTCTGGCTGGCCTATCTTACACAACACTTTACTTCCTGCAGGGGTTTCTATTCTAAGTCTATGTTCACACCCGGGCAATGTGTAATAAGTTTTTGTCTGTTTGTTGCTCCTCTGTAAGTTTGTCAATTTTACCCATACATTGTTTTCATTGGATCTACATTTCTACCACTGTGGTTTTATGCATTGACTATTACTTTGTGTACTATATTATAGGGTTACTTTATTATTTAGAGATGGCTATTGGAAAGCCTTATACTTCCACTTCTAATTTTTTGCTTTTGGTCGAGAGTACACCCTCTAGTTAGGCCTCTGCGTGACTAACATAAGTTTTAACCTAGATAGATTATGTTTCATCAGATATTAAGTACAGATATTGGCAGAGGCAGGAGTGAATCTCCACCATGTCTACTTCTGATGGTAATGCCTCATTTTTAGGTCTCCAAGTAAGCATACGGCATAAAATACAACTAAGTCAGCTATTACAATTTTAATTCATGTCCCTCATGTATTATCTGATAAGAGATAGGCACACACATACGTAGTCACATATAGAAGCAATGGGTTACCAGCGACTATAGAGGTGATTGAACGAGCCAAAAGGGTGTGTCCTTTCGCGTTGTCGCCCATGGCGTGCCACTGACCTATTCTTCGCCTTGCCTCTTCCCGCTCGTGCACACGGGGATACATACAGTCAGGGGTCCCGGCCTTTTTTCTATTGTTGAGGTAACCCGCATCTCTGTCTATTCCTGAGCAATTTCCCTCTGCGATAGGGGCGTCACTTGCAGGTCTCTGCTTCCATATCGTCCAGGGTTAAATGATGTGTTTTGGACAATCCTGTCTGACAGGCCTAGAACACGTTATTTCCCTTTACTCCCTGTGTTTCAGGAGAAGAATGATGTAAAATTATCACAGTGTCAACTCTCGTTAGGCCATAGCAAAGTTAGGAATTCTGTATTTCTGATAGGTCATATGACACAAAATAAATTCACAGTTTGTAATCTACCAACTTTCCATTCACTAAAACTGGCCCCATCACAGTGAGAGCAAGTATGGTGATCAATTTAAGTCGACATGTTTAGTCTTCTAAATGTTAAAGTCCATGAAATCAGTATATATGCCAAATTTTTCAACCTGTTATCAATGCACTGCATTAAAACAGAGAGTTAAACAGGTAACTTGTAAACTTGCGGATTTGGGAAGTGCTTGTTTGCAGATAAGTATGTATCTTTTTTAGTATTGAACATTTTTCTTGTGCTTCACAAAGCCAAGTTGATGGTGGGCACAACGGTCTCAGTGATGGAATGCAAACAGTTATCAAGATAAATCAATGACTATCTTGGGTAAGCACAAATACACTAAACATGGTGTACGAATGTATCTTCCGTGGTGGTAACTGGAAATATGGGAATTTCTTTGATATGCATTTTCTGGGTTATGAGAAATTATCTGTTATTGAAGCAAACATCTGAAGGCGGTCCATGTGGCAAAGGTTTGTAAGCCTCTGTCCTACAGTGGTGCCAGTTTGGAATTTCTTTTACTATTTACATGTTAAAACAAATTGCCATGTGTTGTCAGCATTAGTTACACAAACATATTCGAAACGATCTCCCTTTTTTTGATTTGTGTACTGAAGTAAACATATAAAAAGTCAGCCATTTTGGAGATCGCACCACGAAAATGAAGAATTTTGTATTGAAAAACTAACAAAAGTGTAAGTGTTAATAATGCTTAAAGGTAAACCTATGTTACCTGTTACCCCAGGATGCAGTCTGAGCCTTGAGCTATTTTTTATATAGCGTAAAGCATTATCTTGTCTAAGAAAAACTGACAGCCAATTTATTGTGGACCTTCCACCAACATTACAAACCTCAATTCTTTGCACCCTTCTTTAGTATGGATTGTTTCAAGGAGTCTGAATATTCTCTCTAGCTTCCAACATTCCAGATGAATAAATATCAGTATTTTCAGATATTTACTGTCTGATGGGCGGAGCTAAGTAGCCCAGGGACAAATATAGAGTCTAATTATCAAATTTTCAGGGTAGTTTAAGCAATTAATATGCATATTAGGCTCTCTACTGTCATATTGATTGTTCTTGCCTGAAGCAGACAGTCTGGCTCCACCCATCTGTCTGTAGAACCTGAAGAATAATGACATATCTTAATAAGGAACAGAGGGAGCTATATAAAATAATACAACTAGGTCAGAATCAGCAGAAGCACCTATTAAAGGATGCTGGAGTTGGTAGAGGTGGTAAGAGATCCTCTTTAATGTAAAGATGGCAGATCTTAGGCCCATAGCTATCATGTTACACCAAAAAGAAAGCATCTGTGGGTAGGCCAATAGGAGACAGAACAACCCACTCACTCTGAAACCCATTTAGATGCTGCAGCATTAAATATGTCAAGAACCAATTTCTAAGATGTTCATTAAATAAGCCAGTAGCAAGAATCTATAGGATGCGATAGGGTAGCAGTCACTATTGGGCCCTGAAGCCTGGGGAGGAAGACCTGACATGGCTCTACCACATTAAAAAATTGCAGTATTTTAAAGGCACTTGATAGGTGGCGGACCAATTACAAATTTTGCACTAGTCCCAGGAGCTTCAAATTATGCATGTGCTGTACAAAGCGCCTATAATTGGGTATTCAATGATGATTGGAAATTCAAGGCAACAGAGCTATCACTTCGGACTAAGTAATGGGATATTTGTTGGATCAGTTCCTAAAACTTAAAACAAACACTGTATAATTTCATAAATCTGACAAGAAACATCATAATGATTTGGTAATACAGTGTTTCTTTACGATAGCAAGCAGATTCTTAAACAAACGATCTTATTACTAACAATTGTATTCCCCATCCACAGCAACTCCTGTGAGAATAGAGGGAAGCGTGCATGCACAGCACACCACTCTGTTCACTTCTTAGAACTATGAATACAGCTCCCCCACTAGTTTCAAAGAAAATGTGGATGTGCATATTCACTCCTGGGACAGACTGACAAGTTATGTAAAAAAAATCAAATAAAACAGTTTATAATTAAAAAAACCATTGTTGTAAAGAAATTAAAGTAAAAAAATGCGCAAAAAATAGGAGGGAGGTTATAATTATAAATAGAAAATTAGGTCGGTATCAGGCTCACCTGCATGATCCCTGGCTGTTGTATCCACAACCCGTAAGCAGATTTAAGGATAGAAGATTTATACCGGCAACTCCACGGATACAAGATCAAATGAAGTCCTTATTCAACGGACATTAAAGGTAAACAAACAAAACGATACAGGAATGGAAATAGCTCAATCTGATGCTTTTGGAGCTATGTGACTCAATATAACATCTTTAACTCTGGATCAAATATATTCTAAATGCCGTCATAGGGATCTTCTTTTTCCATTCCTGTATTGAGTTGGTCATTACCTTAGATGTTTGTTGAAAAAGGACCTCCTTTACTCTTTATCCATGGAGACGCTGGTCAAATGTTCTTTTTGAATCTATAGTACGGTACATTAACATGTGATTCAATGGAAATTTTGCAATCCTTTAATCCAAGGAAAGGGAAAATAGGTTACATTCCTTGTTTTTTATTGACATTTTGTGACCATTTGTGCAAGTAATTGGATAATTTCGTCCATAGTAGGGATGTTTAATTATTTGACATAACCTACATGGAGTACAGTTTGTTACTGCTCAAAATGCAAGTGACAGGTTTCCCCCGAAATTCTTATGTTAAATAAGTATGATTATGTAGATTACAATGAATATTATCCAGTGGGAAATTGGGGCTGTAAGTTGAAAGAGCAAACTGCAATTTTGTCTACGGTAGACAAATGGCGGTTAAGTTAGTTAACAGTATTAAGATGAGGTTACTTAGAATAAATTTGGGAGGGTACACTAAGTTACCAGTACAACACCCAGTGAAATCCTACCTGGTGTTGTAAGGGGAGGAATCGGTAGGTAAGGTTACATTACCTTTCACCCGCAGTTCCATTTCCTGTGTCACTAGGTACTATCCCTTCTGATTATCTGAGAATATATTTCATGCAAATTTTCCTTTAAAAGAAAACCTGTATCCTGAGCACACACATGCACAATAAAGCTTTCTAAATATTATTGTATTTTATAGACAACCCCAACTTCCAACTTCCCCTACAAAAGAAGATATCACAACAAAAATAACAACTTTAAGAAGACTGGGTGTTACAAAAAGTAGCATAGAACATGCTCAGTTCTTTGTAACAAGCACAGCTGCAGAGTTTCTTCCCAGAAGCTTTGTATCATTTGTTGCGCTCCAATCATCATTTGGTAGAAATGAGCTTAAATAAAGATTAAAGACACACATCTTTTAATCCTCAAGTTGCATCTGCACCACAGGAACCATCAATTGCATGCATAGTGCTCTAGTTACCCTGCTGCGCTTAGATAATTCTCGCTACAAGCTTTACATACTGTTAAAGTGATCGATATTAAGCTAAAATACTCAGCAAAACTTTAGCAGAAGGCTTTGATCACTAAATGAACAACCAGTTAAAGAGTAAGCATGAGCTGGTAAAATCCTCATGAACTTTGTTTAGCTTTAGCTAAGATTATTTCTAAACATTTTTGTAAATCTATACATAGAAAAGAGAAACTGAAGCAGTCTTCAAGACTTGTCCATTTCATTTGAGCCCATGTATTCAGAAAATATGAAGGAGTCACTACGCATGTGTTCCATAGCACACGATACTGGAGAGAATGAACTCTTTGGGAGTCATTTATCTTACTCTGGACATTTGTTGCTATTCTGGGTTTTGGACTTGTTTGTTTTATCTTTTATCAGGCAGCAAGTCGTGGTTGTTTTCTTTGTCTTAAAAAGTACACAAGGTTTCAAATTCTTCGGCACCTCTTCTAAAATTCTGCTTACGATTACTAGGGGCGGGAATCTATTTGTACCAAAGTTGCAGGTTTTACTGCTATTGGCGACTTTTCATACTTCCACTCTGGATTCCTCAAATTGTTGGGGCAAATATGTAATGCGCCCAAAAAAGTCAAAACATGAGAAAAATGAAAAAAAAATGCTTTTTCTCTTACATTCCCAAGATATTGGTTGAAGCAATATCCATTAATTTGCACGCCTAATACTCCATCACAGGAAGACATATTCCCATCCCCTGAATTGAGATTATAGGGAGGAAGACTCTGTTCTTCAACTAGTATCTCTGTTTAAAAAAGAAAAGGAATTTCAACAAGCTCACCTACATCCCCGAGTGTGCTCCGGAGTGCTTCCACGAAAAATACTTGTAATGCATATTAGATACCTGCTAATTCTCATCAAACTTTTTGAGAAAAATAAGATGAAGTTTTTAAAGATTTCGGTCCGGAGTAAACTACATTTGACTTGCATCTCTGTTTTAAACATTATCCCGATATCTTCATTTAGTAAAATTAATGATTAAAAGCAAAATTTTCCTACGGCTCATCATACGAACTGTGCATCACCTTATGACAAGCGCAGGTTCAGTGGCTTCCACCCAATGGATGAGGCCTATGCGCGACCAAACAAGTATGCTAATTTGGTGTACCTGTGTTTAAAAACAAAGTTATTAATGCAACACAGTCACGAAATCCTGGACTGGACTATGTTGGCTTCAAGAATATTAAGCCTGGGGCACTAAAAGGATGCGCGATGAGATTTGTTTTACATTTTATCCACAGTGTATATCAGTATAGGTCTCATTGTTCCCGGACCTTTGGAACTTACCCAGAGATTTAAGACAAGAAATTACCCCAAGAAGACCATCAATCGGGCATATAACCGGGCAAGGGACCCCCTGAAGATCTGATATTAAAACAAAGCAAATAAGGACAGATGGCTGCCTGTGAATCATTACTGTTCACATCATGGTCTTTCTAGAAGTGTTGTCAAAGAACTGGAATATATGAGATCATATATACAATTTTCAGAGAGGCCACGACTAGTTGCTAGTTGAAGATATCCCGATATCTTCATTTAGTAAAATTTAAGATATAGAAAGCAAAAATGTTTTCCTACGGCCTCATCCATACAAACTGTGCATCACCTTATGGACAAGCGCAGGTTCAGTGGCTTCCACCCAATGCACATTCACATGGATGAGGCCTAGGCAGACCAAAACAAGTATGCTAATTTGGTGTACCTTGTTTAAAAAGCAAAGTTATTAATGCAACACAGTCACAGAAATCCTGGACTGGACTATGTTGGTCTTCAAGAATACTTATTAAGGCTGGGGCCATGAAAAGGATGCGGTTGAGATTGTTTACATTTTATCCACATGATACAGTGTAGTCTTCATTGTTCCCACGCTTGTGGAACTTACCCAGAGATTTAAGACAAGAAATTACCCCAAGAAGACCATCAATCGGGCATATAATCAGGCAAGGAACTCTGAACATCTGATTTATTAAAAACAAAGATAAGACAGATTGGCTCTGTGAATCATTACTAGGTTCAACATCAGTGGTCAGATATTCTAGAAGTGTTGTCAAAGAATGGAATATATTAAGATCATATATACAATTTTCGAGAGGCCACAACAAGTTGTAGACGGCTCGAAACTTGAAGATTGTTTGTCCAGCAGCCACTTCACCTGTCCCAGGAAGAGACTGGAAGGGGCATTAGACTTAAGGACTCCTTCTCCTGAGGAGATTGTGAATGCCCTTTATGCAACATACAAAATACTTTGTCAACTCGAGTAAACAGCGTAGTTTCCCTTTGTAGTTTCATTAACTGTAAAACCAGAAATGATTTATGCCTTGTCTTTCGTGCCGAAAAGTCTACGTGCAACAAACTAACTCCAGAAGAGGATTCAACAACAATGTATCCAGCATAATAATGCCCATTCACATTTCCATCAGGGTATGACACTGTCCTCTATAGCCACACACTTCAAATTTGTCATGCGGCAGGATGGCAGGAGGCGAAATGGATTTATGATTTGGGTAGCCTCTCGCAACAGTGATCCCAGCCTTATTGTTCCACCTGTAGGGAAGTGGTCTTCCAGGTGCCCTTTTTACTCTCCCTCCCTTTTTTCACCACCTTTAAAGGAAATCTACCATTTTAAATTGGTCATTCTGACCTAAACATACCGTTACACAGCGCTAGGTAAGCAGTGCGTGGAGGTGGTTGTGATATGGCATGGAAATCTCAGTTTCAATGAAAAATCGATTTATCAATAGGCATATGACCACCCCTTCGGCCCTTCGGGCTTTTGGCACAGGGGTACTTACGCTTGTACCGATCATAATAATGCAAATGCATTGCGTGCTGAAACTTCCCGCCCCCCCCTCGCTCCCTAGCTCAATCCGAGAGCCGGTCATGGGGTCATATGGCTATTGATTAATGGATTTTTAATAAACGCGGATTTCCGTGCCATATCACGACCACCACCAGCATCGCTTACGAGCTCTGTGTAATGTATGTTTAGGTCAGAATACCATTTTAAAATGTAGATTTCCTTTAAGTCTCCTTGGCCCCTCTCTTTACACATGTTCACACACACGCTACTGCCACGGGTGTCCAATACAAGGACTGTGGTGCTAAATCCGGCCCCTCTTTTAGTGCAGGGCAACTACAATGTAACTTTCCTTGCTCCCCTGAAACAGCAGCTGTCCTCTTCTTTTCCCAGTGTGTGCCCACTGTACACTCGACTCTGAAGCTAACACAGTGATGTAATGACATCATCACATGTTTCGGATCAGAGCCGCACGTAGAGAAGGAGCCCACTAGAGCAAAGAAGAGGACAGCTGCTGCTTCTGTGATGCGAGGAAAAGTGTTTGTTTTTTCAAACATTGAGAGAGAAGAACACTGGGAGCACTGTCACATGGGGCCGAAGTGGCTAATGGGCATTGGGAAAGCACTGTGGCTATGGATGTGGCACTAGGACACACAGCGGTCTTCTGAGGGGCATTGGGGGACCACAGTGGCTACTGGAAGCATTGAGGAAGCATTGGGGCATGGGGGAACAGGTGGCTATCGGAGTATGGAGGGAGCACTGTGGCTACTGGGGTCTTTGTGGTTGCTACGGGGACATGGTGGGGGCACTGTGGCTGCTGGAAGGACATAGTGGGCGCAACTGTGGCTGCGGGGGTGCACTCGGGCACTTTGGCTGTTGGGGCACTTTTTTTGTTGCTGTGGGGTACATACAAGCCATGCCGGATTCTCAGGTTATTGTCATTTAACACTATGTTCAACATTGTGGCTGCCCTCAAAGAGCTGATTTGTTTGACACCCCTGCACTACTGGGTCTCCCTTGACCTATCTTTTGGCCCATATCCCAGTCATATCCATTTCACTTGGTTGGCACCCTTCGGTTTGGGGCCCACATGAATATGTGCACAACTCTAACTTTTATTGGTCGTCTGTGTAGGTAACCAATAATGACTACTTTGTATGGGCAGTGTTCATTAACACACACTCTTGGTTGGTACCTCCAAAAAACAAACAAACAAAATATTTGGGGTGTTTATTTGCACATGCATATAACATGTAATTTTTAGTTTTCATGAATTTTCATGGGCTACTGTTCAAGACCCTATAGCCGGCCCTGCTTTGCACCCCCATGGGTCACCCACCAGCACCTTGGACTCGTTCCTCTCTATGACATATTGATGCTTTGCAAGCAAGGGGCGATAAATTCCTATACCTGACCGAAATTGTCAGGAATTTGAAGATGTCTACACTTGTTGAATGCCTTAAAAGCATGGAGAATGGAAAATGTATCTATTTTCTTCTACTGTAGATTGATATCATGGAAGTGAAGGAGATCTTGGGGCAAGCTGCTGCCTGTTGCAAGTGATCATCTTGTGCCTTTTCGAAACTCATCATATATTCCAATGGACTACTTATTTGACTGATTGGCTGGCATGTTTTAAATTACTTCTCAGGACCTTATGGTTCTACTAAATTATGAAAGACCTGTGCAACACCCTCGCCAATGCAATGGCGAGGTAGTGCTTGCGAATACGTCCCACCTGTAGGTAACACCACATTACACTACATGGTCCTGATAGGACATAGGGGTATTGCAGTGGTTAATCCTGCCTGGCAAGGCAGATGTTAATTTGTGATGTAATTATGTCAACCAATGTCTGTGTTACATCCTGTGCTCTGTGAGCTGAGATGTGATTGGAGGAGCAGCCACCACCTGACCAAAGGGAGGTAATAAAACCCCCTGGCCAGGAATGTTCTGGAGAACTCTTAGAGAGTTAGAGAGAGAAGTCTCTCAGTCTATGTAGTGAGTGAGTGAGTAAATCTCTGTCTAGCCCATACCAGAGCAGGAAGAGCCTAGCCCCTGCCTCTGAAGAGTGGAGCAATAGATTAGAGTTAGTGTAGTGAGGAAAAGGGGTATCATCTTACCTTTAAAGGTGATACCTGAAGCCCTACAGGACAAGCTGAAGCTTCCTACCAGGACACAGCTGCCTCCCAGCCTGCCCTCTACTTCCAGGTTGGTGAACTATCTCCTGAGGCTCCCTCCAACTCACATCTCAGCACCCTACCTACCTGTTAAAGGCACGTTTGCTGCGGTTCCTGCGGTTCAAATAAAGAACTGTAAGTTGTTTTCTTCAACTTCTGTCTCCGTCTGGTCCCTGCTAATACGGCTGCCTTCATCACCGGGCACCCTGTCCATCACCCAGAGACTCACACTCGGGACATTAAGGGGTTGCCCCAGGAAGATCCGCTATAGCAGCCGCTCCCTCATCTTTTCTTGCCAACACCACCCTGCTGGAGACCTGCCAGGCTGTAGGACAGCCCTCCGGTTCCCCCGTACCAAGCACCGTGACAATAGCGTGCTTAGGCCGCAACCGCCAGCCACTCCGGTACCGCGGGCCCCGGCTGTCTCCAGGCCTCACCTCAAGGGCTAGGCCCCGGTGGGGGATGTTGCACCTGTTTATATTTACTTACCTATTTACCCCCATTGTGTGATGGGTTAATTAACAACAATGTGTAATACTGATTATATTATGATTGACATTTTTTTCCTATCATGAGTTACAGATACATATGTATAATTGATATGTTTTTAACCTTGGTGTTCTCTTTTCCTTTATCGACCACTCACTTTTCTAGATTTCTAATTTGATTTGTTTTGTAACTTGTGCATGCACAATCTGGGCGTTCCAGAGGACACTTCACCCATGCTCCTATATTTGGGATTTTTATGGCACTTATATAGATGCCATATTGATTTGCCTTGAATGGTAGTTGTATATTTAGTACTTGTTATTGTTTATAACTTTTGTGAGCACTTTTTTTTTTTTTGTGTGTGTTAATTATGGCGCATTCTCAGGTTATTGTCACTTAACACTGTAATGTATCTCTAGCATTAGTTATCTGTTAGCTCACTTATTTCTATTGTCAGTTCGGTTGCCATTTTTGGTGCTTCAATGTCTTATTACATTGTACTTCTTGTGATACTGGCAGGCAGGAGTTCCTATTGCAAGCCTGTGTTACCTATGCGACTACTCTCATACCAACTATTTTAATTTTGCAGCTGTGGTCGCTGGGTAGATAGACATATAAAAGTAACAAAATTTTTGAAAGGCTTCATACCCTTGAGGAAGTTGCTTGTGCACCGATATGCATGTGGCGCCTCCACCCCAGTCACGGTTTGGATCAGTTGCCTGCCTCGCAAGGTCTTTTTCATTGATAATTCACTTGGTCCCTGTTATCTAGGTGTCTATATGCTCGGCCTATGTGGCCAGGTCTCCTGAGACTTGCATAGGTTACACCCTATATAGGAATTTTATCAGTTATCACGTTATGTTTGGTTCTTGATTGAATTGTTAAAGCTCTCTTGAGACTGGCTCATGTGGCTACTTGTTTAAAAAAAATGATCTGTTTGCTGGATACCAGGGACAAATACATCCTATACAATATTTTCCTGTGTTGGATGCTTATACACTCACCGGCCACTTTATTAGGTACACCTGTCCAACTGCTCGTTAACACTTAATTTCTAATCAGCCAATCATATGGCGGCAACTCAGTGCATTTAGGCATGTAGACATGATCAAGACAATCTCCTGCAGTTCAAACCGAGCATCAGTATGGGGAAGAAAGGTGCTTTGAGTGCCTTTGAACGTGGCATGGTTGTTGGTGCCAGAAGGGCTGGTCTGAGTATTTCAAAACCGCTGATGTACTGGGATTTTCACGCACAACCATCTCTAGGGTTTACAGAGAATGGTCCGAAAAAGAAAAAACATCCAGTGAGCGGCAGTTCTGTGGGCGGAAATGCCTTGTTGATGCCAGAGGTCAGAGGAGAATGGGCAGACTGGTTTGAGCTGATAGAAAGGCAACAGTGACTCAAATCACCACCCGTTACAACCAAGGTAGGCAGAAGAGGATCTCTGAACGCACAGTACGTCGAACTTTGAGGCAGATGGGCTACAGCAGCAGAAGACCAGACCGGGTGCCACTCCTTTCAGCTAAGAACAGGAAACTGAGGCTACAATTTGCACAAGCTCATCGAAATTGGACAGTGAGATTGGAAAAACGTTGCCTGGTCTGATGAGTCTCGATTTCTGCTGCGACATTCGGATGGTAGGCTCAGAATTTGGCGTCAACAACATGAAAGCATGGATCCATCCTGCCTTGTATCAACGGTTCAGGCTGGTGGTGGTGGTGTCATGGTGTGGGGAATATTTTCTTGGCACTCTTTGGGCCCCTTGGTACCAATTGAGCATCGTTGCAATGCCAGAGCCTACCTGAGTATTGTTGCTGACCATGTCCATCCCTTTATGACCACAATGTACCCAACATCTGATGGCTACTTTCAGCAGGATAATGCGCCATGTCATAAAGCTGGAATCATCTCAGACTGGTTTCTTGCACATGACAATGAGTTCACTGTACTCAAATGGCCTCCACAGTCACCAGATCTTAATCCAATAGAGCATCTTTGGGATGTGGTGGAACGGGAGATTCACATCATGGATGTGCAGCCGACAAATCTGCGGCAACTGTGTGATGCCATCATGTCAACATGGACCAAAATCTCTGAGGAATGCTTCCAGCACCTTGTTGAATCTATGCCACAAAGAATTGAGGCAGTTCTGAAGGCAAAAGGGGGTCCAACCCATTACTAGCATGGTGTACCTAATAAAGTGGCCGGTGAGTGTATATGGTGATACACTTGCCTTCAACTGACCTGCAACTACCAGACTGTTTCATTTGTAGGGCTAGTAGATTCAGTGGTATTACAGGTACCACTGTTTATGTTTTTGCTGGGTGCATATTTGTACTTTTTAATTACTTTTAGAACGTATATGTATCAGTGTTTTGTCACTATTCGATAGAAATAGAATGGTTCCTTTTATGACCTTTTGTCTCAAATATAGCACACTTCTTTTTTCTTGTATACGATAATTGTAAATCTCCACAGGTCATCAGCAGGGGCGAATTAAGACAAAGTCTGGAACTCATTTCCTACATATGGTACTAGAATCAAGCTTCTTGGGAATAGATGAATCCCTTCTGCCTACTTTCAATCTGCAGTTTCAGGACCTTCAAAGGTCCTGAAATGGCTATTGTGTACATTCGTATTGAGAGCAGGAACAGACGTAAAAGGATTTCATGGGTGAAGGTCCTTCTGAGTCTAAAATGTTGTGGGTGGTTTGGGTGGTCATGGGCCCCTGAGAAGGTTTGGGCCCTCTGCCTCAAACTGCCTATATTATAATCCACTACTGGTCAAAAGTTTGTGAATTTTCAGCAGCTAACCCACAATGATTCCCATATAAACAAATCCCATCCACGTGCTGTGTAAAAACCAAAGAGACTTGTGCTGCTGATGTTAAAGGGAAACTACCAGTTGGGTGGTAGTGAATTAAGATAACTATACTTGTCTATCACCATCTTCTCCACTGTCCCGGAAAACATCTTCATAAGCCTTGACAGGCTGGGGTTCCCATAAAAAAAGACTTTTAAAAATATGCTAATTATCCTCAGACGTTCTGTGACGTACTTACCTACACTCCCCTGCTGGAGAGCCCGGTGATATTACTATAATTTATGCTCGCCTCCTGGGTGACATCACTGGGATCCAGCAGGAGAAAGGAGGTAAATATGGCACAGGAATGCTGGCATGTCATAGCTTAAGAGGATGTCTTCCGGTATCACGGAGAATGCACCAACAGGTAAGTATAGTTAGTTTTCCTTTATAATGCTAGTAGCAAGTCTGATTGTTATGCAAGTTATCTAGGTTTGACATCAATGTGATCAGTGGGTGTGTGGGGGTCTGACTTCTGGAACCCACACTGATAACAAGAGTGAAGGTCCTGATCTCACTAATTGATGGAGTGGCAGGTTGAGTGTGTGTCCTGCCGCTCTATTCAGTACTATGGGAACATTGGAAATTCATAGTGATTGTTCTATGCCCAGCAATCTCCAAAACTACCTATTGGAGCAGAAGAATGCATGCTTGACCTGCGGCGCCATCAATGAGTGACAAAGGGACCCCCATTCTTGTGACCATTTGCACCCCTAATTATATTGCTACCTACTATCCATATGATAAAAATCAAACCTGGGACCACCCCTTTAATTCCCCAATATGTCAATTTATGCTGCATATTTTAAGAGTTTATTGTAATAATATAATGTTCTAGGCACCTGAAGTTCTGAGTATCCTCTATTGAGCTGGGGTTAATGTACAGAGCTCTTACACAATACCTTCAATATCCAAAAAGGAAGCTACAGAGAAGACCGAATTAGCAAGAATTATCTATATTTATTTACACAAGCAACCATGTTAGGAATAAAAAAATAATGTATTGTTGGTCTTGTATATGCAATTTATTCATGTGCCAGACCCCATGCGCTGGAAGCATTGGTAAATTAGACAAGCTTTTTAGTTAAAATTTTCCCTTTAATTCAAAGAAAATATTTTTCCTTGTTCACTGATTAAACAATTGTCTTTCATAACATAAACAGGTTTTGTTTGTTTGGATAATCTGAGCTGTAATCCTAATTGGGTTTAATCCCTGCACATAAAACTTCCTTCTGCAGTGATCCAGGGAGACCTCAGTGACAGTGATGTGCTGTGACACAGCTCTCTCCCAGACATTGAAAGATCAAGGCTCTCAGAATCCACTATCAGTATCGCCATCAGGGTGGCTAATGCCCTTAATGGGCCAAATCTCTCTTCTATCAACAGCTGCTGGTGCTATTTATTTTAGGACGAGTGGTACTTTACTTCTTGTAGAAAAGCAATTATAGGCTTCTTACACATTGTTTAGATTTCATTTACAGTACAGTCTCACAGCACTGACTCGTGAGTTACCCACACATTGTTTTATTAGATTGTCTGGGAATCCCAAGGAAGTAACCAGTACAGACAATGTTTGTGGGGAAGAGAGGGGCAAGAGAATGGAACGACCCTCTGAGAACTTTAAGATGTCAAACCAAAGAGTTAATCATGTGTAAGGTGGCTTTGCTCTGTCATAATACATCACCGCCAGTTAAACTTCAACTACAGTATATAAAACTAAATCAAGCAAATGATTCATGCTGCTATATATTTAAAAAAATGGTTCTTCACTTCCAGATACTGCTCAACTTTTAAGTATTGGGACAAGTAAAGCATTTTATTTAAATACCTTAGTTTTAGCTAAAGGCCTTAGCCCCCAGTTTTTTGAGATAGCTAGAACTTCTTTTTTTAAATGTTGTTGGTTATGAGCTTGCTTTTAGTGAGGCCTTTTTGGTGCATTTGCGGTACCTATAACTTATTGACTCTTTCTGGAGAGAATGAAAAAAACACACAAAGGGTCAGTAAACTTCTCTCTCTTATTTTATCAGTTTTTTAGCAGTTACTGTGCAGACTACACAGAGATAAGGTATAATCGAGATTTGCCCTGCCTGTTTGATCAATATTTATAAAAACAGCAATTTTGCACTTTTTAGGTCTTTTTTCCACTGGGTTCATTGCATGGGATAGCTAATGTGTAACAATATAGACACATACATTGTTAAATTTTTTACATATAGCACTTTTTTGGGGGAAGGAGGTGAGGTAATGCTTTCATTTACAATTTATTTGCCTCCTTACTTAGCCAGGCCTTGGGGTCTATTTTAGTACACTTGGCTGCAATATAACAACACTGGAAACCTACAAATGCAATTGTTCAGTGCCGATGTATTAACCCCAAGCCTATTTTCAGCCTTATGTCTAAGATCACTAGCAGTATAATACTTCATAATATGGTAGAAGCGATCAGACCACTAAGGGTCTCTTAAGGAGGTTTCTAAAATAAAAAAGAAGTTCAAAACAATAAAAATCAAATATAAAAACATATCAAAAGGCCATACAGTACGCAAAAAGGCAGCAATAAAAGCATAATCTCATCCGGCAAAAAGTGAGACTGTACACAGGCCTGTACGCTGTAGTATGAAAAAGTTATTGGTGTCAGAACATGGCGAAATTAACAAATGATTTTTTTTTAAATTCTTTAAAATATACTAATACCTATATAAATATGGTATCCCCGTGATCGTACCAACCCTAGGAATAAAGGTTAGGTGTCATTTATTAAATTAAAGTGAAAGGAATAAATTCAAAGCCCACAAGAAAATGTTGCAAATCTGTATATTATGAATTTTTACATTTGAAATTTTTTCCTGCTTCCCAGTACATGCCATGGAATATTAAAGGGGTATTCCAGGAATATAACCGTCTGATACAAAAACCCATAATGCTATAAATAAAAGAATACAACAAAACTCAATCACATTAATCACAAAACAGGGTTTTGTTACACAGAAAGCAAGTCCACATACAGCTCTGTACATGGAAAAATTTAAAATGTTTAATTTTTGAAGGTGGGGAGCAAAAAACAGAAACAAAAAACCCCAAAAAGGGCCAAATCGTTAAAGAAAATCTATCATCAAGAGCCCTTTTGCTGGCTCTTCCAAGTCCCCATAAAGAATAGTGTACGTATTGCCAAAGGTTTTTTTTTAGTAAAACTGCCTTAAAAAAAAAGATAAGTTAGATGAAGGTTAACCTTTCTGTATGCAGAGCTGTGTCCCTAGTACCATGGGAGTGGCCAGTGAGGAGTGGGGCAGATATTTATAACATCCTGAAAGCGACAGGGGGGGAGGAGACATGGGGGACATGGGAGATTTTTTTAAATCAAAATTGATGCATGACGAAGCGGTTTCCCAAAGGGCCACTCCCATGGGACTAGGGACACAGCTCTGCACACAGAAATGTAAACTTTAAGCTAACTGATCTTTTTTTGGAAAAAGCCAGTAATAAAAATCTTTGGCAATGGGTACACTAATCTCTATGGTGACATGAAGGAGCCAGAAAAAGGGCTCCTGATGACAGGTTCCCTTTAAAAAAAAGTCAACCAGCAGTTTTGACCATGCAAGTTTGCGGGCACCTTTAGGGAGCAGTCCAGGCAACTTGTGTAACCATACATTTGTGTGTGGTGTTAGTGGCAGAGGGACTGTTAAAAATTCATTTATAATCCTGAACTTGGAGCACTCTGGTGTAATCCAATGTGAGATTTCTTCAATAAACTGCTCTGCTTTGAGTAAGAGCAGTAGGAGGCTTCTGGTTATATATTACAGCACAGAGGAGGAGTTGCAGAGCAGTATGAATGCAAAATTTAAAAACACAGCAGTTTGAGAACTCCCCAAGGGCTCAAGCTACAATTTTACACTACCGCTCAAAATTTTAGGGTCACCCAGACAATTTTATATTTTCCATGAAAACGCATACTTTTATTTTTCAAATGAGAAGCAAAATGAATAGAAAATATAGTCCAGGTATTATTTTTCATTTGAAATAATAGTCTATGTATAACCCAAGGCTGTCATAGTAACAGATCTTCGCTCCCCGTAATGTCATCGGGGAGAGAAGATCTGTTTCCATGACGGCTCTAAGCCAATATGGTGGAGCCCATGCGCCGCCAGGCTTCTAGCACCAATCAGCGTTGTTGCCAGTGGGTGTTTGCTGCAATATGCAGCAAATACCCATTTGTATGGAGAGGGCTTCAGTGTGATGTACTAATAAATCACATGTCAGTAAGGGATTAAGAAGAAAAAAATAAATAAACGAAAACATGAATTTATTGTAGACGGGGTAAAGAACGTCATATAAACATAACAAAACTTCAGCTGAACACACCATTTTTGGTGGGACTAATTGACTATTGTACAAGTATGATGTTAGATTAAGTTAACATTGTTTCATCAAAAACCCATAAACAAACAGACAGGCTGGAAAATGCAGTGTAAAAGGGACCACTAAGTGCTGTGCCATGTAGCATGTCAAAATAATCTGTTCTAGTTAGCAACGCTTACTTTTGGGTTACAAACTGCCTCAAAGCTTAGAAATAAAACTCCATCAGTAGCTTCATGTATTAGGTTTACTGCAGAGGGATCCTGATGATTTTGGCAAATTTACCGATAGCTGGTAGCCTATTGTAAGGTCTGCAATGTCTGCACAATGACCAAAACATTTCCATTCAAATGACATAAACAGTGTATTGGGTAGCAGCAGTTTTTGGTTGCTGTTTGACACAGTTATATTTTATTTTGTTACATCAGAGTTTGCTATGTCCATGGCAAACCTGCCCTGTCTGTCTAACATCTCAGTATGCTCACACATGGTAACTTAAAAAAAGATTCTAGTTTTTATCAAAAGTTGATAATTATGTAAAGCATAAGTCATTTTGTGAAATCTTTATTGTGTTTCTTTCCATGTCAGGTAAATTCAAATACATAGCTGCTTCCTTTACTGGCAACAACCCATTCTATTATTTGATAAGTTAGGAAAGGATCATATTTTTTAATATTTGCTCAAACAATTAATAACTATAGATGGCAATTTAACAAGCTCCAAACATTCTATTAAATAAAACAATGATTAATTAATAATTATAAAATAGAATAACAATGTTTTGGATCTGTGCAGCACCTGTCACTTCACATCCACAAGACAATATAGTAAACATTCATTCCTGTTCATAGATTCTTATTAGCTACACACCCATTTTTTTAGAGTAAAACATGAGACTTTGAAGGGTTCATTGAGTCTTAATGAAGGTTGGAGATGCATTGGATCAATTAATTGGTCATTTCCTCTGCTCTGTTAAAGTCAGACTGGCTAAGAAAGGTCAACATTGTGAGCATTTATCTCATAGGTGTCACACAGAAGTTGCTTTAAGGGTAAATACAATGGCTTTTACAAAACTAATTGTGTTATAAAGCACTTGTTTTAAATAACTGTTCTTGCTTTCATTTATATTTCTGGCTTAAATGAATGAGCCTCCTGAGTAAAGTGTATACAATATACAAGCAGCACCTCCCTTATGATATTGTTTTGATACACAACAATTTTTTAAAGTACGCCACTATTACCTTTAATGGGGCTTTCCAGGCTAAAATATTGATATTATAATATAATATATCCAGAAACTATGTCCTCAATATTAGACTGGTGGGATCCAGCATACAGCGCCCCAACAGCTTGGCTCCTCTCAGCAACTCATAAGCCAGGAATCAAACAGCTCTGTTTTTTGAATTTGAGCCGCATTGCAGTAAGCTGATGCAAGCACTGAAGAGTGAGTGGAGCTGTCCAATGTTCCATTCTCTGTTTATAAGTTTCTCAGAACAGCAATTTTAATACATTTTAAAAATCCCTTCAGCACAGTGATCAATAATCTGCCACAGTCAGAAATTGGGGATCATTGTCCATCTCTCGTTGGTCATTCTTCGTACAGTTTAAAATTACTCAGTACTCATGTATTTAGACATGAGAAAACCCATTCCAACATTAACATGGGAACATATTTGCTCCTGCAAAGTATCCACAAATTTTGATCACCTGTCGGTCTAAGAACCAGCACATAAAACAGTATAGATTCCTATAATAGCGTTAGTTTGGGTTAAAAGTCTCAGGGACTGTCTGGGTCTTGTATCTCAAGTGCAAGGGTAAAAATGCAGTCATATTAAATGAATCCCAACCCCCTCTTAATGTGGTCTCATATGCTTTGATATTCACTTCCTTTTAAGTACTGAAGTATGTAAATTCCTATCAAGATGAAAGAAATTGCAATAGAAACTGTTTTGTTAGACAAAAAGTCTGGCGGCAATAAAAAAAATCATTCAATGATCATGAGATTGGTGTACACTACTAGGTAGTTGTACATGAAACCTTTGCTTAAAGGGATTTAGGAGAGGCCATTAGTATTTGGTTGGTGGTAGATCAACTCCTCAAACCAATTTTATAATGGGAAGTGCTGCATATATATTTAGCAGTTACAGCTCTGTATATTCTGTGGTGGTTATGTCTTGCAAAATGAACAGATCTATTTCTGCCAAACAAAAAGGGTGTTGGAATTTAAACATTCTGATGTTAATGAACTATGCTTCATTCAGTATATTTAAAGGCCATCTACCAACAGGATGAAGGACTGTAAACCGAGCACACTTACATGTTGGTGTGTGCCTCCCCCTCCCCCCAGCAGGAATTGCTCTTCTTTTAGTTACTCATGTCCTGCTTTTTACAAAAAAAGCCTCAGAGGGACTCAAGGCTCCATAGATTTTATTGAGGCCTGGAGTCCCTCAAGGTCATTTGCATAATTTTAAAGCCTTTTTTCTTAATAACAAGGGCATAGTAAGCTTGAAGAAGATAAGATCCTGCCAGATGGGGTACATCCCAGCATGTAAGTGTGTTTGGTTTACAATCCTTTATTCTGCTGGTAGATTTTTTTAACACAATATATTGTTCAACAACAGGATTGAACCCATTAACGACGCGTGTTGTAATAGTACGTGGCTGAGAGGGCTGAGCCCTCTCCATAGTCGGTAAGTCTTTGCTGCATATAATGGGGGGGCAGGGAGTTGAGCGGCTATCCGTTGCCATGACAGCATCGGGTCTTCTGAAGACCCAAAGCTGTCTCGTTTTAACAATTTCATTACAATCAATGAATGAGGAGGATAATCTTGTAGTATGGCAGTATATGGTAGGATAGATTAGACAACCTAGGGTTAAAGTACACTAGGGGACCTTGAAAAAACTAAAAATAAAAAAAGTTCAAAAAAATTATATTAAAAAAACCTAAAAATTCAAATCACCTCCTTTCCCTAGAAGTCATATAAATAAACAGAAAAAACCATAACCACATTAGGTATTACTGAGTCCAAAAATGCCCAATCTTTCAAAATATAATAAAGTTTTTTCCATTGCGTTTAACCCCTTACCGAAAAATAGCTTCGAAATGACCCTTTTTTGCCATTTTGAAAAATATAAAAATTCTATAAAAAATTATTAGAAGGTCGTACAGTTCTAAAAAATGGCAGCACTGAAATCAAAAGTCAAGCAAAGAATGACACTACCCACAGCTCCGTACACTAAAGTATGTTAAAGTTATTAGCGCCAGAAGATGGCAAAATCAATAAAATAAAAACATTTTTGTAAATGTATGAAAACATTATAAAACCTAAACAAATTTGTTATCCCAAGGATTGCACCGATCCAAGGAATAAAGCAGACATGTCATTTGGGCCGCACAGTGAAAGCTGTAGAATCCAAGCCCACAAGAAGACGGTGCAAATCTGTTTTTACACCATTTTCACTGAATTTGGAATTTTTATCTCCTTGTACACGGGATGGAATATTAAATACCATTACTATGAAGTGCAACTTGTTACGCAGAATACAAGCCCTCACAGCCCTCTTTAAGTGTAGAGTGTAAGGGGAGTGAAAAATGGAAATGAAAAAACAAATATGGGCCATGTCGTTAAGGGTTTACAAGGAACTATATTTAATGCCGATTCTTCCTATATATTATAACATTCCTAGAGTGTCAAACAAGAAAGCATTTCCCAAGTATATCCTCTTCTTCAATGCTCTAAGATTTCATTTCAGTCAGGAATTTCAATGACACACAAAGGTAAAGAAATCCTAAATGTTGCATTGAAATGTATTAGTTTTTAAAGTCAGACAGATTTCCACTAGTAATGACCACATGACAAGTGCACCTATCATGAATGTTACATTTCTGAAAAGACGGCTCTATTTTGTAAACAAGCAGACATTCTATAAGAGCGAAGATGGATATGTATCTGATCTCATCATCTCCATAGTCACACTGACATGCATCTGTTTCTTATGTAAACCATAGACAATAAATCATTGCAGTAGTAACATTCTATGTTAATAACAGGGTTACACAAATAATACAGAAAATATTCAAGAACATTAAACGGGTTGTAACTAGTTTTGAAAGGAAACTTTAAAACTTCACCCCTTTTTAATTGAGATATTATAGAAGCCCTGATGGTTATTTACATAATTTTTTTATAACATGCTCAATTGTATGAGCACAGGAGATTGTCTGTCCCACTCACATCAATGATCCCATGCCACTACCCAGGGTCCTCACTTCTCTTCACCCCCCTCAAAACACACAGAAAATGCTTTATTAGCCACAATATCTGCAGTATCAAAAGAACAGTGCCAGGGGACTGATCCAGTGAATATCACAATCGGCCTTGGTTAGTTTATTATTAGCAAGTGTTCCACCTCTTCATAAGATTAAGTTTTCTCGGTTTGCTGGTCTAAACAATTCAGGCATGTGTTAACATATTGCCAGGAGGAATGACATGAACATTGATCAAATTTAGATGTGCCGAATAGAATTGTTCCAGTCAGAGGTCTCCCGTTACCACCTTCATGACATTTGAAATAATAGTACTGCATGTTGACTTCCCACAGCATGCAGTACCAATACTATTGAAATAAAAAAGTCACCATTAGCGATGGGCGAATCGATTCTAATGATTCTAACTTCGGTTAGAATTTCAGGAAAAATTTGATTCGCCACGAAGCCGAAGTTTATGCTGATTAGCGGGAACGAAGTTGTTTTTTTCCCCCCTCATGTTTCTGCTAAATGGGCACGAGAACAACGAGTTACATGGGGCAGAGAACTCTGGGAAGGAGAAAGGAACACCCCCGATGACATCTGCAGACCTGTAAGCCAATCAGCGACCGGCAGGCTTATGTGATGTCACACAGCCCTATGAAACCCAGCCATTTTCTATCTCAGCACTTCACACTTTATTTTGTAGCGTCCAGCTGCGGCTTTTGTGCTGTGCGATTCTTGCTGCAATTCCTCGTTGTTCTTTAAGGGGGATCTGTATACCCCAAATAGCAGTTCTATTTAGTGACAAAATCGAATAGGAAGAAATCTGTTTGACATTCATGCATCTGCAGTAGTGAGCTGTCAGTTGTGGGTTATCTGTATAACGCACATTGCCATACCTTTTGTGGGCTCTAGTTTACAGCCATATTTTCGTGTGAAATCCACATAGTTTATACAGTGATTTGCGCAGAAATTACACTGTCAGTTGTGGGGTATCTGTATAACGCACATTGCAATACCTTTTGGGGGCTCTAGTTTACAGCCAGATTTTCGTGTCAAATCCATGTAGTTTATACAGTGATTTTCTCTGAAATTACACAGTCAGTTGTGGGGTATCTGTATAACGCACATTGCAATACCTTTTGGAGGCTACGACACTGGCAATAACCTTTTGGAGGCTCTAGTTACAGCCAAATTTACGTGTCAAATCCACGTAGTTTGTACAGTGATTTTCACTGAAATTACACTGTCAGTTGTGGGGTATATGTATAACACACATTGCAATACATTTTGGGGGCTCTAGTTTACAGCCAGATATTATATGTCAAATCCACGTAGTTATACAGTGATTTCATGAAATTACAATGTCAGTTGTGGGGTATCTGTATAACGCACATTGCATACCTTTTGGGGCTCTAGTTACAGCCAGATTAGTGTCAAATCACGTAGTTTATACAGTGTTTTCGCTGAAATCCTTTCAGTTGTGGGGTATCTGTATAACGCACATTGCAATACCTTATTGTGGCTCTAGTTTACAGCCATATACGTGTGAAATCCACATAGTTTTACAGTGATTTTCACTGAAATTACACTGTCAGTTGTGGGGTATCTGTTAATGCACATTGCAATACCTTTGGGGGCTCTAGTTACAGCCAGATTTAGTGTCAAATCCACGTAGTTTATACAGTGATTTTCGCTGAAATTACACTGTCAGTTGTGGGGTATCTGTATAACGCACATTGCAATACCTTTTGGGGGCTCTAGTTTACAGCCAGATTACGTGTCAAATCCACGTAGTTTATACAGTGATTTTTGCTGAAATTACACTGTCAGTTGTGGGGTACTGTATAAACGCACATTGCAATACCTTTTGGGGGCTCTAGTTTACAGCCAGATTTACGTGTCAAATCCACGTAGTTATAAAAACCACTATGTCAGACAGAAAGGTTGCAGGTGAGCAGGCAGAGGTGGCAGCACAGTAAGGGGATGTCGCAGCAGGGGAGACTCTGTGAGGCCAGAACTGCCGTTGTCATCTAGTGGCAGGTGTTGGTCAACAACCCAAGGTTGTTGATGGTTGACTAGGTCATCCAATTCCTCAAATATAACATCTGACAACCCCAGCCAAGAGTCCGACGGTTCCTCTGATACAACAATAGTTGCATGGCCCAGGAGCGATGAGCGGCCTTCACCTGTCCTCAACCAGGCTTGTTCTGTTCCTTTCCGCAGCCAGAGGGTGGTCTGGGCTCTGTGCCATATTCAGCGAGGACAAAGTGTTGAGGACAGTCAGCAGCTGCTTTGCAGTGAAGAGGTGGGCAGGCTGTGCATACTGACTCCAGTGAGGAGAGTAGCAGTGACCGGGAAACGCAAATTGACGACGATGTAGCCGATTGCACTTGGGAGCGGGTGCCGGATTCACTATCGTCGGGCGAAGAGAATGTCAGCTTGCGAAGCAGGCAGCAAGTCGCTACTGTGGCTGTGAGTCAGCAGGGTGGCACAGTGCGAGGACGGGAGCCAAACATCTGCGGGGTACAAATCCCGATTCGCAGGCCCAAATAAGCAGTGGACAGGGGGCTCAGAGAGGCAGCGGCGCAATAGTCGCTCAGTGCAGAGTGTTGGCGGTAAAATTACCACCTCAGCGGTGTGGCAGTTTTTTTGTAAAGACACCAGAGAAGCCGAGCGTGGGTATATGTCGTATTGCGGGCAGAAAAGTGAAGCGTGGCCAGGGAGCTAACTTGCACCAGGCCCTGCGCAAACACATGCAGCGTCACCATCCAATGGCCTGGGAGAAAGGGTGTCAGATGCGGTCCATCCTGCAGGCGCAGCAACAGCAGCAGCACCTAGTGGCACACATGCTGTTTCAGCAAGTCAAGGCCAGTACCTCTGCCGAGGGAGTGTTTGTCTTTGACATCTCTTCCGGTCCAGATGCTCCTGCTCCTCGCTACGCATGGCGCAGCAGTCGTTGAGCGAGGCGATTCAAAAATGAACAACTCTATGCGTCCAGCCATCCTAAGGTGCAGAAGTGACCGTGCTCTTGTCGAAGTTGTTGGTAATGCAGTCTCTCCTTTCCAAGTCGTGGACTCTGCACCTTCAGAGAACTAATGGCTGTGCCGAACCGAGGTGGAGAGTTCTAAGCCGCAATTTTTTTTCCCAAAAGGCTGTGCCAGCCTTCACCAATAGTAAACAGAAGGTGGGCCAGTCCTTGAGCTTATCAGTTTTCTTCAAGGTGCATGGCAGTGCGGACGTGTGGGAGCTGTAATTAGGTCAGGGCCAGTATATGTCCTTTACGGCCCACTGGGGTGAATGTGCTTCTCGCCCAGCCACAAGTGCTGCTCCATCATACCACATGTGCAGGGCACAGCGGTGTCACGCAGTTCTACACCTGGTTTGCCTAGGCGAACAAAGTCACACAGGGGAGGAAACGCTCGCATCATGCAAGAAAGAAATCAATGTGTGGCTTTCTCCGCGACAATTAAAATCGGACCATGGTGACAGAACATGGTGCCACGCTGCACCCAGGAGGGATGGTCCATGCGCCCTGCAGGGCACAGTGTTCAATCTGGTAGTCAACAAGTTCCTGAAGTCTTACACCCATCTGCAAGATATTCTAAAAATGGCTAGGACACTGTGCACGCACTTCAGCCATCTTACAAAGCTAAGCACACCCTCCCCGGTTGCAGCCCCAGAAAGGCCAACCCCAACATAGTCTGATATGCCATGTTTCACCTGTTTTATTCCAGCCTCCATATGTTAGGACCACCTGTATGAACAGAGAAAAGCCATTAAGGATTTTTGATGATGCAAGCGGACCGTAGTATCCCCTGTGTAACTTTGATGTCAGCCACTGGCAGCTCATGCGTGACACCGCCGTTTGCTCAGGCCTTTTGAAGAGGCCACGTTATTTGTCAATCCCCAGGACTGAATAACTTCCTGGAACTTATGCTGCTAAATCTGGTCAGGCACTGAGGAAGTGGAGAGACTACATCTCATGGCCACATGAGTCCGCTGGGGGCTGAATGGAGGAGGGGAGGAGGATGACATTGGAGCACAAGCAGAGTCTGGTGCAATTTGTGGTTTTCTACTCAGGTGACAGTAGAGGAGGAGCAGGGCATCCGGAGGAGGTAGAAAACGAGGCAGATGACCCAGAAGCACCGTGGCAGTATCTGTGGATATGGAAGCCGGGAGTCCCTCAGAGTCACTTGCACAGATGGCCAGCAGCATGCTGCTTTGCCTAACTAGTGACAGCCGTATAGGCAACATCCGGCATAGGGATGACTTTTGGCTCCCTCCAGAGGAAGGAACAACTGGCATACTATAGAGAAATACTGAGCACACAGTTGGCCGCTGCCTATGTGCGCCATTGTCCATCCTCTGTCAGGTCTGACCGGGGGATTCTGGCAGGTTCTTGCTCACGTACTACTACCACAGCTGTTTGGGAGTGGGGGGTTGGAGCAGTAGCCAGTTCCATCAACAGTCGTTAAGTCTGGATTCCTTAATGAGCAATTTCCTAACCGTCTAGTGAGGAGGGTAGCCCGCCCCAGCAGCAGCAGGACATGAAGCAGACCTGCACCAGCAGGTGGTGGCCTACTTGGACAGCACTTACCACCTGAGTAGAGGACCCTCTACATGGACTACTGGGTAGCCAAACTTGATGCGTGGCCGCAACTTGTGGAGTTTGCAGTAGAGAAGCTGTCCTGCGCTAGTGTTGTGGCATCAGAGCGGGTGTTTAGTGCGGCGGGGGCCATCGTTACCCCCAGGAGAACCGCTTGTCCACCCGTAATGTGGAGAGGAATGCCTTTATCAAGATGAATCAGGCTTGGATCGGCCAGGATTTCAAACTCACCAATTGCCTAATGCATCAGATTAGATCAGCCATGACACCTCCTCCAAATGAGTCGGGTTCTAACTACTGCCTCAGCTACTATTCTGATGCTGCCCACCCGCTGATGCCACATTCTGCAGTTAGTTTGTCACCATCTGCCTCCTAACATATCTTTACAGGGACTGGAATTGTCCGCCACCTCCACACTAAACATTGTGCCACTCTGCGCTCTTGCTGCTTCTGATGCCACCTTCACACTACATGATTGATGCCATACGCGGGCTCCTGCTGCTGCTGCTCTGTGGGTCCATGCTGAATGCTTCTGATGCCGCTTCACCACTTATAATTGCCACTCTCGGGCTCCGCTCTGCTTATGTGCCACCTTCACACTATAGGATTGTGCCACTGCGGCTCCTGCTGCTTTGATGCCGCCTTCACACTATATCATTGTGCCACTCTGCTGGCTCTTGCTGCTTTATGATACGCCTTCACACTATATCCATTGTGCCACTATGCTGGTTCCTGCTGCTGTTCTGATGACCCTTCACACTATATGATCTGCGGCCACTCCGCGGGTCCTCTGCTGCCGCCACCTTACACTATATGATTGTGGCACTCTGTGGCTCCTGCGTTTGATGCCGCCTTACACTATATTATGTGCCACTCGAGGGGATCGCTGCTTCTGATGCCACCAACACACTATATCATTGTGCCAATCTGCCGCTCTGCGCTTCTGATGCCACCTTCACACTATATCATGTGCCCTCTGCGGGCTCCTGCTGCTTCTGAGCCACCTTACACTATATCATTGTGCCACTCGTGTGGCTCATGCTGCTGCCACCTCACACTATATCATTGTGGCTACTCCTGCTGCTACTGATGCCACTTCAGACTATTATGTTCCACTCTGTGGGCTCGCTGCCACCTTCACACTATATCATGTGCCACTCTGTGGCTTTCCCGTTGCGCCACCACATTGGTGCCAACCTGTAGCTCTGCTGCTGCTTCTTTGTCGCCACCTCCACACTCTTATCATTGTGCCTCCTGATGCTGCTGCTGCACCACCCACACTATATAATTGTGCCACTCTGTGGCTTTCCTGTTGCTGCCACCATGTTGCTGCCCACTGTGGATCCTGCTGCTGATGCCAACTCCACAGTAAATAATTGTGCCACTCTGTGGCTATCCCTGTTGCTGCCACCATGTTGCTACAAGCTGTGGGCTCCTGCTGCTGCCGCCACCTCCACACTCTTATCATTGGCCACTTGTGGCCTACCATGTTTCCCACCTCCATAATTTGTCATTGTGCCACTCTGCAGCCTACTCATGCTGCTGCCAACTGACGCTGTCTCCCTGGAAACACCCTGTGATTTCTATTAATGTGTTTTCACCTCCACCACTCTATGACGTTGCCACTATGTTTGGTTTTCCCCTTCAATTCATCTGTCAGAAGGATGAAAAGCTTCAGGATTGATAGCCAAAAGCAGGAGTAGATAAGAACACAGAGGACATGCAAGTATCCCATTTGCTGCTAATCTCTTTTGGATCAACTCCTGTTTGTTTTTGGCTTTAGCAATACTGATGGATTATTGACCGATTGAAAGAGGACACTGACGCATGAAAAGAAGGGCAAAATGATCAGTGACGTCAATGCAAAATTACTGCCGACATCCTCTGCACTCTTTCGGGGGGCTTTCCACAATGTTGTAATCTATGGAATCATCTGATGTCAGTGTAAAAAGAGTGCACTTGATGGTATACTTGGCCTCAGCTCAGTCCTTTCGAGCTGGCACAGACGTTACCTTGTCAGGCTGCGTTCCCGCTTCGCTTATTTGGGGAAGTTGGCCTATGTAAGTACACATGGAAGTGAAGAGTGAAGCGATTCAAGAGCCGAGGCTGTCATGTGCGTGTCATACTAAAACACAGCATGGTTGAAGACCAAACCATGCTCCCTATGCATATTTAGCATGGCACAACATTCTACAACATCCTACAGGCTCTCTGCAGCCAGGAAAGCCTGTTTTTTAACGTGATTCGTTTGATTCGGTCGAATCCAAATTTTTTCGAAAAAATTCAGCGAATCGGGACGAAACGAAGCGCCATCTCTAGTCACCATAAACGAAAAATCCCTTGTGGCCTCCATTCTCCCAAATGTCTTCTCGTATACTACAGAATTGGTATTTCCCAAAACCCCTTACCATTTGTCTGAGAAAACTAAATGAGGGTGTAGGAAAGCTTTACAAGGCCACCTGTCTTCTGGACATCTAAACAAGTAGAAGCATGTACTAGAGAGTGACAAACAGCACTGCATGACAGTGGACTCAACAATGACCAGAGAAGACACAAAGTAACTTGAAAGATCTCATTACAGTTCTTTGGTGTCTGAAAGACACCTAATCAATCCCATAATAAAAAACAATGAAAGAACTGTCAGAATATTGATATTGATTTGTAAAGCGCTACGGAATTTGATGGCGCAATATAAATAAAGAGTATTATTATTATATGTTATTTTGGCATTTCTCATGAAAGGTGGAGTTCTAGTGGCACTTTCAATGGGGAATATGTATCGATCAGCATCAAACACTTTGATAAATCTGGTGCAGCATAAGGTCTCAAGCGCATGACTGTGTGCCAATCACAGCCTCTGCTGTTTTAATACAATCCACTTTTAACAATTGTATGGGAACTTTAGATGTATTTTAATGTCCAATACTTTGACGGGGTCATTGTTCTTTATTTGCAAAATGGAGAAATGTTCAGAATTTTTGGCCAGAATTATTTCATGGGCCAGTTTACAGAAGTTTCTACCGAAAGAAAATTTTATTAAGAAGACCGTTGAATAAGAATGACCACAATATAATTACATTTAACCTAAACAGTAAACTAAAAAATGGTTTATTCTGACACAATAGCCACCCGGCGTACCTGTCCCTTGTCTTTTATATAGCTAAGGGTAATGGACAAATGCCTAATTTCAAACAGTACTAATTAACTAAGTAACTTAGATGTTCCAAGACTATCCAAGAAAACCAAGTCAGTGAAGTAGGTGTAAGCACCTAAACTTCCTACTGAGGGCAGAATTGGTTGACTATATTGTGATGCAGAAGAGCTCTTGACAGAAAAAAAGTGTACATCTGGTAAAATGAAACAGCTCTTGTCATATTGGACAACTTTGCCTATTACCGTACTTTTTTTTTCCAATACGCAGTTTTAAATGCTATTCTAACAGAGATAGGCTTCCGCCTTGTTTCTTTTGGCTTCCTCTGAATCACAGAGAAGGCTTCATAAGTTGTATATGCCATTAAATAAAATATTTAGGCTCTGAGAAAGTATTGTGCGGGTTTATCTCAGGGTAGGACATAAAAAGTCCAAAACACAGTAATGAGTGCCACACTTTTGTTCACTGGTCATGCAAAATACACAAAGAAACCATGACCGGTTTTATGCCTTGACATTCACACCACCACATGTGGTGATATATGGTTGGTTCACTGGAGAAAACTGAGGAGCAACATGTCAAAGTATCCTTGTGTTAGGGTAGGATTAAGGACATCCTCTTTTAGTGTGGTATGCTGCTTTTCTAATCAATAAGTATGCGTGCACTCATAAGAAATTAATTCAGACAAATTGCTGAATTAAATCTCACTCTGCGATCATTGCCATGGCAAATCTGGACTCGCAAGCTTTATTTGGTTTCCAAAAACTATATAGAAATAGGAAAGAAGTAGAAGGGGCAGAGAATTCCCAGCTCATGTAGTTCTTGATGGATGGAGAACTCCTTGCTGTTACTTACTGACGTCATGTTGACATTCTTAGCTTAATTGTTTTCGTTATGATCACGAGGCCGGCGCCATCTTAAAATAAAGTCTCTGTTACAATGCTTTTAGGAAAATAGAAAAAGTAGAAATGACAGGATTGATCTATCAGCTAGGTTTACCTTAACAGTCCCCCTAAATCCTAGAATTTCTCGGCTATACTCTTAGTCTAGAAGGATCTACAGATCTGCCCATATGTGCATGTTCTCCTCTTCACCAGTTGGATGACAGCAGACACCCTGTTGGGTGGCCCCAAGTTAGTGGACTTTCACATATGGGAATCAAAATCTTACTTACCTCTCCCTACTCCAGGGGCGTTTCATATGCTTCAGGGGTGGTTGATCTCAGAGGGAATTTCCTTATGCAAATTTAGGAAACTGAGTAAGGGGTCTTTTGCTGTCTAACTACTGATACCCAGTGATACTTGGTGAACTTGAGAGGAGGGGGACCACATAACACGCAATAAGTACAAGAACAAACACAATCCCCATATCATCCCACTTAAAGGAAAACCCTTACAATCCCCCAACACAAAGTGAAGGATATAGCGTCACCTTGAGTTGTCTCTTGGGTTCTTGGACAGTCCTTCAATCTCTTCAAGGGACCCAATGGGCGATGTCATCGGGATGTATATGCGACAAGCCACTCCCACCATCTTACAGACTCTCCCTTCTCAGCAAGGGTAATGTCCAAAGTCATGCGGTTCTGGGAAGCATCGGATATAATTCACACAATCTCTGCTGATTACAATAAAAAACAGTTAACCCAATCACATCTTTGCTCATAGCTATCTGGGGAATAATGGACTTAGTCCTGCCATATCTGAGTGTGGGCCTTGAATCATCTGGGACCCCCCTTGGTGATCCCAGTTGTGGGGTATCTGTATAACGCACATTGCAATACCTTTTGGAGGCTGTAGTTTACAGCCAAATTTATGTGTCAAATCCACGTAGTTTGTACAGTGATTTTCACTGAACAAACTACGTGAGTCTTTTCGCTGAAATTACACTGTCAGTTGTGGGGTATAACGCACATTGCAATACCTTTTGGGGGCTCTAGTTTACAGCCAGATTTACGTGTCAAATCCACATAGTTTATACAGTGATTTTCGCTGAAATTACACTGTCAGTTGTGGGTTATCTGTATAACGCTCATTGCAATACCTTTTGGGGGCTCTATTTTATAACAAGATTTACTTGTGAAATCCACATAGTTTATACAGTGATTTTCACTGAAATTACACTGTCAGTTGTGGGGTATCTGTATAACGCACATTGCAATACCTATTGGGGGCTCTAGTTTACAGCCAGATTTACGTGTCAAATCCACATAGTTTATGCAGTGATTTTTGCTAAAATTACACTGTCAGTTGTGGGTTATCTGTATAACGCTTATTGCAATACCTTTTGGGGGCTCTATTTTATAACAAGATTTACGTTTGAAATTCACATAGTTTATACAGTGACTTTCGCTGAAATTACACTGTCAGTTGTGGGGTATCTGTATAACGCACATTGCAATACCTTTTGGGGGCTCTAGTTTACAGCCCGATTTACGTGTGAAATCCACATAGTTTATACAGTGTTTTTCGCTGAAATTACACTGTCAGTTGTGGGGTATAAGTATAACGCACATTGCAATACCTTTTGGGGGCTCTAGTTTACAGCCAGATTTACGTGTCAATTCAACGTAATTTATATAGTGATTTTTGCTGAAATTACAATATCAGTTGTGGGGTATCTGTATAATGCACATTGCAATACCTTTTGGGGGCTCTAGTTTACAGCCAGATTTACGTGTGAAATCCACATAGTTTATACTGTGATTTTCGCTGAAATTACACTGTCAGTTGTGGGGTATCTTTATAACGCACATTGCAATACCTTTTGAGGGCTATAGTTTACAGCCAGATTTACGTGTCAAATAAATAGTTTATACAGTGATTTTCGCTGAAATTACACTGTCAGTTGTGAATTCAACGTGGATCAACTCAGTATCATTTGTTAAATGCATACAATTCCCCCAATGCTAAGTGATGGTTGAAACACTACAACAATGCCTGTTAAAATATCTTCAGGAAGTAAAGGGCCTCCTTTCCGAGACTTTGCCCCTTATGGCCACTCCTCTGCATCAAGTGGACGTCCATAGCCATTGATGCTAAGGGGGAGTCTGAAAAATATGCAAATAAAGAAGGCATAATGATTGAAAATATTGCCTCTAGCTACATTATACTGTAAATATTTTCTCAGTGTGTGAAGCCAACCTAAACTATAAGTTGGGGGCAGACCACTTATCTACAGAACTCTGGACTATTCATCTAGCAGAGTATTTTGTTGGAGACATGATGCTGGACAACGGCAATTAATCTTTAAAGGTGTTGATGGTGTTCAGGTCAGGGTAGTCAAGTTAGGTGGTCACACCAACACACCCCATCCATGTCTTTAGGACTTACTCTCTGCGTTCGCACAACAGGTGAAACGAAACTGTAAAATATCTCAGATCCGGCCTACTTTCATTCAACGGGCAAAGGGATATAACATAAGGTCCTGAGGGATGAGATAGAGTTCCAGTGCATCAGCAAATGTGCTAACTTGCAGGGAAAGATGCGGATAATACACAATACTATCAATGGCTAAATGTCTGGCACGCCAATTGTAATATACACTCAGGCCACTTATTAGGTCCACATGCTAGTAAGGGTGGACCCTCCTTGTGCCTTCGAACGCTCCAATTTTGTGGCATAGATTCAACAAGTGCGGAAGCATTGCTCATTGGTCATAGTGACATGATGGCATTCACACAGTTGCGCCAGATTGTGGGCTGAATCATGATGCGAATATCCCGCGTACTGTGCGTTCAGAGTGCTCTGGCCACCTTTGTGTAACGGGTGGCGATTTGAGTCACCGTGCCTTTTATCAGCTGCACCCAGTCTGACCATTGTCCTCTGAAATCTGGCATCAACAAGGATTTCGCACCGAATGCCACTCCTGGGATGTTTTCTTTTTGGAACCCTCTCTGTAAACCTAGGATGGTTATGCGGGAAATCCAGCCTTCTGGACAAACACAACCAGCACGTTCAAAGGCACTCAAATCACTTTTTCCCCATATGATGCTCGGTTTGACTGCAGGAGCCTGTTTGACCATGTTACCATGCCTAAATGCACGAGTTGCGCTATGTGCTTGGTGCTTAGAACTAAGGTGTTACGAGCAGTGGACAGGTTGTACCTAATAAAGTGGCGGTGATACTTCTTTACTTTACTGTGGGTACGCCACAGTAGTACTACTCTATCCTTCGGGGCACAGCAAATAATATTATCGTGTATGCATGGGTATATATTACAGCACATATCTACACTGTAATGATGAGCACTGCACAGTACAACCATCTTATCCTTTATGGGTTAACCAACAATTTGATTGTTGCCATTTGTGCTTGCATGAGCTCATCGGCCATGGAAACTCGCATTAATCAAGGGCCATTTTTGCACTGATGTTCATGTTCTGCTTCCTGTGTTTATAATACCACTCAAAATGCCTCCTGGGGCGGTTATTAGGCTCTTTGTATCACGATTTCATTCTTAATTTTAGATTTTAGATAGTTCAACGACTCACTTTGTGGTAGCTGCAAGGTGCCACACTTGAAGGCGTGCCCATCCTCTAATGTCTAAAAAGTTTGTCTTGATTTTAAAACCTATTATTTTGGCATCCCACATGCCCCATAGAAGTGATGGGTGTAGACATATGTATAAAGGGTATCCGCAAAGACAAAATTTCTTTCAAATAACCGGGATGGAAACATAACAAATCCCAATTATGTTATTAACAAAGATGACAGCATTTCAAAGATTAACCCGTCTCTTTCAGATGGACACTGACTCCTGTTAAGGCGGGGAGGGGGTAGAAACCAGAAAACTTCCGTCCAGTCGCACGAATCGGAGGCCGCTACAAGAACGATAAGTGTATTGATCTGAGGGGGGGGGGGGGGGGGGGGGGGGGGGGGCATAACGAGCTGAGTGCGTGTTTAATTGGATACACAGGATAGCAACGCGTCATTAGGGATTTTATACCATCTGATCTGTCTCATTTTCTCTTTTACTATGTGATATTATATGTGATATTACCATAATACTCTAAGCACATTGTCAGCACGCAGCATTTCATAGCACAGAGGAATCATGAAGCTGCTCACATAGTGCTTGCTGAAACTGCTGAGTAAAAATTTAATCACTACCATTATCATGTTAGCATCACTAGAGGATTAAGATTTGAGGGCTATCTTTCACGTATGAACCCCATAAAAGCCTTTAGTCTGTCTTGAGCAATTCTTTACCATCATTGTGGGTATCCCAACAAAGACAAGTTTCTTATATGTACTCAGGATATACAATAACCCATCTTAGTTCCTGTTATTAACAAAAATCAGTATTTCACAGGTATGAGTACAAACCTGTATCTGATCTCATGCTGTGCACAATTTCAGTTGGCACTTAGACCCGCCCCTGTAAATCTGATAAGTCAGGGATTACATCTTTGGAATCCTGTGTGACGCCGTGCTGCTGAATGTCGTTCTGCTCTGGAGAGCCTGTAGCCACACCCCCTGCACGGAGCTCCACAGACACATTGATTAACTTCCTGCCAGCACATGTGAGTAGAAGGAAGCTTGCAAACACAGGAAATACGTATCAAGGGAAGGGGAAGAAGGAGCCAGGCACATATCTGTGACACACAGATGTAGCAGAGAACTGTGGGAGGATAACATAACGGTCGTATGCATTCGGTGTAAAAGGTATCTCATGCCACCTCGGATCTGTCTCACTCTTCCTCTATGTGTCCGGGTGTTAGTACAATGTTGAAGTCAGATGAAAGTGTATATAACCCTGTCCCGTTCATCTACCCAACTTGTCACCCGAAACTACAAAGATGGATCCTAATGTGTTCGTTAGAAAGGTCCCCGCCACATGACCATCCTAGGGAGTGATAGGAGGTAAAACAGCAATCAAAACTGAGTAAATTGTAAAGTAGGGCTCTAAAACTTAATTTTTCTGTGTAACCTCACTAGGGGGTTGAGATTGTGAGAATTTTCTTTTGTGGAAGAACCTTTTAAGCCTGCCATGGACTGCGGTGTTTGATTGGGCTTTACAGCAAGTGGTGGGTTCAACTTAGTTCTGTACTCTCCCATGTTTTCTTTAGACTACTATTTCCCCTTTGGCAATCATGATCTCCACCATGGATAGAGGTTCATGCCAGATTGGAAGGTTAAGGGATTTTCAGGTTGCGGTCCACGTGTGTGGACTATCATTACTGGTGTAAATTCAGTATGATTCCTTAGGCTATGGAGCATAGACCCGTTACGCTTGCTTGTATTACAGTGACAATGGGGACCTATTCGTGGTCAGAGGATGTTCATTTTAAATGGATTACTGCAAACAGTATATTCAGTACTGTTATGGCACTTAAAGGAAGTAGATCTAATGGGAGATTCCTCCTGCTTGCTTTGCATAATCTTTCTGTATTAACAATCTGAACCTAACTTAACTGTTAAAAACTTATTTAGTAATATGTAATTTAAGAGAGATCCTGGGGCATGGAGCAGTTAGCTCGCAGTCCCCGACCAGGCTAGTAACACGCTCATTTCCCCCAGAAGAGGCCATTCAGTGGCCGAAACTAGTGTCGGGGTAGGTCTTCCTTTCCTTTGGCCGTGCTCGGTATAATTTTATTAAACATGTTCACTTGAGGTGTCGGTATATCCACTATACCACTGGTCACTACAAGGGTATATGGTTTGTTTTTAGTACATGACCTATTGGGATTTTTTGTAGCGTCTACATTTGATTTGGGAGGAATCTGGCCTCAATAACACTGGACTCCCTGCAGGGTGCAGGGTTACTATTACTAGATACTATGTTCTGGTTTTAGGCATTTACTTTGTGACATTTATAGGTCTATACTTTATTATTAGAGGATGCTAGTGGAAGCCTTATACTTCAACTTCTAATTTTGCGTTTGGTCTCTTAGTACCCACTCTAGTAGCTCTGCGGTTATAAAATCAGTTGTTTAACTAGATAGATTAGGTTTCAGGATTATTAAATACAGATTTGGGCAGAAGCAGGAGAATGCTAACACCAGTCGAGTTCTGCTGGTTAGATTCCTCATGTTAGGTTGCCAAGAAGCCATAGACAAAAAATACCACTAAGTCAGCTAGTTACATTTTTTATCAGTCACCAGTAGTTATTGATAAAGATATGTCAAACACTAGTGTTCAATGGCAATGTGTCTACCAGCTACTATGAGGTTACAAGGCCAGGGTGTTGGATGTTTATTCTAAGGGACGGGAAACGTCGGCACTTTGCATTGTGAGAAAACGAATTATCTGATGCATGATAGGCGAGATCTCTAGCAACCTAAGTGTGTTGATAATTCCTTGTCATGACAGCCCTAATTAAACAGTTAATATTCTTTATCCCTGTGTTTTCAGGGAGGAAGATGTGAAAGATTATCACAAGTGTCAATCTATCTTAGGCCTAAGGCAAAGTTAGGAATTCTTTAGTTTGCATCGGTCATAATGACACAAAAATAAAGTCACAGTTGTAATCTACCAAACTTTCTTCCCATTCCACTACAACTTGCCCCATCACAGTAAGAGACAGTATGGATGCATCCATCTTAAGCGAAATTTTTAATATCTTATAAGGTGAAGTCATGAAATCAGTAATATATGCCAAAAATGTTTTCCAACATGTTATCAATGACGCATAAACAGAAGGTAGTTATACAAGGGTCACTGTAATTGCGTTATTTGGAGTGCTTGTCAATCAAGTATCTTATTTTCTTTATCTAACTTGGTGCTTAAAACAAACCCAAGATTGATGGGGAGACAACAGGGGCTCATTGTGGAATGCAAAAGGTACAAGATAAAATAAAGACTATCCCTCGGGTAGGTAAGCACAAATACATAAACATGTGTAGAAAATGTATTCCCTTTTTTTATTTGGGTGGAAGGAATTATAGGCGAATTTCATTTGATCTGCACTTTAGGGTTATGCGAAATATCTGTTATGTTGAGCAAACATCTGAAGCAGGTACAAGTTGGCAAAAGGTTTGCAAGCCTCTGTCCTACAGTGGTGCAGTTTTGGAATTTCTTTTACCCACTAATTTACATGTGTAAAACAAAGTGCCACTGTTGTAGCATTGTTCCACAAAACATAGTTCGAAATCGATTCTACCTTTGTGATTTGTGTACTGAAGAAAGCATTGAAAAGTCAGCCATTGGTGATCCAGAAAACAATGAAGAATTTCTGTAATGAAAATAACAAACGTTCATACTGACAAGAAACATCATAATGATTTTGGTAATACAGGTGTTTCTTTATGATAGCAAAACAGATCTTAAACAAACCATATCTTATTACTACAAATTGTCGTACCCCCATCACAGCACTCCGGTGAGAATAGAGGGGAAGCGTGCATTGACACGCCACCACTCCTGTTCACTTCTTTAGAACTATGAATACAGTCCCACTAGTTTCAAAGAAAAGGTGGATGTGCTATTACTCATGTGGACAAATGACAAGTTATGTAAAAAAAAAAAATCAATAAAACAGTTATAAACTTAAAAAAAAAAAACATTAGTTGTTTTTAAAAACATTCAATAAAAAATGTGCAAAAAAAATTCGGAGGGGAGGTTCTATATATAAATAGAAAATTATTGTCTGTGTGATCATGCCTACCTGATGGGGATAGCAGGTGAGCCTGATCAGTTTTGTTTGTACCTTTATGTCCGTTGCAAGGATTTCATTTGATCTTGTATTCCGTGGGAGTTGCCGGTCTAAATTTTTCTTAAATCTTCTACAGGGGTTGTGGCTACAAGCCGAGGAGGGCCTGTGTATCACAACCCCCCCACACTGTAGAGATTTAAGGAAGAGATTTAGACCGGCAACTCCACGGTCAGATCACTGAAAGTCCTTTATCCACGGACACTAAAAACGGTAAACAACCAACGATACAGGACTGGAAAACGATCAATTTGATTGCTTTGGGAGCCTTATGGGACTCAATAAGCCTCTTACCATGGATCAACATATCTCTAAATGCGTCATTGGATTTCTTTTCCATTCCGTATGAGGGTCATTTACATTTTGATTGTTTTTTTGACAAAAGGAACTCCATGTACTATTATATCATGGAGACGCTGGTTAAATGTCTTTTGAATCTATTAGTACGGGGGTACTAAAGTGATCAATAGGAAATTGCAACCCTTATCCCGAGGAAGGAAAAAGAGGTAAATGCTTGTTTTTATCTGACATTTTTGTGAACATTTGTGAAAGTCATTGGATAATTTCTAGCATAGTGGGAATGTTTTAAAAATTAATATTGCATACATCACATGGGAGACAGTTGGTTACTGGTTCACAAAATTTTTTTTGCAATAGGTTGACAGGTTCCCCGAAATCTGTATGGTAAATAAGTATGATTGATATGTAGGTAAATGAATATTATCCAGGGGGAAATTGGGGACTGTACGTGTGAAACGCTTTTGGTCTTCAGTGGTGCAAGAGCACCATGCAAATTTTGTCTAATGGTAAGACAAATGAGCCGTTAAGTAGTATTTAAACAGTATCAGATGAGGTCACCTTAGCATACATTTGGGAGGGTAGCCACTAAGTTACCAGCTACAACCCCCAGTGAAATCCTAGCCTGGGTGTTTGAATGAGGAGGGATCAGTCGGTAGGTAAGGTGACCATTACCTTCTCACCCGCAGGTTACATTTCCTGTGGTCAATAGGTACTATCCCTTTGATATCTGAGAAAGATTTCATGCAAAGTTTTCCTTTTGAAGAAGAAAACTGTCTCTAGAGCACAAAAACATGCACAATAAAGCTCTAAAAAATTTAGTGTATTTTATAGACGAGCCCAAACTTCCAATTACCCCGACAAGAAGGATACCACAACAAAAAAAACTAACTTTAAGAAGAACTGGGGTTTACAAATAAGTGCATGAAAATGCTCAGTTCTTTGTAACAAAGGCACAGCTGCAAAGATTTCTTCCCAGAAGCTTTTGTATCCAATTGTTGCGCTCCAATCGATCACTTATGGAGGAAATGAAGCTTAAAAAGATTTTAAGACACCATATTTTAATCTCAGTTGCCATCTGAACAGCAGACCCAATCAAATTGCATGCCCTAGTGCATCTAGAGTACCTGCTGCGGGATACATTAGAGCTACAAGCTTTTAAATATGTTAAAGTGATACGATATTAAGCTGAAAAAAATACTCAGCAGACAACTTTAGCAGAAGGATTTGATCACTAAATGAGGACTTAGAACATGTTAAAGAGTAAGCAATATGGAGATGTAAAAATATCCTGAACTTGTTTGCTTTTAAGATAAGATTATTTCAAACATATTTTGTAAATATCATAATACATAGAAAAGAGAAACTGAGAGCAGTCTTAAGACTGGTCCCACATTTCATTGAGCCATGTCTTCGAAAATATGAAGCGATTGGCACTTACTCATGTGTTCCTAGCACATGACACTGGAAGAAATGAAGCTTGGGCGTCATTTATCTGTACTCGGGAACATTTTGTTTGCTATGTGGGTTTTGTGGACTGGTGTGATTATCTTTTCTAGGCAGCAGAAGTTATGGGTTGTTTCTTTTAAAAAAAGTAAACACAAAAGTTTCAAATTCTTCGCACACTATTCAAAATCTGGCTTACGACTACTAGGGGCTCAGGAATCTATTGTACCAAAGTTACAGGTTTTATGCTCTGGTGACTTTTAATCAGTCCAACTTGGATTCTAAAGATGTATCAGTCGCAACATTGAAAACGTCTGGAAAGGTTTGCACTTTGGTGAGGTAGTGAAAAAGTCTCAAAATTTTGGTGCAATAGTAAATGCCACAAAAAAGTCAAAACAAGGGAGAGGAAATGAAAAAAAATGCTTTTATGTTACAGTTCCACGATCTTGTGAAGCACTATCCATTAATTTGAGCCTCAATACTCATCAAGGATAAAGATATTCACAATCCCAGAATTGCAAGAGTATAAGGGAGGAAGACTCTGTTTCTTCATCTGTATCTTGGTTTTAAAAGAACCAAAGGAATTTCAAACAGCTCACCTACTCACGAGTTTGTGCCAGGAGTGCTTCCACGAAAAAATACTTGGTAATGCATTATTAGAGACTGCTAATTCTCATAACTTTTGAGAAACATTAAAGAATTGACCGTTTTAAAGATTTCGTGGCGGGAGCTAAACTACAGTTGAACTTGCATCCTGTTTAACTTAGTCCCCGATATTCTTCATGTAGAAAAATTTAAGATTATATTATTCTTAAGATTAGATGATATTATGGACAAGCGCCAGGTTCAGTGGCTTCCACCCAATGCACATACTATGGCTTGAGGCCTAGGAGACCCAAAACAAGTTATGCTATTTGGTGTACTGTGTTAAAAAGCAAAGTTATGAATGCAACAGGCACAGAGATCCGGAACGGACTGGACATGTTGGTCTTTCAAGAATTATCTTCTTTTTAAGGCTGGGGCCACGAAAAGGGACGCGGTGAGCATTTGTTACATTTGTATCCACAGTGATCCAGTGCTAGGGTCTCATGTCTCCCGCATTTGGAACTTACCCCCCATGGATTTAAGACAAGAAATTCCCCCAAGAAGACCATCAATGGGCATATAATAAGGCAAGGGGACTCCTGAAGAATCTGATTATTATAAACAAAGAAATAAGAAGCTGGCTGCAGGGTGAATCATACTATGTTCAACAATCAAGAGTGTCAGATATTTAGAAGGTTGTCAAAGAACTGGAATATATTCAGATCATATATACAATTTTCAAGAGAAGACCACGACAAGTTGTAGACGGGCTCGAAACTGAAAGATTGTTTGTCCAGCAGCATTCCCCTTGTCCAGGAAGGACGAGACTGGAAGGGGCATTTAGATTAAAGAAATCCTTCTCCTGAGGAGATTGTTGAATGTAATGTGCCCTTTTATGCAACACAAATACTTGTCAACCCGAGTAAACAGCGTTAGGTTCCCTTTTGTAGTTTCTTAAACTGTAAAACAGAAATTGAATTATGCTCCTGGTCTTTCGGGCCGAAAAGTTAAGTGCAACAAACTACCCAGAAGAGCATTCAACAAAATGTATCAGCATTAATAAGCCATTACTTTCCATCAGGGGTATATGGACACTTTCATCTATAGCCACAACACTTCAAATTGTCTGTGGAGGATGCAGGAAGCGAATAGATTTATGATTTGGGAGCCTCTCGCCAACAGTGATCCCCAGCCATGTTCCACCTGCTAGGGAAGTGTGTCTTCCAGCGTGCCCCTGTTACTCCCTCCCTTTTCATCCCTTTAAAGGAAATCTACCATTTTAAATGGGTCATTATGACCTAAATTACGTTACACAGCGCTAGGTAAGCGATGCTGGGGTGTGTGATATGGCATGGAAATCTGCAGTTCAATTGAAAGAGACTTATCACTAGCATATGACCCCATTCGGCCCTTCGGGCTTTGGCAAGGGGTACTGGCGACTTGTTACCGATCATAATTAATGCAAACGCTGCGTGCTGAAACTTCCCCCCCCTCGTCCCTAGCTCAATCCCGAGAGCGGTAATCGGGGACATATGACTATGATTAATGGATTTTTCATCAAACTGAGGATCCGTGCCATATCCGACCATCCAGCACGGTTACGAGCTCTGTGTAATAGTATGTTAGGTCAGCAATGACCATTTAAAATGGTAGATTTCATTAAAGTCTCATTGGCCCCTCTTTTACACTGGTCACGCCCCGTACTGCACGGGTGTCCAATACAAGGACTGGGTGTAAATCCGGCCGCTTTTTAGTGCAGGGCAACAGCAATAAGTAAATTCTGCTCCCCTGAAACAGCAGCTGTCCTTTTTTCTCCAGTGTGTGCCCACTGCTACACTCTGACGCTAAAGCAGCACACGTGATGTAATGAATCATCACATGTTTCGTGATCAGAGCCCGCACGTGAGGAGCCCATAGAGCAAAGAAGAGGCCAGCTGCTGCTTTGTGCGCGAGGCACGTGTTTGTTTTTGTCAACTTGGAGAGAGAAGAACCAACTGGGTAGCACTAATGGTTTAGGCTAATGGGGGCATGAAAGCACTGGGCTATGGAGGCACAGGACACAGCGGCTTTGAGGGGCAGTGGGGGACCACAGGGGCACGGAAGCATTGAGGCAGCATTGGCGGCATGGGGGAAAAGTGTGGCTTATGAGGAGTAGGAGGTGAGGGGCACTGTGGCTACTGGGGTGCTTTGTGGTTGCTACGGGAACATGGGGTGGCGGGCACTGTGGCTGCGGGACAGGACAAGTGGGCGCCTGTGTGGTGGGGAGGCGTGCACCTCGGGGCCTTTGGTGTTGGAGGCACTTTTTGTGTTGCTGGGGAGGGTAATACAGCCATGTGTTTTTTACGGATTCTGCAGGTTGTTATGGTCACTTAACACTGTAATGTATCTCTAGCATTAGTTATCTGTTAGCTCACTGTTTATTTGTCGTTCGGTTGCCATTTGGTGCAGGCTATCATTATCTTCCCGCATCTTTATTTACCATTATGTAGCTCTGTGTCTAATGGGCAGAGGAGTTCCTATGAGCCTGTGTTACCATGAGACTACTCTCATCCTATCTATTTTATGTTGCAAGCTGTGGTTCGCTGGGTGGTAGATAGGGACATTATATAAAAGTAGCAACATTTTGAAAGGGCTTATAACCTTGAGGAAGTGTGGCTTTCGCACCAATGCATGGGCGCCTCCAGCCCAAGTCACGGTTGGATCAGTTGCCTGCCTCGCAAGGTCTTTTTCATTGATCAATTCGCTTGGCTCCTGTATCTAGTTCTATAGCTCGGCCTATTGGCCAGGTCTCTGACCTTGCATAGGTTACACCCTATATAGGATGTTATATCCGTGATCCGTAGTTGGTTCTGATGAATTTTAAAGCTCGCTTGAGACGGGTCAGGTGGATATTGTTTAAAAAAAATGATCTGTTTTGCCAGATACACAGGGGAAATAGCATCTATACAGCATATTTTCCTGTGTTGGATGCTTACTACATCACGGCCACTTTATAGCGGTACACCTGTCAACTGCTCGTTAACAACTTAATTTCTAATCACGCCAATCATATGGCGGCACTCAGGCATTTAGGCAGTAGACATGGTCAGACAATCTCCTGCAGGTTCAAACCGCAGCATCAGTAGGGAAGAGAAGAAGGTGTATCTGAGTGCCTTGTTTGAACGTGGCATGTTGTTGTTGCCAGAAAGGGCTTGAGTTGAGTATTTTCAAGAAGATGTTGATGACTGGGATTTTTAACGAACAACCATTCTAGGTTTACAGAGAATGGTACGGAAAAAGAAAAAACATCAAGTGAGCGGCAGTTCTGTGGGCGGAACATGCCTTTGGTTGAGACAGAGGTCAGAGCGACGAATGGGCATGGTTGAGCTGATAGAAGGCAACCAGTGACTCAAAGCACCACCGTTTACAACCAAGGTAGGGAAGAAGAGGATATCTGACACGCACAGTAGTCGAACTTTGAGGCAGAGGCTACAGAGCAGAAGGACCAGACCGGGGCCACTCATTTCAGCTAAGGAACAGGAAACTGGGGCATACAATTTGCACAGAGCTCATCGACATTGGACGAGTGATTATTGGAAAAACGTTTGCTGGGTTGATGAGTCTCGATTTCTGCTGCGACATTGGATGGTAGGCTCAGAATTGTGCGTCAACACATGAAAGCATGGATCCATCTGCGCTTGTATCAACGGTTCGGCTGGTGGGGTGGTGTCATGGTGTGGGGAATATTTTATTGGCACTCTTTGGGCCCTTCGGTACCAAGTTGAGCATGTTGCAACTGCACAGAGGACTACGAGTATTGTTGCTGACCATGTCCATCCCTTTATGACCACAATTACCCAAACTAGATGGCATACTTTCCAGAGGATAATGCGCCATGTCATAAAGTGGGATATTTCAGACGGTTCCTTAAGCACATGACAATGAGTTCACTGTAATCAAAATTGGCCTCCACAGTCACAAGATTTTATCCAATTAGAGCATCTTTGGATGGTGCGAAAAGGGGAGTCCACATCATGGATGTGCAGCCGACCAATCTGCGGCAACTGTGTGATGCCATCATGTCAATATGGAACTCAGAAGTGCCCTTAATCATGCCACAAAGACATTGAGCAGTTGAAGGCAAAAAGGGGTCCAAGCCATTACTAGCATGGTTTACCTATAAAGTGGCCGGTTGAGTGATATGGTGATACTATTGCATTCAACTGACCTGCAACTACCAGACTGTTTCATTTGTAGGCTAAGTAGAGTCCAGTGGTATGTACAGGTACCCACTGTTTATGTTTTTGCTGGGTTGCTATTTGTACTTTTAGTACTATTTAGAACGTATATGTATCGTGTTTTGCTTCACTATTCGATACGAAATTAGAACATAGATGGTTCCTTTTATGACCTTTTGTCTGCAAATATAGCACACTCTTTTTTTGTATACGATAATGTAAATCTCCACAGGTCATCAGCCAGGGGCGATTAGACAAAACTGGCTGGAAACTATTTCCTACATATGTACTACGACATCAAGCTTCTTGGGAATAAAGATGACTTCCCTTCTGGCCTACTTTCAATCGGCGTTTAGGACCTTCCAAGGTCTGACAATGGCTATTGTGTACATTTGTATGGAGCAGGAAAACAGACGTAAAAGGATTTCAGGGGTGAAGGTCCTTCTGAGTTAAAATTTGTGGGGTGGTTTGGGTGGTCATGGGCCCTGAGAAGGTTTGGGCCCTCGCCTCAAATGCCTATATATAATCCTACATGGTCAAAAAGTTGTGAATTTTCAGCAGCTAACCCACAATGATTCCATATAAAACAAATCCCATCCCGTGCTGGGTAAAAACCAAAGAGACTTGTGCTGCTGATGTTAAAGGGAAAACTACCAGTTGGGTGTAGTGAATTAAGCGATAACTATAATGTCTATCACCATCTTTCCAAGTCCCGGAAAACATCTTCATAAGCTGACAGGTGGGGTTCCAATAAAAAAAAGAACTTAAAAATATGCTAATTATCCTCAGACGTTCTGTGACGTACTTCCCTAACTCCCCGCGTGGAGAGCCCGGTGATATACTATAATTTATGCTCGCTCCTGGGTGACATCACTGGGATCCAGCAGGAGAAAGGAGGTAAATATGGCCACAGGAATGCTGGCATGTCATAGCTTAAGAGGATGTTTCCGGTATCAAGGAGAATGCACCAACAGGTAAGCAGTATAGTTAGTTCCTTTATAATGCTAGTAGCCAAGTCTGATTGTTATGCAAGTTTCTAGGTTTGAATCAATGTGATCAGTGGGTGTGGGGGTCTGAATTCTGGAACCCACATGATAACAAGAGTGAAGGTCTGATCTCCTAATTATGGAGTGGCAGGTGGTTGAGTGTGTGTCCGCCGCTCTATTCAGTACTATGGGAACATTGGAAATTATATGATTGTTCTATGCCCAGCATATCTCCAAAATACCTATTGGAGCGAAGAATGCAGCTTGACTGCGCGCCATCAAGAGAGTGACAAAGGGACCCCATTCCTTGTGACCACTTGCACCCCTAATTATATTGACTACATCGTCATATGATAAAAATCAAACTGGGACCCCCCTTAATCCCCAATATGTCAATTTATGCTGCATATTTTAAGAGTTTATGTAATAATATAATGTTTCTAGGCACCTGAGAGTTTGAGTATCCTCTATTGAGCTGGGGGTTAATGTCAGAGCTCGTACACCATACCTTCAATATCCAAAAAGGAAAGCTAAGAGAAGACCGATTAGCAAGAATTATTCTATATTTATTACACAGCAACCATGTTAGGAATAAAAAAAATAATGTATTGTTGGTCTGTATATGCCATTGATTCATGTGCCAGACCCCATGCGCTGGAAGCATTGGTAAATTAGACAAGCTTTTAGTTAAAAATTTTCCCTTAATTCAAAAAGAAATATTTTTCCTTGTTCACTGATTAAACACAATTGTCTTTTCATAACATAAACAGGTTTTGTTTGTTTGGATAATCTGACTGTAATCCTAATGGGTTTAATCCCTGCAATTAAAACTTCCTTCTGCAGTGATCCAGGGAGACCTCAGTGACAGTGATGTGGCTGTTGACACAGCTCTCTCCCAGACATTGAAAGATCAAGGTCTCAGAATCCATATCAGTATCGCCATCAGGGTGGCTAATGCCCTTAATGGGCCAAATCTCTTTCTATCAACAGCTGCTGGTGCATTTATTTTAGGACGAGTGGTACTTTACTTCTTGTTAGAAAAGCAATTATAGGCTTCTTACACATTGTTTAGATTTCATTTACAGTACAGTCTCACAGCACTCTGGACCGTGAGTTACCCACACATTGTTTTATTAGATGTCTGGGAATCCCAAGGAAGTAACCAGTAAGACAATGTTTGTGGGGGAAGGAGGGGGCAAGAGAAGGGAAACGACCCTCTGAGAACTTTAAGATGTCAAACCAAAGAGTTATCATGTGTAAGGTGACTTCTGACTGCTCATAATACATCACGCCAGTTAAACTCAACTACAGTATATAAAAACTAAATCAAGCAAATGATGTCATGCTGCTATATTATAAAAATGGTCTTCCACTTCCAGATACTGCTCAATTTAAGTATTGGACAAGTAAAGCATTTATTTAAATACCTTGTTTTAGCTAAGGGCCTTAGCCCCCCCAGTTTTTGAGATAGCTAGACTTCTTTTTTAAATGTTGTGGTTATGAGTGCTTTAGTGAGGCTTTTGGGCATTGCGGTACCTTATAACTTATTGACTCTTTCTGGAGAGAATGAAAAAAAAACACACAAAGGGTCAGTAAAACTTCTCTTCTTATTTTATCAGTTTTTTAGCAGTTACTGTGCAGACTACACAGAGATAAGGTATAATCGAGATTTGCCTGCTGTTTGTCATATTTATAAAACAGCAATTTTGCACTTTTTAGGTCTTTTTCACTGGTTCATTGCATGGGATAGCTAATGTGTAACAATATAGACACATACAATTGTTAAAATTTTTAATACATAGCACTTTTTTGGGGGAGGGAGGAGGTGAGGAGGTAATGCTTCATTTACAATTTATTTGCCTCCTTACTTAGCCAGGCCTTGGGTCTATTTAGTCACTTGGCTGCAATATAACAACACTGGAAACCTACAAAGCAATTGTTCAGTGCCGATGTATTAACCCCAAGCCTATTTCAGCCTATGTCTAAGATCACTAGCAGTATAATTACTTCATAATATGGTAAGAGCGATCAGACCACTAAGGGTCTCTTAAGGAGGTTTCTAAAAAAAAAAGAAGTTCAAAACAATAAAAATCAAATATAAAAACATATCAAAAGGCCATACAGTACGCAAAAAGGCAGCAATAAAAGCATAATCTCATCCGGCAAAAAGTGGACTGTACAGGCCTGTACGCTGTAGTATGAAAAAGTTATTGGTGTCAGAAACATGGCGAAATTAACAAATGATTTTTTTAAATTCTTTAAAATATTACTAATACCATATAAATATGGGATCCCCGTGATCGTACCAACCCTAGGAATAAAGGTAGGTGTCATTTTTAAATTAAAGTGAAAGGAAAAATTCAAAGCCCACAAGAAAATGTTGCAAATCTGTATATTATGAATTTTTACATTTGAAATTTTTTCCTGCTTCCCAGTACATGCCATGGAATATTAAAGGGGTATTCCAGGAATATAACCGTTATACAAAAACCCATAATGCTATAAATAAAAGAATACAACAAAACTCAATCACATTAATCACAAAACAGGGTTTGTTACACAGAAGCAAGTCCACATACAGCTGTACATGGAAAAATTTAAAATGTTTAATTTTTGAAGGTGGGGAGCAAAAAACAGAAACAAAAACCCCAAAAAGGGCCAAATCGTTAAAGAAAATCTATCATCAAGAGCCTTTTGGGCTTTCCAAGTCCCCATAAAGAATAGTGTACATATTGCCAAAGGTTTTTTTAGTAAAACTGTCTTAAAAAAAAAAGATAAGTTAGATGAGGTTAACCTTTCTGTATGCAGAGCTGTGTCCCTAGTACCATGGGAGTGGCCAGTGAGGAGTGGGGCAGACTATTATAACATCCTGAAAGCGGACAGGGGGGGAGGAGGACATGGGGGACATGGGAGATTTTTTTAAATCAAAATTGATGCATGACGAAGCGGTTCCCAAAGGGCCACTCCCATGGGACTAGGGACACAGCTCTGCACACAGAAATGTAAACTTTAAGCTAACTGATCTTTTTTTGGAAAAAAGCCAGTAATAAAAATCTTGGCAATGGGTACACTAATCTCTATGGTGACATGAAGGAGCCAGAAAAGGGCTCCTGATGACAGGTTCCCTTTAAAAAAAGTCAACCAGCCGTTTTGACCATGCAAGTTTGCGGGCACCTTTAGGGAGCAGTCCAGGCAACTGTGTAACCATACATTTGTGTGGGGTGTTAGTGGGCAGAGGGACTGTTAAAATTCATTTATAATCCTGAACTTGGAGCACTCTGGTGTGTAATCCATGTGAGATTCTTCAATAAAACTGCTTCTGCTTGAGTAAGAGCAGTAGGAGGCTTTGGTTATATATTACAGCACAGAGGAGGAGTTGCCGAGCCGTATGAATGCAAAATTAAAAACACACAGCAGTTGAGAACTCCCCGGGCTCAAGCTACACTTTTACACTACCGCTCAAAATTTTAGGGTCACCCAGCAATTTTATATTTTCCATAAAACGCATACCTTTTATTTTTCAAATGAGAAGCAAAATGAATAGAAAATATAGTCCAGGTATTATTTTTCATTTGAAATAATAGTCTATGTATAACCAAGGCTGTCATAGTAACAGATCTTCGCTCCCCGTAATGTCATCGGGGAGAGAAGATCTGTTTCCATGACGGCTCTAAGCCAATATGGTGGAGCCCATGCGCCGCCAGGTTCTAGCACCAATCAGCGGTTTGCCAGTGGGTGTTTGCTGCAATATGCAGCAAATACCCATTTGTATGGAGAGGGCTCTGTGTGATGTACTAATAAATCACATGTCAGTAAGGGATTAGAAGAAAAAAATAAATAAACGAAAACATGAATTTATGTAGACGGGGTAAAGAACGTCATATAAACATAACAAAACTTCAGCTGAACACACCATTTTTGGTGGGACTAATTGACTATTGTACAAGTATGATGTTAGATTAAGTTAACATTGTTTCATCACAAAACCCATAAACAAACAGACAGGCTGGAAAATGCAGTGTAAAAGGGCCACTAAGTGCTGTGCCATGTAGCATGTCAAAATAATTGTTCTAGTTAGCAACGCTACTTTTGGGTTACAAACGCCTCAAAGATTAGAAAAAAACTCCATCAGTAGCTTCATGATAGGTTTACTGCAGAGGGATCTGATGATTTTGGCAAATTTACCGATAAGTTTAGCCTATTGTAAGTCTGCAATGTCTGCACAATGACCAAAAACATTTCCATTCAAATGCCATAAACAGTTGTATTGGGTAGCAGCAGTTTTGGTTGTTGTTTGACACGTTAATTTTATTTGTACATCAGAGTTTGCTTGTTCCATGGCAAACCTGCCCTGTCTGTCTAAATCTCGTATGCTACACATGGTAACTTAAAAAAAATTCTAGTTTTACAAAAGTTGATAATTATGTAAAGATAAGTCATTTTGTGAAATCTTTATTGGTTCTTTCCATTGTCAGGTATTCAAATAATAGCTGCTTCCTTTACTGGCAACAACCATTCTATTATTGATAAGTTAGGAAAGGATCATATTTTTAATATTGCTCAAACAATTAATAACTATAGAGGCAATTAACAAGCTCCAAACATTCTATAAAATAAAACAATGATTAATTAATATTATAAATAGAATAACAATGTTTTGGATTCTGTGCAGCACCTCACTTCACATCCACAAGACATATAAGTAAACATTCATTCTGTCATAGATTCTATTAGTACACACCCATTTTTTTAGGAGTAAAACATGAGACTTTGAAGGGTTCATTGAGTCTAAGAAGGTTGGACGATGCATTGGATCAATTAATTGGTCATTTCCTGCTCTGTTAAAGTCAGATGGCTAGAAAGGTCAACCATGTGAGCATTTATCTCATAGGGTCACACAGAAGTTGCTTTAAGGGTAAATACAATGGCTTTTACAAAACTAATTGTGGTACAAAGCACTTGTTTTAAATAACTGTTTTGCTTTCATTATAATTCTGGCTTAAATTAATGAGCCCCTGAGTAAGTGTATACAATATACAAGCAGCACCTCCCTTTGAATTGTTTGAGCAGAGTAAATTTGTGATACACAACAATTTTTAAGTACGCCACTATTACCTTTAATGGGGCTTCCAGGCTAAAATATTGATTATAATAAATAATCCAGAAACTATGTCCTCAATATAGACTGGTGGGATCCAGCTACAGCGCCCCAAAGATTGGTCCTTCAGCAACTCATAGCCAGGAATCCAACAGCTCTGTTTCTGAATTTGACGCGCATTGCAGTAAGCTGGGCAAGCACAAGATAAGAGGAGAGTCGACGAAGCTGCTGTGACTCTGTTTTGCTAGCCCATCCACTCATGTTCCTTTTATTCGTATATTCAGAACAGCAATTTTAATACATTTTAAAATCCCTTAGCACAGTGATCAATAAATCTGCCACCAATCAGAAATTGGGGATCATTGTCCAACTCCGTGGTCATTCTTCGTACAGTTTAAAATTTACTCAGTACTCATGTATTTAGACTATGAGAAAACCCATTCCAACATTAACATGGGAACATATTGCTCCTGCAAAGTATCCACAAATTTGATCACTGTCGGTCTAAGAACCAGCACATAAAACAGTATAGATTCCTATAATAGGTTAGGTTGGGTAAAAGTCTCAGGGATGTCTGGGGTCTTGTATCTCAAGTGCAAGGGTAAAAATGCCAGTCATATTAAATGAATCCCAACCCCCTCTTAAGTGGTCTCATATGCTTTGATATTCATTCCTTTTAAGTACTGAAGTAGTAAATTCCTATCAAGATGAAAGAAATTGCAATAGAAAACGTTTTGTTAGACAAAAAGTCTGGCGGCAATAAAAAAATCATTCAATGATCATGAGATTGGTGTACACTACTAGGTAGTTGTACATGAAACCTTTGCTTAAAGGGATTAGGAGAGGCCATTAGTATTTGGTTGGTGGTAGATCAACTCCTCAAACCCAATTTTATAATGGGAAGGTCTGACATATATTTAGCAGTTACAGCTCTGTATATTCTGTGGTGGTTATGGTCTTGCAAATGAACAGATCTATTCGCCAAACAAAAAGGTGTGTTGGAATTTAAACATTCTGATGTTAATGAACTATGCTTCTTCAGTTATATTTAAAGGCCATCTACCAACAGGATGAAGGACTGTAACGAGCACACTTACATGTTGGTGTGTGCCTCCCTCCCCCAGCAGGAATTGCTCTTCTTTTAGTACTATGTCCTGCTTTTTACAAAAAAAGCCTCAGAGGGACTCAAGGCTCATAGCATTTTATTGAGGCCTGGAGTCCCTCAAGGTCATTTGCATAATTTTAAAGCCTTTTTTCTATAAACAAGGGCATAGTAAGCTTGAAGAAGATACTAGATCCTGCCAGATGGGGTACATCCCAGCATGTAAGTGTGTTTGGTTTACAATCTTTATTCTGCTGGTAGATTTTTTTAACACAAATATTCAACAACAGGATTGAACCCATTAACGACGCGTGTTGTAATAGACGTGGCTGAGAGGGCTGAGCCCTCTCCATAGTCGGTAACGGTCCTTTGCTGCAGATAATGGGGGGGCAGGGAGTTGAAGGGCTATCCGTTGCCATGACAGCATCGGGTTTCTGAAGACCCAAAGCTGTCTCGTTTTAACAATTTCATTACAATCAATGAATGAGGAGGATAATCTTGTAGTATGGCAGTATATGGTAGGATAGATTAGACAACCTAGGGTTTAAAGTACACTAGGGGACCTTGAAAAAAACTAAAAATAAAAAAGTTCAAAAAAATTATATTAAAAAAAACCTAAAAATTCCAATCACCTCCTTTCCCTAGAAGTCATATAAATAAACAGTAAAAACCATAAACACATTAGGTATTACTGAGTCCAAAAATGCCCGATCTATCAAAATATAATAAAGTTTTTCCATGCGTTTTTAACCCCTTACCGAAAAATAGCTTCGAAATGACCTTTTTGCCATTTGAAAATATAAAATTCATATAAAAAAATTATAGAAGGTGTACAGTTCTAAAAATGGAACTGAATCAAAGTCAAGCAAAGAATGACACACCCACAGCTCGTACAACTAAAGTATGTTAAAGTTATTAGCGCCAGAAGATGGCAAAATCAATAAAATAAAAAACATTTTGTAGTATGAAAACATTAAAAAACAAAACAAATTGTTATCCCAAGGATTGACCGATCTCAAGGAATAAAGCAGGACATGTCATTGGGCCGCACAGTGAAAGATGTAGATCCCAAGCCCACAAGAAGACGGCTGCTCTGTTTACACCATTTTCATGCATTTGGAATTTTTTTCTCCTTGTACACGGATGGAATATAAATACCATTTATGAAGTGCAACTTGTTACGCAGATACAAGCCCTCAGCCCTCTTTAATGTAGAGTGTAAGGGGAGTGAAAAAATGGAAATGAAAAAACAAATAGGGGCCATGTCGTTAAGGGGTTATGCAGTGAAGGAAGATATTTAATGCCGATCTTCCTATATATTACAACATTCTAGAGTGTCAAACAAGAAAGCACTTTCCCAAGTATATCCTCTTCTTCAATGCTTAGTTTCATTTCAGTCAGGAATTTCAATGACACACACAAAGGTAAAAGAAATCCTAAATGTTGCATTGAAATGTATTAGTTTTTTTAAGTAGACAGATTTCACTGTAATGACCACATGGACAAGTGCACCTATCATGAATGACATTTCTGAAAAGACGTGCCTCTATTTTGTAAACAAAGAGAATCTATAGAGCGAAGATGGAATGTATATGATCTCATTCATCCATGTCACACTGACATGCATCTGTTTTATGGTAAACCATAGACAATAAATCATTGCAGTAGTAACATCTATGTTAATACAGGGTTACACACATACATTACGAAAATATCAAGAACATTCAACGGGTTGGAACTAGTTTTGAAAGGAAACTTTAAAAATGCACCCCTTTTTAATTTGAGATATTATAGAAGCCCTGGGTTATTTACTAATTTTTTTATAACATGCTCATTGTATGAGCACAGAGATGTCTGTCCCCACTTCACATCAATGATCCCAGGCACTACCCAGGGTCCTCACTTCCTTCACCCCCTCAAACACACAAAAAAGAAAATGCGTTATAGCCACAATATCTGCAGTATCAAAGAAACAGTGCCAGGGGACTGATCCAGTGAAATCACAATCGGCCTTGGTTAGTTTAATTATTAGCAAGTGTGCCACCTCTTCATAAGATTAAGTTTTTCGGTTTGCTGGTCTAACAACAATGAGGCAATGTGTTAACATATTGCCAGGAAGGAAACTGACATGACCATTGATCAAATATTAGATTGCCGAATATGGATTTCTTTCACTTGCTTCTGTCCTTTTTCCCTTTTGTTATGTCTAGTGTTCTATTTCCCCTTCTTTTTTGCATTTCTTTCCCTTGCGTCCTTCTTTTAACATCTCTACGTCCTCCTTTTCCCTGATATCTCTGCCTGCTTTCTCTCTTCCTGGCCCGCCGCTCTCTTCCTCGTGTTGTCTACTACTTTATTTAGTCACCTTCAGGGTCGTCCGGGGAATGACCTGAACATTGATCAAATTAGATGTGCCGATAGAATTCGTTCAGTCAGAGGTCCCCGTTACCCACCTTATGACATTGACTAATAGGTACTGAATGTTGCACTTCCCACAGCATGCTAGACCAATACTATTGAAATAAAAAAAGTCACATTAAGCGATGGGCGAATCGATATAATGATTCAAAGCTTCGGTTAGGAATTTCAGGAAGGAAAAAATTTGAGTCGCCACGAAGCCGAAGTTATTGGCTTATACCGGGACGAAGTTGTTTTTTCACCTCATGTTTATTGCTAAATCGGGACGGGAAGAAAACAACGAGTTACATGGGGCGAGAACTCTGGGAAGGAGAAAGGAAACAACCCCGATGACATCTGCAGACTGTAAGCCACTAGGCGAACGGCTCAGGCTTATGTGATGTCACACAGCCCGTGATGAAACCCAGCCATTTCTATTCAGCACTTCACCAATTATTTTGTAGCGTACCAGCTGCGGCTTTTGTGCTGTGGCGAGTTTTGATGCACTCTGCCAAGTCATCGTTGTTCTTTAAGGGGATCTGTATACCCAAATATGCAGTTCTATTTAGTGACAAAATCGAAAGGAAGAATCGGTTTGAATTAATGCATCTGCAGTAGTGAGCTGTCAGTTGTGGGCCTTTTATCTGATAACGAACATTGCCATACCGTTTGTGGGATCTAGTTATAAGCCATATTTAGTCTTTTGCTGCTTTTATCCCTACTCCTCCTCTTATCCTTGTCTTCGTTCCTCATTTTTCCCTCTTCCATTTCTTTTAGTCCTTCCGAGCCTGCCGTTTTTTTTCGCCTCCTGTATCTTTTTCCATGTGTAAATCCACATAGTTTATAAAGGATTGCAGCCTAGAAATTACACTGTCAGTTGTGGGGTATCTGTATACGCCAATTGCAATACCTTTTGGGGGCTCTAGTTTAAAGCCAGATTTTCGGTAAATACATGTAGTGTCGACAGTAGCTATTTCTCTGAAATTACACAGTCAGTTGCTGAGGGTATCTGTAGAACGCCCATGATACTTTGGAGGCTTAGTCTACAGCCAAACTTTAGTGTCAACTCCACTAGTTTGTACAGTGATTTCACTGAAATTACACTGTCAGTTGTGGGGTATATGATACACAACATGCAATACATTTTGGGGGTGCTTTTTCTGTTGGGCTCTTAGTTTACAGCCAGATTTATATGTCAAAGCCACGTAGTTATACAGTGCTTTTCATGAAATTACACTGTTCAGTTGTGGGGTATCTGTATAACGCACATTTGCAATACCTTTTGGGGTCATGGCTCTAGTTACAGCCAGATTTAGTGTCAAACAGTAGTTGATACAGTGATTTAGTCTGCAATTACACTTTCAGTTGTGGGTATCTGTATACGCACCATTGCAATACCATGCATTGTTTCTTGGATCGGTGTGTACATAAGAGTTTGTTTCCACGGACCTTTAAGCACACTTAAACTATCCCACTTGGCATTGGATTTGAGTATTAATAGGATTTGAAATACCGTGAATCCACTGTGGTCCAGCCAAGGGGGATCGGTCTTTGATTTGAGTGAGATGCAACAGCTGATGGAGACTTCAAATCTATCTCTAGGGCACTAACTGAAGCTCAATAAAACTTGACAAAGGTATACTGGAATATCAGGAGCTTAGGAAGAATATCAAGCCTTATATTGCCCCACGTGGTCTTAGGGTACAAATCTTCCCATCTTGGGAGCCAGATGATGAATTCACAATCTATGTGGGAAAAAGGTTTGCTGCAATGTTCCAATTCATATACATATGTTAATCTCCCATGACAAGGCAGTGCTAAGCACAGACAAGAGACAAGATTAAAGAATTAGAGAGGCAAAATGACCACTTTTGACAAGTGACATTGTGGCAGCCCTTCCAAATCAATTACAGGAGATAATAGAAAAAACTAGAAAAGAGACTATCCAGGGGAAAAAACACAGGATGCAGAGGGACAAGACGGACTTTGAAAGGGATAGAGCCTTTAGGTGGACACATAGAGGCAATTACAGACCCCGGACGAGTAGAGCCCCTACCACTGGACAAAAACTATGAAACAGTCATCGAGTGATGATTTGTTAGTAACAGATCAAGCGATGTGGACACAAGATCAGAAGGGGCAGGCGGAGATCAAAAAATCTCAAAAAAACGGACTCGACGATACAGGGACCATCCCCGTTTACAAACGAGACAAAGGAGGAACAAGATTAACAATTGTCAATGGAAAATAGTAACTCCAATTCTGGAGACTTACAGATCATCAACCTTTTCCAATTACTCATTATCACCTGCAGAAGTAAACGTGCCTAGTAGGGTCTCAACCTTTTCCCCTATGTGCCACGTATAAGTTCGAACTAATTAAAGATGTCTTTTTATTTTGTCGGCAGTTAGCTTTCAAAATTTATATCAGCAAACTTCCCTGCTGGATGAGGTTCCGGATGCGGATCGCCAGACACTCCGGAATTATTGGATCTCTCCAGAAAAGAACATCTGCCAATACAGGTAGGAGGATTGTCCTACGACTACCCTCACAAGCTACCCCCAATTTGGCCTTAATACCTGCAATACAACTATTTACAATAGTGAAATAGGGAAACACTGACGTCAGCGCCATCTTAGTATACCTCTGATGGTCCTTGGCAGAATGAGGGCTGGTCTGCCATAGACTGAAATCTATGGGTGTACTGGACCACAAAGCTGGACCTCAATATACTGTGGGCGATTCTGGCTGTCATGCACGGTTGAATCGCCCACATTTGGTGGGCGTCCCTTAGGGCAAAACGTATAATCTGACCCCGTATAAACTCAGTAATGGGCAGTGGAAAATTCCAGAAAGAAGAAACGTATTATCTCTCTAGTGCTGTGAGGTGCTGTGTGCTGACAATAGGGCACATTTATTTACCCGTCCATTCGCGTTCAGCGGCGGCTTCTCTGACGGAGCGTTCGGGTCTTGCCGGCGATTCTGAAGGTCCTGCGCCCGATGTCACCAGTGGTGTGCTGCGTCGCAGTCCGCCGAGGTGCCGGAGTTCTCGTCTTCATCGTGTGGCATGTGAGTATGGACCGTGCGACCAATTTTTTTTTTTTAATGCGGGGTTTTTCCGAACCGTCGGGTTTACCGATCGGCCACCCCCCATTTCAGTAGCGTGCATGCAGCGCCGATGTGCACCAAATCCGGGGCAATTCGGGAACATCGGCGGCAAATAGGAAACACCGCAGTGTTGCGCACATTAGTGGAGCGGTCTGGACTAAACTTTATTTGACACTGCAAAGAGCCAGGGTGAAATGAGTGCGAATCCTTACTGAAAAAAAAATGTGGGTGCGGAGTCAGGTTCCGAAGTGGGTGGGAAGTTAGGCACCAGCCCGTAATGCTAAACAAATTGATCAACGAATGTGTTTCTCCCTCGAGAGCATTTGAACATACAACAGCGGATCAGAATTCACAGTAAGTAAGAGTCTAAACGCTGATAGAAAATACAATAGACAACTGACTAACCTAACAAGAATTGACTTAAGTGGCGACTGACTAACTCCTCCAGTAAGAAACAAAACGATCAACATTGGTGAACAGAAAGATATATACAAGGTGAGCATGAGAGAATGCTATGAAACCCAACGATGAAAGTAATAAAAAGACCAAGATACTAAACTAAATGGACCTACCCGTAGAGTTTTGAAGGCTCAGTAGAACAAGCGAAAATCATTTGGTGTGACGATAGCCTGTACTAGAGGGATGCCCTAGCGATTTTCACTTGATGCGGCGCGCATGGTCAAGCACGTGCCCCCAACTAATAGATAGGTCCGCCCCCCCGGGGCCCAACCAAAGACTATTAAGCCCGATGAAGATGATAGGAACTGAATCCTATCCCAATCCGGGCGGCGACCGAAAAGCGGGGACAGAGGGAAACTGTATAAAAAATGAAAACCGGATAAGGGTGTTAATAGACACCACAATTGACTGAACCAGGCTACAGAGGTACTTGTCTTCGCGATATAAGAGCCACAGGTAAAGGAAACTCCCCCCAAATCATATGTTGAAGACAGCGGCGGTAGAGGGGGAAACCGTCCCTATACACTTCAGAAGAATATACCAACGATGAAGAGGGGAGATCGGTAGACAAGGGCGTCGCTCCACGTCCTGAGTATGTGAAGGTGGTATGGAGCTGCGGTAAACCCTAAATATCTCCATTACTCTCCTTCTTGGCTTGCGCCCGACCTCCTAGTCGACACCTTGGTTGCTTGAAACAAAATTTTGGAACAAGCTACTTTTACCGAGAGGGAGGTTACCAAACGGGACGGCGTCAAGTCCAGATAGCCGCGAGACGCCGCGGAAAAAGTCGACGTCATATGGCCTGTACTAAACGGATCTTCTTTCCTACTTAATCCACCTCATGGGACCCTGCCGCTCCTCCTGCATATTGATGGCCGAGTGTACTTCTTCAAGAGGAAGGGACAGTTTAGTAAGACACTCTCGACCGAGCACTTCTTTTCCTCTCTTCACCTCTGCTGGGGTAATGGATACGAAACCCTGCACCTCGACCCTTCTTCCAGCAACCGTCCAAATTTGAAGGCCGCGTCTCATCTCCCCTGTCTCTCCCCTTACCCCAGTGGCGTACTTCCAACCTCCCATAACAGCCGACGTAGCAGGAGAGAAAAGATGGAACATTTATTACCGACAGGGTGTAGGGTATATATAATGTCACAAGTACCCATTCCACTATCCCCCGTTCTTTCCTTTCCCCCGTTCCCACCTCGCTTCTCTTGTATCCCTAAATGCTCTATTATGTATGTGTTGCGGTAAGGTTTAGTTGTTAAACAAATTACGCAAAATAAAAACTAATGCAGACACTTCATCCGGCCTACACAAAAAGCATAAACATCTCGACGATATGATATCATCTCCGAGCATGCTCGGGTTAGGTCCATCTGAAACATGCCAAATTCAAGTGGTAGGTCCTGTAAAAAGGTCACTAGGATGCGTAGAATGCATTCCCAACGCTTTTATACAGTAATCAGAAATAAACGCTTGAGGATATGGTTTGTGATTTCATAATCAGGCCCCGAGAAAATAAACGAACGGGTGAACGAAATTAAATGTTTAAGGTGAGTATTAAAAAAAATGAACATTTATGAAGTGTGATATGTGAATATAATATGAAAGATGTTATTTATACTATAGATGGTAATATCTTAGAAGCCTTTATGGAAACATTCATCCTTTGCCCCGGAAGTGTAATCCCCCCCTGCATTATCGAGTAGCGAAAGGGGTCTGGGATCATTACTCTACTTCCGCTCCCACCCATCCTCGCTCTCCTTTCCGTCTATTTCTCTCTCCTGCAAAGGAAAAATGAGGTGAAACAGGGAAGAGGTACTTAGGAGGGGGAGTGAGAATCAAGAGTGTGTGGGCACTATACTATCCATATAGCCACGGGAGTATGGTTATCTAGTACCTGAATGGGTCAATTGTGAATATTTTGTGTGGGTTCATCCAAGAATAAAAAAACATTAATAAGACAGAAGTAGTGATAACCGAGGAACATGGTAAAAAAAAATCACCACACCCACTTTAGTAGGCAATGAGAAAGGCACAAATACACATAAAATAGAACATTATTTTCTTGTTCCTTTAAGCTAAATGGCAGATGAATAAACATGCAACCCCAAACACTTTCCAGATGAAAGTAAGGTGTATACAGAGGCTACAGTTAGGGTGGCAAGAATCAAATATGGAGTCGTTGAGTCAAAGATTAAATTTCCGGTTATTCATGGTAAACAATATTTTTTTCAGAAGGTTGCTATGTGAATTTGCCCGCACAGTCTGCCGTATGCAGAGCATGCAAGTGGAAAAGGTTCAGTCTCTCCACCAAGGCAACGTGGGACTGGCCAGATCTGCACTGCGCCAGGTCCCAAGGGCATTCATGGGGTTGTCCTGTAAACCTCCAGCTTCCGGGATACGCCAGATCTAGAGTTTCATGGAGAGAAGCGTTCCTAGGTGTGAATACGCTTTTCCTGCTTTCTGGACTCTGGCGCTGTGGGGAACTTGTGGATGGCCACTTGATCCCAGCATCACATTCACAGTAGGTTCTTCTCGAAAAAGGCCCCTAGATCCCCATATCTACAGTAGTGGACAAATCTTGTCTGTCCGGTCGGTCTGCACTGGACCATTATGGGATCTCTTCACAAAGTAAGACTGTTCTTTTATGTTCTGCAAGGCGCTCATATTATCTCTTTCTCATGGGTTCTACCATGGCTGCAACCTAACGTCCCGGGTCCTCGACTGGAACGAGAGGGAAGGTCCTGCGTGGGGATCAGTAATCACTCACGTGCATGGTGACACCTCAACTGTCCTGAATTCTTCGTGTCTTCAGTCTCATATGGGAGGTCCTTCCAGCTGCTACCCGGGACTTTGTGATGTTTTTTTCCAAAAAACAGGTTGAGACTTTGCACCAGCATTGTCCTTATGATGCCAGTGGACCCTGCTGCCCGGAACCTCACCTCCTATATGGCAGTGTCTACCCATACTCTGTTCCTAAAAATGGCTGCCATGTCAAGACATCAAGAGAACTGTAAAGAGGTTTCTATGCAAGTTCTTCCTGGAAATAAGACGAGGTGCATAAATAATGTCATGGCGTAACCAACCTGACATTTATGCAGTGTGAATGTGCCCTTAATATGAAAGCTGTTATTTATACTCTCTATGGTCATATATTAGAAGCCTTTCTGGAACATCATCCTTTGCCCCTGAAGTGTAAATGAGAGGCAGGTGTGGGACCGACCACTGATGAGCAACGGGAAGAGGTACTGGGGGAAGTGAAATCAAGACTTGTTGGGCCCTATAATATTCATATAGCCCAGGGCTTATGGTAGTCTTAGTATGCCCCTGTGTCCATCTGTTAATATTTTGTGTGGTCATAAGCATAAAAACATTTAATAAGCACAGGAAGTAGTGATAACCCGAGGAACATGGTAAAAAAATCACCACACCCACTTTAGTAGGTCAATGAGCAAAGGGCACAATACACATAAAATAGAACATTATTTTCTTGTTCCTTTCAAGCTAAATGGCCATATGAATAATACATGCAACCAAACACTTTCCAGATGAAAGTAAGTGTATACAGAAGGCTACAGTTAGAGGTGCAGGAATCAAATTGGATGACGTGGAGTCATAAAGATAAATTTCCCGGTTATTCATGGTAACAATATTTTTTTCAGAAATGGTTGCTATGTGCATTTGCCCGCACAGTCTGCCTATGCAGAGCCTATGCAAGTGGAAAAGGTCAGTCTCTCCACCAAGGAACGTTGGGACTGGCCAGATCTGCATTGCGCCAGTCCCAAGCATTTCATTGGGGTTTGTCCTGTCCACCTCCAGCTTCCGGGATACGCCAGCATCTAGAGTTCATGGGAGAAGCGTTCCTAGGTGTGAATACAGCTTTTCTGCTTTCTTGGACTCTGGCTCTGTGGGGAACTCTGTGGATGCCACTCTGATCTCCCAGCATCACATTCCAGTGGTTCTTCTCGAAAAGCCCCTAGATCCCCATATCTACAGTCAGTGGACAAATCTTGTCTGATCCGGTCCGGTACTGCACTGGACCATCTATTTGGAGCTCTTCACAAAGATAGACTGTTCTTTTATGTTCTGCCACGCTCCATATTATCTCTTCTCCTGGGTCTACCATGGCTGCAACCTAACGTCCCGGTCCTCGACTGGAAGAAAGGGAAGGTCCTGCGTTGGGGATCAGAATTCCACTCACGCTGCATGGTGACACCTCCACCTGTCCTGACTTCTTCTGTGTCTCTCAAGTCTCTGGAGGGTCTTCCAGCTTGCTACCGGGACTTTGCTGATGTTTTTTTCCAAAAAACAGGTTGAGACTTTGCCACCGCATTGTCCTTATGATTGCCAGTGGACCTGCTGCCTGGAACCTCACCTCCTATAGGCCGTGTCTACCCTCTCTCTGTTCCTAAAATGGCTGCCATGTCCAAGTACATCAAAGAGAACCTGTAAAGAGGTTTCATATGCAAGTTCTCCTCTCCGGCTGGTGCAGGGTTCTTTTTTGTCACCAAGAAGGGCGGCTCTCTGCGTCCCTTTATAGACTATAACTGTACAGATGGTTAAAAACCACTACCTACTGATTACAGAGCTTTTCGACCGTCTGCATGGTTCCAAAGTGTTCTTCAAGCTGGATCTTTGTGGGGCCTACAACCTTGTCCGGATCCGCAAGGGAGACGATTGGAAAATGGAGTTTAACACCCGTGACACTTTCAATATTTAGTGATGCCATTCGGAATCTGTAATGCTCCTGCTGTCTTTCAAGAGTTTGTGAATGACATTTTCAGCGACCTTCTGTATACGTGTGTCGTAGTCCACCATCTTGGTGTATTCTCCAGACCTTCAAGACCAATCAATCACACGTACGTCAAGTCCTTGGCCAGCAATGGGCTAATCATCTCTACGCCAAGCTTGAAAAATGTCAGTTTCAAAATGCCTTCCTTTTCTTGGCTGCATTATCTCCGATAGAGGCCTCCAGGTGGATCCTGCTAAACTGTCTGCAGTTCTTCAGTGGCCACAAGCCACTGCGAGGTCTATGAGCCATACAGAGGTTCCTGGGTTTTGCAAACTATTATCGTCAGTTTATTACGCATTTTTCTACTCTGATGTCTCCCATCGTGGCACTTACCAAGAAATGTGCCAATCCCTGTGCCTGGCCTCCTGCAGCTGTAGAAGCCTTCTCCAGGTTGAAGTCCGCCTTTGCCTCGGCTCCTGTTCTCACTAGGCCTGACTCTGAGAAATCCTTTCATCTTGAGGTGGATGCATCCTTCGTGGGAGCTGGAGCAGTGCTCACCCAGAAAGGGCCTAAGGGCCGAACTCTCACATGCGGTTTCTTTTCCAGGACTTTTTCTTCCACAGAGCGAAATTACTCTATTGGTGACAAAGAACTGTTAGCCATCAAACTTGCTCTGGAGGAATAGTGGTATCTACTGGTGGAAACTCTCCATCCCGTATGTCTGTACACAGCCCACAAGAACCTACTGTACCTCCAGAGAGCCCAGTGCCTGAATCTCAGGCAAGCCCATTGGTCGTTGTTCTTCTAACGCTTCGGATACCCTGTTCCATGCTTCGGTTGTTGTTGGCGAGGAGCCAGTTCCTCGGCATATCATCTCTCCTGAACAACTTGTTGTTGCAGCTCCGATGGTTCTTCAGCAACTAGCTCCCGGCAAGATGTATGTCAGACCTGCTCTCCGGAAGAGGATTCTGTCTTGGGGAAATTCTTCACGATTGGCTGGGAAACCAGAGGTGCAAAGTTCTGTGGCCCTCATCTCCCGCTACTACTGTTGGCCAGACCTGGTCAAAGGCGTTCAGGATTTCGTGGGATCCTGCTCCTCCTGTACCAGTAACAAAGTCTCTCATCTCAAACCAGCTGGACTGTTACTTCCGTCGCCGATACCCAGTTGTCCGTGGTCTCACATGGCTATGGACTTTATCACTGATCACTCTCTTCTGGCAATACTGTTATCTGGTTGGTGATGGACCAGTTTTCCAAGATGTCCCATTTTGTTCCCTTTCCAGAATTTTGTCTTCTCCACGGCTTGCCAGTTTGTTCTTCCAGCATATCTTCGGCTGCATGGACTTCCACTGCACATCGTGTCTGATCGTGGGTTTCAGTTTGTGTCTAAGTTCTGGCATTCCTTGTGTATCCAGCTGGAGGTTAATCTGGAATTTTCTTCTGCTTACCACCCTCAGTCGAATGGTCAAGTAGAAAGTGTGAATCAGACTTTGGACTGTTACCTCCGACTCTTTGTCTGAGCCCGTCAAGATAAATGGGCTAATCTGCTTCCATGGGCTGAGTTTTCCTATAACTCCTTGGACTCTGCTGGGGCAGCTCCTTTCTTTGTGGTCTATGGACGAATCCCACGTCCTTCTCTTCCACTGCCCACTTCCTCCGACGTCCCTGCAGTAAAGGCTCTGGTCCAGGACCTCAAAACCATTTGGGAACAAGCCCCAAGTATTGACACAGTATAGCTTTAAAAATCTATTAATATCTAATAAAACCTATAGAAATTTGGTATGCTTGTACCGAACCAAAAAATATATTAGAGATGACATTTGGAGCACACAGTGCCCACAAGAAATTGGCGTAAATGAGGTTTCTTGTCAATTTTACTGCATTCTGAATTTTATTGCCACTTCCCAGTATATGGCATGGTATATTAGCCCCTTCCCGCTGCAGCCCTTTTTCGTTTTTTCATTTTTCACTCCCCACCTTCAAAAATGTATAACTTTTTAATTTTTCCATGTATAGAGCTGTGTGATGGCTTGTTTTCTGCGTAACAAATAGCACTTCAAAATTGTGGTATTTAATATTCCATGCCGTGTGCTGGGAAGCGGGAAAGAAATTCTAAATGAAATTGGTGAAAAAACGCATTTGTGCCCTTGGATTTTACGGATTACACTGTACACCCCAAATGACATGTCTACTTTATTCTTTAGGTCATATGGGGATTTTCCTCCTCATTCATTACAATGTGCTGATCACACATTGTAATGAAAGGGTTAAAACGAGACAGCCTTGGGTCTTCGAAAGACCAGTGGCTGTCATAGCGCTCTCCAATGATTTCACTGGGAGCAACCATCTTTGATAAGAAGGCGATGCCCAAGCAATGCCGGCAACTTTGCCGGCAGCGATCAGCCGGTTGGCACCTACCTAGCTAGCACCGATCGTGGGTGTTACTAGTAAGCCTTTGCTTCAATATGCCCATAAGCATGCACCCGCACCCGGCGTGTAACGCATTTTTACGTCACATGTCGGTAAGGGGTTAAATACTGTCACTAGGAAGTGCAATTTGTTAGAAAGAAAACAAGCCCTCATACAGCTCACGGAAAAATAAAAAAAATTATTGATTTTTGAAGGTGGGGAGGGGTTGAAATTCTCCATATACTACATGATAAAAAGTTTACAAATTCTCTGGGATAAGGGTTTGCGGTACATGTGGCCACATACACACTTAGCATTTGGGTTGCATTTAGAAACTCAATCTAAAGGCTCTACTCATGATCACATGTTTTGGTAACATTGCGGCACATTTACTTACCCGTCCCATTGCGTCCGCTGATCCAGAATGTCCGGTGAGGATTTGGAGCTGCCGCGATTCACGTATAGCGTGTGCCCAATTTCTTGAATGTGTTCATTTGCTCAGGTCCGTCCTGTGCAATTGACTTCCCTGCTCAGGTCCGTCCTGTGCAATTGAGGGCAAATCGGAAATATTCGGGAAACCCGACGGAAATGCGCCCGACGGTCCCTTAATAAATGTGCCCCATTGAGTTTCCAACACTTCAACTAAACGTGAAGGAAATGCAATTTTATATCAACATTTGATCGCAGGTGGAGCCTTTTGATTGCATTTTAAAAAGCAACCAAAATGCCCCTTGTGAATGTGGCCTCAGAGGCTCTGTAAATATATCATGGTACCTGAAAACTATTCTATCAAAATCTGCCCTACAAAAGATCAATGGTGCTTCTTCCCTTCATCGCCCCACCATGTGCCCAGACAGCAGGTTACATCCACATATGGCGTGTTGTCTTACTCTCCAGTACATATTTGTAGATGCATTTTCTACTTTCATATAGTTTACATGGGTAAATTTTAGGGCTAAATGTACATATTAATGATAAATATTAGTGAATACCAAATCAAACCTTCATTTTGAAGTTCTGTAAACTACTTAAAGGGTTAACAAGATTCCTATGTGCTGTTTCCCGTTACAGAATTTCCAAAATCCCTATAAAAATGAAAATTGTCCTTAAATTAATTGATTCTAAAATTTTATTGAAAATTTGAGAGAATGCTGTTCGCTTTATGATTTTTTTAGTATCATAATAATACAAAAGGACACTTATAAAATGACGCCAACACAAAGCTGAGATATGGTAAATGTTAATCTTATTACCAACATTATCAGTCTGATAAAAAAAACTGTCACCATTGTCACACTCCAACAATTTAGTTGGATCATAAATTGGACCAAATTAAAACTAATTCCCAGAAGGAGAACTATATTTCTGGGCGTCTGTCTCAAATCAATACTTCAAATGTCCTTTCTTCCGAGAGAAAAAATTTAAAAAGGAAACTACTGTTCCATAAGGGATGTAGATCTTAGATCAGTTAACATCCTGTATCCAGTCAGTTCAGTGTAGTCAGAGCCACTCTCGTACACTACAATGATGGATACTGACTCCATGGGACAAAGACCCATGGCCACTTGTAGTAGTCCAAACAGACGCAAGTCATTATGAATGGTGGGCGAAGCTGTAAAGAACAACACAGATCTGTAAAAGAACTCTCACATAAAGATTTATTCAGATGTCACCACTGTGGCATATCAACACCATCAAGGGGGAACAAGAAGCCCAGATCTCCTTCACCTGTCAGAGAAGATATTCAACTGGGCAGAAGACAATATAATGTCATTATAAGCAGTCCACCTAAAAGGGGACAAAAACAAAGTAGCGGACTATCTCAGCAGAAACACAACCAACCAGAAGGAATGGTGTTTGAATGACAGTCTTTCTGCAACTAACACAAAAATAGGGAACTCCAGAGATAGATCTGTTTGCTACCCAAACCAATTGGAAGGTGAAAATTTTCTTCTCTCCAGACAGTACCAGTAAAATTTTACAGCTGGATGCCTTCAGTCACCCTTGGAATGCCTCTCTAATGTATGCCTTTCCTCTAATACTGGTGATATTGAAGGTGGTTCAAAAAATACACAGGGACAAGTCAACAATTATCCTCGTAGTACCATTTTGGCCAAAAAAGATAAGGTTTTCATCCCTGAAGAAGATGACTCTAGAAGAACCAATACTCCTTTTTTCTCACCCAAACCTTCAGTTACAGGGTCCAGTCTTCCATCCAAATCCCAAAACTCTTCGGTTATTGGCTTGGATCTAGAGATGAGCGAGCACTAAAATGCTCGGGTACTCGTTATTCGAGACGAACTTTTCCCGATGCTCGAGTGCTCGTCTCGAATAACGAGCCCCATTGAAGTCAATGGGAGACTCGAGCATTTTTCAAGGGGACCAAGGCTCTGCATTTGAGGGTATGAGTAGAAAAGCATCAATTCTGTACTGGATTTTTGACTTTTTTTTTTTCGTGTTCACCATTTAGCCTAATAATCATGTTAGCTTTATTCTATGGGACGATACGATTACGGGGATACATGAATATATATTCTTACATTTTACTAAATTTGTCAAATAAAACCGTAATGTGGGAAAAAATCTATCATTTTTGCATTGCCGTCTTCCAAGTGGCATAACATTTTTACTTTTTTGACTTGGGAGCTGGTTGATGGCTTGTTTTTTGCGGGACATGCTGTACTTTGCAGCAGTATCATTATGGAGTACATATGTTTTTTTGATCACTTTTGATGGCATTTTTTGTAAGATTGAATAGGTAAAAATGTTAATTTTTGGTGGGTTTTCAATAGTTTTTTTTTAACGGCGTTCATCGTACGGGTTCAATAATGATTTACTTGTATTCTACGGTTTGTTACGGATGCGGTGATACTATATATGTGGGGTTTTTGTTATGATTTAGACTTTTTTGGGGTTATATATCTCTTTATATGTTATGGGGCTTATGGGCATTTTTATTGATTTATTACTTTATTTTTTAATGAATAACATTTTTTTTTACTTTTTCACTTTTTCCACCATGGGAAATGACCAAGCAATCATCTGATTGCTTGTTCATGATAATACTCTGCAATAATCATGTATTGCAGGGTATTATCAGTGTTAGCCTATGCACTTGCATAGGCTGGCACTATGCCAGTAAGATGACGTCACAGACGCCATCATACTGGCAGTGCCTGCAGGCAGTGCTGGGGACCAGATCGGACCCCAGCACTTCCATAGCAGTGATCGGTGCCCCCCGAAAACGGTTTGGGGGGCCGATCGTGGGGGAAAGACCCCCCAGAGACATGTTAGATGCCGCGGTCGTGCTGACCGCGGCATTTAACGGGTTACACACCCGCGATCGGAGTCCACTCCGACCGAGGGTGTTACACTGGGGTGCCGGCACCCCGTGTTTCCCGATGCCGGTTCGGCTCTGTTCCAGAGCCGAGCCGGCATAAGCGCCGTGGCGGATATATCCGCCACGGAGCGTGAAGGGGTTAATCATGATTAATGTCAACACGCAAAACCCATGCTGCTACTGTATAAAACCAATACGTTTTTGGTGATGTATTTTGCCCGCAATGCAAACGCATCATGTGAATGTAGCCTTACGATGCATTCAGATCACATTATTTCTGTCTATATGATACTTTTTATAGACCCTTTTTTAATTAAAAACATATCAGATGTTATCAGTCAGCAAATGACCTGAATGATATCTAAGTTATGTGGCAGGGAGGCGATGGGGAAAATGGGGTCTCTGTGTAAAAGCAAGAAGCGGACGTAAACTTAAGAGAGCATGGAAGGGGGCAAGGAAGGTGCATTAAATGTTAGAGGGAAGAAGTGGGCAATAACTCTAAAAAGGGACAAGATAGGGGGCAGTAAACTGAACAGAGGAAAGGAAGAGGGCGCCAAAGTTTGTGAGTGAGGAAAGGGGCCTAAACATTGGAGGGGGCATGGAAGGGATAAAACCTAATCGGGAATAGAGCAGGATTTATCCTAAGAGGGAGCAAGAATGGAAACACTAAATGTGGTGTAGCGGTATCATATTATATTAAGGTGATATTGTCCTTTCTTGGTGGTCTTTACTCAATAGTCATGATGCTAAGCACTGTACAGAGGTAATAGTAAAGGGCTTTTTCCTACCAAACAAGTTAACTTGCAGATCGGTAGGGGTCTCAGTGATGAAGCTAAAGGAGATAATAATAATCTTTATTTATGTAGCTCCATCAAATTCAGTAGTGCTTGCCAAGAGCCGTGAGATTGTGCGGCCATCTGATCCATTCATCTCAGGGAGCAACAAGGGGGCCAACGGATGTACCTGGGACCCCATCAGACCCCTTGTTCTCGTGACCTGTGGGGGTTTCATCACTGAGACCCCAACCGATCAGCAAGTTTTGCCTGATCCTGTGGATATGGCCTAACATGTTTAGAGGGAAAACCCTTTTAATCACAATTTTCTCACCTGGTATAGTGATATTATTAGCAATATAGCTTTTGTATGCCGATCAATGTTTATTATCAGTATGATGGTATTTATGTTGTTGAAATGGTGGTGGTGATCATGTGGCAGTATTATTTGGCTATTGTTCAGTGATATAGTGGGTAATTTGGGTACGATTTTCAAGTATGTATTCTCATATTCTTTGCATTTCTGCAAGGAAAAAAGAGGTCCTTGGACCAAATTTAAAACTTAACTTTTATTGTTCCTTATTGTTATGAACAAATTGATATTTTTCTTAGTATTTGTACAAAGAATTCGGTGCTAGCCTATATTAAAGTGAATTAAAATCGTGTCGTGGTGAGAGTGGGTACTGGATTCTACTGTAAATAGGAGATAGGAATTTTGGATACCGGTCAGAGTAGATATATATATACGCCCTGGTATGTTTGTTCCAGGGGGTATGGTATATGTATCCCCTCGAAGAGGTAGCAGGTTCTTTTAAATGAAAAGGCTCCTTGGAGACCCTCTTGTACTAAGGTATGATCTGCTCTCTTGTAATGCGGCTAGTGTGGTTGCCGCTATTGCTAAACTACTCTAACAGGTCGTAGTTCCTATAGATTCTCTCCTGATTTCGTCCCTAGTTGCAGTGTGTCGCTGCAGATCGGCACACTGCTGTGGTAGTATTTGTCCCACTTCTTTTCACCACTTATTTAAAAGTATAGGCGTTCAAACAGCCCCCCCGACATGTTTCGCCATATCTATGGCGTCCTCAGGGGGTATCGGGGCTGAACTGACGCGTTCGGCGTGTTTCCACTCCCTATATAACCTTGTGACGTGACGTCATTAGTGGGTACGTTCGGAGGAACCAATCGCCTGCCAATAAGATTTCGCAATCTGTCAGCTGTTCCACATGTCTCCCAGTCTTTGTTTCTAATTGGTTATTTGCTGTTACCTCATCATTAGGGGACTCGCATTGTCATAAAACCGCAAAAAAACGGCGAACAATTAGAAAAGGAAATTGGGGATATCCAAATCTTTAGAACACATACAGAATTCAAAAACTGGGAAGATAAGTTACAAAAGAATATTAACACCCTCACAAGTGAAATAAAAGAAAGAAAACACAGAAAATACATCCGTGATAAAAACGACTTTGAGACAGGTCAAATTTACACACGCAGACAACAACATCAGTTCCATACGAGACCAAATAACCTTTCACAAAATACAGAGGCATCCGAAACAGAAACCTCTGGTACGGATGACACTGCCTCCGTATCTTCATTGAGGGGAGGCACCAAACGAAAAGGCAGAAATAGAAATAACCAACATTCAAAGAGAACGCCTCAGAACAGACAAACATCAAGATGGCAACCAGAAAATCCTTCAATCTACAGAAATTCCTCATCGCAGCCACAATCTTTTGTTACCTCCCAAACGAGTGTGAATATCCCCAGGCCTGGCTTAACTCACTCCCAAACAACCTCACTCCTTGGTCCACCAGCGATAAACACGGAGAACCAAACACAAATTATGCCAAATATCACAGCTACGGGTACCCTACTCCCGTTAGTTGTAGCAGAGAGCACGATCGCACCACCAAGGACCCCTTTTTTAGGAGTAGGTACACAGTACCCAATCTCGAAAGAAAGAAACAAGTGGGGTTTCAATGTAAACTAGAGAAAGACAATAAGGACATCTTTACATTAAATGATGAAGATAAACTTGTTATCAACTTATCTTCACACACCCTGACTATAGAACAACTAAAGGTTTTGAGGAGAGGTCTATCTTTTACACCAATCCCACATTTTAATAAGTTTCTTTGGATCAAAGACATTAATCTCTTCGCCCGTAAGCTAGCGTTACATAAAAATTATACTACATCAGATAAAGATCAAGAAAATGAAGATAAGAATGATAACATAATCCTGAATACTTTACAACAACTAGAAGAAGAAAACATCGTAACCCCCGAGTCAATTCAAGCACCACTTACCAACTTAAAACCTAAGTCCAGAACCACGCCGGCTTTTTCCCAATACCCAAATATTCAAACTTTCGTGGATACAGCCACTCAAATGCTGGAATATTTACATCTATCCAAAACAGGAGCCACATCAAATTTGAATAAAGCCGAACAAAAAGCTCTGGATGAGCTGAGGGCTCTGGACCAAGTAATTATAAAACCCTCTGATAAGGGGGGCAATACAGTACTTATGAATCGTTTGGATTATGTTCTAATGGCAAAAAAATTACTAAATGATCGAGAAACTTATGAAATCCTTCAATTTGACCCAACCTCAAACTACTTGACTGAGTTGACCCTAATACTGGAGGAAGCGAAAGAACATCAATTAATTACCTCAGACGAATATAAATACATGCTAAATCCCAAACCAACAGTGGCCACCTTTTATGCTCTCCCCAAAATTCATAAGGCAGTAAGACCAGTCCCAGGGAGACCAATCGTCTCTGGCAACGAAAACCTCACTCAGGGTATAAGTATCTATGTCGACAGAATATTACAACCATTTGTTTGGTCCTTACCATCATTCCTCAAAGATACGAAGGATCTGATAACCAAACTACACGATATCACAGTCACTTCAGAGACACACATAGCCAGTTTGGATGTGGAGACATTATACAGCAGCATTCAGCACGAATTAGGCTTGAAAGCAGTTCAATTTTATTTGAACACAAAAAGCATTCAGTTTCACCAGCACAATCAATTCACCATTTCCCTCCTCATTTTCTTACTGACTCACAACTATTTTCTCTTTGGCGGTACCCTTTACCATCAATTGAAGGGTACCGCCATGGGCACCACTTGCGCACCAACATATGCAAATCTTTTTCTTGGATGGTGGGAGGACCAGCACGTCTTCACAGAAGAATTTACCCCCTATACCAAACACGTATTATTCTGGGGAAGGTATATAGATGACGTGCTGGTCCTCTGGGAGGGAGATATCCCCACCTTCCAAGAATTCGTTCACAAGTTAAATCAAAACACCATCGCCATGAGGTTCACCTCAGAAATCAACAAAAATAGTATCAATTTTTTGGATCTCACAATCAGCAAAGATCACACAGGTCACTTACACACGACAATATACCGGAAGGAAACTGCCACAAATAATCTTTTAAATTGGGAGAGCTGGCATCCACATCCTCTAAAAAGTGGTATACCGGTGGGCCAATATCTCAGAGCAAGGCGCAACTGCTCCAGAGAAGGAGATTTTGAAAGAGAATGCTCCAATCTCTATTCCAGATTTAGAGAAAGGGGCTATCCAAAAAAGACATTACACAAAGCCTATCACAGAGCTAAATCTACAAAAAGAGAGGACCTCCTGCTAAATAGACATAAAAAGACTGATACACATCTAGTCAGATGCATTGGAACATATGACGTCCACTCACAAGAAGTTCTGGGGATTCTGAAAACGCTATGGCCCATCCTCAGTAATGACAAAGATTTAAAAAACATCCTACCATCCTTCCCGACTATCACATATCGGAGGGGAAAGAATTTAAGAGATCTATTAGTACACAGCCATCTCTCAGATAAAGTATCTAAAGGTAGCGACTGGCTACAATACTCCTTAAAAGGATCCTATCCATGTGGAACCTGCTCCTTTTGTAAATATGTGGAAAAAACCAAAACTTTCATGAATCCACCGGATCAAAAAACATATGAAATCCGTAAATTCATTAACTGTAAAACCACCAATGTGGTCTATGTCGCCAAATGCAATTGCCCGAAACTGTACGTAGGGAAGACAACCCAAGAATTGAGAAGAAGAATATCCTCACACTTCAGTGCCACTCGAACTGGCAAAGATACCTCTCTAGCTAGACACATACGCCTTAAACATAATGGCGATATGGAGCACTTAAGATTCTGGGGAATGGACACTCTGAAAATTGGCCCAAGAAAAGGTAATCTAGATCGCCAACTGATGCAACTAGAGGCCAAATGGATTTATCAACTTAAAAGCCTGAGCCCACATGGACTGAATGAGGGCTTCACTTTTACCCCCTTCATCTAGGACCATCAAATTCTACAACTTCTACCTTACCAAAATGCATAGTGATGCTGCTCCACGAATATTGCAGCAACCTTGTACTAAGTACACTACCTAAACACTCTAAATATCTAAATGTAATTTAGGTGCTAGCAACTACCATGTTTATAATTGCACTTATTCTCCTTGAACCCTTAACCTATAGATGTGGGCATAACAATTTGTCTATAAACTTCTAAAAATTAATTATACAATTACACACCTCCACAAGCCTTAAATGGGGCTCATAAATCTGTCTATTTACATCTTTCACGCTTACTATAGCCTTCTCAAGGATTAATATATTAATTGCAATTGACAACGATTCACCAAATCAACAACAGGGACTAATAAATACATTCACCCATGCGGTGAAATTCCAAGTTGGTATACATACGTATACTTATCTATGCCGAAAAATCCCAAGTCGGAACGCATGCGTACACTTACCTACGCGGATAAATTCTAAGTCAGCACGCATGCGTACATTCACCTGTGCCGATAAATTGTAAGCCGGCACACATGCGCACATCCACCTACGCCGAAAAATTCCAAGCCGGCACGCAAGCGTATAATCATCCGTGCTTATAAAAAAAAAATTTTCAAGTCGGCACGCATGCGCAGATATATCTATTTGGCCGACGTAACTATGATAATGCGGAGAGATCTGCACCGAGAGTGCTCTAAGTCGGCACGCATGCGCAAGAATTTTCAACCTATTGTCGTAACCATGACAATGCGAGTCCCCTAATGATGAGGTAAGAGCAAATAACCAATTAGAAACAAAGACTAGGAACAGGGACAAACAGGTGACCTATTGCTAAATCTTATTGGCAGGCGATTTGGTTCCTCCGAACGTACCACTAATGACCGTCACGTCACAAGGTTATATGGGGATGGAAACACGCCGAACGCGTCAGTTCAGGCCCGATACCCCCTAAGGAACGCCATAGATATGGCGAACATGTCGGGGGGCTGTTTGAACGCCTATACTTTTAAATATGGGGAAAAAAGTGGACAAATATACCACAGCAGTTGTGCCGATCTGCAGCGACAACACTGCAACTAGGGACGAAATCAGGATAGAATCTATAGGAACTACGACCTGTTAGAGTAGTTTAGCAATAGCGGCAACCACACTAGCCCATTACAAGAGAGCAGATCATCACCTTAGTACAAGAGGGGTCTCCAAGGAGCCTTTTCATTTAAAAACCTGCTACCTCTTCGAGGGGATACATACCATACCCCCTGGAACAAACATACCAGGGCGTATATATACATCTACTCTGACCGTATCCAAAATTCCTATCCCTATTTACAGTAGAATCCAGTACCCACTCTCACCACGACACGATTTTTAATTCACTTTAATATAGGCTAGTCACCGAATCTTTTTGTACAATACTAAGAAAAAATATCAATTTGTTCATAACAATAAGGAACAATAAAATTAAGTTTAAATTTGGTCCAAGCGCCTCTTTTTTCCTTGCAGGAATGCAAAGATATGAGAATACATTTTGAATTAGGTCCCGACCACGATAACAAAAATATCCCAGATCTTCTCTCTCTCCCTCAGAGATTGCCATCGATTTTCAAGTAGGCACTTTCCAATAGAATAATGGTTTATGATCACACCCCCATTCATTTTTTACACTTTGAATTGCATTTTGCACTAATTTTATAAATAAATAATGGCAAAGAGCAAATCTGTTTTGCATGTTGTTCATCTGACATATTTTACAATTTTAAGATCCTTTTTGTATTATAACCGTTCCTTGTGCAGTAATACAGGGCAAATTACACCAAATTCAATACTTTTAAATAAAGTTCAGGTAAATTACTAAAAAGGACTGGGTACCGGACTACACCTCATAGATACACTCTAACTGGTAACTTGCCACTCAGGCCACAGCTATCGTCAGTGTGCTGACTCCATGTTAGGAAGGAGTCAATGGTCCATAAAAAAAGTACGAAAGAAGCGGCCCTCACCAAGCAAGCGTTTTCACCTTATTATTCAGCAGGGCAATATGGGAACATACACCGTGACAGGAGATGGGCCGTTTCGCCGCCAAACAAGCGCTTTCTCAAAAAATACCTTTTAACCTGACTGATATCGAGGTTAAAAACAATGCATAACCTTCAATATGTGACATTGTGGTTGGTTCATTTCCAAAAAGAATACAGGAAAACACTTCCACACAATATGCTAAAGCACTGTGGGGGGCATGTTACATTGACTTTAAGACAGAAAACTGGCAGATTTTTTTTCCCTTGCTTCACCTTTTTTATGTTATTTATGAAGTGTCGGCGTCACAATATTGGTGCTTTTCCGCAAACAACTTTTTTTTTATGATATATATATATACTATATATATATATATATATATATATATATATATATCATAGTGAAGAAAATCACATCACAAATCAACACATGGGATTCTTATATACATAGTGCTAAATCTTTTAACGATTTTGTTGTCTGAATAAATGTAAATAGCAGTAATGATTAGTTTATCATATCTGGGGGGAAACTGCCTTTCGTTACTTTCACATTAATATATGAGGGAGATCAATACCTCCAGGCTCCCATTACAATTTAAATACTTGGCTCATGCAGGTTGCAACAAGCCTTGAAACAAGGACACGCGCTTGCACATGTGTAAACGAGTAGCAGTTGAGGCGAAAGCTATTGTTTTGTGAAAGGGCCCCAAACTGTTTGATACACATTTTACAATTCAGTGCTGAGAGAAGACTCAATAATCCAGACACGCCTCCCCGTCGCCTTTCATCTTATTTCCCTCCTCCCACATCAATTCAGCGTGCCTCACTTCCTCCCCCACCTTGTAGTAGCAGGTCCTGAGTTTCACACCACACAGAATCTGTGACCTGTCCCTTTTAAATCAAATCATATGCTACTGATTATTGTTACAAACATTTCATTATCTTTTTAAATAAATATTCTAAAGACAATTTTTTTATTCTTAGTTTATAAATATCACATTATAAATAGAGAAAACCTCCTCACAGTTTAAAAAGTGTGGCTTTCATTCTTTCTATTTTTAGCATTTTAATGTGATAAAAGTCAATGTAATAGGATGTGTAATTGTTTAACAGTTGAAAGCTCTGCGATACTAGTTATTGTCCTCCAAACCACACCACATACACACTCTTGCAGGCATCAGGCAGACTGTTATGAGAAACAGGGAACAAGGCATCATGATATATAGAAGCAGTTATCCTGGGAACTCCTGTTTTCTCTATGCAGAAGCTATAATAAATAGTTGCCATATGCTGTGCACAGATGCTGCCTTGAAAAGCGGGTCTTGTGCAGCGGCACCAGGGTTTCTCAGAGTCAGTCCTTTTATTAAATGATGTCACTGCAATCTGACCACAGCCTCGGGTTAGGTATACTGCTGTCACTCTTCTGAAAAGGACCTCCACAATGCTGAATGAATTTTGAAAGAATGGGCTTACTATTTACTTTGTTTCTCCTTCTTTTTAGTAGTAGTATTTTTTTTTCCTGTTTGAAATGGTAAACCACATGATGTGCTCGTGTACAGTTACAAAATTCTTAGGAAATGGTGTCTGTAAGGGTGAGAACCAGTATGAAGTACTTACTTGTATAGAAAAACCTTCAATAAAGTACTGTCTCGATCTAAAAGTTGTTGATAATGGTCCATTGCTTGTGAAACTGTCACTATTATGAAGATATCCAAACCAGCTCCTTAACAAAGAAATTCGGACAAACAATATTTCAACTTAGAAAACATGGTTATTTTTACAGTTTTACACCTTTGAACAGCTTTCCTTCTAAAAGGACATGCAGTCTTTGGAAAAGGGTTTTCCATGAATATATAGAATTATATGTTTAATTCAACTGCCATGCCCAGCACTGTTTAATATTAACCTAACTTGAAGGTAAACCATGACTTTAAGAAATCCACCATTCTCACACCTCTTTGACAATAGGAAAGACATTATTGACCCCTGCCGGAAGCTAGGGGCCTTCCTATTTCTAGGGAAAGTTCAAAATGTATTACCCACAACTGAGGCCTGTCAGCATATTGACAAGAAGCAACATTAATCTTAATGGCTTTTCAGTATCTTCCACTCCATTGTATAGATTTGGTTAGACCACCTCCAAATTCACTAGCCCTCACAGCTGTGGAGGAGTTTCAGAATACCTTGAAATCAGATCATTGGTAATTCACATTGCAGTAAACTATCCATTTTCATTCCATTCATTTTATTGTCATTCATGTTATTCTCCTCCAGATTTACCAACTTACTAATACCATATATATAACTCGGAGCTGAGAATCCCTTAAATAATTATCATGAGAAATACCAAATCTTCTGTGACAAAAAATAGGTTCCATATAACTGGGTTTGCTTCTGCATCAAAAGCATTTACGTTGATGTGACAGTTGCTGAAATGATTCAGCCTCAACTGGACTATGAGAGAGTCCACGAGATTGCATATAAAAACCTTTTTCACACAGTCTTCAAAAAGCTTCCTCAAACAACAGTCCATACATACATCTATATTAATGCAATACCAATTTTAACAAATCCTTCACGGTGACTATTTTTCATGAGCCTATGAAAAAGCCACCACTGATCAAGATTGTGCTGACCCATAGATTAATGTTATCCATGTAATAATACTGCAAAATGCACAGTTTTTAAATTAAATTAAAAAAGCACTCAGTGTTGCTCCCCCCTCCAACCGCTTAAATTTAAATATTCAATTCAAACCCTCAAAACAAGCCTTCATCTGTATAAAAGTTGCACATCGGAGGGTTCCATTATCATCTTCCATTGAAGAAGACCATAACACCGCCAAATACTGAAGGTGAAATGGAGGTCTTCCGTTCACTCTCTCATTGTCTATATCATGGCAGGTAGTGTTATGCTTCCATTATAATAATACATCTTTACATATAGCGCCATTATATTCTGCAGTGCTTTACATATCATGGGGTACTTACCAAGCAAAAAATTATACAGAAATCTTACTGAAACAACAGGGAAACTTTTAGTAAGAGTAATCTTTTCAAACTTAATTGAATGCACAACATAATTACAATGCACAAAACCCGGATGTAAAACATGATTATCAATGGTATTATCTCTGTAAATTAATCTATGCTGTAAACAGGGAGCTTAGTCATTCAGAAGTATTGCATCACAGCACCAAACCTCATAATAAAGTAAACAGTATCCTATACCTTAAATGCCCTAGTTGTCTGAGGAACTAACAGGGGTAGAATAATGATGTCAATGGATAAACCACTAGTATAAAATATGACAGACCACAGTGATGTGCACGGACCCCAACACATGTTTTGCCTCCAGGCTTCTTCTGGGGGAAAAGCCTTGGAGGCAAAACACGTGTCCGTGCAACTCACCATGGTCGTATAGTTTATACTTTTGTATTCATTTTCTTATACAAATTGAGTAGGCGTTCAATTCGTGGTTCACAACAAAGTTGAGTATTTTGATTGAGCAATGAAAAAACGGTCGACAAATTAACTACCATGAGAAAAATAAGATAAGATAGCTAAACCTATATTTATTTAGAGAGAGATAATAAGCAAAAAGGCGAAAAAGTCTTGAAGTGACTGCCTGTATAATAATAACTCTTCTCTGTAGCCTGGTGACTGCGCTGCCCGTTTGAAATTTAGAAGGCAAGTTATGTTTTTTCCTTACAGTTATAGGCTAGAATGCATCATTTTTTTCAGAACCCTTTGAACCCTGAACAGGCTAAATGGGATCGTCTGTGTTTCCGTCTGCTGCCAGACCAGTTTGTTATTAGTAGATTGTCCTGTTTTCTAATGTATAATGAAACGATAAAACTGAAATCCTAAGGAGATTTGACACAGCTTTACACTGTTTTGCATACAAGGAATATGCTGATACCGCTGATATATATATAATATAGATATATAAGGAATATATCTGCTGATACTGAGATATATAGGAAATATCCTATATGCGATATAGTATATATAAGGAATATAGGCGGATACTGCTGATAATAAGGAATATTGCTGAACTGACTGCTGATATATATATAGAGAATATATATGCTGAATATATAGGAATATATCTGATAACTGCTGATATATAGGAATATATACTGATACTGCTGTATTAAATATATAAGGAATATATGCTGATACTTGCTGATATATATATATATATAGGATAATATATGCTGAATACTGCTGATATATAAGGAATATATCTGATACTGCTGATATATATATATAAGGAATATATATGCTGATACGTGCTGATTATATAGGATATATGCTGATACTGCTGATATATATATATAGGAAATATATGCTGATATATAAGGATATAGTGATACTCGCTGATATATAAGGAATTATACTGATACTGGCTGATATATATATATAAGGAATATATGCCGATACTGCTGATATTATATAGAATTATGCTGATTATAAGGAAATTAATGCCGATATACTGCTGAATATATATAAAATATGCTGATATATAAGGAATATATGCTGATACTGCTAAGAACATCTAGTAGGATTTTCAAATCTTAGAAGTCATTTTTTTCTTTGGATAAAGAATTACAAGTTTTATATATTTATAAATGCAATTTATAGAAGTTAGTTTGTGTATGGCCTCTTGTTGGTGTTTCCATGTGTGTGTTTTTTATAACTTCCCCCCACTAGTCTCTATTGATCCTAATGTGGATGAAAGTCTAAAGGTGACATATGTCTAGCTGGCTGAAAGGTAATATTGGCAGAGGCGCAGCACAGAGCCAGGCAGTGCAGCTGCTGGAGTGTTAAATCAGATAACAGCTGGGCGTATTACCAGCGGTGCCGCCACTGCTGCTTGTTGTGCTGCTATCACTGCTGTCGGGGCTCACAAGGCATTTCATTGCTCTCTGGTCAGTGGCACTGCTATTGTGCATCTAGGAAGCGTGCTCAGGGCTGACACATCAAAGGCACACAAGCCTCTGTGTGAGGTAGGCAGATCAGATGGCGGATTACTTAAATGCCCCACTAGTTTTCAGAGAGTGTTTAGGGTGATTTTAACCTCTGAACTGTCGTATCAAATCTGCTGGAAACATGTAGGCAAACAATGACATTATACATATTTAATGCATCTCCATTGTGGACAACTTTATACGAGTCACAAGTAGTGTTACCTTTTCATCCACCTATGGTTTATGGGTTCTACTATGTTCTCTGGAGTGCGGATGGTTAAACAATTATTGCATTCTGTTGTTTAGAGTGCCCCAATCATTCAGATGTGTTGAGGCAGGATCAATACCACTAGTACGGTCTATAGATGGATCCGGCACAGCATTAAAGTCTCCCACACACACCAAAGGACCGGGAGGCATATCAGCCAATTTATTGGAAATAAGGGTTAACAGTGCCGGGTCCATTGGCGGGGGGATATATATATAGAAGCAATGTTGAAGGCAGTACCCCACAAAACACAATGCAGTATGACAAATCTTCCAAAGTGGTCACATGCTACTTGAGCTACCTCTATAGGGAGAGCCTTAGTGACTAGTATGGAGACTCCCCTAGCATATACTGAGTAAGAGGAGTGGTATCCCCTTGCTATCCATGGCAATCTCTGAGGGAGAGAGAGAAGATCTGAGGATATTTTTTGTTATCGTGGTCGGGACCTATATTCAAAGTGTATTCTCATATTCTTTGCATTTCTGCAAGGAAAAAAGAGGTCCTTGCCCCTAATGATGAGGTAAGAGCAAATAACCAATTAGAAACAAAGACTAGGAGACATGTGGAACAGGTGACAGATTGCGAAATCTTATTGGCAGGCGATTGGTTCCTCCGAACGACAAAGAATTCGGTTGCTAGCCTATATTAAAGGAATTAAAATCGTGTCGTGGTGAGAATTGTACGGCATCGTGAGCCGGTGGAATGTCGCCGGTGGAAATAGGAGATATGAATTTTTGGATACCGGTCGAGTAGATATTATGACAGCTTAGTCACGAAAGCGGGTCGGTGCTGGTAGATTTGGTTGCTTTCTATACAGTTCGTGTGTATCGGTATAGTATCGCCCCTCGAAAAGGTAGCAGGTTCTTCTTTCTAAAACTGAATAGTTCAAAGGCTGGCCTATCGCGTTTACTGACCCTCGTTTACTAAGGTATGATCTGCTCTCTTGTATTCATGCGGCGGCTAGCTCGTGTTTGCCGCTATGCTAAAGCTACTCTAACAGGTCGTAGTTCTCCTATAGACCTTCAATGCAATACTCCTGATTTCATGTCAGCTAGTATAGGCCAGTGTGTTCCGTTCTTGATCGAGTAGTCGCACAGACTGCTGGGGTAGTATATACATGTCTCGAGGGCCGAGGCATAGTGATGAATCTTGTATCTAAACCTATCCTATTCTATCCTGTTATAGAAGCTATTAGGCCGGTATACAACAATACACAGCGTACGTCCCCCGACATGCTTTTTGGGACATAATGCTAAGCATATGGCGGTCCAGTGTATACCCACAATGGGGTAATCGGTGCTGAACTGACGCTTTGCGGGTAAGTGTCGCGTGGTTCGCCTTCCACTTAGTCCCTATCCTAACCTTGTGCGTGACGTCATTAGTGAGGATAAGGGGGCGGAACGTGATGCCGGAGGAACCAATCGCCCTGCCAAAAGATTCGCAATCTGTCAGCTGCTTCCGGGGCGCACATGTCCCCCCTCCTGATGGCGGCAATCAGTGGCGAGCTAATTGGTTTGCCTACTCATTGGTTAATTTGCTGTTTTACCAGAATCTACTCTCCATACTGAGGTTGGGGGAACTTCTTCCTCGCATGTCATAAAAAAACCGCAAAAAAACGGCGAACATTAGAAAAGGAAATTGGGGATATCCAAATCTTTAGAACACATCAGAATTCAAAAACTGGGAAAGATAGTTACAAAAAATATATAACACCCCTCACAAGTGAAATAAAAGAAGAAACACAGAAAATACTTCCGTGATACAAACGACTTTGAGACAGGTCAAATTTACAACACCAGACAACAACATCATTCCATACGAGACCAAATAACCTTTCACAAAATACAGAGGCATCCGAACAGAAACACCTCTGGTACGGTATGACACTGCCTCCGTATCTTCATTGAGGAGGCACCAAACGAAAAGGCAGAAATAGAAATAACCAACATTCAAGAGAACGCCTCAGAACAGACAACCCAAGATGGCAAACCAGAAAATCCTTCAATCTACAAATTTCTCATCGCAGCCACAATCTTTTGTTACCTCCCAAACGAGTGTGAATATCCCAGGCCTGGCTTAACTCACTCCAACAACCCACTCCTTGGTCCACCAGCGATAACAACGGAGAACCAAACACAAATTATGCAAATATCACAGCTACGGGTACCCTACTCCCGTTAGTTGTAGCAGAGAGCACTATCGCACCACAGGACCCCTTTTTTTAGGAGGGGACACAGTACCCAATCTCGAAAGAAAGAAACAGTGGGGTTTCAATGTAAAACTAGAGAAAAACAATAAGGACATCTTTACATTATATGAAGATAACTTGTTATCACTTATCTTCACCACACCCGCTGACTATAGAACAACTAAAGTTTTTTGAGGAGAGGTTCAATCTTTACACCAATCCCACATTGTTAATAAGTTTCTTTGGATCAAAGACATTATCTCTTCGCCCGTAACTAGCGTTACATAAAAATTATACTACATCGATAAAGAACAGAAAATGAGATAAGAATGATAACTAATCCTGAATACTTTACAACACTAGAAGAGAAAAAACATCGTACCCCCGAGTCAATTCAACACCACTTACCAACTTAAAACCTAAGTCCAGAACCACGCAGGCTTTTTTCCCTAATACCCAATATTCCAAACTTTCGTGATACAGCCACTCAAATCTGGAAATTTACATCTATCCAAAACAGGAGCCACATCAAATTTGAATAAAGCCGAACAAAAAGCTCTGGATGAGCTGAGGCTCTGGACCAAGTAATTATAAAACCCTCTGATAAGGGGGGCCAGTACTTCTTATGAATTCGTTTGGATTATGTTCCTAATGGCAAAAAAATTACTAAATGATCGGAAAAACGTATGAAATCCTTCAATTTGACCCACCTCAAACTACTGACGAGTTGACCCTAATACTGGGAGGAAGCGAAGAACATAATTAATTACCTCAGACGAATATAAATACATGCTAAATCCCAACCAACAGTGGCCACCTTTTATGCTCCTCCCAAATTCATAAGGCGTAAGACCGCATCCAGTGGAGACCAATCTCTCTGGCAACGAAAACCCACCAGGGTATAAGTACCTATGTCGACAGAATATTCAACCATTTGTTTGGTCCCTTACCATCATTCCTCAAGATACGAGGATCTGATAACCAAACTACACGATATCCAGCAGTCCTTCAGAGACACACTAGCCAGTTTGGATGTGGAAGACATTATACAGCAGCATTCAGCACGAATTAGGTTGGAAAGCAGTTCACTTTTTTTATGTTGAAACACAAAAAGCATTCCAGTTTCACAGCACATCAATTCACCATTTCCTCCTCACTTTTCTTACTGAACTCACACTATTTTTCTCTTGCGTACCCTTTACCATCAATTGAAGGGTACCCGCCATGGGCACCACTTGCCGCACCAACATATGCAAATCTTTTTCTTGGATGGTGGGAGGACCAGCACGTCTTCACAAAGAATTTACCCCCTTACTACACACGTATTATTCTGGGGAAGGTAATATAGATGAGTGCTGGTTCCTCTGGGAGGGAGATATCCCCACCTTCCAAGCATTCGTCACAAGTTAAATCAAAACACCCTCGCCATGAGGTTTCACCTCAGAAATCAACAAAAATAGTTATCATTTTTTGGATCTCACAATCAGCAAAGATCACAGGTCACTTACACACGACAATATACCGGAAGGAAACTGCCACAACTATCTTTTAAATTGGGAGAGCTGGCATCCACATCCTCTAAAAAGTGGTATACCGTGGGGGCCATATCTCAGAGCAAGGCGCCAACTGCTCCAGAGAAGGAGATTTGAAAGAGAATGCTCCAATCTCTATTCCAGATTTAGAGAAGGGGCTATCCAAAAAAGACATTACACAAAGCCTATCACAGGCTAAATCTACAAAAAGAGAGGACCTCCTGCTAAATAGACTAAAAAGACTGATACACATCTAGTCAGATGCTTTGGAACATATGACGTCCACTCACAAGAAGTTCTGGGGATTCTGGAAACGCTAGGGGCCCATCCTCAGTAATGACAAAGAATTTAAAAAACATCCTACCATCCTTCCCACTATCACATATCGGAGGGAAAGAATTTAAGAGATCTATAGTAACACGCATCTCTCAGATAAAGTATCTAAAGGTAGCGACTGGCTACAATACTCCTTAAAAGATCCTATCCATGTGGAACCTGCTCCTTTAAAAAATATATGGAAAAAAACCAAAACTTTCATGAATCCACCGGATCAAAAACATATGATCCGTAAATTCATTAACTGTAAAACCCCAATGTGGTCTATGTCGCCAAATGCAATTGCCCGAAACTGTACGTAGGGAAGGCAACCCAAGAATTGAGAAGAAGAATATCCTCACCCTTCAGTCCACTTCGACTGGCAAAGATACCTCTCTAGTCTAGACACTACTCTTAACATAATGGCGATATGGAGCAACTGATTCTGGGGAATGGACACTCTGAAAATTGGCCAAGAAAGGTAATCTAGATCGCCAACTGATGCAACTCAGAGGCCAATGGATTTATCAACTTAAAGCCCTGAGCCCACATGGACTGAATGAGGGCTTTCACTTTACCCCCTTCATCTAGACCACAATTCTACAACTCTACCTTACCAAAATGCATAGTGATGCTGCTCCACAATATGCAGCAACCTTGTACTAAGTACACTACCTAAACACTCTAAATATCTAAATGTTAATTTAGGTGCTAGCAACTACCATGTTTATAATGCACTTATCCTCCTTGAACCCTTAACCCTATAGATGTGGGCATAACACAATTTGTCTATAAACTTCTAAAAATTAATTTATTACAATTACCACCGTCCACAAGCCTTAAATGGGGCTCATAAATCTGTCTATTTAACATCTTTCACGCTTACTATAGCCCTTCTCAAGGATTAATATATTAATTGCAATTGACAACGATTCACCAAATCAACAACAGGGACTAATAATACATTCACCCATGCGTGAAATTCCAAGTTGGTATACATACGTATACTTATCTATGCCGAAAAATCCCAAGTCGGAACGCATGCGTACACTTACCTACGGCGGATTAAATTCTAAGTCAGCACGCATGCGTACATTCACCTGTGCCGATAATTGTAAGCCGGCACACATGCGCACATCCACCTACGCCGAAAAATTCCAAGCCGGCACAGCAAGCGTAATCATCCGTGCTTATAAAAAAAAAATTTTCAAGTTGGCACGCATGCGCAGATTATATATTTGGCCGACGTAACTATGATATGCGGAAAGAGATCTGCACCGAGAGTGCTCTAAGTCGCACGCATGCGCAAGAATTTTCAACCTATTGTCGTAACCATGACAATGCGAAGTCCCCTAAATGATGAGGTAAGAGCAAATAACCATTAGAAACAAGACTAGGAGGACATGTGAAAGGGTTGACAGTATTGCGAAATCTTATTGGCAGGCGATTGGTTCCTCCGAACGTACCCACTAATGACGTCACGTCACAAGGTTATATAGGGAGTGGAAACACGCCGAACGCGTCAGTTCAGCCCCGATACCCCCTAAGGACGCCATAGATATGGCGAAACATGTCGGGGGGGCTGTTTGAACGCCTATACTTTTAAATAAGTGGTGAAAAGAAGTGGGACAAATACTACCACAGCAGTGTGCCGATCTGCAGCGACACACTGCAACTAGGGACGAAATCAGGAGAGAATCTATAGGAACTACGACCTGTTAGAGTAGTTTAGCAATAGCGGCAACCACACTAGCCGCATTACAAGAGAGCAGATCATACCTTAGTACAAGAGGGTCTCCAAGGAGCCTTTCATTTAAAAGAACCTGCTACCTCTTCGAGGGGGTACATATACCATACCCCCTGGAATAAACATACCAGGGCGTATATATATATCTACTCTGACCGGTATCCAAAATTCCTATCTCCTATTTACAGTAGAATCCAGTACCCACTCTCACCACGCCATGATTTTAATTCACTTTAATATAGGCTAGCACCGAATTCTTTGTACAAATACTAAGAAAAATATCAATTTGTTCATAACAATAAGGAACAATAAAAGTTAAGTTTTAAATTTGGTCCAAGGACCTCTTTTTTCCTTGCAGAAATGCAAAGAATATGAGAATACAAGAAAAATATTAATTTGTTCATAACAATAAGGAACAATAAAAGTTACGTTTTAAATTTGGTCCAAGGACCTCTTTTTCCTTGCAGAAATGCAAGAAATATGAGAATACATTTTGAATATAGGTCCCGACCACGACAACAAAAAATATCCTCAGATCTTTTCTCTTTACCTCAGAGATTGCCATAGATCATGTCAATATGGACCAAAATCTCTGAGGAATGCTTCCAGCACCTTGTTGAATCTATGCCACGAAGAATTGAGGCAGTTCTGAAGGCAAAAAGGGGTCCAACCCGTTACTAGCATGGTGTACCTAATAAAGTGGCCGGTGAGTGTACAATGGTATGATTTGTGCAACAAAATGCGCCTTTTTTAAAATTTGCACATAATAAGGCAGAAAAAAAATCTGCATTTGACAAAGAGCAAAAACGACAAAGACTAACAGGTGCAAAATGAGCGCAGAGAAGGGGGAAATAAGATAAATGAACCCCATAGGTCCCACAGCACATGAAACATTGGGGCTCATTTACTAAGAGTTGCGCTGCCTATTGTTCAGTGATATAGTGGGTAATTTGGGTACGATTTTCAAGTAGGCACTTTCCAATAGATAAATGGGTTTATGACACAACCCCATTCATTTTTTACACACTGCATATGCATTTTGCACTAGATTTTATAAATAAATAATGGCAAAGAGCAATCTGTTTTGCATTGTTGTTCATCTGACATAATTTTACAATTTTAAGTCCTTTTTGTATTATAACCGATTCCTTTGCAGTAATACAGGGTAAATTCACACCAAATTCAATACTGTTAAATAAAGTTCAGGTAAATTAACTAAAAAAGGAAATGATACCGGCACTACACTCATAGATAAACTCTATACATGGTATACTTGCCACTCAGGCCACAGGCTATCGTCAGTGTTGCTGAGCTCCATGTTAGGAATGCAGTCAATGGATCCAGTAAAAAAGTACGAAATGAAGCGGCACTCACCAAAGACGTTTTCACATTTATTCAGCAGAGTGGCATATGGGCAAACATACAACCGTGACAGGAGATGGGCCGTTTCGCGCCAAACAAGCGCTTTCTCAAAATAAATACTTTAACCTGACTTTGAATATCATGGTTAAAAACAAATGCATAAACTTCAAATTGTGAATTACTATTTCAAAAAGAATACAGGAAACACTTCCACCAAATATGCTAAAGCACTGTGGGGGGCATTTATCATTGACTTTAAGACAGAAAACTGGCAGATTTTTTTTCCCTTGCTTCACCTTTTTTATGTTATTTATGAAGTGTCGGCGTCACAATATTGGTGCTTTTCTGACAATCAAAACTTTTTTTTATGATATATATATATCATAGTGAAAGAAAATCACATTCACAAATCACACATGGGATTTTTATATACATAGTGCTAAATCTTTTAACGATTTTGTGTCTGAAATAAAATGTAAATAGCAGTAATGATTAGTATTATCATAGTCTGGGGGAAACATGCCTTTCTGTTACTTGCACATTAAATATATGATGGAGAATATCACCTCCAGGCTCCCAATTACAATTTAAATACTTGGCTCATGCAGGTTGCACAAGCCTTGAAACAAGGACACGCGCTTGACAGATGTGTAAACGAGTAGCAGGTTGAGGCGAAGAGCTATTGTTTTGTGAAAGGGGCCCTCAAACTGTTTGATACACATTTTACAATTCAGTGCTGAGAGAAGACTCAATAATCAGCACAGCCCTCCCCAGTCGCCTTTCATCTTAGTTTACCTCCCTCCACATCAAATTCAGCGTGCCTCACTTCCTCCCCCACCTTGTAGTAGCAGGTCCTGAGTTTCACACCACACAGAATCTGTGACCTGTCCCTTTTAAATCAAATCATATGCTACTGATTATTGTTACAAACATTTCATTATACTTTTTAAATAAATATTCTAAAGACAATTTTTTTATTCTTAGTTTATAAATATCATATATAAATATAGAAACCTCCTCACAGTTTAAAAAGTGTGCTTTCATTTTATTTTTAGCATTTTATGTGATAAAAAGTAATGTATATAGGATGGTGTAATTGTTTTACAGTGAAAGCTATGCGATACTAGTATTGTCCTGCACACACACATACACACTCTTGCAGGCATCAGGCAGACTGTTATGAGAAACAGGGAACAAGGCATCATGATATATGAGAAGCAGTTATCCTGGGAACTCCTGTTTCTCTATGCAGAAGCTATAATAAATAGTTGCCATATGCTGTGCACAGATGCTGCCTTGAAAAGCGGGTCTTGTGCAGCGGCCCAGGGTTTCTCAGAGTCAGGTCCTTTATTAAATGATTGGCTCACTGCAATCTGAGCCACAGCCTCGGGTTAGGTAGACTGCTGTCACTCTTCTGAAAAGGACCTCACAATGCTGAATGAATTTGAAAGAATGGGCTTACTATTTACTTTGTTTCTCCTTCTTTTTAGTAGTAGTATTTTTTTTCCTGTTTGAAATGGTAAACCACATGATGTGCTCGGGTACAGTTAAAAAATGCTATAGGAAATGGTGTCTGTAAGGGTGAGAACCAGTATGAAGTACTTACATTTGTATAGAATAAACCTTCAATAAAGTACTGTCTCGATCTAAAAGTTGTTGATAATGTGCCATTGCTTGTGGAAACTGTCACTATTATGAAGATATCAAATCCAGCTCCTTAACAAAGAAATTCGGACAAACAATATTCAACTTAGAAAAACATGGTTATTTTTACAGTTTTACAACCTTTGAACAGCTTTCCTTCTAAAAGGACATGCAGGTCTTTGGAAAAAGGGTTTTCCATGAATATATAGAATTATATGTTTAATTCAACTGCCATGGCCCAGCACTGTTAATATTAACCTAACTTGAAGGTAAACCATGACTTTAAGAAATCCACCATTCTCACACCTCTTTGACAATAGGAAAGAACATTTATTGACCCCTGCCTGAAGCTAGGGGCCTTCCTATTTCTTATGGGAAAGTTCAAAATGTATGTACCCACAACTGAGGCCTGTCAGCATATTGACAAGGAAGCACATTAATCTTAATAGGCTTTTCAGTAGTCTTCCACTCCATTGTATAGATTTGGTTAGACACCTCCTAAATTCACTAGCCCCTCACAGCTGTGGAGGAGTTTCAGAAATACCTTGAAATCAGATCATTGGTAATTCACTTGCAGTAAACTATCCATTTTCATATCCATTCATTTTATTGTCATTCATGTTATTCTACCTCCAGATTTTACCAACTTACCTAATACCATATATAATAACTGGAGCTGGAGAATCCCTTAAATAATTTATCATGAGAAATACCAAATCTTCTGTGACAAAAATAGGTTCCATATAACTGGGTTTGCTTCTGCATCAAAAGCATTTACGTTGATGTGACAGTTGCTGAAATGATTCAGCCTCAACTGGACTATTGAGAGAGTCCACGAGATTGCATATAAAACCTTTTTCACACAGTCTTCAAAAAGCTTCCTCAAACACAGTCAACATACATCTATATTAAATGCAATACATTTTAACAAATCCATTCACGTGACTATTTTTCATGAGCCTATGAAAAAGCCACCACTGATCAAGATTGTGCTGACCCAGAGATTAATGTTATCATGTAATTAATACTGCAAAATGCACAGTTTAAATTAAAAATTAAAAAAAGCATCAGTGTTGCTCCCCCCTCCAACCGCTTAAATTTAAATATTCAATTCAAACCCCTCAAAACAAGCCTTCATCTGTATAAAAGTGCTACATCGGAGGTTTCCATTATCATCTTCCATTGAAGAAGACCATAACAAACGCCAAATACTGAAGGTGAATGGAAGGTCTTCCGTTCACTTCTCATTGTCTATATGCATGCAGGTAGTGTTATGCTTCCATTATAATAATACATCTTTACATATAGCGCCATTATATTCTGCAGTGCTTTACATATCATGGGGTACTTACACAAGCAAAAAATTATACAGAAATCTTACTGAAACAAAACAGGGAAACTTTTAGTAAAGAGTAATCTAATTCAAACTTAATTGAATGCACAACATAATTACAATGCACAAAACCCGGATGTAAAACATGATTATCAATGGTATTATCTCTGTAAATTAATCTATGCTGTAAACAGGGAGCTTAGTCAGTCAGAAGTATTGCATCACAGCACCAAACCTCATAATAGAGTATAACAGTATCCTATACCTTAAATGCCCTAGTTGTCTGAGGAACTAACAGGGGTAGAATAATGATGTCAATGGATAAACCACTAGTATAAAATATACAGACCACAGTGATGTGCACGGACCCCAACACATGTTTTGCCTCCAAGGCTTCTTCTGGGGGAGAAGAAGCCTTGGAGGCAAAACACGTGTCCGTGCACATCACCATGGTCTGTATAGTTTATACTTTTGGTATTTCATTTTCTTTATACAAATTGAGTAGGCGTTCAATTCTATGTGTTCAGCAACAAAGTTGAGTATTTTGATTGAAGCAATGAAAAACGGTCTGACAAATTAACTACCATGAGAAAAATAAGATAAGATAGATAACACCTATATTTTTATTTAGAGAGAGATAATAAAGCAAAAAGGCGAAATGTCTTGAAGTGACTGCCTGATAAATAATAACTCTTCTCTGTAGCCTGGTGACTGCGCTGCCCGTTTGAAATTTAGAAGGCAAGTTATGTTTTTCCTTACAGTTATAGGCTAGAATGCATCATTTTTTTTCAGAACCCTTTGAACCCCTGAACAGGCTAAATGGGATCCGTCTGTGTTTCCGTCTGCTGCCAGACCAGTTTGTTATTAATTTAGATTGTCTGTTTCTAATGTATAATGAAACCGATAAAAACTGAAATCCTAAAGGAGATGTGAACACAGCTTTACCACTGTATTTTGCATACAAGGAATATATGCTGATACTGCTGATATATATATATATATATATATAAGGAATATATATGCTGATACTGCTGATATATAAGGAATATATGCTGATACTGCTGATATATATATATAAGGAATATATATGCTGATACTGCTGATATATAAGGAATATATGCTGATACTGCTGATATATATATAAGGAATATATATGCTGATATATAAGGAATATATGCTGATACTGCTGATATATAAGGAATATATACTGATACTGCTGATATATATATATAAGGAATATATGCCGATACTGCTGATATATATATAGAATATATGCTGATATATAAGGAATATATGCCGATACTGCTGATATATATATAGAATATATGCTGATATATAAGGAATATATGCTGATACTGCTAAGAAGCATCTAGTAGGATTTTCAAATCTTAGAAGTCATTTTTTTCTTTGGATAAAAGAATTACAAGTTTATATATTTAATAAATGCAATTTATAGGAAGTTAGTTTGTGTATGGCCTCTTGTTGGTGTTTCCATGTGTGTTTTTATAACTTCCCCACTAGTCTCTATTGTATCCTAATGTGAAAGATGAAAGTCTAAAGGTGACATATGTCTAGCTGGCTGAAAGGTAATATTGGCAGAGGCGCAGCACAGAGCCAGGCAGTGCAGCTGCTGGAGTGTTAAATCAGATAACAGCTGGGCTATTACCAGCCTGTGCCGCCACTGCTGCTGTTGTGCTGCTATCACTGCTGTCGGGGCTCACAATGCATTTCAATGCTCTCTGGTCAGTGGCACTGCTATTGTGCATCTAGGAAGCGTGCTCAGGGCTGACACATCAAAGGCAGCACAAGCCTCTGTGGAGGGTAGGCAGATCAGATGGCAGGATTACTTTAAATGCACCCACTAGTTTTCAGAAGAGTGTGTAGGGTGGATTTTAACCTCTGAACTGTCGTATCAAATCTGCTGGGAACATGTATGCAAACAATGACATTATACATATTTAATGCATCTCCATTGTGAGACAACTTTATACAGTCACAAGTAGTGTTACCTTTTCATCCACACTATGGTTTATGGGTTCTATGTTCTGGAGTGCGGATGGTTAAACAATTATTGCATTCTGTTGTTTAGAAGTTTGTAAACATATATAATGTACATTCCCTTGGATTCAAAATTTAACATTTCAAAGCAATTACCACAAAGTCATCTGGAGATGGAACTTTGCAATTTCCTCGAGCAAGTCTTTTCCCTGAAAGCATATGTTTTGACCATAATATTTGCATTCCCTAAGTAGGGACATGTGTTTTGCCCTGTTTTATTAATTTAATAAACACGTTACTACTTACGTATGTGTTTTGGTCAATACGCATATTAGTTCAGGGAGTTTTATCCTATGCACTTAAAATGGTCAATCCAAGTGCATTGTGTGAATGCAATCAGATTTTCACAACATGGGTCATTGTTTGCGACCCATGTGTCATCGTTGTATGAGATCCGATCATGTGCCAATGACAGTAGTAAAGAGCTGACTTGTATATGAGCCCAAAGGAATAAATGGGGAGGTGAAACAATGGGTGCCACACATCAGAAAACAATGTTTGCATGAGAACACATGGGGAAGAATCACTGTGGGTTGAATTCCGGAAGTGTCGCTCTGCTAACCTGCAGTGACAATGTGGTGCATTTATCAAGGAAGTTAGATTGTGGCACGAGGGGTTAATGAAACTGAAAAGGTTTACAATTGTCTCCAAATTCATGATGGTGATTTGAACTCCAAAGATCAGTTTTTCACATCTGTACCAAAAAGTTCACCAATAACAGTGTCAAGAAAGTGTTGGGATTTCAAAGCTGAGCCCAAAAAAGAAAAGGCGTGAGTGTTGGAAAAGGACAAACATTGTGGCACTGACAATTAATAAATAAGGCACAACAGGAGCACCAAGGGAGAAAAAAAAATCAGCCATTTTTCTGGTGGTAAGTCAATGATAAATGCCACCCATTGTGTCCCTTATTTTCTAAATGACCCAGCTAATTACAGCAAAGTTTACAGCTCACATTTACACTTCATTTTCTTTAATCATTCATTCCTCCGTTCTAAAACCAGGACCAGATTTGTTTTGTATACATGCACTTGCACCTGTGTGCTCTTACCAACATGTTACCAGGTCAGTTTTTTAGGCCAGCTGTGTGTAACATGTCTCATCAGACCAACGGTGCACTTGCACGTTCCATCTGTGCATATCCTTCCTTCATAGTACCTTAATGCTGGGAAGGCTCAAGGGAGCCCATTATATTGTCTAACAGGATGTTTATTATGCCCAACACTTAGGATACCACTGCTTGACTATGGAGCATTAGGATTGTCTTTCTTGCTTTCAAATAAGCTTCTCCTAGATTCATTGGCCAAGATTTCATAGCATAGGTACCATAAGGGTTCTTTATGTAACATTTCTACTGTTCCATGCATTAAAAATGCAAGGTATGCAAGCAAATATAGCCAGAACATGCCTTTTACACACAACCAGCGACGTGAAAATATGAAATATAAGCGTTTTCCCTTAATATATAGAGAAGGGGAGGAATGCCTTCTGCTCCTTATACTTTTATCTACTTTCTAAACCTTATGCAGTTCACTGCCCTTGCTGTTCTCCAGCAATACGTGTGCTAAAGGGATTTCCATGACACTATAGGTGGCCATGCAGGGAAGAACCAGCTTTGAGCTAGATCGATATTACTAAGTGACAGCTGGAAAATTATGTCTAACAATGCTCCCCAATCCCAAATTCAAAGGCAATGTCTGCTCCCCATTGTGTCTTCTAAACCTTTCACCTTTTAAGCACTGCTGAAGCAAGCCACATTCAAATAATGGAGAAACAGCTTCAGAAGCCATTTGGTATACTAATCTGCTTGTTAAAGCATTTGGTTAAAATGGCAACAGTGTTGCATTATACATATATATTTATTGCAAGTACACATGGCAACAAATGTCTTCAATGGTTCTGTGGAAAACCAGTAGGCAGATAAGATAGAGTAGTCTTGAACACAGAGATCACAAGATCAAATGTTAGAACAGAACTTATGAATATAGAAGTTAGATATAGCATGTAACATTACATACATTCTCTTTCTAAAAGTGTAGTTTTTTTCCAGCCTTATATACTATGATACTATGAACTAAAATGACTGCTTATTCAGCAAAACTATACAAATGCATTAACACACAAAAAGACCTACAGAAAAACAAATATCAAAAGAATGGAAAGTTACAACTATAGATTGCTACATCTCAGGGATTTTAAAAATAAAAAAATAAGTCACAGAAATATTCCAAAATAGCAGCCCCATTAAAGAGTGACCAGCAGATACGAGAATGAATGGAGCACTGGTGTGCAAGCTTGATCTCCATTCAGACAGGCTAAATAGTGAATAACATAAAAACTTCAGCCAAACAATTTGGGGGTTATTCATTTATAGTGTCGCTTAGTCCATTTTTTTTTACAATGGGAATTTAGATTTTGTCGCAAGGGCTTAATAAATTGGTGCACAACCAATAAGTGTCTAAACTCCACATTCATGAATGTGATATAGAACTTGATAAACCAGCTTTTTGTTTGACGAATTATGTGCCAAAAATTGCGCCAAAAAAATGTCAGGAACTTAGAAGAGCAGGAAAAGTGTTGGGATTCAAAAGCTGCGCCCAAATTGAGTGATGTAAAAAATAGAAGTGTCAGAAAAGAAGCAAAGTTGTGGCGCCGACACATCATAAAACGGTGCACAAGGTGCGGCAGCACAAAAAAAAATCTTCTGTGTAATTTAGTGGCTAATAAAATAAGCCATCACACAGCTCTGTACATGGAAAAATAAAAAAGTTATAGATTTTTGAAGTTGGGGAGTGAAAAATAGAAATGAAAACTCAAAAAAAGGCCAGGTCGTTAAGGGGTTAAATGAAAACTGAGCTCTGATTGGTTTCCATGGGCAACTAGAACAGTTCTGCTCTAAAAACACTTCTGATAAATCTCCCCATTTGTATCACACAACTGTAACAACATATCCATATACATTTTATTCACTTTTCCTGTTCGTTGTTTTCTCATTAGATTTCACTACAGATTTAGATTTATGGAAATATATACCGTGTGAAACAGACTATGAGATGAATGAGACCAACAAGAAGATTAACCATTGAGTACTTAACCAAGTACAAAAAAGAGGTGATTGATGATTTTCTCAGCTCGGACCCTTGTACAGTAGATTGGGTCAGGACTGCTTTTTCTATAAACAATGCCACATATACCCATGGATTGTCTGGTATTGCAGAACAGCTCATTTGGGATAAACTGCAATACTACACACCAGTGGATAGCAGAACCTCTGTGTTTTGAAGCCAAGTTTTCTAATCCCTACGAACCCCTTTAAAGGGAAGATTTCACCAGAAAATAACACATTTTAAACAAGCTGTTCATCTTAAACATATTTGGATGATATTTTTCCAGTTGTTTTAGTTCTAGTCACTTTTATTCACTATAAATGTATTATAGATTTTTAAAAGTAATATATCCGGCAATATTCACTCTGACCACCTGGATTAATAAATGACTGAAACCTGCACATTTTGTAAGGGTTTTTTTTTCTGTGCAACAGTCACTCCATTTACAACACAGAAAGGATTACAATAGAAGATAACACCTCTATAGAAAGCACTATCATCGCCTCTGCTACTGACAACAGATGATGTCACAGCTTATTTACACCTTCCAGAGCTCAGACAAGATGGAAACCCCCTCACCATAAAAAAAAAAATGACAAACAGAAAATGTAGAAATCTGAAAACTATTTTTTTTTTGTAACATATTGACACAATATTGAACAGATTGATAATCTGCAAACTCCAGTGTGATGTCCACATGCAGGCAAATAGTGTTATTGTACACATATTTCTTCATAGTGAAAGGACAGACACATACATGGCTATACATGAAAAATAAGATGCTTTTTTTATCTCCAATGCCTCCATAAATGAATAGTTGGCGTGGTATTAAAAAGTGCATTCATAAGATTACAGGGCGGTGGAGCTCATTATCACGGCAGGAAAACAAACATGAACTCTGCCTTTTCTTCCTCTTTTTCCTTGTATTGGAATAGACGATGAGAATCACAAGTCAGAAAGGCAAATATTAATAACAAGAAAGCCTGATTCTGCCATGCTGTGTGAAAGGCATCCCATCTGCTGGGCCACAAGCCGAAAGCATCAGTTGTCAGTGGCAACAGTGTAATGAGTACCCAAATTATTAGAATTTAATTAGCTAATCGAGAGTTCTATCAACCTAACACCTGCAAGTCCCTATTCAATGGCAATGGGAACAAGTGCCCATCTAATTAATTTCTTCTGAGCGAGAGGCATAAAAGATGAGATTGATCTCACACTTCGGCATCTCTCCTGCCACGTGGTCAAGCCGCCATTTCACTAATCAGCAGCTGTTCCGTTTATTTAATAATTTTAACAACAATCTGTTGGAAGTATTGTTTTATTCCACGACATATGTTGTTTATTTCTAAGTCTTAGCTTGACTTGGATGATTGTTGTTATCGCTCTCCACAGTACAGCAGGCAGCCATTATTAAGATGTTAGCTTTCTTAAGAAATGGTGGAATAAGTAATGCAGCCCCAATGCAAATTAGAAATCCATGACACATAATAAAATGGAAATCAGAAAATTGCTACTAATGCTACCGCTATTAATACAAATGCTCCAAGAGCTGGAAAGTTATCCCTCACTTCCTCTCATTATAAGACCATATACACATATTACTATAGACAATGAAATTTGACAGATAAAAGTAAATGAAATCAGCTTTTTGCTGAGATTTTTTTTAAGGTAGTTTTTCGGTAATCAGAAACCAGGCGATAAATAGTCGATGCTAAATCATCTGTCAAGCATTCTAGAAATCCAATTTACACACAAATCAGAAGATGAACATCATCCTCAATCTAAGCCAATTTTGTCTACTGATGATATATTTCAAACGAGCTCCAAAAAAAGTCAAAGGTTTCTTGTCATGAAAGAAAATGACAACAATGTACAATACACATGATTGCAATACACAATAGAAACATTTTATGTCATTGCAGATTGTAATGTGTGCACTATACATACTTATAGTGTAATCGCCCCCTTTAATTATTGGGGTCCAATTTATGTCCAATTCCCTGCAGTGTGAATACTAGCCCCACACAGCATCTGCATTCTGAACTAGTGAGACTTCTGGTCCACGCAGTATTACCTGGGTCATGTAACATAATCAGGCACATTTACTAAGCGTCCGTCAGACGCATTTCTGCCGGGTTTCCCGAATATTTCTGCCATATATTCGCCCTGAGTTGCACAGGGGTTTTTGGAGCACACAATCAGATTTTGGCGCATTGTCGCCGGCTTTCATGCGACACAAATTGGGGGTGTGGCCGTCGGACAACCCGACTAATTCAGACAAACGGTGGAAAATAAAACTCAAATTGTGTCGCAAGATTGGTGGACATGCCGGATCGGCGGATGCAACGGGACGGACAAATGTGCCCCAATGGGTCATAGGGCCATAATGATCATAGAAAATGGGAAATAACAAGTACTAATAAATGCTGGTATGTATAGAAAACACATAAAAACACTTCATGCTTAAGAGAAAAGACATATGTTTTTATAGGAGTGTCTCTTTAAAAGAAAAGGATGGGGTCCCCTTCTGTGTTTGGGTGTAGTCCCTGCAGTCAGACCTGCAGCTTGATACAGCCTCTTTAATTGCTGTGATAAAAGGTATCCAAATACAAAGTTTATTACTGTGTAGTGTACACGAATGTGTAGCAACAGACTGCTTACAGTGGCCCTATTGTCCACTACCGAAGGTGCCTACGCTGGGTCTGTGTGCACTACAACTGGTACGCTGAGCAACAGAAGATGCTAGTTCTGCAAAATCAGTATACCGTATGGGAGGGAAATTCAGCAGAAGCAAGATAGTAGTCTGGGCAAGATAGGAGTCTGAGCAATGTTTTGCTGGGAGACATTAGTCCCTGGAAATTCTTTTCTTTGACACCTACCTAAATATATTGTTGCTGGCCATACTATACATCTTTTCATGGCAACGGTAGTCCCTAAAAGCAGCAACCTATTTCAGCAGCATTGCACCCAGACCTACTGCAAAATTGTTCCTGAATGATTGAATGTAAATGGAAAATAGTAGATATTTGCGAAAATTAACTAAGCTCCGTGCACCAGGTTTTTGCACCAGACTTTGCACATTCTTTCTAGGGCAAACTGCTTGCTCAGGTATTTAAGAAGTGTCCGTTCCACATTAGTGTTGAGGCTGCACTATACCCAACTCGACACAAATTTCTGCAATGAAGGGGGCGTTCCGGTGCTCAGTCACACCGTGCGCCAGATTTGACATTCAAAGTCCGACAGAAGTGTGTTCCATGCTCCATGTTAAAGGTGCACCAAAAAAAATTGTTGCATTCTGTTGGGGCAGCACAGAGGGCGCCAAATTCATGAAGTATGGACACCACAAATCCTGAATCTGGCGCCCTCTGCAGAATACACTCAATACACCGAATTCTGATCAAGCATTGATGGGATATTCTGGCAAATAAGTTCAACCATTGGAGAACTTCCAGAAAATGGTTTTTCAGCCAATTTAGATTTTCATGAAAAATTAACCATTTCATTCTCCCCTATTACTTAGTTCTGCAGTTCCAATGTTTCCTAGTTTCTTTTGACATGTGGGAACTGAACACTGAGACATTCACTGACTGCAGTGGTAACCTACCTCAACCAACGATTGTATGTGGCATTTAAGGCATTGGCTAGGTACTTGGGAAGCATTCCAACAACCTTTGTAATTCTCACTCAGGGAAATCTCTTCTTTTTAAAATGTGACACTTACTTCCTGTGTAGGTACTAGAACCTAGTTACTGCCAAAAAATCTTACCATGATGAAAGTTACTGCATAGTTACAGTCCCAGATCCAAAGTAATGGCATGGTATCAGAACCATACGTCATGGAAAAATCACATGCTCACTACACAATCAAATTAATTGTATGTAAATTATTTGCAATATTAATATTTTATTTAAAAGTATCTGACAGGGACATCTAGTGGATCTTTTGCTAACAGCAAGAACATATTGCATATTTTCTGTTCTACATTTGGTCCTTTGAAGTTTTGTCAGGAAGTCATAAGTTTGTGAGTATAAGGCTAAATTATATGACTTGACTTTACATCCTAAATAGGGTCTGTCTGGTCTCCAGGCATGCTTGCTTTAGAAAATAATTGTATCCCCCTACATAATACAATAATTAAAATCTATTCTTAGAACTCTGTGTTGTACAGTTTCTCAGTTATTCTTCACAGAAATGCATTAATGAAATGAAAACTGCTATTAACTAGATGTGCCCTAACATTATCCTAACATAGCTGATAGTGCCAGACTATGCTGTGGTTCACAAGGGGAATGATAACACCCAGTTACTAATTTATTTACCAACTTGTAGGAGGAATAATAGAAGAATGGAACAAAGCAGAATTTTAGTACTTAGCTCCACAATTTGCCCTAGATGTTAGATGTGGTGAGATCTCCTTTATGATAGAAATACATCCATTACAATACCGTAACTGTTTAGTATAGTTTAACAATTTAAAATAAACATAATTGTGAATATAATCTCTCTAATCAGTTAGTTACTAGAGAGAAAATGTCTGACACATGTCTGGATGTAACTTACATATCACAATATCTAAATGATTATGCATCTTTTCAGAGAAAAAATTGAAAAATAAGCATAAACTGGACTTTAAAATGGAAAAAATAGCCAGCAGACTGTAGTCTTGCTTTGGATTTTGCAGTCTACACTATACCCTGTGCACTTCAGATTTAACCCATTCCATAAAAGAACAAAGTACAATGCCAAATTCAATTAGCTGTTGTGCAATACATATCCTTAATAGAATTGTCTTATGAAAGCAAGTTTTAGGTTGAAGCAGGTCTACCAATCATCTGATCGCTAAGGGTATCTGAGCTGCAAATCCATAGCGTAATTAATGCATCAACATTGATGGCAATTCCTTACCCAGAACGCATAAAAAAATCTGCAGCAGAAATGCATTTCCACTGTTAATTTTTTATCCCCAGAAATAAGTGCCATATCACTTATTGTTGTGGATTGTAGTTGGAAATCAACCCATCAGCCACTTAAGAAACAAGCCAATTGTGGCTTCTATTTCTGATGCTGGATAACTGCGGGGAAAAATCCTGCAGCTTTTCCTCAATGTGTGCAGACACCCTAGAAGTCAAACTTCTAACAAATTTCTGCTTATGGTAATGGATGTGGCTAACCATACAGAGTAATGTAAAATTCCTGATGCAGGAACAGGTCAGATAGTTTCCATGACAGGTATATCTCCTGATACTTTAGATTACATGGGTACATTAGTGTAAGGTCCTTCTATATTTATGTTCCTAAGGCACGTTTAATGTTATATCCAGAGAATATGTGAGCGTGTGAATTAAAGGACATCTACCACCAGGATGAAGGGTTGTAAACTAAGCACACTTACATACTGGTGTGTCCTCCCTCTGTAAGGATCTGCTTTTATTTTAATCTCTTATGTCCTGCTTTTTTTTTCTTAAAAAGCAGGACATTAGAAGCTAAAAGAAGATCAGATCCGGCCAGAGGGGGGCACACATCAGCATGCCAGTGTGCTTGGTTTACAATCCTTCATCCTGGTAGTAGATGTCCTTTAAGTTCAAATCCTACAGCTTTCAAATCTATTCTATTAACCTCTGTTCTGCTGCAAGATTACATCAGGCATTGGGAGGGGTAGAGTGCTTCATGGAGCATGTCAGAGCCAGAGCACTGGAGACCGGAGGGACTCTTGTGATGTCCCATAGAGCCCTTCCACTTCATTTGCATAAAGATTAAAGTTTACTTTTAACCAAACTACAGGATGAAAGCTTCTAATAACCTCATTGGCTATATAGCAGCACTAAGGGTGAATACAGCTATAATGCAGCGGTAGATTTAATTTAAAGTGAATTTCACCAACAATTTCAAATATTTAAAAATTTTCCTTAGCATCTTCCATTTGCATTGGCCGATTACAGCTGTTCATTACAGATTTTACAAAAGTGTCAACAGCAAACAGATTTGCTTCACTCACGGAGGATTATCTTTATTGTATCCTCCTACCTGAGAGAAGGACAAGCACCTAGATTCTGAATGTAAGCAAAATGTTTTCATCTTACATCTTGAATGGTGAAGAAGAATACTGAATTAGTAACACTAATGAACACAATTAGCATTGCACACAGTCGAACTTCCTGCCAGGAGCTTGATATGGGTATAGACATATCCCTTAGATGCCTTTATGGGCAGGCTTTGTGTATTCATAAAAACTAATGCATTAAATTATCTCTGGGTATTCACATTTTAAGAACCAGTTGCAGTTTTCATGTTAGCATTTTTCTGCCATGTTCACTTTATTTTTGGGGCATATAATTCTACTTAATAGCTACAGCATGATATGTTGGCTTAATATATGTAATATATGAAGTTATTTACACAATGACATCCAAACAAAAGTGTTTAATTAGTTCTATATGGAACTTAGACAATATGGAAATCTATGTTTCCAGCATACATCCAGGCATCCTTTCCAGCACGCTGTGTAGGGGCCATCCGAATGCTGCCAATATTTGTGTGTGCACATCAGCTGTATAGAACAAATATACAGCGAGCATTTCACCATTCCTTAACATGAAGACCAGAGTAACTTGAGGAGAAGATGTTTACAGTGGCACAAGTCGCCCAGGTTCATGTTGTCCTGGTTACAGGACCACTTCATCAGTTCAGCTAACAGATGGCCAGTGAGCAACAGGCAGCATATGTTCCAATAAGCACTGACATCAGCACAGATGGAGGGTGGGCAGTGGGCTGGTCCCGAAACATAACCTGACATTTCCTTCTCTTCTGGTGCTTCATTGTTCCAGCTTACATAGGGAAGATTAGCAAGAAAAAGTGAATGGGACGTATCAGTGAGAGGCTCAAGAACTGATTACTAACACTTCACTGTTCAAGTTTACTTCTTTTCTCTTTTTTTCCTTCCTTTTCTTTCATCCACTTTTTTTTTTTACTTCTTCTACCTTAAACAGTCAGCAACAATTGTTTACAGCTTTCAGCATCACAAAAAGGAGGCTGAGCCTTGTGTCTTGTACAATGACAGGACAAATTCACCATTATAATACTGCTTTGTGAGTAGATACAGGGACTGCTTGGGCAGTTTTACTGTCTACCATTCACTTTTTATCTGTTCAAGATACTATGGCCCACATGTATCAAAAGTAATCCTCACTAATGTGCAGATTGCGCCAGATTATTGAACACAGGCACACAGTCTTTAATAATCTGGCGCACCCCTCACTACTCGGGAAGCGTGAACCAACTTTTGGTGCGTCTTTAACACAATTCTGTCACAATACTAACACAAACACTAGATATATCCAATAGATATAGAGGACCATAGCATATTAGTTAATAAGTAAAGTTCGAGTTAAATGTACGAGTATCATTTTCCAAAAGTACTATATTCCAAGATTATCGACAAATAAACCAGAATTTCGCACAAGATTTAAGGGAACCCGTAATGAAGATTTTGGCCCACAAGCCCTCTACTGGTGGCCAAAGGCATTTCAGTCTGACCCTCTGGCTTGAATAATGTTCCAAAGCACAAGCACATCATCATAAGCTACCTTCATCTCCCACCCAAACATCAATAAATCAGGAGGGGATGGGTCAATATGATTTCTCTCTCCCTGTGACCCTTTTACAGGTCTGTGTAATACAGTGTTCAAAGTCTATTTTCTGTGTAATTCGGAGCCATTCAGAATGTACAGTGTGACTTAAAAGTCCAGCAACCCCTTTATTTCATAAACTAAAGGAAAAAATAATTAGTAAATATTTAATTATATAGGGCCATCAAATTCTGCAGTAGTTTACAGATCATGGGGTATTTACAGTATACAAACAAAAAAAGACATTACATATAAACATATGGAATTAGGGCACTGCTTTTAAGAGTTTACAATCAACCTTTATAGGTTTCCTGCCGCAACAACTAGGAACGACGGTCCTCCCTGATGTATAGCTATTTAGTGTGTTGCTCATGGTGCTGACACATTACCCTTGGCTTTAACACTACCTCTGGTTTTTACCAATAAAAATCCTAAATCTACCTATTCAATTGGTGCCTCTCATCCATTTTTATCTCTTCAACTTGATGATCCAATGGCTGAATGTCCCTCCTTCCCTTCTTTATCTTGCAATGTGCTTAAACAACAGTTTACAGATATATGTGGGTGTTTATTAACCGAATGGATTTTGTAGGTGTTAGTATTCTTAGGTGAGATTTGGGGGACATGGGAGAAGTCTTGGAGATGGGTGTAAGAATAGCACTTATTGGGAAGTCTTGTTAGGACATGAGATAACCTGTGGGAAGGGTGATTTGGTATATGTTCCAAGAGGCAGGTTGTATGTCATAGTCATCTCCAACAACTTAACTGAAACAAGGCTGCTTCACAAATCATGGCGCCAAGAAGTTTTTGCGACATTTTGTATTAATTTCTAAAAAACAAATGCAAAACAGGTTAACTAACATTTACCACTAAGAAAGTACAATATGACATGGAAAAAAAATTTCAAAGTGGCATAAAAATATGTATCATTTTGTTAAATGAATACAATTTCCCAAATGATAAGTGATTGTTAGAAACTACAACACTGCCTGTTAAAATATCTTCAAGAAGTAAGGGCTCTCCTTTCAGAGACTTTGCCAATTATGGCATCCTCTGCAGGCATGTGGAGTCCTATAGCCATTGATGCTCAACTGGGGGATTCTGAAAAATATGCAAATACAGGAAGGCATAATGAAAATATTGCCTCTTAGCTACCTTATACCTTGCTAAATATTTTATCAGTGTTGTGAAGCCAAACCTAAACTATACAGTTGGGGGCATACCACTTATCTACAGAACTCTCTGACTATTCATCTAGAAGAGTATTTTTGTGGTCAGACACTGATGCTGGGAAAACGGGCAACTTAATCTTAAAGGTGTTTGATGGGGTTTCAGGTCAGGGTAGTCAAGTTTTGTCACACAAACACACCCATCCATGTCTTTATGGACTCTACTCTCTGCAGTTGCACAAAGTGTGAAACGAACACTTTAAATATCTCAGATCCTGGCCTACTTTCATCAAAGGGCAAAGGGTATATTAACATCAGGTTCCTGAGGATGCAGATAGAGTTCAGTGCATCAGCAATGTGCCTAACTTGCAGGTAAAGCATGGGCATATTACAGCAATACTATCACATGCTAAATGTATGGGCACAGCACAATTGTAATATACACTCACCGGCCACTTTATTAGGTACACCATGCTAGTAACGGGTTGGACCCCCTTTTGCCTTCAGAACTGCCTCAATTCTTCGTGGCATAGATTCAACAAGGTGCTGGAAGCATTCCTCATTGGTCCATATTGACATGATGGCATCACACAGTTGCCGCAGATTTGTCGGCTGCACATCCATGATGCGAATCTCCCGCACGTACTGTGCGTTCAGAGATGCTCTTCTGCCTACCTTGGTTGTAACGGGTGGCGATTTGAGTCACCGTTGCCTTTCTATCAGCTCGAACCAGTCTGCCCATTGTCCTCTGAAATCTGGCATCAACAAGGCATTTCCGCCCACAGAACTGCCACTCACTGGATGTTTTTTCTTTTTCGGACCATTCTCTGTAAACCCTAGAGATGGTTATGCGTGAAAATCCAGCCCTTCTGGCACCAACAACCATGCCACGTTCAAAGGCACTCAAATCACCTTTCTTCCCCATACTGATGCTCGGTTTGAACTGCAGGAGATTGTCTTGACCATGTCTACATGCCTAAATGCACTGAGTTGCCGCCATGTGATTGGCTGATTAGAAATTAAGTGTTAACGAGCAGTTGGACAGGTGTACCTAATAAAGTGGCCGGTGAGTACTTCTTTACTTTACATGTGGGTACTGCACAGTAGTACTACTCCTATCCTTCCGGGGCACAGCAAATAATTATTATTCTGTATGCATGGGTACTATATACAGCACTACTACTCCTACACTGTAATTATGAGCACTGCACAGTACAACCATTCTTATCCTTTATGGGGCCCAACAATTTGATGTTTGCCATTGTGCTTGCATGCAGCTCCTCGGCCATGGAAACTCTTGCCATTTAATTCCAGGGCATATTTTGCACTGATGTTAATGTATGCTTCCTGTGTTAATAATACCACTCAAAATGCCCTCCTGGGGGTATTTAGGCTCTTTTTATCATGATTTCCTTCTTACTCTTTAGATCTTTTTAGATAGTTCAGACTCACTTTGTGTTAGCTGGCAAGGTGCCACAATTGAAGCGTGCCATCCTCTACATGTCTAAAAAGTTTGTCTCTGATTTTAAAACCTATTATTTGGCATCCCACATGCCCCATAGAATTGATTGGTGTAGACATCATGTATTAAAGGGGTATTCCCGCAAAGACAAAATTCTTAAATATACCCTGGATGGCAAAATAACAAAATCCCAACTTAATGTTATTAACAAAGATGCAGCATTTCACAGATTCAAACCTTTCAGTCCTACTGTTGTTTTATTTTGATTGTCATTGGACCAGACTATAAACTCAGTAGTTACTATGGACAGGCAGGTCTTCCTGTCTGATCAGGTTGAACACTCTCTCAGATGGACACTGACTCCTGTACTGCGGGAGCGGGCAGACACCAGAAACACTTCCTGTCCAGTAGCACGAATAGGAGGCCAGCTCTACAAGCAAGATAACTGTCTTGACCTGAGGGGGGGGGGATTACATCTGAGGGGGTCGGGATTACATCTTGGAATCCTGTGTGACGCCGTGCTGCTGACTGTCTTTCTGCTCTGAGCCTGTAGCCACACCCCCTGCACGGAGCTCACAGACACTCATTGATTTACTTCCTGCCAGCACATTGTGAGTAGAAGGAAGCTGCAAACTACAAGGAGATAAGTGATCCAGGGGAAGGGGAGACAGGCACATATCTGTGACAACACAGATGTAGCAGAGCTAAATGTGAGATAACATAACGGTCTGTCATGCCTCTGTGTAAAAGGTATCTCATGCATCTCTGATCTGTCTCATCTTTCCTTCTATGTGTCAGAGTGTTAGTACAATGTTGGAAGTCAGATGAAAGTGTATATACACCTGTACCCTTATAATCTAACCACATTGTCACCCGACACTACAAGATGGATCATAATGTGTCTGCTTAGAAAGTCCCCGACCACACTGACCATCCTAGGGAGTGATAGGAGGTAAAACAGCAATAAAACTGAGTACAATTGTAAAGTAAGGGGCTAAAATAATCTTTTCTGTGTTAACATCACTAGGGGATTGAGATGTGAGAATTTTCTTTTGTGGGAAAACCTCTTTAAGCCTGCCATGGCTTCGGTGTTTGAATTGGGGCTTTACAAGACCCATTGGTGGGTTCAACTCTAGTTACTGTACTCTCCCATGTTCTTCCTTTAGACTTACTATTTCCCTCATTCTTGGAAATCATGATCTCCACCCATGGATAGAGGATTCATGCAGTTGGATAGGTTCAGGGATTTTCACTGTTTGCGGTCCACAGTGTGTGGACCTTATCACTTACTGGTTGTAAATCTCAGATATGATTCCTATAGGCTACTGGAGAATTAGACAGTTTAAGCTTGATTGTATTACAGTGACAATGGGACCTCATTCAGTGGTCAGAAGGTGTTCATAAAATGTATATACTGCAAAACAGTATATCAGTACTGTTATATGGAACTTAAAGGAAGTAGATCTAATGGTAGATTCCTCCTGCTTGCCTTTGCACTAATCTGTAATTTAATAATCCTGGAACCTAACTTAACTTGTTAAAAACTTTATTTTAGTAATATGTAATTTAACTGCAGAGACTCCTGGGGCATGGAGCAGCCTTAGCTCTCAGTCCCCGACCAGGCTAGTACACGCTCATTTCCCCCAGAAGAGGCCATTCAGTGGCGAAACATGTGTCGGGGCTGGTTTCCTTTTCCTTTGCCCGTGCTCGGTATAATTTTTATAATACATGTTCCCTTGCTGGTTGTCTGTATCATCCACTTATACCCCTGTTCACTACAAGGGTATATGGTGTTTTTAGTACATGACCCTATTTTGGGATTTTTTGCTAGCGTTTACATTTGATTTGGGATGGAATCTGGCCTCAATATTACACTTTACTCCCTGCAGGGGTTTACTATTACTAGTACTATGTTCTGGTTTTATGCATTTACTTTGTGTACATTTAATAGGTATACTTTATTATTTAGAGATGCTAGTGGAAAGCCTTATACTTCCACTTCTAATTTTTGCTTTTGGTCTATTAGTACACACTCTAGTAGCCTCTGCGGTTACTAAAATAAAGTTTTTAACTAGATAGATTAGGTTTCAGGATTATTAAATTACAGATTTGGGCAGAAGCAGGAGGAATCTACCACCATGTCTACTTCTGATGGTAGATTCCTCATGTTAGGTCTCCAAGTAAGCCATAAGCAATAAAAATACCAACTAAGTCAGCTAGTTACATTTTTAATTCATTCACCATGTAGTTATCTGATAAAAGATATAGTCAAACACATAGTGTCAATTGCAATGTGTTACCAGCTACTATAGAGGTTACAAGGCCAGGGTGTTGATGGTTATTCTAAGGGACAGGGAAATCAGTCAGGCCTTTTGCTATTGTGAGGAAACGCATCTATCTGATGCATGATAGGCGAGAATTCTCAGCAACATAATTAGTGTTGACAATCCTTGTCCTGACAGCCTATAAACAGTTAATCTTCCTTTTCATCCCTGTGTTTTCAGGGAGGAATGATGTGAAAGATTATCACAACGTGTCAATCTCCTCTTAGGCCATAGCAAAAGTTAGGAATTCTTTATTTCTGCATAGGTCATAATGACACAAAATAAATTCACAGTTTGTAATCTACCAACTTTCCATTCCACTAAACTTGGCCCCATCACAGTAGAGCAAGTATGGATGATCAATCTTAAGTCGACATTTTTAATATCTTCTAAAGGTTAAGTCCATGAAATCAGTATATATGCCAAAATGTTTTCCAACCTGTTATCAATGCACTGCATTAAACAGAGGTAGTTATAACAGGTAACTTGTAAACTTGCGTATTTTGGGAAGTGCTTGTCAATCAAGTATCTTATTTTTCTTTTATCTAACTTGTGCTTAACACAAAGCCAAGATTGATGGGGAGACAACAGGTCTCAGTGATGGAATGCAAACAGTTACAAGATAAAATCAAGACTATCCTCGGGTAAGCACAAATACACTAAACATGTGTACGAACTGTATTCCCTTGGTGGTAACTGGAATTATAGGGAATTTCATTTGATCTGCTACTTTTCTGGGTTATGAGAAATTATCTGTTATGTGAAGCAAACATCTGAAGCAGGTACAAGTGTGGCAAAGGTTTGCAAGCCTCTGTCCTACAGTGGTGCCAGTTTTGGAAGTTCTTTATCACTATTTACATGTGTAAAACAAATTGCCATGTTGTCAGCATTAGTTACACAAACATATTCGAAATCGATCTCCCTTTGATTTGTGTACTGAAGAAAGCATATGAAAAAGTCAGCCATTTTGGATGATCCACGAAAATGAAGAATTTCTGTAATTGAAAAACTAACAAACTTTCATAAATCTGACAAGAAACATCATAATGATTTGGTAATACAGGTGTTTCTTTACTGATAGCAAACAGATATCTTAAACAAACATATCTTATTACTAACAAATTGTATTCCCCATCCACAGCAACTCCTGTGAGAATAGAGGGGAAGCGTGCATGCACAGCCACCACTCTGTTCACTTCTTTAGAACCTATGAATACAGCTCCCCACTAGTTTCAAAGAAAATGTGGATGTGCATATTCACTCCTGTGGACAAACTGACAAGTTATGTAAAAAAAAAATCAATAAAACAGTTTATAAATTAAAAAAAAACATTAGTTGTAAAGAACATTAAAGTAAAAAATGTGCAAAAAAAATTAGGAGGGAGGTTATAATATATAAATAGAAAATTATGTCTGTGATCAGGCTCACCTGCATGATCCCGGGCTGTTGTATCCACAACCACTGTAGAAGATTTAAGGAAGAAGATTTAGACCGGCAACTCCACGGATACAAGATCAAATGAAAGTCCTTTATTCAACGGACATTAAAAGGTAAACAAACAAAACGATACAGGAATGGAAAAAGATCAATCTGATGCTTTTGGAGCCTTATGGACTCAAATACGCAATCTTTACTCTGGATCAAATATATCTAAATGCGTCATATGGATCTTCTTTTTCCATTCCTGTATTGAGTTGGTCATTTACCTTTAGATGTTTGTTGAAAAAAGGACCTCCATTTACTCTTATATCCATGGAGACGCTGGTCTAAATGTTCTTTTTGAATCTATAGTACGGTACATTAACATGTGATTCAATAGGAAATTTTGCAATCCCTTTAATCCAGAGGAAAAGGGAAAATAGGTTACATTCCTTGTTTTTTATTGACATTTTTGTGACCATTTTGTGCAAGTAATTGGATAATTTCTAGCATAGTAGGGAATGTTTAAAATTATATTGCATAACCTACATGGGAGTACAGTTTGTTTACTGGTCAAAATGCAGGTGACAGGTTCCCCCTAAATTCTTTATGTTAAATAAGTATGATTGATGTAGATTACAATGAATATTATCCAGTGGGGAAATTGGGACTGTACGTTGAAAAGCTTTTCTGGTCTTCAGTGGTGATAAGAGCAACATGCAAATTTTGTCTACTGGTAAGACAAATGAGCGTTAAGTAGTATTTAAACAGTATTAAGATGAGGTCACTTAGAATACATTTGGGAGGGTAGCCACTAAGTTACCAGTACAACCCAGTGAAATCCCTAGCCTGGTGTTGAATGAGGAGGAGTCGGTAGGTAAGGTTACATTACCTTTCACCCGCAGGTTACATTTTCCTGTGGTCACTAGGTACTATCCCTTCTGATTATTCTGAGAATATATTTTCATGCAAAGTTTTCCTTTGAAAGAAAACCTGTATCCTAGAGCACACAAACATGCACAATAAAGCTTTCTAAAATATTATTGTATTTTTATAGACGAGCCCAAACTTCCAACTTCCCCTACAAAAGAAGGATACCACAACAAAAAATAACTAAACTTTAAGAAGAACTGGGGTTTACAAAAAGTAGCATAGAAAATGCTCAGTTCTTTGTAACAAAGAGCACAGCTGCAAAGATTTTCTTCCCAGAAGCTTTTGTATCAATTTGTTGCGCTCCAATCGATCATTATGGTAGGAAATGAAGCTTAAATAAAGATTAAAGACACACATCTTTTAATCCTCAAGTTGCATCTGCACACAGCAGGAACCAATCAAATTGCATGCATAGTGCATCTAGTTACCCTGCTGCGCGTAGATAATTCTCGCTACAAGCTTTACATACTGTTAAAGTGATCGATATTAAGCTGAAAAATACTTCAGCAGAAACTTTAGCAGAAGGCTTTGATCACTAAATGAGACTTTAGAACCATGTTAAAGAGTAAGCAAATGAGCTGGTAAAATCTCATGAACTTTGTTTAGCTTTTAAGATAAGATTATTTCTAAACATATTTTGTAAATCTCATAATACATAGAAAAGAGAAACTGAAGCAGTCTTCAAGACTTGTCCAATTTCATTTGAGCCCATGTATTCAGAAAATATGAAGAGATTGCACTACTCATGTGTTCCATAGCACATGACACTGGAAGAAATGAACTCTTTGGGAGTCATTTATCTTTACTCTGGACATTTTGTTGCTATGTCTGGGTTTTGGACTTGTGTGATTTATCTTTTATCAGGCAGCAGAGTCTGTGGTTGTTTTCTTAAAAAGTAACACAAAAGTTTCAAATTCTTCGGCAAACTCTTCTAAAATTCTGCTTACGACTACTAGGGGCTGGAATCTATTTGTACCAAAGTTACAGGTTTTTACTGCTATTGGTGACTTTTCATACGTCCAACTCTGGATTCTAAAGATATATCAGTCGCAACATTGAAAAACTCTGGCAAGGTGCACTTTGCTAGGTAAGTGAAAAAGTCTCAAATTTTGGTGCAAATATGTAAATGCCCCCAAAAAAGTCAAAACATAGGAGAAAATGAAAAAAAATGCTTTTTATGCTTACAGTTCCCAAGATATTTGGTTGAAGCAATATCCATTAATTTGACGCCTAATACTCCATCACAGGATAAAGATAGTCACAATCCCAGAATTGCAAGAGTATAAGGGAGGAAGACTCTGTTTCTTCATCTAGTATCTCTGTTTTAAAAGGAAAAAAGGAATTTCAACAGCTCACCTACATCCCGATTTGTGCTCCAGGAGTGCTTCCACGAAAAATACTTGGTAATGCATTATTAGATACCTGCTAATTCTCATAACTTTTTGAGAAAAATAAAGAATTGAAGTTTTAAAGATTTCGGTGGCGGAGTAAACTACATTTGACTTGCATCTCTGTTTTAACATTATCCCGATATCTTCATTTAGTAAAATTTAAGATTATATTATTCTTAAGATTAGATTATACTTATGGACAAGCGCAGGTTCAGTGGCTTCCACCCAATGCACATTCATATGGATGAGGCCTAGGCAGACCAAAACAAGTATGCTAATTTGGTGTACCTGTGTTTAAAAAGCAAAGTTATTAATGCAACACAGTCACAGAAATCCTGGACTGGACTATGTTGGTCTTCAAGAATACTTTATTAAGGCTGGGGCCACGAAAAGGATGCGGTTGAGATTTGTTTACATTTTATCCACAGTGATACAGTGTAGGTCTTCATTGTTCCCACGCTTTGGAACTTACCCAGAGATTTAAGACAAGAAATTACCCCAAGAAGACCATCAATCGGGCATATAATCAGGCAAGGGACTCCTGAAGATCTGATTTATTATAAACAAAGCAAATAAGGACAGATGGCTGCCTGTGAATCATTACTAGGTTCAACAATCAGTGGTCAGATATTCTAGAAGTGTTGTCAAAGAACTGGAATATATTAAGATCATATATACAATTTTCAGAGAGACCACGACAAGTTGCTAGACGGGCTCGAAACTTGAAAGATTGTTTGTCCAGCAGCCACTTCACCTGTCCCAGGAAGAGACTGGAAGGGGCATTAGACTTAAAGACTCCTTCTCCTGAGGAGATTGTTGAATGTGCCCTTTTATGCAACATACAAAATACTTTGTCAACCCGAGTAAACAGCGTAGTTTCCCTTTGTAGTTTCATTAACTGTAAAACCAGAAATGTGATTTATGTCCTTGTCTTTCGTGCCGAAAAGTCTACGTGCAACAAACTACCCAGAAGAGCATTCAACAACATGTATCCAGCATTAATAATGCCCATTCACATTTCCATCAGGGTATGACACTTTCCTCTATAGCCACACACTTTCAAATTTGTCATGCTGGCAGGATGGCAGGAAGCGAAATGGATTTATGATTTGGGTAGCCTCTCGCAACAGTGATCCCCAGCCATGTTCCACCCTGTAGGGAAGTGTGTCCTTCCAGGTGCCCCTTTTTTACTCCCTCCCTTTTTCACCCCTTTAAAGGAAATCTACCATTTTAAATTGGTCATTCTGACCTAAACTTACCGTTACACAGCGCTAGGTAAGCCGATGCTGGAGGTGGTTGTGATATGGCATGGAAATCTGCAGTTTCAATGAAAAATCGATTTATCAATAGGCATATGACCCCATTCGGCCCTTCTGGGCTTTTGGCACAGGGTACTTGGCGCTTGTTACCGATCATAATAATGCAAACGCCTTGCGTGCTTGAAACTTCCCGCCCCCCCTCGCTCCCTAGCTCAATCCCGAGAGCCGGTCATGGGGACATATGCCTATTGATTAATGGATTTTTCATCAAAACTGCGGATTTCCGTGCCATATCACGACCACCTCCAGCATCGGCTTACCGAGCTCTGTGTAATAGTATGTTTAGGTCAGAATGACCATTTTAAAATGGTAGATTTCCTTTAAGTCTCCTTGGCCCCTCTCTTTACACTGTTCACACCCGCTACTGCACGGGTGTCCAATACAAGGACTGTGTGCTAAATCCGGCCCGCCTCTTTTAGTGCAGGGCAACTACAATGAGTACCTTTCCTTGCTCCCCTGAAACAGCAGCTGTCCTCTTCTTTTCTCCAGTGTGTGCCCACTGTACACTCTGACTCTGAAGCTAACACATGTGATGTAATGACATCATCACATGTTTCGGATTCAGAGCCCGCACGTAGAGGAGCCCACTAGAGCAAAGAAGAGGACAGCTGCTGCTTCTGTGAAGCGAGGAAAAGTGTTTGTTTTTTTCAAACATTGGGAGAGAGAAGAACACTGGGAGCACTAATGGGGCTAATGGGGGCATTGGGAAAGCACTGTGGCTATGGATGGCACTAGGAACACAGCGGCTTCTGAGGGGCATTGGGGGACCACAGTGGCTACTGGAAGCATTGAGGAAGCATTGGGGCACTGGGGGAACAGTGTGGCTACTGAGAGTATGGAGGGAGCACTGTGGCTACTGGGGGCTTTGTGGTTGCTACGGGGACATGGTGGGGGCACTGTGGCTGCTGGAAGGACATAGTGGGCGCACTGTGGCTGCTGGGGTGCACTCTGGGGCACTTTGGCTGTTGGGGCACTTTTTTTGTTGCTGTGGGGTACATACAAGCCATGCCGGATTCTCAGGTTATTGTCAATTTACTTAACACTGTAATGTGATCTCTAACATTAGTTATCTGTTTAGCCTCACTTATTTCTATTGTCATTTTCGTTTGCCTTTTTGTGCTTCAATGTCTTATTACATTGTACTTCTTGTGATACTGCAGGCAGGAGTTCCTATTGCAGCCTGTGTTACCTATGCACTACTCTCATACCACCTATTTTAATTTTGCAGCTGTGGTCGGCTGGTAGATAGACATCTAAAAGTAAACAACATTTTTGAAAGGCTTCATACCCTGAGGAAGTTGCTTGTGCGCCGAATGCATGGCGCCTCCACCCCAGTCACGGTTTGATCAGTTGCCTGCCTCGCAAGGTCTTTTTCATTGATAATTCCTTGGTCCCTGTTATCTAGGTGTCTATATGCTCGGCCATATGGCCAGGTCTCCTGAGACTGCTAGGTTACACCCTAATAGAAATTTTATCATTTATCACGTTATGTTTGGTTTCTTGATGAATTGTTAAAGCTCTCTGAGACTGCTCATCATTATTGTGGCTCTAGTTTACAGCCATATTTACGTGTGAAATCCACATCGTTTATACAGTGATTTTCACTGAAATTACACTGTCAGTTGTGGGGTATCTGTATAATGCACATTGCAATACCTTTTGGGGGCTCTAGTTTACAGCCAGATTTACGTGTCAAATCCACGTAGTTTATACAGTGATTTTCGCTGAAATTACACTGTCAGTTGTGGGGTATCTGTATAACGCACATTGCAATACCTTTTGGGGGCTCTAGTTTACAGCCAGATTTACGCGTCAAAACCACGTAGTTTATACAGTGATTTTTGCTGAAATTACACTGTCAGTTGTGGGGTATCTGTATAACGCACATTGCAATACCTTTTGGGGGCTCTAGTTTACAGCCAGATTTACGTGTCAAATCCACGTAGTTTATAAACCACTATGTCAGACAGAAAGGTTGCAGGTGCAGCAGGCAGAGGTGGCAGCACAGTAAGGGGATGTCGCAGCAGGGGAGACTCTGTGAGGCCAGAACTGCCGTTGTCATCTAGTGACACATACATAAAATAAAAAAAAGTTCAAAAAAATTATTTAAAAAAACTCAAATCAAAATTCAAATCAACTCCTACCTCTCTTCCCAGAGAGTCATATAAATAAACAGAAAAAACCATAACACCATTAGGTATTACTGAGTCCAAAAATGCCCAATCTATCTCAAAATATAATAAAGTTTTTCCCATGCGTTTAACCCCCTACCGAAAATACCGATATTTTGCTAATGATAAATATAAAAAATTCAATAAAATTATTAGAAGGTCGTACAGTTCTAAAAACTGAAATCAAAAGTCAAGCAAAGAATGACACCACCCACAGCTCGTACACTAAAGTATGTTAAAGTTATTAGCGCCAGAAGATGGCAAAATCAATAAAATAAAAACATTTTGTAAATGTATGAAACATTATAAAACCTAAACAAATTTGTTATCCCAAGGATTGCACGATCCAAGGAATAAAGCAGACATGTCATTTGCCGCACAGTGAAAGCGTAGAATCCAAGCCCACAAGAAGATCTGTTTTTACACCATTTTCACGATTTGGAATTTTTTCTCCTTGTACACGGGATGGAATATAAATACCATTCTATGAAGTGCAACTTGTTACGCAGAATACAAGCCCTCACGCCCTCTTTAAGTGTAGAGTGTAAGGGGAGTGAAAAATGGAAATGAAAAAAAACAAAAATATGGGCCATGTCGTTAAGGTGTTAGCAGGAGCGATATTTAATGCCGATCTTCCTATATATTATAACATTCCAGAGTGTCAAACAAGAAAGCATTTCCCAAGTATATCCTCTTCTCTCAATGCTCTAGATTTCATTTCAGTCAGGAATTTCAATGACACACAAAGGTAAAGAAATCCTAAAGTGTTGCATTGAAATGTATTAGTTTTAAAGTCAGACAGATTTCCACTAGTAATGACCACATGACAAGTGCACCTATCAGTGATTACATTTCTGAAAAGACTGCTCTATTTTGTAAAACAAGCAGACTTCTATAAGACAGAAGATGGATATGTATCTGATCTCATCATCTCATAGTCACACTGACATGCTCGTTTCTTATGTAAACCATAGACAATAAATCATTGCAGTAGTAACATCTATGTTAATAACAGGGTTACACAAATAATCAGAAAATATTCAAGAACATTAACGGGTTGTAACTAGTTTTGAAAGGAAACTTTAAAACTGCACCCCTTTTTAATTGAGATATTATAGAAGCCCTGTGGTTGTTTTACATAATTTTTTATAACATGCTCAATTGTATGAGACAGGAGATGTCTGTCCCACTCACATCAATGATCCCATGCCACTACCCAGGGTCCTCACTTCTCTTCACCCTCCCTCAAAACACAGAAAATGCTTTATTAGCCACAATATCTGCAGTATCAAAAGAACAGTGCCAGGGGACTGATCCAGTGAATATCCACAATCGCCTTGGTTAGTTTATTTAGCAAGTGTTCCACCTCTTCATAAGATTAAGTTTTCTCGTTTGCTGGTCTAAACAGATGGCAGGATGTGTTAACATATTGCCAGGAGGAAGACATGAACATATGATCAAATTAGATGTGCCGAATAGAATTGTTGCCAGTCAGAGGTCTCCCGTTCCACCTCATGACATTTGAAATAATAGTACTGCATGTGACTTCCCACAGCAGCATACCAATACTATGAAATAAAAAAGTCACCATTAGAGATGGCGAATCGATTCTAATGATTCTAAACTTCGGTTAGAATTTCAGGAAAATTTGATTCGCCATGAAGCCGAAGTTTATGCTGATTAGCGGGAACGAAGTTGTTTTTTCCCCCCTCATGTTTCGCTAAATGGGCAACGAGAACAACGAGTTACATGGGGCAGAGAACTCTGGGAAGGAGAAAGGAACACCCCCGATGACATCTCAGAGCCTGTAAGCCAATCAGCGACCGACGCAGGCTTATGTGATTCACACAGCCCTATGAAAACCAAGCATTTTCTATCTCAGCACTTCACACTTATTTTGTAGCGTCCAGCGCTGCTTTTGTGCTGTGCGATTCTGCTGCAATTCCTCGCTGTTCTTTAAGGGGGATCTGTATACCCAAATAGCAGTCTATTAGTGACAAATCATAGAAGAATCTGTTGACATTCATGATGCAGTGTGAGTCGTCAGTTGTGGGTTATAGTATACGCCACATTGCCATACCTTTTGTGGGCTAGTTACAGAGCTATTTTCGTGAAATCCAATAGTTATACATGATTTGCGCAGAAATTACACTGTCAGTTGTGGGTATCTGTATACGCACATTGCAATACCTTTGGGGCTCTAGTTTACAGCCAGATTTTCGTGTCAAATCCATGAGTTTATACATGTGATTTTCTCGAAATTACACAGTCAGTTGTGGGGTATCTGTATAACGCACATTGCAATCCTTTTGGAGGCTGTAGTTTACAGCCAATTTTGTGTCAAATCCACGTAGTTTGTACAGTGATTTTCACTGAAATTACACATGTCAGTTGTGGGTATGTTAACGTACATCTAATACCTTTTGGGGCTTAGTTTACAGCCAAATTTACGTGTCAAATCCCACGTAGTTTATACAGTGATTTTCACAGAAATTACACTTTTCAGTGTGGGTATTGTATAACGCACATTGCAATAACCTTTTGGGGGCTCTAGTTTACAGCCAGATTTACTGTGTCAAATCCACGTAGTTTATACAGTGATTTCGCTGAAATTACATCTGCTCAGTTGTGGGGTATCTGTATAACTACATGCAATACTTTGGGGCGCTCTAGTTACAGCCAGATTTACGTGTCAAATCCACGAGTTTATACAGTGATTTTCGCTGAAATACACTTTCAGTTGTGGGGTATCTGTATACGCACATTGCAATACCTTATTGTGGCTCTAGTTTACACCTCATATTTACGTTGAAATCCACATGTTTATACAGTGATTTTCACTGAAATACACTGTCAGTTGTGGGTATCTGTATAATGCCACATTGCAATACCTTTTGGGGGCTCTAGTTTACAGCCAGATTTACGTGTCAAATCCACGTAGTTTATACAGTGATTTTCGCTGAAATTACATGCTGTCAGTTTGGGGTATTCTGTATAACGCACATGTGCAATACCTTTTGGGGGCTCTAGTTTACACGCCAGATTTACGCGTCAACACACGTAGTTTATACAGTGATTTTTGCTGAAAATACACTGTCAGTTGTGGGGTATCTGTAATAACGCACATTGCAATACTTTTGGGGGGCTCTAGTTTACAGCCAGATTTACGTGTCAAATCCACGTAGTTTATAACCACTATGTCAGACAGCAAAGGTTGCAGGTGCGCAGGCAAGGTTGGCAGCACAGTAAGGGGGATTTCACAGCAGGGAGACTCGGGTGAGGCCAGCAACTGCTGCGCCGCCGTTGTCATCTAGTGGCATTGTGTTGGTCAACAAACCCAAGGTGTTGAATGGTATGACTAGGTCATCAATTCCTCAAATATAACATCTGACAAACCCCAGCCAAGGTCCGACGGTTCCTCTGAATACAACAATAGTTGCATGGCCCAGGAGCGATGAGCGGCTCACCTGTCCTCAACCAGGCTCTGTCTGTTCCTTTCCGCAGCCAGAGGGTGGTCTGGGCTGTGCCATATTCAGCGAGGACAAAGTGTTGAGGACAGTCAGCAGCTGCTTTGCAGTGAAGAGGTGGGCAGGCGTTGTGCATACTGACTCCAGTGAGGAGAGTAGCAGTGACGAGGAAACGCAAATTGACGACGATGTAGCCGATTGCACTTGGGAGACGGGTGCCGGATCATCATCGTCGGGCGAAGAGAATGTCAGCTTGCGAAGCAGGCACAAGTCGCTACTGTGGCTGTGAGTCAGCAGGGTGGCAACAGTGCGAGGACGGGGAGCCAAACATCTGCGGGGTACAAATCCCGATTCGCAGCCCAAAATAGCAGTGGCACAGGGGGTGCGAGGGCAGCGGCGGCAATAGTCGCTCAGTGCAGAGTGTTGGCGGATAAAATTACCACCTCAGCGTGGTGGCAGTTTTTTGTAAAGACACAGAGAAGCCGAGCGTGGGTATATGTCGTATTGCGGGGCAGAAAGTGAAGCGTGGCCAGGGAGCAACCTTGGCACCACGGCCTGCGAAACACATGCAGCGTCACCATCCAATGGCCTGGGAGAAAGGGTTGTCAGATGCGGGTCCATCCTGCAGGCGCAGCAACAGCAGCAGCACCTAGTGGCACACATGCTGTTTCAGCAAGTCAAGGCTCCAGTACCTCTGCGAGGGAGCTGTTTGTCTTTGACATCTCTTCCGGTCCAGATGCTCCTGCTCCTCGCTACGCATGGCCGCCAGCAGTCGTGTTGAGCGAGGGCGATTACAAAAATGAACAACTCTATGCGGTCCAGCCATCCTAAGGTGCAGAAGTGACCGTGCTCTTGTCGAAGTTGTTGGTAATGCAGTCTCTCCTTTCCAGTCGTGGACTCTCTGCACCTCTCAGAGAACAATGGCTGGTGCCAACGAGGTGGGAGAGTTCTAAGCCGCAATTTTTTTTCCCAAAAAGGCTGTGCCAGCCCTCACCAATATGTACAAAGAAGGTGGGCCAGTCCTTGGCTTATCAGTTTTCTTCAAGTGCATGGCAGTGCGGACGTGTGTGGAGCTGTAATTATGGTCAGGGCCAGTATATGTCCTTTACGAGCCACTGGGTGAAGTGCTTCTCGCCAGCACAAGATGCTGCTCATCATACCACATGTGCAGGGCACAGCGGTGTCACGCAGTTCTACACCTGGTTTGCTAGGCGAACAAAAGTCACACAGGGGAGGAAACGCTCCGCATCATGCAGAGAAGAAATCAATGGTGGCTTTACTCCGCACACTTAAAATCGGAAACATGGTGACAGAACATGGGGTCCACGCTGCACCCAGGAGGGATGGTCCATGCGCCCTGCATGGGCAGTGTTCAATCTGGTAGTCAAAAAGTTCCTGAAGTCTTACACCCATCTGCAGATATTCTAAAAATGGCTAGGACACTGTGCACGCATTCAGCCATCTTACAAAGCTAAGCACACCTCCCCGCGTTGCAGCACCAGAACGGCCAACCCCAAACATAGTCTGATATGCCAGTTTCACCCGTTTTTATTCCAGCCTCCATATGTTAGGACCACCGTATGAACAGAGGAAAAGCCATTAAGGATTTTTTGATGATGCAAGCGGACCGTAGTACTCCCTGTGTAACTTTGAGTCAGCCACTGGCAGCTCATGGTGACACCTGCCGTTTGCTCAGGCCTTTTGAAGAGGCCACGTTATTTGTCAATCCCCAGGACTGAATAACTTCTGGAACTTATGCTGCTAAATCTGGTCAGGCACTGGAGAAGTGGAGACTACATCTCATGGCCACATGAGTCGCTGGGGGCGTGAATGGAGGAGGAGAGGGAGGAGGATGACATTGGAAGCACAAGCAAGAGTCTGGTGCAATTTGTGGTTTTCTCTCAGGTGGACAGTTAGAGAGGAGCAGGAGCATCCGGAAGGGTAGAAAAGCGAGGAGATGACCCAGAAGCACCGTGGCAGTATACTGTGGATATGGAAGCCGGGAGTCCCTCGAGTCACTGCACAGATGGCCAGCAGCATGCTGCTTTGCCTAATAGTGACGCCGTATAGGCAACATCCGGCATAGGGATGACTTTTGGTCCCTCCAGAGGAGAGGAACAACTGGCCTACATAGAGAAATACTGAGCACACAGTTGGCGCTGCCTATGTCGCCATGTCCATCCTGTCAGGTCTGACCGGGGGATTCTGGCAGGTCATTGCTCACGTACTACTACCACAGCTGATGTTGGGAGCTGGGGGGGGTTGGAGCAGTAGCCAGTTCCATCAACAGTCGTTTAAAGTCTGGATTCCTTATGAGCAATTTCCTTAACCTGTCTAGTGAGAGGGTAGCCGCCCCCAGCAGCAGCAGGACATGAAGCAGACCCTGCACCAGAGGTGGTGGCCTACTTGGACAGCACTTTACCACCTGAGGTAGAGGACCACTCTACATGGACTACTGGGTAGCCAAACTTGATGCGTGGCCGCAACTTGTGGAGTTTGCAGTAGAGAAGCTGTCCTGCCCGGCTAGTGTTGTGGCATCAGAGCGGGTGTGTTAGTGCGGCGGGGGCCATCGTTACCCCCAGAGAGAACCGCTTGTCCACCCGTAATGTGGAGAGGACTGACCTTTATCAAGATGAATCAGGCTTGGATCGGCCAGGATTTCAAATCACCAATGCCTAATGCATCAGATTAGATCAGCCATGACACCTCTCCAAATGAGTCGGGGGTTCTAACTACCTGCCTCAGCTACTATTCTGATGGCTGCCACCCGCTGATGCCACACATCTGCCTGGATAGCGCACCACCTGCCTCCTACACATTCTTTACCAGGGACTGGAATTGTCCGCCACCTCCACACTAAACATTGTGCCACTCTGCCGCTCTTGCTGCTTTGATGCACCTTCAACTACATGATTGATGCCACTACGCGGGCTCCTGCTGCTGCTGCTCTGTGGGCTCCTGCTGATGCTTCTGATGACGCCCTTCACACTATATCATGTGTCACTCTGCGGGACTCCTGCTCTGCTTTGGTGCCACCTTCACACTATAGGATTGTGCCATCTGCGGCTCCTGATGCTTTGATGCCGCCTTCACACTATATCATTGTGCCACTCTGCTGGCTCTTGCTGCTTTCTGATACGCCTTCACACTATATCATTGTGCCACTATGCTGGTTCCTGCTGCTGTTCTGATGCCACATTCAACACTATAGATGTTGGCCACTCCGCGGGATCCTGCTGCCGCCAACTTCACACTATATGATTGGCACTCTGCTGGCTCCTGGCTGTTTGATGCCGCCTTCACACTATATACTGTGCCACTCTGAGGGCCATGCTGCTTCTGATGCCACCAACACACTATATCATTGTGCCAATCTGCCGCTCTGCCTTCTGATGCCACCTTCACACTATATCATGTGCCACCTCTGCGGGGCTCCTGCTGCTTCTGATGCCACCTTCACACTATATCATTGTGCACCGTGGGCTTCATGCTGCTGCCACACTTTCACCACTATATCATTGTGGCTACTCCTGCTGCTACTGATGCCACTTTCAGACTATATATGTTCCACTCTGTGGGCTCCTGCTGCCACCTTCACACTATATCATTGTGCCACTTGTGGCTTTCTGTTGCTGCACCAGCATTGCTGCCAACCTGTAGCTCCTTGTGCTGCTGCTTCTTCTGTCGCCACTCCACACTTATATTGTGGCTCACGGCTTGCTGCTGCTGCCACCTCCACACTATATAATTGTGCCCTCTGTGGCTTTTCCTGTTGCGCACCATGTTGCTGCCACTGTGGGATCCTGCTGCTGATGCCAACTCCACAGTAAATAATTGTGCCACTCTGTGGCTATCCCTGTTGCTGCCACCATGTTGCTACAAGTGTGGGCTCCTGCTGCTGCCGCCACCTCCACACTCTTATCATTGTGCCACTTTGTGGCCTACCATGTTTCGCCACCTCCATAATTTGTTGTGTGCCACTCTGCAGCCTACTCATGCTGCTGCCAACTGACGCGTGTCTCCCTGGAACAACCCTGTGATTTCTATAATGCTGTTTTCACCTCCACCACTCTATGACGTTGCCACTATGTTTGGTTTTCCCCTTCATTTCATCTGTCAGAGGATGAAAAGCTTCAGGATTGATAGCCAAAAGCAAGAGAGTAGATAAGAACACAGAGGACATGAAGTATCACCATTTGCTGCTAATCTCTTTTGGATCAACCTGTTTGTTTTTGGCTGTTAGCAATACTGATGGATTATTGACCGATTGAAAGAGGACACTGACGCATGAAAAGAAGGGCAAAATGATCAGTGACGTCAATGCAAAATTACTGCCGACATCCTCTGCACTCTTTCGGGGGGCTTTCCACATGTTGTAATCTATGGAATCATCTGATGTCAGTGTAAAAAGAGTGCACTTGATGTTATGACTTGGCCTCAGCTCAGTCCTTTCGAGCTGGCACGACGTTACCTTGTCAGGCTGCGTTCCCGCTTCGTTATTGGAGGTGGAAGTTGGCCTATGAGTACACAGGAAGTGAAGAGTGAAGCGATTCAAGAGCCGAGGCTGTCATGTGGCGTGTCATACTAAAACACAGATGTGTTGAAGACCAAACCATGCTCCCTATGCATATTTAAGCATGGCAAACATTCTACAAATCTACAGGCTCTCTGCAGCCAGGAGGAAATGCCTGTTTTTTAAGTGATTCGTTTTGATTCGGTCGAATCAAATTTTTTTCGAAAAAATTCAGCGAATCGGGACGAAACGAAGCGCCCCATCTTAGTCACCATATAAACGAAAAATCCCTTGTGTGCCTCCATTCTCCCAAAATGTCTTCTCGTATACTACAGAATTGGTATTCCCAAAACCCCTTACCATTTGTCTGAGAAAATAAATGAGGTGGTAGGAAAGCTTTACAAGGCCACCTGTCTTCTGGACATCTAAACAAGTAGAAGCATGTACTAGAGAGGACAAACAGCACTGCATGACAGTGGACTCTAACAATGACCAGAGAAGACACAAAGTAACTTGAAAGATCTCATACAGTTCTTTGGTGTCTGAAAGAACACTAAATCAATCCCATAAAAAACAATGAAAGAATAGAAGCTGTCAGAATATTTGATATTGATTTGTAAAGCGCTACGGAATTTGATTGGCGCAATATAAATAAAGATTATTATTATTAATTGTTATTTTGGCATTTCTCATGAAAGGTGGAGTTCTAGTGGCATTTCAATGGGGAATATGTATCGATCAGCATCAAACACTTTGATAAATCTGGTGCAGCATAAGGTCTCAAGCGCATGACTGTGTGCCAATCACAGCCTCATTGCTGTTTTAATACAATCCACTTTAACAATTTGTATGGGAACTTTTGATGTATTTTAATGTCCAATACTTTGACTGGGGTCATGTTCTTTATTTGCAAAATGGAGAAATGTTCAGAATTTTTGGCGGCAGAATTATTTCATGGGCCAGTTTACAGAAGTTTCTACCGAAAGAAAATTTTTATTAAGAAGACCGTTGAATAAGAATGACCACAATATAATTACATTTAACCTAAACAGTAAAATAAAAAATGGTTTATTCTGACACAATAGCCCGCACCGCAGTACTGTCCCTTGTCTTTTATATAGCTAAGGGTAATGGACAAATGCCTAATTTCAACAGTACTAATTAACTAAGTAATTAGATGTTCCAAGACTATCCAAGAAAACCAAGTTCAGTGAACGTAGGTGTAGCACCTAACTCTCCTACTGAGGGCGACAGAATTGGTTTGACTATATTGTGATGCAGAAGAGTCTCTGACAGAAAAAAAGTGTACATCTGGTAAAATGAACAGCTCTTGTCATATTGGACAACTTTGCCTATTACCGTACTTTTTTTTTCCAATACGCAGTTTTAATGCTATTCTACACAGAGATAGGCTTCGCCTTGTTCTTTTGGCTTCCTCTGAATCAACAGAGAAGGCTTCATAAGTTGTATATGCCATTAAATAAAATATTTGGCATCTGAGAAAGTATTGTGAAGGGTTTATCTCAGGGAAGGACCATAAAAAAGTCCAAAACACAGTAATGAGTGCCACAACTTTTGTCACTGGTCAGTGCAATACACAAAGAAACCATGACCGGTTTTATGGCCTGACATTCACACCACCACATGTGTGATATATGGTTGGTTCACTGGAGGAAAACTGAGGAGCACATGTTCAAAGTATCCTTGTGTTAGGGTAGGATTCAAGACATCCCTTTTAGTGTGGTTGGCGCTGTTGTTTCTAATCAAAAGTTGCGTGCACATCATAAGAAATAATTCAGACAAATTGCTTGATTTAATCTCACTCTGCGATCATTGCCATGGCAAATCTGGACTGCGCAAGCTTTATTTGGTTTCACAAAACTATATAGAAATTAGGAAAGAAGTAGAAGGGGGCGAGAGAGATTCCCACTCAGTTAGTCTCTTGATGGAGAGAACTTCCTTGCTGTTACTTACTGACGTCATGTTGACATTCTTTAGCTTAATTGTTTCGTTAGTTTGATCACGAGGCCGGCGCCATGTTAAAATGAAAGTCTCTGTTACAATGCTTTTAGGGAAAATAGAAAAAGTGTAGAAATGACAGGATTGATCTATCAGCTAGGTTTACCTTAACAGTCCCCCTAAATCCTAGAATTTCTTCGGCTACTCTTAGTCTAGAAGGATCTACAGATCTGCCCCATATGTGCAGTTCTCCTCTTCACCATGTGAGATGACAGCAGACCCACTGTTGGGTGTGCCCCCAGTTTAGTGGACTTTCACATATGGGAATCAAAATTCTTACTACTACCTCTCCTACTCCAGGGGGTGTTCATATGCTTCAGGGGTGGTGGTTGATCTCAGAGGGATATTTCTTATGCAAATTTGAGGAAACTGAGTAAGGGGTCTTTTGCTGTCTAACTACTGATACCCTGATACTTGGTGAACTTGAAGAGGGGGGGACCACATAACACGCAATAAGTACAAGAACAAAATCACAATCCCCATATAATCCCCAACTTAAAGGAAAACCCTTACAATCCCCCAACACAAAGTGAAGGATATAGCGTCACTTGAGTTTCTCTTGGGTTCACTTGGACAGTCCTTCAATCTCTTCAAGGGACCCAATATGGGCGATGTCATCGGGATGTATATGCGGACAAGCCACTCCCACCATCTTACAGACTCCTCCCTTCTCAAGCAAGGGTAATGTCCAAAAGTCATGCGGTTCTGGGAAGCATCTCGGATAATTCACAATCTCTGCTGATTACAATAAAAAACAGTTAACCCAATCAACATCTTTGCTCCATAGCTATCTGGGAATAATGGACTCTAGTCCTCCCATATCTGATGGGGCCTGAACTATCTGGGACCCCCCTGGTGCTCCAACCCCCTGTACTCCATATAAACGTTGTCATCTAGTGCTTCTTCTTCAGAATCCTTTGGGATTCTCTACCTTTTCTTATGTGTCGTATCAACCTTATACCTGGGGATCACGAGGAAGGAAGCAGAAGTTTTAATTGAAGTACACTCACCTTCCCAGCCTCTAGGCATGACCTGACTCTCCTATCCACAAGTCCTGTACAACATCAGACAATGCTAATACAGGGTACCTGTGCTATCAATGTTAAGAAGGTCATTGTCTGTGTGCACCAATGTAGGTAAAGTTCCTACTCTGGGGGCATCTGGTCCCCCTAAGATTACAGTGATAGCTCATGGTTGGGGTGTCCCTGAGAATTAGTCAGCCATATAGATACAGTGATAGTCATGGTTGGGGTGTCCCTGAGCATACAGTCATGTCAGAAGAGACCGGCTAGCAAAGAAATAGTTCGTTTAAATAAGAGAGCGTGGAGGAAGCATGCGACTTCCCTCTAGCTTCACAGACGTGGAATTGGTCAGCAGGACTTGGAAAGGGGACCATCGTAATAGCGAGGCTCCAGACTCTCTCTTGGTCTCTTCACCACCCATAGTCTCCGGGCTTCAGGTTATGCGTCCTGAAGTCTCTGTCTATCTGAAAAAGGAAATCAGAAACACTTTGCGGACCTTTTCCAAGGCCTGGTCTCAACTGTGGTGTCACATTCCACCGGTTTCCTGCCATTTCTGCAGGGTCTGTAGAAGTAGAGGCCTAGTTCTGGGTGCACAGACAAATGTACTTCAAAGGGGGACAATCCCATCTTCTGGTTAAGGGTTGGTCCTATTGAAATGGTGGGGGCGGGGAACAGCAGGAAAGCAACTGGGCCATAGTTTCCCTGTTCTTTCCATGGCCCTGGATCTTCTAACTTTAGAGTGCTTGTTAGTCTCTCAATCTGAACCTAACACTTGAATATCGTAACTAAATTTTTTCATGACTGAGTAATGCAAAAAGACAATGATCTTAATGTGAATAGGGTGGGCAAGAAAACAGATACTTATTAAGCTATTACATTGATCAAGTAAAACCCAGACCTCAACCTTCTGTAGAAAAAAAGTGCATGTAGGAAAAAAGAGGAACAAACAAAAGCACCCCATATAAGTAAATAGGCACACAAGAGCAGGGTAACCTAGATTAGCACTGCTCACCTGGAGATTGCATCAAGTCTTGTGTAGGTCAAGTTAGTCTTATTCTTGAGTTGTAAGCAGGTGAAGCGTTCCTTGGGAACCAAACACTGAGGGTGTGTTGGATAGGTAATTTGAAGTCGAATATGAAAAACTGATAAAAGTAGGACATACGCTTAAGTGGAGGAATTAAAATTGCAACAGTTTGCAAGTGGTTTTGTTTGATCAAGATCAGTGGACGACACATTCGGGAATGGGACTATTCATTCTTCAGGGTCCAAAAGATTACAAACACAAGAGCGTGGATTTGATGAGGTAGGGAATGGCTTCAGGAAAAAAGACTATACCTAGCAGCTAAACGTGCTAATTTGTTACTATGTGTTTGTAATCTTTAGTATACTGAAAATGGAATGATCTACTTTTGATCAATAAATATCCTTTTCTGTTGCAACTTAGATTCTCAAATCTTGCTCAACCATAAACCCTTTTTTTTTCCTTAATTTGACTACAGATTTGCAGTGTCAAGTCTATTCTAAAGAGAAAGTTCCAGCCATTTAGTACTTTTTGGGTCTATAAAGTACGAAAATATACATACAATAAATGTTTCAACATCATTACCTGATGCACAATGATGTGAAGAGAGATAAAGTTTAAAGAAAACAATTATTTCACAATATTGATGTAAAGTGTATTATATGGTTTACTTCATACAGGGCTTTCTCATTTTGACTTCAATATAATAAAATAATGACATGTGACTTCAGAGGTTCTGTCTTTACTCACTGTAAGGGGTCTATGGTCTTTTTTTATGTATATCCTAATACATAAAACCCTTAGAATTCAAAGGGTGTGTTATCCTTATCTGAATGGGTTGTTTCACTGTACATATGTTACCTGTTTCAAATGTATGGCATTTCACAATATTGCTATTTGAGAAAATTTACACAAGTTCGTTTACTTTAAAGTAAATGCTAATAATGTTATAAGAGTATAGTAACTTTCATAATCATGAATAGGCGCTTTGACCTTCTAGAGCTATTTAAGCACAATGTTTGACATGTGTTACCCCACCACATTAGCACGGCTAAAACCATATAACCTTATTATAACCTACACAATACTGATGTGGCCTCAAAATATTTTTGCAGGTTAGGGGCAATGGTAGGGGAAGGCAATTTTTCACCCCTCTCCAGCTAAGTTTGCGCTAGACACTGTGACATATGCGAGAACCTGGTGCCAGAGGTGTTTCTTTTTTTGGGTGAATTGTTGGGTCAAATGTATATGAATAGGATTCCTTTATTTACCATGCACAGTTGTCCTTTGTTGGGATGGAGCAGAAGTATTTGGCTTTTAATGTTTTAAAGAGGCATATAGGTGGTTCCCTACTTAAAACAAATCCCCAAGATGTCCTAGGATCCTGCCTATCTACTAAAGCTCCAAACAGAGATATATGTGTAGATATACATGAAGAAATATTGTTGTAAACTACATACACTGACTCACCACTGTACTTCAAACAAATCATTTCTGTTGTTTATTCATAGTAAAACATCTTGTCGGAGACATATAACAGTAACGAGCAGGATTGTGTAAATAAAAGGGAATACTGCTACTTGTCTTTATATGGATTTGATGAGTAGTTTGGACACAGCTCACTCTGAGTATTAAAGGGAAGGAAAGCTGAACTTGCTGGCACATAGGAAACATGGTGGGTGCGGTGCGACAATGGTTTCGTGGGTTTGGTCACAAATGCATTGTCTATGTTTTTGCTATCATTCATATTAAGGAAATGGCCAAGAACGCCTTGTCATAAACCAAACATAGCACTTATCATACTTTCAAAGTGGACATTTCAGATTATCACTTGCAATTTAGATATTTCAGACAGTCGCATCTGTCATAACACACATGCTAAACTTTCAGATCTGCTGAAGTTAATTGGGGGCCTATCAGCAGGGGAGACTCTGTGAGGCCAGAACTGCCGTTGTCATCTAGTGGCAGTGTGTTGGTCAACAACCCAAAGGTTGTTGAATGGTTGACTAGGTCATCCAATTCCTCAAATATAACATCTGACAACCCCAGCCAAGAGTCCGACGGTTACTCTGATACAACAATTAGTTGGCATGGCCCAGGAGCAGATGAGCGGCCTTTACCTGTCCTCAACCAGGCTCTGTCCTGTTCCTTTCCCGCAGCCAGAGGTTGGTCTGGGCTCTGTGCCACTATTCAGCGAGGACAAAGTGTTTGAGGACAGTCAGCAGCTGCTTTGCAGTGAAGAGGTGGGGCAGGCTGTGCATACTGACTCCGGTGAGGAGAGTAGCAGTGACCGGGAAACGCAAATTGACGACGATGTAGCCGATTGCACTTGGGATTCGGGTGTAGCAGGGGATTCATCATCGTCGGGCGAAGAGAGTGTCAGCTTGCGAAGCAGGCAGCAAGTCGCTACTGTGGCTGTGAGTCAGCAGGGTGGCAACAGTGCGAGGACGGGAGCCAAATATCTGCGGGGTACAAATCCCGATTCGCAGGCCCAAATAAGCAGTGGCACAGGGGCTCAGCGAGGCAGCGGCGACAATAGTCGCTCAGTGCAGAGTGTTGGCGGTAAAATTACCTCAGCGGTGTGGCAGTTTTTTGTAAAGACACCAGAGGAGCCGAGCGTGGGTATATGTCGTATCTGCGAGCAGAAAGTGAAGCGTGGCCAGGGAGCTAACCTTGGCACCACGGCCCTGCGCCAACACATGCAGCGTCACCATCCAATGGCCTGGGAGAAACGGGTGTTAGATGCGGTCCATCCTGCAGGCGCAGCAACAGCAGCAGCACCTAGTGATGTGTATATTTGAGGATTGGATGACCTAGTCAACCTTCAACAACCTTTGGGTGTTGACAACCACCTGCCACTAGATGACAACGGCAGTTCTGGCCTCACAGAGTCTCCCCTGCTGCGACATCCCCTTACTGTGCTGCCACCTCTGCCTGCTGCACCTGCAACCTTTCTGTCTGACATAGTGGTTTAATAACTACGTGGATTTGACACTAAATCTGGCTGTAAACTAGCCCCCAAAAGTATTGCAATGTGCGTTATACAGATACCCCACAACTGACAGTGTAATTTCAGCAAAAATCACTGTATAAACTACGTGTTTGACGCGTAAATCTGGCTGTAAACTAGAGCCCCCAAAGGTATTGCAATGTGCGTTATACAGATACCCCACAACTGACAGTGTAATTTCAGCGAAAATCACTGTATAAACTACGTGGATTTCACACGTAAATCTGGCTGTAAACTAGAGCCCCCAAAAGGTATTGCAATGTGCATTATACAGATACCCCAACTGACAGTGAATTTCAGTGAAAATCACTGTTAAACTATGTGGATTTCACACGTAAATATATGGCTGTAAACTAGAGCCACAATAAGGTATTGCAATGTGCGTTTACAGATACCCCACAACTGAAAGTGTATTTAGCGAAAATCACTGTATACAACTACGTGGATTTGACACGTAAATCTGGCTGTAACTAGAGCCCCCAAAGGTATTGCAGTAGCTTATACAGATACCCCACAACTGACAGTGTAATTTCAGTAAAATCACTGTATAAAACACTGGATTTGACATATAATCTGGCTGTAAACTAGAGCCCCCAAAAGTATTGCAATGTGTGTTATACATATACCCACAACTGAAAGTGTAATTTCAGTGAAAATCACTGTACAAACTACGTGGATTTGACACGTAAATTCTGCTTAAACTAGAGCCTCCAAAGGTTATGCATGTCGTATACAGATACCCCACAACTGACTGTAAATTTCAGAGAAAATCACTGTACAAACTACTGGATTTGACAAAAAAATTGGCTGTAAACTAAGCCCCAAAGGTATTGCAATGTGCGTTATACAGATACCCCACAACTGACTGTGTAATTTCGGAAAATCACTGTATAAACTATGGGTTTGACACGAAAATCTGGCTGTAACTAGAGCCCCCAAAAGGTATTGCAATGTGCTTATACAGATACCCACAACTGACAGTATCTGCGCAATCTGTATCTGTTACACGAAAATAGGCTGAACTACCAAAAGTACATGCGTAACAAACATACACTACACTGCAGTGCTGATGTCAAGATTCTTCTATTCGATTTTGTCACTAAATAGAACTGCTATTTGGGGTATACAGATCCCCCTTAAAGAACACGAGGAATTGCAGCAGAATCGCACAGCACAAAAGCGCAGCTGGACGCTACAAATAAGTGTGAAGTGCTGAATAGAAAATGGCTGGTTTTCATAGGGCTGTGTGACATCACATAAGCCGTCCGGTCGCTGATTGGCTTACGGTCTGCAGATGTCATCGGGGTGTTCCTTTCTCCTTCCCAGAGTTCTCTGCCCCATGTAACTCGTTGTTCCGTGCCCATTTAGCAGAACATGAGGGGGAAAAAACAACTTCGTTCCCGCTAATCAGCATAACTTCGGCTTCTGGCGAATCAAATTTTCCTGAAATTCTAACCGAAGTAGAATCATTAGAATCGATTCGCCCATCTCTAATGGTGACTTTTTTTATTTCAATAGTATTGGTACTGCATGTGTGGAAGTCACCATGCAGTACTATTATTTCAAATGTCATGAGGTGGTAACGGGAGACCTCTGACTGGCAATTCTATTCGGCACATCTAATTTGATCAATGTTCATGTCTTCCTCCTCTGGCAATATGTTAACACATGCCTGAATTGTTTAGACCAGCAAACCGAAAAACGTAAATCTTAGTAAGAGGTGGAACACTTGCTAATAACTACACCAAGGCGATTGGTGATATTCACTGGATCAGTCCCCTGGCACTGTTCTTTTGATACTGCAGATATTGTGGCTATAAAGCATTTTCTGTGTGTGTTGAGGGGGGTGAAGAGAAGTGAGGACCCTGGGTAGTGGCATGGGATCATGATGTGTGTGGGACAGACATCTCCTGTGCTCATACAATTGAGCATGTTATAAAAAAATTATGTAATAACCATCAGGCTTCTATAATATCTCAATTAAAAGGGGTGCAGTTTTTAAAGTTTCCTTTCAAAACTAGTTACAACCCGTTTATGTTCTTGAAATATTTCTGATTATTTGTTAACACCTGTTATTAACATAGAATGTTACTACTGCAATGATTTATTGTCTATGGTTTACATAAGAAACAGATCATGTCAGTGTGACTATGAGAGTGATGAGATCAGATACATATCCATCTTCGCTCTAATAGAATGTCTGCTTGTTTACAAAATAGAGCCGTCTTTTCAGAAATGTAACATTCTGATAGGTGCACTTGTCATGTGGTCATTACTAGTGAAATCTGTCTGACTTTAAAAACTAATACATTTCAATGCAACATTTAGGATTTCTTTACCTTTGTGGTGTCATTGAAATTCCTGACTGAAATGAAATCTAGAGCATTGAAGAAGAGGATATACTTGGGAAATGCTTTCTTGTTTGACACTCTAGGAATGTTAATATATAGGAAGAATCGGCATTAAATATAGTTCCTTGTAAACCCCTTAACGACATGGCCCATATTTGTTTTTTTTTTCCATTTTTTCACTCCCCTTACACTCTACACTTAAAGAGGGCTGTGAGGGCTTGTATTCTGCGTAACAAGTTGCACTTCATAGTAATGGTATTTAATATTCCATCCCGTGTACAAGGAGAAAAAATTCCAAATCGTGAAAATGGTGTAAAAACATACTCTTGTGGGCTTGGATTCTACAGCTTTCACTGTGCGGCCCAAATGACATGTCTGCTTTATTCCTTGGATCGGTCAATCCTTGGGATAACAAATTTGTTTTAGGTTTTATAATGTTTCATACATTTACAAAAAGTTTTTATTTTATGATTTTGCCATCTTCTGGCGCTAATAACTTTAACATACTTTAGTGTACGGAGCTGTGGTGGTGTATTCTTTGCTTGACTTTTGATTTCAGTTTTAGAACTGTACGACCTTCTAATAATTTTTATTGAATTTTTTATATTTTTCAAATGCAAAAAGTCATTTCAAGCTATTTTCGGTAAGGGTTAAACGCCGGGAAAAACTTTATTATATTTTGAAGATTGGGCATTTTTGGACTCAGTAATACCTAATGGTTTATGGTTTTTACTGTTTATTTATATGACTTCTGGGAAAGGAGGTGATTGAATTTTTAGGTTTTTTTAATATAATTTTTTTGAACTTTTTTTTATTTTTAGTTTTTTTCAAGGTCCCCTAGTGTACTTTAACCCTGTTGTCTAATCTATCCTACCATATACTGCCATACTACAAGATTCTCCTCCTCATTCATTGATTGTAATGAAATTGTTAAAACGAGACAGCTTTGGTCTTCAGAAACCCGATGCTGTCATGGCAACGTAGCGCCCTCCTCACACCCCCCCCCCCCATTATATGCAGCAAGACTTAACCGACTATGGAGATCACCCTCTCAAGCCACTTACTATTACAACACGCGTCGTAATGGGTTCAATCCTGTTGTTGACAATTTATTGTGTTAAAAAAATCTACCACAGAATAAAGATTGTAAACCAAACACACTTACATGCTGGGATGTACCCCATCTGGCAGGATCTGTATCTTCTTCAAGCTTACTATGCCCTGTTTATAAAAAAGGCTTAAAATTATGCAAATGACCTTGAGGGACTCCAGGCCTCAATAAAACTATGGAGCCTTGAGCTCCCCTAGAGCTTTTTTTGTAAAAAGCAGGACATGAGTAACTAAAAGAAGAGCAATTCCTGCTGGGGGGAGGGCACACACCAACATGTAAGTGTGCTCGTGTTACAGTCCTTCATCCTGTTGGTAGATGCCCTTTAAATATAACTGAATGAAGCATAGTTCATTAACATCAGAATGTTTAAATTCCAAACACCCTTTTTGTTTGGCCAGTAGACTGTTATTTGGAAGACCACCACAGAATATACAGAGCTGTAACTGCTAAATAATGCAGCACTCCCCATTATAAAATGGGTTTGAGGAGTTGATCTACACCAACCAAATACTAATGGCTCTCCTAATCCCTTAAGCCAAAGGTTTCATGTACAACTACCTAGTAGTGTACACCAATCTCATGATCATTGAATGATTTTTTTTATTGCCGCCAGACTTTTTGTCTAACAAAACAGTTTTCTATTGCAATTTCTTTCATCTTGATAGGAATTTACATACTTCAGTACTTAAAAGGAAGTGGAATTCAAAGCATATGAGACCACATTAAGAGGGGGTTGGGATTCATTTAATATGACTGCATTTTTACCCTTGCACTTGAGATACAAGACCCAGACCAGTCCCTGAGACTTTTAACCCAACTAACCTATTATAGGAATCTATACTGTTTTATGTGCTGGTTCTTAGACCGACAGTGATCAAAATTTGTGGATACTTTGCAGGAGCAAATATGTTCCCATGTTAATGTTGGAAGGGTTTTCTCATATCTAAATACATGAGTACTGAGTATTTTAAACTGTACGAAGAATGACATGGACAATGATCCCCAATTTCTGATTGTGGCAGATTATTGATCACTGTGCTTAAGGGATTTTTAAAATGTATTAAATTGCTGTTCTGAGAAACTTATAACCAGAGAATGGAACATTGGACATCTCCACTCCCTCTTCCGTGCTTGCTCAGCTTACTGCAATGCGGCTCAAATTCAAAAACCGAGCTGTTTGATTCCTGGCTTATGAGTTTGCTGAGAGGAGCCAGCTGTTGGGGGGCGCTGTATGCTGGATCCCACCAGTCTATATTGAGGACATAGTTTCTGGATTATTTATATTATAATATCAATATTTTAAGCCTGGAAAGCCCCATTAAAGGTAATAGTGGCGTACTTTAAAAATTGTTGTGTATCAAAACAATATCAATAAGGGAGTGCTGTTCTTGTATTTGTATACACGTTTACTCAGGAGGCTCATTCATTTAAGCCAGAAATATAATGAAAGCAAGAACAGTTATTTAAAACAAGTGCTTTTAAACACAATTAGTTTTGTAAAAGCCATTTGTATTTACCCTTAAAGCAACTTCTGTGTGACACCTATGAGATAAATGCTCACAATGTTTGACCTTTCTTAGCCAGTCTGACTTTAACAGAGCAAGGAAATGACCAATTATTGATCCAATGCATCTCCAACCTTCATTAAGACTCATGAACCCTTCAAAGTCTCATGTTTTACTCTCAAAAAATGGGTGTGTAGCTAAAAATCTATGAACAGGAATGAATGTTTACTATATTGTCTTGTGGATGTGAAGTGACAGGTGCTGCGCACAGATCCAAAACATTGTTATTCTATTTTATATTAGAATTAATCATTGTTTTATTTAATAGAATGTTTGGAGCTTGTTAATTGCCTCTATAGTTATTATTGTTTATTGTTATGAGCAATATTAAAAAATATGATCCTTTCCTAACTTATCAAATAATAGAATGGGTTGTTGCCAGTAAAGGAGCAGCTATGTATTGAATTACCTGACATGAAAGAAACACATAAAGATTTCACAAAATGACTTATCTTTAACATAATTATCAACTTTTGATAAAACTAGAATCTTTTTTTAAGTTACCATGTGTGAGCATACTGAGATTTTAGACAGACAGGGCAGGTTTGCCATGGACAAGCAAACTCTGATGTAACAAAATAAAATATAACTGTGTCAAACAGCAACCAAAACTGCTGCTACCCAACAACTGTTTATGGCATTTGAATGAGGTTTTTGGTCATTGTGCAGACATTGCAGACCTTACAATGGCTACAGTATCGGTAAATTTGCCAAAATCATCAGATCCCTCTGCAGTAAACCTAATCATGAAGCTAACTGATGAGTTTTTTTTCTATCTTTGAGGCGTTTGTAACCCAAAAGTAAGCGTTGCTAACTAGAACAATTATTTTGACATGCACATGGCACAGCCTTAGTGGTCCCTTTTACACTGCATTTTCCAGCCTGTCTGTTTGTTTATGGGTTTTGATGAACAATGTTACTTAATCTAACATCATACTTGTAAATAGTCCAATTAGTCCCACCAAAAATGGTGTGTTCGCTGAAGTTTTGTTATGTTTATATTACGTTCTTACCCCGTCTACATAAATTCATGTTTTCGTTTATTATTTTTTCTTCTTAATCCCTTACTGACATGTGTTTTATTAGTACATCACACACCTGAGCCCTCTCCATACAAATGGGTATTTGCGGCATATTGCGCAAACACCCACTGGCAACAACCGCTGATTGGTGCTAGAAGCCTGGCGGCGCATGGGCTCCACCATATGGCATTGGCTAGAGCCGTCATGGAACAGATCTTCTCTCCCCGATGACATTACGGGAGCGAAGATCTGTTACTATGACAGCCTTGGTTATACATAGACTATTATTTCAAATGAAAATAATACCTGGACTATATTTTCTATTCATTTTGCTCTCATTTGAAATAAAAAGTATGCGTTTTCAATGGAAAATATAAAATTGTCTGGGTGACCCTAAAATTTTGAGCGGTAGTGTAAAATTGTAGCTTGAGCCCTTGGGGAGTTCTCAAACTGCTGTGTTTTTTAATTTTGCATTCATACGGCTCGCAACTCCTCCTCTGTGCTGTAATATATAACCGAAGCCTCCTATGCTCTTACTCAAAGCAGACAGTTTTATTGAAGAATCTCACATTGGATTACAACCAGAGTGCTCCAAGTTCAGGATTATAAATGAATTTTAACAGTCCCTCTGCCACTAACCACCACCACAAATGTATGGTTACACAAGTTGCCTGGACTGCTCCCTAAAGGTGCCCGCAAACTTGCATGGTCAAAACTGGCTGGTTGACTTTTTTTTAAAGGGAACCTGTCATCAGGAGCCTTTTCTTTCTGGCTCCTTCATGTCACCATAGAGATTAGTGTACCCATTGCCAAGATTTTTAATTACTGGCTTTTTTCCAAAAAAAGATCAGTTAGCTAAGTTTACATTTCTGTGTGCAGAGCGTGTCCCTAGTCCCATGGGAGTGGCCCTTTGGGAACCGCTTTCGTCATGCATCAATTTTGATTTAAAAAAATCTCCCATGTCCCCCATGTCCTCCTCCCCCCCTGTCGCTTTTCAGGATGTTATACAGATACTGCCCCACTCCTCACGGCCACTCCCATGGTACTAGGGACACAGCTCTGCATACAAAAGGTTAACCTTCATCTAACTTATTTTTTTTTTAAGCAGTTTTACTAAAAAAAACCTTTGGCAATATGTACACTATTCTTTATGGGGACTTGGAAGACCAGCCAAAAGGCTCTTGATGATAGATTTTCTTTAACCGATTGGGCCCTTTTTGGTGTTTTTTGTTTCTGTTTTTTGCTCCCCCACCTTCAAAAATTAAACATTTTAAATTTTTCCATGTACAGGACTGTATGTGGACTTGCTTTCTGGTAACAAACCCTGTTTTGTGATTAATGTGATTGAGTTTTGTTGTATTCTTTTATTTATAGCATTATGGGTTTTTTTTATCAGACGGTTATATTCCTGGAATACCCCTTTAATATTCCATGGCATGTACTGGGAAGCAGGAAAAAATTTCAAATGTAAAAATCATAATATACAGATTTGCTAACATTTTCTTGTGGGCTTTGAATTTATTCCTTTCACTTTAATTTTAATAAATGACACCTACACCTTTTCCTAGGGTTGGTACGATCACGGGATCCCATATTTATATAGGTTATTATATATTTTAAAGATTATTTAAAAAAATCATTTGTTAATTTCGCCATGTTCTGACACCAATAACTTTTTCATACTACAGCGTACAGGCCTGTGTACAGTCTCACTTTTTGCCGGATGAGATATATTTTTATTGCTGCCTTTTTGCGTACTGTATGGCCTTTTTGATATGTTTTATATTTGATTTTTATTGTTTTGAACTTCTTTTTTTTTTTATAAACCTCCTTAAGAGACCCTTATGGTCTGATCCTTCTAACCATATTATGAATATTATACTGCTAGTGATCTTAGACAAAGGCTGAAAACAGGCTTGGGGTTAATACATCGGCACTGACAATTGCATTTGTAGGTTTCCAGTGTTGTTATATTGCAGCCAAGTGGACTAAATAGACCCAAGGCCTGGCTAAGTAAGGGGGCAAATAAATTGTAAATGGAAGCATTACCTCTCACCCCTCCTTCCCCCAAAAAAGTGCATATGTAAAAATTTAACAATGTATGTGTCTATATTGTTACTACATTAGCTATCCCATGCAATGAACCAGTGCAAAAAGACCTAAAAAGTGCAAAATTGCTGTTTTTATAAATATGACAAACAGCAGGGAAAATCTCGATTATACCTTATCTCTGTGTAGTCTGCACAGTAACTGCTAAAAAACTGATAAAATAAGAGAGAGAAGTTTACTGACCTTTTGTGTTTTTTTTTCATTCTCTCCAGAAAGAGTCAATAAGTTATAAGGTACCGCATCCCCCGACCACCAAGCTCATAACCACAACATTTAAAAAAAAAAAGAATTCTAGCTATCTCCAAACTGGGGGGCTAAGGCCTTTAGCTAAAACTAAGGTATTTAAATAAATTGCTCTTACTTGTCCAATCTTAAAGTTGAGCAGTATCTGGAATGGAAGACCATTTTTTTAAATATAGCAGCATGACATCATTTGCTTGATTTAGTTTTATATACTGTAGTTTGAGTTTAACTGGGTGATGTATTATGACAGACAAAGTCACCTTACCTGATTAACTCTTTGGTTTGACATCTAAAGTTCTCAGAGGGTCGTTCCTTCTCTTGCCCCTCTCTTCCCCACAAACATTGTGCTGTACTGGTTTACTTCCTTGGGATTCCCAACATCTAAAAAACAATGTGTGGGTAACTCACGAGTCGTGCTGTGAGACTGACTGTAAGAAATCTAAACATGTTAAGAAGCCTATAATTGCTTTTCTACAAGAAGTAAGTACCACTCGTCCTAAATAAATGCACCAGCAGCTGTTGATAGAAAGAGATTTGGGCCCATTAAGGGCATTAGCCACCCTGATGGCGATACTGATATGGATTCTGGAGCCTTGATCTTTCAATGTCTGGGAGAGAGCTGTGTCACAGCACATCACTGTCACTTGAGGTCTCCCTGGATCACTGCAGAAGGAAGTTTTATGTGCAGGGATTAAACCCATTAGGATTACACTCAGATTATCCCAACAAACAAAACCTGTTTATGTTATGAAGACAATTGGTTTAATCAGTGACAAGGAAAAATATTTTCTTTGAATTAAAGGGAAAATTTTAACTAAAAAGCTTGCTAATTTACCAATGCTTTCCAGCCTGGGGTCGGCACATGAATAATTGGCATATACAGAGCCCAACAATACATTATTTTTTTAATTCCGAACATGGTTGCTGTGTAATAAATATAAATAATTCTTGCTAATTTCGTCTTCTCTTGTAGCTTCCTTTTTCCTTTTTGGATATTGAAGGTATGGTACGAGCTCTTTACATTAACCCCCAGCTCAATAGAGGATACTCAAACTTCAGGTGCCTAGAAACATTTATATTACATAAATCTTAAAATATGCAGCATAAATTGACATATTGGGGATTAAAGGGGTGGTCCCAGTTTGATTTTTATCATATGGAAGTAGTAGCAATATAATTAGGGGTGCAAGTGGTCACAAGGAATGGGGTCCCTTTGTCACTCATCGATGGCGCGCAGGTCAAGCATCTCTTCTGCTCCAATAGGTAGTTTTGGGAAGTGCTGGGCATAAGAACAATCATATAGAATTTCCAATGTTCCCCTAGTACTGAATAGAGCGCGGACACACACTCAAACCTGCACTCCATCAATTATGAGATCATGACCTTCACTCTTGTTATCATGTGGGTTCCAGAATCTACCCCCAACACCCACTGATCACATTGATTCAAACCTAGAAACTTGCATAACAATCAGACTTGCTACTAGCATTATAAAGGAAACTAACTATACTTACCGTTTGTTGGTGCATTCTCCTTGATACCGGAACATCCTCTTAAGCTATGACATGCCAGCATTCCTGTGCCATATTTACCTCCTTTCTCCTGCTGGATCCCAGTGATGTCACCCGGAGGCGAGCATAAATTATAGTAATATCACGGGCTCTCCAGCAGGGGAGTGTAGGTAAGTACGTCACAAACGTCTGAGGATAATTAGCATATTTTTAAAAGTCCTTTTTTAATGGAAACCCACCTGTCAGCTTATGAAGATGTTTTCCGGGACATTGGAAAGATGGTGATAGACAGTTAGTTACTTAATTCACTCCCACCCACTGGTAGTTTTCCCTTTAACATCAGCAGCACAAGTCTCTTTGGTTTACCAGCACTGGATGGGATTTGTTTTATATGGGAATCATTGTGGGTTAGCTGCTGAAAATTCACAACTTGACCATAGTTGGATTATATATAGGCATTTGAGGCGAGGGCCCAAACCTTCTCAGGGCCCGACCACCCAAACCACCCCACAAATTTTAACTCAAAAGGACCTTCACCCCTGAAATCCTTTTAAAGTCTGTTTCCTGCTCTCAATACAATGTACACAATAGCCATTTCAGACCTTGGAAGGTCCTGAAAACCTGCGATTGAAAGTAGGCCAGAAGGATTCCTATCTATTCCCAAGAAGCTTGATGTCAGTACATATGTAGGAAAATATTTCCAAGCTTTTGTCTAATATCGCCCTGCTGATGACTGTGGAGATTTACAATATATCGTATACAGAAAAAAAAGTGTGCTATATTTGGACAAAAGTGTCTAAAAGGACCTTCTATTTCTATTTCGATCAATAGTGAGCAAACACTGATACATATACTTTCTAAAGTATATAAAAGTATAAATATGCAACCCAGCAAAACATAAACATGGGGTACCTGTATACCACTGGACTCTACTTAGCCTACAAATGAAACAGTCTGGTAGTTGCCAGGTCAGTTGAATGCAAAGTATCACATATACCTCAACCGGCCACTTTATAGGTACACCACCATGCTAGTAATAGGTTTGGAACCCCTTTTGCCTTCGATACTGCTCAATGTCTTTGTGGCATAGATTCAACAGCTGGTCCTAATTCATTTGAATGAGGCATCAACAGTTGCCCGCAGATTTGGTCGGCTGCACATCCATGATGTGGAAGCTCCCTCGTTTCGCACACATCCAAAGATGCTCTAATTGGATAAATCTGTTTGACTGTGGAGGCCAATTTTGATTACAGTGAACTCATTGTCATGTTTCAAGGAACCGCTTCTGAAGATATTCCAGCTTTATTACATGGCGCATTTCCCTGCTGGAAAGTAGCCTCTATGTTGGGTAACTTGGTGGTCATAAAGGGAGGACAGTGGTCAGCAACAATACTCTCAGTTAGCCTGTGCGTTGCAACGATGCTCAACTTGGTACAACGGGGGCCCAAAGAGTGCCAAGAAAATATTCCCCAACCATGACACCACCACTACCAGCCGACCGTTGATACAAGCGCAATGAGATCCATGCTTCATGTGTTGTACGACCAAATTCTGAGCCTACCATCCCTAAGTCGCAGCAGAAATCGAGACTCATCAACCCAGCAGAACGTTTTTCCAATCATCGACTTGTCCAATGTTCGTGACTTGTGCAAATTGTAGTCTCAGTTTCCTGTTCCTTAGCTGGAAAGGGAGTGGCCACCCGGTCTGGTCCTTCTGCTCTGTAGCCATCTGCTCAAAGTTCGACTGTACTGGCGTGTCAGAATCCTCTTTCTCCTACCGTGGGTACGTGTGGTGTTTGAGTCACTGGTTGCCTTCTATCACGCTCAAACCATGTCGCCCATTCTCGCTCTGACCTCTGCATCCCACAACGGCTGTCCGCCCACAAACCTGCCGCTCCTTGGATGTTTTTTGTTTTCGTGACCATTCTCTGTAACCTAGAGAATGGTTGTGCGTTGAAAAATCCCCATCAAATCATCGATTTCTGAAATACCAACCCGACCCTTTCTGGCAACACAACATGCCACGTTCAAACAAGGCACTCAAGAAACCTTTCTTCTCTTCCATCTGATGCGCGGTTTGAACCTGCAGGAGATTGTCTGACCATGTCTACATGCCTAAATGCCTGAGTTGCCGCCATATGATTGGCGGATTTAGAAATTAAGTGTTAACGAGCCAGTTGACAGGTGTACCTAGCATAAAGTGGCCGATGTATAAGCATCCAACACAGGAAAAATATGCTATAGGATTATTTCCCTGTATCCGATGCAACAAGATCATTTTTTTTAAACAGATATGCCACTGACCGTCCTTCTCACAGCGAGCCTTTAAATTCAATCAGACCAAACTACGTATAACGATAAAATCCTATATAGGGTGTAACCTATGCAAGTCTAGAGACCTGGCCACATAGGCCGAGCTATAGAAGACCCTAGATACAGGTGACCAAGGAATATCAAATAAAAGACCTTGCGAGGCAGGCAACTGATCCAACCGTGACTGTGGGTGGAGGCGCCCATGCATTCGGTGCACACAACTTCCTCAAGGGTTATAGCCCTTTTCAAAATGTACTTTTAATTGATGTCCTATCTACCACCAGCGACCACGCTGTCAAAAAAATATGTGGATGAGAGTAGTTCATGTACACAGCTCATAGGAACTCCTGCTGCCCATTAATCACCAGAGCCTAAAGTGAATGGTACACATAAAGATGCGCCGGACAGAAGTCAATGTACTAGACCTTTGAAGCACCAAAAATGGCAACCCGAACTGACATATAAATCAGTGAGCTAACAGATACTAATGCTAGAGATACCTTACCAGCGCAACACAGCCCTGTCCAGAGAATGCGCCATAAGTAACACACCAACAAAAAAAAGTGCTCACAAAGTTATAACCATAACAAGTACTAAATATACAACTAGCCATTCAAGGCAAATCAATATGGCATCTATATAAGTTCCATAAAATCCCAATATAGAGCATGGGTGAAGTGGTCCTCGGAACGCCGATTTGTGCAGGCACAAGTTAAAAACATCAAATTAGAAATCTAGAAAAGTGAGTGGTCCATAAAGTGAAAAGAGACACCAAGGTTCAAACATATCAATTTACCATATGTATCTGTAACCATGTAGGAAAAAAATGTCAATTCATAATATATCAAGTATTACACATGTGTTGTTAAGTAACCCATCACACAATGGGGGGTAAATAGTAAGTAATATAAACAGGTGCCACATCCCCCAACCGGGGCCTAGCCCTTGAGGTGAGCCTGGAGACAGCCGGGGCCCCCGCGGTACCAGAGTGGCTGGCGGTTTGCGGCCTAAGCACGCTAATTGTCACTGTGCTTGTACGGGGAACCGGGAGGGCTGTCCTACCGCCGGGCAGGTCCCAGCAGGGTGGTGTTGCAAGAAACTATGAGGGAGCGGCCTTGCTATAGCGGATCGTCCTGGGGCAAACCCCCTTAAGGTCCCGAGTGTGAGTCTCTGGGTAATGGACCGGGTGCCCGTGTTTGAAGGCCCGTATTAGCAGGGAACCAGACGGAGACAGAGTTTGAAGAAACACTTACAGTCTTTCTTTTAACCGCAGGAACCGCAGCAAACGTGCCTTTACGTTAGGTTAGGGGTGTCTGAATGTGGAGTGGAGGGAGCCTCAGTAAAATAGTTCAACCACCCTGGAAGTAGAGGGCAGGCTGGTAGGCGCTGTGTCCGGGTAGGAAGCTTCAGCTTGTCCTGTAGGGCTTCAGGTAAATCACCTTTAAGGTAAGATGATACCCCCTTGTCTCACGACACTAACTCTAATCGATTGCTCCACTCTTTCAGCGGCAGGGGCTAGCTCTTCCTGCTCTGTATGGCTAGACATAGATTTACTCCCTCAATACATAGACTGAGAGACTTCTCTCTCTAACTCTCAAGAGTTCTCCAGAACATTCTGCCATTGGGTTTTCATTACCATCCCTTTGGTCAGTGTGTTGTCTGGCTCCTCCAATCACCTCCTCATCTCACAGGCCAGGATTTCACCGACATTTTGGGTTGACATAATTACCATCATCACAAATTAACCGCTTGCTGCCCAGCAGGATTAACCACTGCAATACCCCTATGTCCTATCAGACCATGTACGGTATGTGGTGTTACCTACAGGTTTGACGTATTCGCAAGCACTACCGTCGCCATTGCATTGGCGAGGGTCTGTTGCATACCCCGGGGCAATTGAAAGAGCCGCCCTCGCCGACTAAGTTGTTTTTGGGGCACAGAGGGGGCTAAAGGGCACTTCTGGAAGTGCATGCTGTTGAGGTGTAGGGACAAACCTCCCATGGTCCGGGAGACAGGCACCTGGGTTGGTTCGGCACTAAGAGCAAAAAACAGATAGCGTATTACATTTGGTCGCTGACGCATTAAAACCGAACTGTACAGTAGGAAAGTGTGGTGTCATTCCTGTAATCCACTCCTTGCAACCAAGGCCTGTATATTTGTTTTATCAAACGCTTCTTCCCTGGCAGCATTATATAGTGTGTATATCTGCCATTGCGTTAGCATTGGCGACACGAGTACCTCCTGACTGGCATCCTTCCCATGTATGGGGTGGCATCCCAGGTGCTAATTTGTCAAAAACCGCCCGTCTCCTAAGACCCGCATTTTACGGACTAACCCCCACGTGCAAACCTCAGTTTGGGGATCAGGGAGCGGTCAGTGTGTTATTACATAGAAACGTCCGCCACAGCCACACTACCCCCTAAAAGCCTATGAAGGGTTAATGCAGACTACTGGCCGTATGACAGTGTGCAACAGGTTAGACAAAATCACATTGGCTTAGCAGGCTCAATGGGTAACATCTTATAACGTTACAACGTTACAGAATAGATAGGCTTAACCCTCAGGTAGCACGGTAAATGTCTCTTTTCCTGCAAAGAAAAAAAAAGGCCCCCCCATCAAGAAGTGCAAGAGAATGTCCATACCTAAAAAGAAGGCATTAAGTGCAAAAAGTGATAATAAATAGACATAGCAGACTTTTCCCTGGTATATCTGGCAAAAGTCTCTCAGAAGGTCTCTACTGACAAGTCCATCTTCTGGGTACAGCCCTTATTTGGGGACAAGTGCACTGAATTTCCAAGGGTCTCCTCTATGTGTAGCGAGGACATATCATTTAAGACATTCTCTGCGGTGGCATAGGAAGGGTGCTATCATAGCACAGGCCCATATATAATCTCTTGACTGAGATAATAAGGGTGAAGTCTCAAAATCCTCTGGCTCTTTGGGGACAATGGAGATAAATACACACAATGGGGGCACATTGTACTTTACCCGTCCCATTCGCTATCCAGCGGCGCATTCTCTGCACCGGATTCGGGTCCCGGCCCGGGATTTATGATGGTAGTGTTCCGCCGCCGTCCCCAGGTGGCGCTGCTGTGCGCTGAAATCATCTCAACGCGCCGGAATGCACCCCCCTCGGACCATGTGAAGGTATCGTCTTCCCGAGCGACACTTTTTCTGGTTTTTTAATGCTGCGTTTTTTTTTTCCGAATACTCGGGTTTTTCGTTCGGCCAGCCCCCCGATTTCCTCGGCGCGCATGGCCGCGCCGATTCACTCCAACAATCCTATCGCGCGCCACAACCCGGGCAATTCGGGTACATCTCTTCGCAAACGGAAATAATTCTGGTAACACGTCGGAAACCGCGCGAATCGGGCCCTTAGTAAATGACCCCGCAATATGTCAAAGTACCTGAGAGGGCTACGCCCCTTCAGGGATTAAGTCAGTATCGCGGGTTCAGCAAAGACAGGATCCAGCTCCTGCATTGGAATCCTGTGCATCCTCAGCGGGAGTAGTGCCGGCTTGGGACCCCCGGTGGCCGCAGTGGGTACTGCAGGTGCAGCAACATCCTCCGACCTTCAGGGGGCAGGAGCGCTTTCGCCCCGGGTGTCGGCTGTTCCAGCCGTGTGCTCAAACTGCGCCATGTACCCAACTGAGGGGTTCCGTAAGAAATAAACAGGGCCCTGCGGCAGCCCGCAGCCCCTGCCAGCTCCGTTCGTCCGGGGCCCGGTCATCACCCCATTGGTAACCGGCCATGGGAGATTGTGGCCTAGACGGAACCTCCGACAAGTTCGCTAGCCGTGATGTCTTCTCCCCCGAAGAGCCGCGGACCTTGGGCAATGCTCCCGCAGGGGAGCCGTTGGGGTGGCGCCCTGGTATATGCCCGGCCCATGGATGGCAATGGGACCCGTACTCACGATTACCGTGATGGGGCATTCACGTGAGTCAAACCCGCCCGGGGACTTGCAGCCGTGCAAGAAGAGTTGTTCGGAGATTCCGGCCACTCGCGTCCTCATACCAGTCGTCCTGCTGGACGTTACGGTCCTCATCGGAGTCGGGGATCCGGACACACACACAACCATCCTCCCAGGTTCCTCTCGAGGTCCTTCCTGCAGGGAGAACTCTATACCACTCTCCCGGCGTCAGTTGTGCAAAGGCTCTCTGCAGGTCAGGCTCTTGACAGACCGTCGGGTAGAATAACTACTTCCCTTCCGGTGTAGTCGGGTGGCGAAGCCATCGCCCTTCCGCTGTCGAATAACGGACCATCCGGGGTGCGATTCGTCTCGACCCAGCTCCAGCTGTAGATCGGCCGCATATAACCGCTGGGCCTCCTGTCTCATCGGCGTCGCTGGTCCGAGACAAGCTCTCGGAGTCCGCCTGCGGCGGCCTCACCTTCGGCCTTGAGGCTGCGGAGGGTCGGTGTCTGGGGCTCGTGGCCTTCCGGTTCAGGCTCGGATCTCCTTGACGTACAGTAGGTGCCGGAACGGAGCAGGAACCCCGGAGGTCAGGACACCACATCGCGCTAGCAGGCCCGCAGCCCGGATAGTTAGGCCTCGGAGCATGTGGAGCGGCATACACTAGGCCCAGGCGTTGGCTCGCCAGGATTCGGGGCCCCCACGTGCTCCTCCACGTGGGCCGCGGTACGGGGATTTACCCGGGATAGTGACGATGACCCGCCCGGGTGGGATTGTACGCGTCACACCGTTTTGGTAACATGTCCTGTTGACGAAGGCCGATTCAATCCCGTTTGCAGCCGATGTCCACGGAGTGGTCTTCGGACGGGCTGCGCAGAGACACCACCATCGTCTCTAGGGACCCCCTCTAACATTCCTGACGCTCCACAGGAGGGAAAGTGGAGGACCCACATGGTGTTGTTCCCTCACTGTCCCAAAGTCCCACTCAAGTTTCTGGGCGCTTCTCTTAGGCAGGCAGGAAACCGCCTCTAGCCATTTGTAGGGGTTCCAAGTCCTTCCCCCAAGAGCTGTGGCGGGCTCCTATAAATTTTTTCCTGGCCCAGAGCTGTGGTTTTTCGCGCCTTCGCGCGTGGGTGGAGCTTGATGTTCCATCTGGTTTCCCGCCATGAACGGTTTTGTTCGTGCCTTGAATTATTTTGCTTTGGCTGCGCCACAGTTTCTGAGGTAAAAATCTTCAGGCGCAGCAGCGCCGGATGTATCAAAGCTGTACAGTTCTGCCAGGATTAACCTCTGAGTGCTGGAGCGCGCTCGGCACACTGGCAGCATATCACACAGTTCCGTCCAGAAACACACAAGTACTTGGGGCCTAAACCCGGATGGCACAGAAATGGTTAGGCATCACAGTCTTTTCCTAAAGGAAAGTCGTTAATGCGTAATAGGGCACAGAAGTACAATCCGTTCGTGACGCCACTTGCAAACCCCCCACCGTGGGCCTATCCTTGAGGTGATGGCCTGGAACACCGGGGCCCCCCGCGTACCGGAGTGGCTGGGCGGTGCGGCATAAGCACGCTATTGGTCCCCGCTTGTACGGGGGAACCGGAGGGCTGGGTCCTACAGCCTGGCAGGTCTCGCAGCAGGTGGTGTTGGCAAGAAAAGATGAGGGAGCGGCTGCTATAGCGGATCCCCTGGCACCTTAATGTCCCGAATGGTGATCTCTGGGTGATGGACAGGTGCCCCGTGTGATTACGTCAGCCGTATTAGCAGGGACCAGCGGAGACAAAGTTGAAGAAAACAACTTAACAGTTTCTTTATGTGAAACCGCAGGAACCGCGCAAACTTGCCTTTAACGGTAGTAGGGTGCTGAATTGTATTTGGAGGAGCCTCCCAGTAGATAGTTCACTCACCTGGAAGTAGAGGGGCAGGCTGGGAGGCAGCTGTGTCCTGGGAGGAAGCGTCAGCTTTCCTGAGGGCTTCAGGTATCACCTTTACAGGTCAGAATTAACCCCTTTTCCTCACTACAACCTAACTCTATCTATTGCTCACTCTTCATAGGCAGTGCTATGCTCTTCCGTCCCCTGCTCTGGTATGGCTAAGACAAGATTACTTACTCACCCTCACTACATAGACTGAGAGACTTCTCATTCTCTAACTCTCTAGAGTTCTCCAGAACATTCCGGCCAGGGGTTTTTATTACCTCCCTTTGGGTCAGGTGTTGGCTTGCTCCTCCAATCACATCTCATCTCACGAGCACAGGATGTAACACGACATTGGTTGACATAATTACAATCACAAATTACCATCTGCCTTTCCAGGCAGGATTAACCACTGCATATACCCCTATGTCCCTATCAGGACATGTAGTGTAATGTGGTGTTACCTACAGGTTTGACTATTACTCAAGCACTACCGACCCTCGCCATTTGGGCCCAATTGGGCGATGGTGTTTGCACAGGGCGTCATAATTGAGTGAACCATAAGGTCCTGAAGAAGTAATTTAAAACTGCCAGCCAATCATTCAAATAATGTAGTCCATTGGATATTGATGATTTCGAAGGCACAAGATATCACTTCTTGCAACAGGCCGCCAGCTTGCCCCAAGATCTTCCTTCACTTCCATATTCAATCTACAGTAGAAGAAAATAGATGCATTTTCCATTCTCCATGCTTTAGGCATTCAACAAGTGTAAGACATCTTCAAAATTCCTGACAATTTCGGTCAGGTATAAATTTATCGCCCTTGCTTGCAAAAGCAATCAATATGTCCTAGAGAGGAACGAGTCAAAGGTGCTGGGGTGACCCATGGGGGTGCAAAGCAGGGCCCCGGCTATCGTCTGACAGTAGCCCATTAAAATTCATGAAAACTAAAATACATGTGGATAATGGCCATTTGTCACATACCCCCAAATATTTTGTTTGTTGTGTTTTTGGAGGTACCAACCAGAGTGGTTTAATGAACCTGCCCTACAAAAGTAGTCATTATTGTGTTAACCTACACAGACGACCAATAAAAGTTAGGTTGTGCCCATATGCATGTGGCCCCAAACCGAAGGGTTGCCAACCCAGTGAAATGGTATGACTGGGATATGGCCAAAAGATAGTCACAGGGAACCCAGTAGTGCAGGGGTGTCCAACAAATCAGCTTTGAGGGCAGCCACCATGGTTGAACATCGTGTTACATGACAATACCTAGAATCCGCAGGGCTTGTATTACCCCACAGCAAAAAAAAGGGCCCCAACAGCCACAGTGCCCCAAAGGTGCACCCCATCAGCACCAAGTGCGCCCTATGTCCCTTCCAGCAGCCACAGTGCCCCACTATGTCCCCGTAGCAACCACAAAGCCCCCAGTACCCACAGTGCTCCCTCATACTCCGCATACCACCTGTTCCCCATTGCCCCAATCTTCCTCATGCTTCCAATCCACTGTGGTCCCCCCAATGCCCCTCAGAATCCTCTGTGTGTTCCTGTGCTCCATAGCACAGTGCTTTCCCCATGCCCCCATTAGCCACTGTGGCTTCCCCCAGTGGTGACAAGTGCTCCGTGTTCTTCTCTCTCCCAATTTTGAAAAAAACAAACAACTTTTCCTCGCATCATCACCAGAAGCACACTGTCCCTTCTTTGCCTAGTGGCTCCCCTTCTCTCGCGGCTCTGAATCGAAACATGTGATTATGTCCATTACCTCAATGTGTTTAAGCTCCATAGTCAAGTGTACAGTTGGCACACCTGGAGAAAAGAGAGGACAGCGTGCTTTTCAGTGTAGCAAAGGAAGTATCACTTGTAGTGGCCCTGCACTAAAAGGGCGGGCCGGATTTAGCACGACCGCCTTGTATGGACACCCTGCAGTAGCGGGTTTGGAACATGTAAAGAGAGGGGCCAGAGACTTCAAGGAAATCTACCATTTTAAAATGGTAGTCTGACCTAAACATAAACATTACAAGAGCTCGTAAGCCGATGCGTGAGGTGGTCGTGATAGGATGCAACGGAAATCCGCATTTTTATGAAAATCCATAATCAATAGCATCTATATGACCCCATGACCGGCTCTCAGGCTCTATTGAGCTAGGGAGGCGAGGGGTGGTGCGGGAAGTTTCAAGCACGCAATGCTTTGCATTATTATGATCGGTAACCAAGCGCTAAGTACCCACCTGGTGCCAAAGACCCCGAAGGGCCGAATGGGGTCATATGCCTATTGATTAAATCGAGTTTTTCATTGAACTGCGATTTTCCCTGCCATACTAACAACCACCTCCAGCATCAGCTACCTAGCGGCCGGGGTAACGGTATGTTTTAGGTCAGAATGACCAATAAAATGGTGATTTCCTTTAAAGGGGTGAAAAAGGGAGTGAGTAACAAATTGGCACCTGGAATGACCCGCTGTTCCCTACAGGGTGGAACAATGCTGGGATCACTGTGCGAGAGGCTACCCAAATCACAAATCCATTTCGCCCCTGCCCTCCGCCACATTACAAATTTTAGTTGTTGCTATAGAGGACGTTCTACCCGATGGAAATGTGAATGGGTTATTATCTGGAGCATGTTTGTTGAATCCTCTTCCTGGGTAGTTTGTTGCACGTGACTTTTCGGCACGCAAGCAGGCCATAATCCATTTCGGTTTTACAGTTAATGAAACTACAAGTGACTACGCTGTTTACCTCCAGTTGACAAAGTATTTTGTATGTTGCATAAAAGTGATTCACAATCTCCTCAGGAGAAGGGTCCTTAAGTCTAATGCCCTTGCCAGTCTCTTCCTGGGACAGGTGAAGTGGCTGCTGGACAAACAAGCGGTCAATTTCGATCCTCGTTCTATCAACTGTTGTGGCCTCTCCGAAATTTTATATATGATCTTAATATATTTCCATTTCTTGACAACACTTCTAGAATATCTAACCACTGATTGTTGAACCGTAGTCAATGATTCACAGCAGACATCTGTCTTATTTCTTTGGTTTTTAATAAATCAGATGTTCAGGAGTTCCTTGCCTGATTATATGCCCGATTGATGGTCTTCTTGGGGTACTTTCTTGTCTTACATCTCTGGGTATTCCCAAAGCGTGAACAATGAAGACCTACACTGTTATCACGTGGATAAAATGTAAACAAATCCAAAACCGCATCCTTTTCATGCCCCAGCCTTAAATAAGTGGCTTGAAGACCCTAGTCCAGTCCCAGGATTTCTTTCTGTGACTGTGTTGCATAGAACTTTGCTTTTTTAAACACACGTCACCCATTTAGCATACTTGTTTTGGTCTGCCTAGGCCTCATCCATGGGAATGTGCCTTGGGTGGAAGCCCTGAACCTGCGCTTGTCCATAAGGTGATGCACAGTTTTTATGGATTAGGCCGTAGGAAAACTTTTTGCTTTCTATACTTAATTTTACTAAATTAAGTATATCCGGGCTAAGCTTCAACTAGCACTAGTCGTGGCCGCTCCTGAAATTGTATATATGATCTCATATATTCCAGTTCTTTGACACACTTCTAAATATCTGACCACGTGATTGTTGAACCTAGTAATGAGTCACAGGCATCCATCTTCCTTATTTGCCTTTTTGTTTATAATAAATCAGATCTTCACCAGGTCCCTTGCAGCCCGTTTATAATGCCCATGATGGTCTTCTTGGGTATTTCTTGTCTTAAATCTCGGGTAAGTTCCCAAAGCGTGGGAACAATGAAGACCTATACTATAATCCTTGGATAAAATGTAAACAATTCTCATCCGCATCCTTTTGTGGGGCCCCAGGGCTTAATATTCTTGAAGCCAACATAGTCCAGTCCCAGGATTTCTGGACCTGTTGGCATTTATAACTTTGTTTTTTTAACCCAGGTACAACCAAATTAGCATCTTGTTTTGTCTGCCTAGCCTCAACATCTGACAACCCCAGCCAAGAGTCCGTAGGTTCCTCTGATACAACAATTAGTTGGCATGGCCCAGGAGCAGGTCAGCGGCCCTCACCTGTCCTCAACCAGGCTCTGTCCTGTTCCTTTCCCACAGCCAGAGAGCCAGGACGAAGTGTTTGAGGACAGTCAGCAGCTGCTTTGAAGTGAAGAGGTGGGGCAGACTTCCGCTGCTTCCTGCAGTAGGCAGGCTGTGCATACGGACATCGGTGAGGAGAGTAACAGTGACCAGGAAACGCAAATCGACGATGATGTAGCCGATCGCACTTGGGAGCCGGGTGTAGCAGATTCATCATCGTCAGGCGAAGAGAGTGTCAGCTTGCGGAGCAGGCAGCAAGTTGCTACTGTGGCTGTGAGTCAGCAGGGTGGCAGCAGTGCGAGGACGGGAGCCAAACGTCCGCGGGGTACAAATCCCGATTCGCAGGCCCAAATAAGCAGTGGCACAGGGGCTCAGCGAGGCAGCGGCGGTAGTAGTCGCTCAGTGCAGAGTGTTGCCGGTAAAATTACCACCTCAGCGGTGTGGAAGTTTTTTGTAAAGACAGCAGAGGAGCCGAGCGTGGGTATATGTCGTATCTGTGGGCAGAAAGTAAAGCGTGGCCAGGGAGCTAACCTTGGCACCATGGCCCTGCGCCAACACATGCAGCGTCAGCATTCAATGGCCTTGGAGAAACGGGTGTCAGACGCGGTCCATCCTGCAGGCGAAGCAACAGCAGCAGCACCTAGTAGCACACATGCTGTTTCAGCAAGTCAAGGCTCCAGCACCTCTGCCGAAGGGAGCTGTTTGTCTTTGACATCATCTCCCGGTCCAGATGCTCCTGCTCCTGGGGTGCCAGCATGGTGCCAGCAGTCGTTGAGCGAGGCGATTACAAAAAGACAACTCTATGCGTACAGCCATCTTAAGGTGCAGAAGCTGACCGTGCTCTTGTCGAAGTTGTTGGTACTGCAGTTTCTCCCTTTCCAAGTCGTGGACTCTGCACCCTTCAGAGAACTAATGGCTTGTTCTGAACCGAGGTGGAGAGTTCCAAGCCGCAATTTTTTTTCCAAAAAGGCTGTGCCAGCCCTTCACCAATATGTACAACAGAAGGTGGGCCAGTCCTTGAGCTTATCATTTTCTTCCAAGGTGCATGGCAGTGCGGACGTGTGGAGCTGTAATTATGGTCAGGGCCAGTATATGTCCTTCACGCCATGCACCTTGGAAGAAAATGATAAGCTCAAGGACTGGCCCACCTTCTTGTTGTACTATTGGTGATGGCTGTGCACAGCCTTTTGGAAAAAAAAAATTGCGGCTTGGAACTCTCCACCTCGTTTCGGCACCAGCCATTAGTTCTCTGAAGGTGTGCAGAGTCCACGACTTGGAAAGGGAGAGACTGCATGTACCAACAACTTCGACAAGAGCACGGTCAGCTTCTGCACCTTAGGATGGCTGGACGCTAGAGTTGTCTTTTTGTAATCGCCTCGCTCAACGACTGCTGGCGCCATGCGTAGCGAGGAGCAGGACATTGGACCGGGAGAAGATGTCAAAGACAACAGCTCCCTTCGGCAGAGGTACTGGAGCCTTGACTTGCTGAAACAGCATGTGTGCCACTAGGTGCTGCTGCTGTTGCTGCGCCTGCAGGATGGACCGCATCTGACACCCGTTTTCTCCCAGGCCATTGGATGGTGACGCTGCATGTGTTTGCGCAGGCCGTGGTGCCAAGGTTAGCCCCTGGCCACGCTTCACTTTCTGCTCGCCCAGATACGACATATACCCACGCTCGGCTTCTCTGGTGTCTTTACAAAAAAACTCCCACACCGCTGAGGTATTTTATTTAACCGCCAACACTCTGCCACTGAGCGACTATTCGCCGCTGCCTCGCTGAGCCCCCTGTGCCACTGCTTATTTGGGCCTGCGAATCGGGATTTGTACCCCGCAGATGTTTGGCTCCCGTCCTCGCACTGTTGCCACCCTGCTGACTCACAGCCCACAGTAGCGACTTGCTGCCTGCTTCGCAAGCTGCACTCTCTTCGCCCGACCGATGATGAATCCCGGCTACCATCCTCCCAAGTGCAATCGGCTACATCGTCGTCAATTTGCGTTTCCGGTCACTGCTACTCTCCTCACTGGAGTCAGTATGCACCAGCCTGCCCCACCTCTTCACTGCAAAGCAGCTGCTGACTGTCCTCAACACTTTGTCCTCGCTGAATAGTGGCACAGAGCCCGACCACCCTCTGGCTGCGGGAAAGGAACAGACAGAGCCTGGTTGAGGACATTAAGGCCGCTCATCTGCTCCTGGGCCATGCCAACTAATTGTTGTATCAGAGTAACCGTCGGACTCTTGGCTGGGGTTGTCAGATGTTATATTTGAGGAATTGGATGACCTAGTCAACCATTCAACAACCTTTGGGGTGTTGACCAACACGCCACTAGATGACAACGGCAGTTCTGGCCTCACAGAGTCTCCCCTGCTACATCCCCTTACTGTGCTGCCCCTCTGCCTGCTCACCTGCAACCTTTCTGTCTGACATATGGTTTAAAACTACGTGGATTTGACACGTAAATCTGGCTGTAAACTAGCCCCCAAAAGGTATTGCAATGTGCGTTATACAGATACCCCACAACTGACAGTGTATATTTCAGCAAAAATCACTGTATAAACTACGTGTTTGACGACGTAAATCTGGCTGTAAACTAGAGCCCCCAAAAGGTATTGCAATGTGCGTTATACAGATACCCCACAACTGACAGTGTAATTTCAGCAAAAATCACTGTATAAACTACGTGGATTTGACACGTAAATCTGGCTGTAAACTAGAGCCCCCAAAAGGTATTGCAATGTGCATTATACAGATACCCCAACTGACAGTGTAATTTCAGTGAAAATCACTGTTAAACTATGTGGATTTCACACGTAAATATATGGCTGTAACTAGAGCCACAATAAGGTATTGCAATGTGCGTTTACAGATACCCCACAACTGAAAGTGTATTTAGCGAAAATCACTGTATAAACTACGTGGATTTGACACGTAAATCTGGCTGTAACTAGAGCCCCCAAAGGTATTGCAGTAGCTTATACAGATACCCCACAACTGACAGTGTAATTTCAGTAAAATCACTGTATAAAACACTGGATTTGACATATAATCTGGCTGTAAACTAGAGCCCCCAAAAGTATTGCAATGTGTGTTATACATATACCCACAACTGAAGTGTAATTTCGTGAAATCACTGTAAAACTACGTGGATTTGACACGTAAATTCTGCTTAAACTAGAGCCTCCAAAGGTATGATGTACGTATACAGATACCCCACAACTGACTGTAATTTCAGAGAAAATCACTGTACAAACTACGTGGATTTGACAAATAAAATTGGCTGTAAACTAAGCCCCAAAGGTATTGCAATGTGCGTTATACAGATACCCCCAACTGACTGTGGTAATTTCGAGAAAATCACTGTATAAACTATGGGTTTGACACGAAAATCTGGCTGTAACTAGAGCCCCCAAAAGGTATTGCAATGTGCGTTATACAGATACCCACACACTGACAGTATTCTGCGCATCTGTATCTGATTTACAGAAAATAGGCTACTACCCAAAGTAGCAATGGTATACAATAACAACTACACTACACTGCAGTGCTAATGTCAAAGATTCTTCTATTCGATTTTGTCACTAAATAGAACTGCTATTTGGGGTATACAGATCCCCCTTAAAGAACACGAGGAATTGCAGCAGAATCGCACAGCACAAAAGCCGCAGCTGGACGCTACAAATAAGTGTGAAGTGCTGAATAGAAAATGGCTGGTTTTCATAGGGCTGTGTGACATCACATAAGCCGTCCGGTCGCTGATTGGCTTACGGTCTGCAGATGTCATCGGGGTGTTCCTTTCTCCTTCCCAGAGTTCTCTGCCCCATGTAACTCGTTGTTCCGTGCCCATTTAGCAGAACATGAGGGGGAAAAAACAACTTCGTTCCCGCTAATCAGCATAAACTTCGGCTTCTGGCGAATCAAATTTTCCTGAAATTCTAACCGAAGTAGAATCATTAGAATCGATTCGCCCATCTCTAATGGTGACTTTTTTTATTTCAATAGTATTGGTACTGCATGCTGTGGGAAGTCACCATGCAGTACTATTATTTCAAATGTCATGAGGTGGTAACGGGAGACCTCTGACTGGACAATTCTATTCGGCACATCTAATTTGATCAATGTTCATGTCTTCCTCCTCTGGCAATATGTTAACACATGCCTGAATTGTTTAGACCAGCAAACCGAAAAACGTAAATCTTAGTAAGAGGTGGAACACTTGCTAATAACTACACCAAGGCGATTGGTGATATTCACTGGATCAGTCCCCTGGCACTGTTCTTTTGATACTGCAGATATTGTGGCTATAAAGCATTTTCTGTGTGTGTTGAGGGGGGTGAAGAGAAGTGAGGACCCTGGGTAGTGGCATGGGATCATGATGTGTGTGGGACAGACATCTCCTGTGCTCATACAATTGAGCATGTTATAAAAAAATTATGTAATAACCATCAGGCTTCTATAATATCTCAATTAAAAGGGGTGCAGTTTTTAAAGTTTCCTTTCAAAACTAGTTACAACCCGTTTATGTTCTTGAAATATTTCTGATTATTTGTTAACACCTGTTATTAACATAGAATGTTACTACTGCAATGATTTATTGTCTATGGTTTACATAAGAAACAGATCATGTCAGTGTGACTATGAGAGTGATGAGATCAGATACATATCCATCTTCGCTCTAATAGAATGTCTGCTTGTTTACAAAATAGAGCCGTCTTTTCAGAAATGTAACTTCTGATAGGTGCACTTGTCATGTGGTCATTACTAGTGAAATCTGTCTGACTTTAAAAACTAATACATTTCAATGCAACATTTAGGATTTCTTTACCTTTGTGGTGTCATTGAAATTCCTGACTGAAATGAAATCTAGAGCATTGAAGAAGAGGATATACTTGGGAAATGCTTTCTTGTTTGACACTCTAGGAATGTTAATATATAGGAAGAATCGGCATTAAATATAGTTCCTTGTAAACCCCTTAACGACATGGCCCATATTTGTTTTTTTTTTCCATTTTTTCACTCCCCTTACACTCTACACTTAAAGAGGGCTGTGAGGGCTTGTATTCTGCGTAACAAGTTGCACTTCATAGTAATGGTATTTAATATTCCATCCCGTGTACAAGGAGAAAAAATTCCAAATCGTGAAAATGGTGTAAAAACATATCTTGTGGGCTTGGATTCTACAGCTTTCACTGTGCGGCCCAAATGACATGTCTGCTTTATTCCTTGGATCGGTCAATCCTTGGGATAACAAATTTGTTTTAGGTTTTATAATGTTTCATACATTTACAAAAAGTTTTTATTTTATGATTTTGCCATCTTCTGGCGCTAATAACTTTAACATACTTTAGTGTACGGAGCTGTGGTGGTGTATTCTTTGCTTGACTTTTGATTTCATTTTAGAACTGTACGACCTTCTAATATTTTTATTGAATTTTTTATATTTTTCAAATGCAAAAAGGTCATTTCAAGCTATTTTCGGTAAGGGTTAAACGCCGGGAAAAACTTTATTATATTTTGATAGATTCGGGCATTTTTGGACTCAGTAATACCTAATGGTTTATGGTTTTTACTGTTTATTTATATGACTTCTGGGAAAGGAGGTGATTGAATTTTTAGGTTTTTTTAATATAATTTTTTTGAACTTTTTTTTATTTTTAGTTTTTTTCAAGTCCCCTAGTGTACTTTAAACCCTATTGTCTAATCTATCCTACCATATACTGCCATACTACAAGATTCTCCTCCCATTCATTGATTGTAATGAAATTGTTAAAACGAGACAGCTTTGGTCTTCAGAAACCCGATGCTGTCATGGCAACGTAGGCGCCACTCCCTCACACCCCCCCCCCCATTATATGCAGCAAAGACTTACCGACTATGGAGATCACCCGTCTCAAGCCACTTCTATTACAACACGCGTCGTAATGGGTTCAATCCTGTTGTTGAACAATTATTGTGTTAAAAAAATCTACCACAGAATAAAGATTGTAAACCAAACACACTTACATGCTGGGATGTACCCCATCTGGCAGGATCTGTATCTTCTTCAAGCTTACTATTATGCCCTGTTTATAAAAAAAGGCTTAAAATTATGCAAATGACCTTGAGGGACTCCAGGCCTCAATAAAAGCTATGGAGCCTTGAGCTCCCCTGAGCTTTTTTTGTAAAAAGCAGGACATGAGTACTAAAAGAAGAGCAATTCCTGCTGGGGGGAGGGCACACACCAACATGTAAGTGTGCTCGTGTTACAGTCCTTCATCCTGTTGGTAGATGCCTTTAAATATACTGAATGAAGCATAGTTCATTAACATCAGAATGTTTAAATTCCAAACACCCTTTTTGTTTGGCCAATAGACTGTTATTTAAGACCACCACAGAATATACAGAGCTGTAACTGCTAAATTAATGCAGCACTCCCATTATAAAATGGTTTGAGGAGTTGATCTACCACCAACCAAATACTAATGGCTCTCCTAATCCCTTTAAGCCAAAGGTTTCATGTACAACTACCTAGTAGTGTACACCAATCTCATGATCATTGAATGATTTTTTTTATTGCCGCCAGACTTTTTGTCTAACAAAACAGTTTTCTATTGCAATTTCTTTCATCTTGATAGGAATTTACATACTTCAGTACTTAAAAGGAAGTGAATTCAAAGCATATGAGACCACATTAAGAGGGGGTTGGGATTCATTTAATATGACTGCATTTTTACCCTTGCACTTGAGATACAAGACCCCAGACCGTCCCTGAGACTTTTAACCCAAACTAACCTATTATAGGAATCTATACTGTTTTATGTGCTGGTTCTTAGACCGACAGTGATCAAAATTTGTGGATACTTTGCAGGAGCAAATATGTTCCCATGTTAATGTTGGAAGGGTTTTCTCATATCTAAATACATGATACTGAGTAATTTTAAACTGTACGAAAATGACATGGACAATGATCCCCAATTTCTTGATGTGGCAGATTATTGATCACTGTGCTTAAGGGATTTTAAAATGTATTAAATTGCTGTTCTGAGAAACTTATAACCAGAGAATGGAACATTGGACATCTCCACTCCCTCTTCCGTGCTTGCTCAGCTTACTGCAATGCGGCTCAAATTCAAAAACAGAGCTGTTTGATTCCTGGCTTATGAGTTTGCTGAGAGGAGCCAAGCTGTTGGGGGCGCTGTATGCTGGATCCCACCAGTCTATATTGAGGACATAGTTTCTGGATTATTTATATTATAATATCAATATTTTAAGCCTGGAAAGCCCATTAAAGGTAATAGTGGCGTACTTTAAAAAAAATTGTTGTGTATCACAAACAATATCAATAAGGGAGTGCTGTCTTGTATTTGTATACACTTTACTCAGGAGGCTCATTTTTAAGCCAGAAATATAATGAAAGCAAGACAGTTATTTAAAACAAGTGCTTTTATAACACAATTAGTTTTGTAAAAGCCATTGTATTTACCCTTAAAGCAACTTCTGTGTGACACCTAGAGATAAATGCTCACATGTTTGACCTTTCTTAGCCAGTCTGACTTTAACAGAGCAGAGGAAATGACCAATTAATTGATCCAATGCATCTCCAACCTTCATTAAGACTCATGAACCCTTCAAAGTCTCATGTTTTACTCTCAAAAAAATGGGTGTGTAGCTAATAAATCTATGAACAGGAATGAATGTTTACTATATTGTCTTGTGGATGTGAAGTGACAGGTGCTGCCACAATCCAAAACATTGTTATTCTATTTTATATTAAATTAATCATTGTTTTATTTAATAGAATGTTTGGAGCTTGTTAATTGCCTCTATAGTTATTATTGTTTATTGTGTAGAGCAAATATTAAAAAATATGATCCTTTCCTAACTTATCAAATAATAGAATGGGTTGTTGCCAGTAAAAGCAGCTATGTATTTGAATTTACCTGACATGAAAGAAACACATAAAGATTTCACAAAATGACTTATGCTTTACATAATTATCAACTTTTGATAAAACTAGAATCTTTTTTTAAGTTACCATGTGTGAGCATACTGAGATTTTAGACAGACAGGGCAGGTTTGCCATGGACATAGCAAACTCTGATGTACAAAATAAAATATAACTGTGTCAAACAGCAACCAAAACTGCTGCTACCCAACACTGTTTATGTGCATTTGAATGAGGTTTTTGGTCATTGTGCAGACATTGCAGACCTTACATATGCTACAGCTATCGGTAAATTTGCCAAAATCATCAGATCCCTCTGCAGTAAACCTAATCATGAAGCTACTGATGAGTTTTTTTTCTATCTTTGAGGCGTTTGTAACCCAAAAGTAGCGTTGCTAACTAGAACAGATTATTTTGACATGCACATGGCACAGCCTTAGTGGTCTTTTACACTGCATTTTCCAGCCTGTCTGTTTGTTTATGGGTTTTGATGAACAATGTTACTTAATCTAACATCATACTTGTAAATAGTCCAATTAGTCCCACCAAAAATGGTGTGTTCAGCTGAAGTTTTGTTATGTTTATATACGTTCTTTACCCCGTCTACATAAATTCATGTTTTCGTTTATTATTTTTTCTTCTTAATCCCTTACTGACATGTGTTTATTAGTACATCACACACCTGAGCCCTCTCCATACAAATGGGTTATTTGCGGCATATTGCAGCAAACACCCACTGGCAACAACCGCTGATTGGTGCTAGAACCTGGCGGCGCATGGGCTCCACCATATGGCATTGCTTAGAGCCGTCATGGAACAGATCTTCTCTCCCCGATGACATTACGGGAGCGAAGATCTGTTACTATGACAGCCTTGGTTATACATAGACTATTATTTCAAATGAAAATAATACCTGGACTATATTTTCTATTCATTTTGCTCTCATTTGAAATAAAAAGTATGCGTTTTCATGGAAAATATAAAATTGTCTGGGTGACCCTAAAATTTTGAGCGGTAGTGTAAAATTGTAGCTTGAGCCCTTGGGGAAGTTCTCAAACTGCTGTGTTTTTTAATTTGCATTCATACGGCTCGCAACTCCTCCTCTGTGCTGTAATATATAACCGAAGCCTCCTATGCTCTTACTCAAGCAGACAGTTTTATTGAAGAATCTCACATTGGATTACACCAGAGTGCTCCAAGTTCAGGATTATAAATGAATTTTAACAGTCCCTCTGCCACTAACCACCACCACAAATGTATGGTTACACAAGTTGCCTGGACTGCTCCCTAAAGGTGCCCGCAAACTTGCATGGTCAAAACTGCTGGTTGACTTTTTTTAAAGGGAACCTGTCATCAGGAGCCCTTTTCTCTGGCTCCTTCATGTCACCATAGAGATTAGTGTACCCATTGCCAAGATTTTTATTACTGGCTTTTTTCCAAAAAAGATCAGTTAGCTTAAGTTTACATTCTGTGTGCAGAGCTGTGTCCCTAGTCCCATGGGAGTGGCCCTTTGGGAACCGCTTTCGTCATGCATCAATTTTGATTTAAAAAAATCTCCCATGTCCCCCATGTCCTCCTCCCCCCCTGTCGCTTTTCAGGATGTTATACATCTGCCCCACTCCTCACTGGCCACTCCCATGGTACTAGGACACAGCTCTGCATACAGAAAGGTTAACCTTCATCTAACTTATCTTTTTTTTTAAGCAGTTTTACTAAAAAAACCTTTGGCAATATGTACACTATTCTTTATGGGGACTTGGAGACCAGCCAAAAGGCTCTTGATGATAGATTTTCTTTAACCGATTGTGGCCCTTTTTGGTTTTTTTGTTTCTGTTTTTTGCTCCCCCACCTTCAAAAATTAAACATTTTAAATTTTTCCATGTACAGGACTGTATGTGGACTTGCTTTCTGGTAACAAACCCTGTTTTGTGATTAATGTGATTGAGTTTTGTTGTATTCTTTTATTTATAGCATTATGGGTTTTTTATTATCAGACGGTTATATTCCTGGAATACCCCTTTAATATTCCATGGCATGTACTGGGAAGCAGGAAAAAATTTCAAATGTAAAAATCATAATATACAGATTTGCTAACATTTTCTTGTGGGCTTTGAATTATTCCTTTCACTTTAATATTTAATAAATGACACCTACACCTTTTCCTAGGGTTGGTACGATCACGGGATCCCATATTTATATAGGTTATTATATATTTTAAAGATTTTAAAAAAATCATTTGTTAATTTCGCCATGTTCTGACACCAATAACTTTTTCATACTACAGCGTACAGGCCTGTGTACAGTCTCACTTTTTGCCGGATGAGATATATTTTTATTGCTGCCTTTTTGGCGTACTGTATGGCCTTTTGATATGTTTTATATTTGATTTTTATTGTTTTGAACTTCTTTTTTTTTTTAGAAACCTCCTTAAGAGACCCTTATGGTCTGATCCTTCTAACCATATTATGAATATTATACTGCTAGTGATCTTAGACAAAGGCTGAAAACAGGCTTGGGGTTAATACATCGGCACTGACAATTGCATTTGTAGGTTTCCAGTGTTGTTATATTGCAGCCAAGTGGACTAAATAGACCCAAGGCCTGGCTAAGTAAGGGGGCAAATAAATTGTAAATGGAAGCATTACCTCTCACCCCTCCTTCCCCCAAAAAAGTGCATATGTAAAAATTTAACAATGTATGTGTCTATATTGTTACTACATTAGCTATCCCATGCAATGAACCAGTGAAAAAGACCTAAAAAGTGCAAAATTGCTGTTTTTATAAATATGACAAACAGCAGGGAAAATCTCGATTATACCTTACTCTGTGTAGTCTGCACAGTAACTGCTAAAAAACTGATAAAATAAGAGAGAGAAGTTTACTGACCTTTTGTGTTTTTTTTTCATTCTCTCCAGAAAGAGTCAATAAGTTATAAGGTACCGCTCCCCGACCACCAAGCTCATAACCACAACATTTAAAAAAAAAAAGAATTCTAGCTATCTCCAAACTGGGGGGCTAAGGCCCTTAGCTAAAACTAAGGTATTTAAATAAATATCTCTTACTTGTCCAATCTTAAATTGAGCAGTATCTGGAATGAAGACCATTTTTTTAATATATAGCAGCATGAATCATTTGCTTGATTTAGTTTTTATATACTGTAGTTTGAGTTTAACTGGGTGATGTATTATGACAGACAAAGTCACCTTACACTGATTAACTCTTTGGTTTGACATCTAAAGTTCTCAGAGGGTCGTTCCTTCTCTTGCCCCTCTCTTCCCCACAAACATTGTCTGTACTGGTTTACTTCCTTGGGATTCCCAACATCTAAAAAACAATGTGTGGGTAACTCACGAGTCGATGCTGTGAGACTGTACTGTAATGAAATCTAAACAATGTGTAAGAAGCCTATAATTGCTTTTCTACAAGAAGTAAGTACCACTCGTCCTAAATAAATGCACCAGCAGCTGTTGATAGAAAGAGATTTGGGCCCATTAAGGGCATTAGCCACCCTGATGGCGATACTGATATGGATTCTGGAGCCTTGATCTTTCAATGTCTGGGAGAGAGCTGTGTCACAGCACATCACTGTCACTTGATGGTCTCCCTGGATCACTGCAGAAGGAAGTTTTATGTGGCAGGGATTAAACCCATTAGGATTACACTCAGATTATCCAACAAACAAAACCTGTTTATGTTATGAAGACAATTGGTTTAATCAGTGAACAAGGAAAAATATTTTTCTTTGAATTAAGGGAAAATTTTAACTAAAAAGCTTGCTAATTTAACCAATGCTTTCCAGCGCTATGGGGTCGGCACATGAATCAATTGCATATACAGAGCCCAACAATACATTATTTTTTTAATTCCGAACATGGTTGCTGTGTAATAAATATAAATAATTCTTGCTAATTTCGTCTTCTCTTGTAGCTTCCTTTTTCCTTTTTGGATATTGAAGGTATGGTACGAGCTCTTTACATTAACCCCCAGCTCAATAGAGGATACTCAAACTTCAGGTGCCTAGAAACATTTATATTACATAAAATCTTAAAATATGCAGCATAAATTGACATATTGGGGATTAAAGGGGTGGTCCCAGTTTGATTTTTATCATATGGAAGTAGTAGCAATATAATTAGGGGTGCAAGTGGTCACAAGGAATGGGGTCCCTTTGTCACTCATGATGGCGCGCAGGTCAAGCATCTCTTCTGCTCCAATAGGTAGTTTTGGGAAGTGCTGGGCATAAGAACAATCATATAGAATTTCCAATGTTCCCCTAGTACTGAATAGAGCGCGGACACACACTCAAACCTGCACTCCATCAATTATGAGATCATGACCTTCACTCTTGTTATCATGTGGGTTCCAGAATCTACCCCCAACACCCACTGATCACATTGATTCAAACCTAGAAACTTGCATAACAATCAGACTTGCTACTAGCATTATAAAGGAAACTAACTATACTTACCGTTTGTTGGTGCATTCTCCTTGATACCGGAAACATCCTCTTAAGCTATGACATGCCAGCATTCCTGTGCCATATTTACCTCCTTTCTCCTGCTGGATCCCAGTGATGTCACCCGGAGGCGAGCATAAATTATAGTAATATCACGGGCTCTCCAGCAGGGGAGTGTAGGTAAGTACGTCACAGAACGTCTGAGGATAATTACGCATATTTTTAAAAGTCCTTTTTTAATGGAAACCCACCTGTCAGCTTATGAAGATGTTTTCCGGGACATTGGAAAGATGGTGATAGACAGTTAGTTACTTAATTCACTCCCACCCACTGGTAGTTTTCCCTTTAACATCAGCAGCACAAGTCTCTTTGGTTTACCAGCACTGGATGGGATTTGTTTTATATGGGAATCATTGTGGGTTAGCTGCTGAAAATTCACAACTTGACCATAGTTGGATTATATATAGGCATTTGAGGCGAGGGCCCAAACCTTCTCAGGGCCCGACCACCCAAACCACCCACACAACATTTTAACTCAAAGGACCTTCACACCTGAAATCCTTTTAACGTCTGTTTCCTGCTCTCAATACAAGAATGTACACAATAGCCATTTCAGACCTTGGAAGGTCCTAAAACCGCCGATTGAAAGTAGGCCAGAAGGAGTCTTCTATTCCCAAGAAGCTTGATTCTAGTACATATGTAGGAAATGATGTTCCAGAGCTTTTGTCTAATTCGCCCACCTGGCTGATGACTGTGGAGATTTACATTATCGTATACAAAAAAAAGTGTGCTATATTTGACGACAAAAGTCATAAAAGGAACCTCTATTTCTAATTTCTATCTGAATAGTGACAAACACTGATACATATACTTCTAAAAGTACATAAAAGTACAAATACACCCAGCAAAACATAAACAGTGTACCTGTAACTACCACTGGACATCTACTAGCCTCAAATGAACAGTCTGGTAGTTGCCAGGTCAGTTGAAGCAAAGTATCACATATCCTCACCGGCCACTTTAGTATGGTACAACATGCTAGTAATGGCTTGGAACCCCTTTTGCCTTCAACTGCTCAATTCTTTGTGGCATGATTCGGGCTGGCATCCTATCATGTGACATGATGGCATCACACAGTTGCCGCAGATTGTCGGCTGCACATCCATGATGTGGACTCCCTCTTTCCACCACTCCCAAAGATGCTCTAATTGGATAAAATCTTGACTGTGGAGGCCAATTTTTGATTCAGTTGAACTCATTGTCATGTTCAAGAACAGCTCTGAGATATCCAGCTTTATGTACATGGCGCATTATCCTGGCGGAAAGTAGCCATCATAGTTGGGTACATTGGTGGTCAAAAGGGATGGACAGTGGTCAGCAACAATACTCTCAGTAGCTCTGGTCTTGCAAACGATGCTCAATTGTAAAGGGGCCCCAAGAGTGCCAAAAAATATTCCCCACACCATGACACCACCACACCAGCCTGAACCGTTGATACAAGGCAGATGAGATCCTGCTTCATGTGGTTGTACGACAATTCTGAGCCTACCATCCTAGTCGCAGCAGAAATCGAGACTCATCAACCCATGCAGAACGTTTTTCCAATTCGACTGTCCAATGTCGTGACGCTTGTGCAAATTGTACCGTCAGTTTCCTGTCTTAGCTGGAAATGGGAGTGGCACCCGGTCTGGTCCTTCTGCTTCTGTTAGCCATCTGCTCAAAGTTCGACTTACTGTGCGTGTCAGAATCCTCTTTCTTCTGCCTACCGTGGGTAACGGGTGGTGATTTGAGTCACTGTTGCCTTCTATCCGCTCGAACCATGTGCCCCATTCGTCCTCTGACCTCTGCTCCCCACAAGGCTGTCCGCCCACATGAACCTGCCGCTCACTGATGTTTTTTTTTTCCGACCATTCTCTGTAACCTAAGAATGGTTGTTCGTTAAAAATCCCGTACATCAATCACTTTTGAAATACCATACCAGAACCCTTTCTGGCAACAACAACCATGCCACGTTCAAAAGGCACTCAGCATCACCTTTCTTTCTCTTCCACTGATGCGCGGTTTGAACTTGCAGGAGATTGTGCTGATCATGTCCTACATGCCTAAATGCCTGAGTGCCGGCCATATGATTGGCGATTTAGAAATTAATGTTAACGAGCAGTTGAAGGTGTACCTCATAAAGTGGCGTGATGTAGAAGCATCCAACACAGGAAAAATATGTATAGATGTTAGTTGTTCCCTGTATCAGCAACAGATCATTTTTTTTAAACAGTATCCACATGACCAGTCCTTCCACAGAAGCTTTAACAATTCATCAGACCACATACGGATACACTGGAATAACATATCCTATATAGGGTGTAACCTATGCAAGGCTCAGAGACCTGGCCAATAGGCCTGAGCATATAGACCACTAGATACAGGGCCAAGCGAATGATCAAATGAAAGACCTTGCGAGGCAGGCAACTGATCCAAACCGTGACTGGGGCTGGAGGCGCCCATGCATTCGGTGCAACCACAACTTCCTCAAGGTTATGAAGCCCTTTCAAAATTTGTTACTTTTATAATGTCCTATCTACCACCAGCGACCACAGCTGTCAACAAAGAAAATAGTGGTATGAGAGTAGTCTCATGTACACAGGCTTGCAATAGGAACTCCTGCTGCCCATTAATCACCAGAGCCTAAAGTGAATGGTACACATAAAGATGCGCCGGACAGAAGTCAATGTACTAGACCTTTGAAGCACCAAAAATGGCAACCCGAACTGACATATAAATCAGTGAGCTAACAGATACTAATGCTAGAGATACCTTACCAGCGCAACACAGCCCTGTCCAGAGAATGCGCCATAAGTAACACACCAACAAAAAAAAGTGCTCACAAAGTTATAACCATAACAAGTACTAAATATACAACTAGCCATTCAAGGCAAATCAATATGGCATCTATATAAGTTCCATAAAATCCCAATATAGAGCATGGGTGAAGTGGTCCTCGGAACGCCGATTTGTGCAGGCACAAGTTAAAAACATCAAATTAGAAATCTAGAAAAGTGAGTGGTCCATAAAGTGAAAAGAGACACCAAGGTTCAAACATATCAATTTACCATATGTATCTGTAACCATGTAGGAAAAAAATGTCAATTCATAATATATCAAGTATTACACATGTGTTGTTAAGTAACCCATCACACAATGGGGGGTAAATAGTAAGTAATATAAACAGGTGCCACATCCCCCAACCGGGGCCTAGCCCTTGAGGTGAGCCTGGAGACAGCCGGGGCCCCCGCGGTACCAGAGTGGCTGGCGGTTTGCGGCCTAAGCACGCTAATTGTCACTGTGCTTGTACGGGGAACCGGGAGGGCTGTCCTACCGCCGGGCAGGTCCCAGCAGGGTGGTGTTGCAAGAAACTATGAGGGAGCGGCCTTGCTATAGCGGATCGTCCTGGGGCAAACCCCCTTAAGGTCCCGAGTGTGAGTCTCTGGGTAATGGACCGGGTGCCCGTGTTTGAAGGCCCGTATTAGCAGGGAACCAGACGGAGACAGAGTTTGAAGAAACACTTACAGTCTTTCTTTTAACCGCAGGAACCGCAGCAAACGTGCCTTTACGTTAGGTTAGGGGTGTCTGAATGTGGAGTGGAGGGAGCCTCAGTAAAATAGTTCAACCACCCTGGAAGTAGAGGGCAGGCTGGTAGGCGCTGTGTCCGGGTAGGAAGCTTCAGCTTGTCCTGTAGGGCTTCAGGTAAATCACCTTTAAGGTAAGATGATACCCCCTTGTCTCACGACACTAACTCTAATCGATTGCTCCACTCTTTCAGCGGCAGGGGCTAGCTCTTCCTGCTCTGTATGGCTAGACATAGATTTACTCCCTCAATACATAGACTGAGAGACTTCTCTCTCTAACTCTCAAGAGTTCTCCAGAACATTCTGCCATTGGGTTTTCATTACCATCCCTTTGGTCAGTGTGTTGTCTGGCTCCTCCAATCACCTCCTCATCTCACAGGCCAGGATTTCACCGACATTTTGGGTTGACATAATTACCATCATCACAAATTAACCGCTTGCTGCCCAGCAGGATTAACCACTGCAATACCCCTATGTCCTATCAGACCATGTACGGTATGTGGTGTTACCTACAGGTTTGACGTATTCGCAAGCACTACCGTCGCCATTGCATTGGCGAGGGTCTGTTGCATACCCCGGGGCAATTGAAAGAGCCGCCCTCGCCGACTAAGTTGTTTTTGGGGCACAGAGGGGGCTAAAGGGCACTTCTGGAAGTGCATGCTGTTGAGGTGTAGGGACAAACCTCCCATGGTCCGGGAGACAGGCACCTGGGTTGGTTCGGCACTAAGAGCAAAAAACAGATAGCGTATTACATTTGGTCGCTGACGCATTAAAACCGAACTGTACAGTAGGAAAGTGTGGTGTCATTCCTGTAATCCACTCCTTGCAACCAAGGCCTGTATATTTGTTTTATCAAACGCTTCTTCCCTGGCAGCATTATATAGTGTGTATATCTGCCATTGCGTTAGCATTGGCGACACGAGTACCTCCTGACTGGCATCCTTCCCATGTATGGGGTGGCATCCCAGGTGCTAATTTGTCAAAAACCGCCCGTCTCCTAAGACCCGCATTTTACGGACTAACCCCCACGTGCAAACCTCAGTTTGGGGATCAGGGAGCGGTCAGTGTGTTATTACATAGAAACGTCCGCCACAGCCACACTACCCCCTAAAAGCCTATGAAGGGTTAATGCAGACTACTGGCCGTATGACAGTGTGCAACAGGTTAGACAAAATCACATTGGCTTAGCAGGCTCAATGGGTAACATCTTATAACGTTACAACGTTACAGAATAGATAGGCTTAACCCTCAGGTAGCACGGTAAATGTCTCTTTTCCTGCAAAGAAAAAAAAAGGCCCCCCCATCAAGAAGTGCAAGAGAATGTCCATACCTAAAAAGAAGGCATTAAGTGCAAAAAGTGATAATAAATAGACATAGCAGACTTTTCCCTGGTATATCTGGCAAAAGTCTCTCAGAAGGTCTCTACTGACAAGTCCATCTTCTGGGTACAGCCCTTATTTGGGGACAAGTGCACTGAATTTCCAAGGGTCTCCTCTATGTGTAGCGAGGACATATCATTTAAGACATTCTCTGCGGTGGCATAGGAAGGGTGCTATCATAGCACAGGCCCATATATAATCTCTTGACTGAGATAATAAGGGTGAAGTCTCAAAATCCTCTGGCTCTTTGGGGACAATGGAGATAAATACACACAATGGGGGCACATTGTACTTTACCCGTCCCATTCGCTATCCAGCGGCGCATTCTCTGCACCGGATTCGGGTCCCGGCCCGGGATTTATGATGGTAGTGTTCCGCCGCCGTCCCCAGGTGGCGCTGCTGTGCGCTGAAATCATCTCAACGCGCCGGAATGCACCCCCCTCGGACCATGTGAAGGTATCGTCTTCCCGAGCGACACTTTTTCTGGTTTTTTAATGCTGCGTTTTTTTTTTCCGAATACTCGGGTTTTTCGTTCGGCCAGCCCCCCGATTTCCTCGGCGCGCATGGCCGCGCCGATTCACTCCAACAATCCTATCGCGCGCCACAACCCGGGCAATTCGGGTACATCTCTTCGCAAACGGAAATAATTCTGGTAACACGTCGGAAACCGCGCGAATCGGGCCCTTAGTAAATGACCCCGCAATATGTCAAAGTACCTGAGAGGGCTACGCCCCTTCAGGGATTAAGTCAGTATCGCGGGTTCAGCAAAGACAGGATCCAGCTCCTGCATTGGAATCCTGTGCATCCTCAGCGGGAGTAGTGCCGGCTTGGGACCCCCGGTGGCCGCAGTGGGTACTGCAGGTGCAGCAACATCCTCCGACCTTCAGGGGGCAGGAGCGCTTTCGCCCCGGGTGTCGGCTGTTCCAGCCGTGTGCTCAAACTGCGCCATGTACCCAACTGAGGGGTTCCGTAAGAAATAAACAGGGCCCTGCGGCAGCCCGCAGCCCCTGCCAGCTCCGTTCGTCCGGGGCCCGGTCATCACCCCATTGGTAACCGGCCATGGGAGATTGTGGCCTAGACGGAACCTCCGACAAGTTCGCTAGCCGTGATGTCTTCTCCCCCGAAGAGCCGCGGACCTTGGGCAATGCTCCCGCAGGGGAGCCGTTGGGGTGGCGCCCTGGTATATGCCCGGCCCATGGATGGCAATGGGACCCGTACTCACGATTACCGTGATGGGGCATTCACGTGAGTCAAACCCGCCCGGGGACTTGCAGCCGTGCAAGAAGAGTTGTTCGGAGATTCCGGCCACTCGCGTCCTCATACCAGTCGTCCTGCTGGACGTTACGGTCCTCATCGGAGTCGGGGATCCGGACACACACACAACCATCCTCCCAGGTTCCTCTCGAGGTCCTTCCTGCAGGGAGAACTCTATACCACTCTCCCGGCGTCAGTTGTGCAAAGGCTCTCTGCAGGTCAGGCTCTTGACAGACCGTCGGGTAGAATAACTACTTCCCTTCCGGTGTAGTCGGGTGGCGAAGCCATCGCCCTTCCGCTGTCGAATAACGGACCATCCGGGGTGCGATTCGTCTCGACCCAGCTCCAGCTGTAGATCGGCCGCATATAACCGCTGGGCCTCCTGTCTCATCGGCGTCGCTGGTCCGAGACAAGCTCTCGGAGTCCGCCTGCGGCGGCCTCACCTTCGGCCTTGAGGCTGCGGAGGGTCGGTGTCTGGGGCTCGTGGCCTTCCGGTTCAGGCTCGGATCTCCTTGACGTACAGTAGGTGCCGGAACGGAGCAGGAACCCCGGAGGTCAGGACACCACATCGCGCTAGCAGGCCCGCAGCCCGGATAGTTAGGCCTCGGAGCATGTGGAGCGGCATACACTAGGCCCAGGCGTTGGCTCGCCAGGATTCGGGGCCCCCACGTGCTCCTCCACGTGGGCCGCGGTACGGGGATTTACCCGGGATAGTGACGATGACCCGCCCGGGTGGGATTGTACGCGTCACACCGTTTTGGTAACATGTCCTGTTGACGAAGGCCGATTCAATCCCGTTTGCAGCCGATGTCCACGGAGTGGTCTTCGGACGGGCTGCGCAGAGACACCACCATCGTCTCTAGGGACCCCCTCTAACATTCCTGACGCTCCACAGGAGGGAAAGTGGAGGACCCACATGGTGTTGTTCCCTCACTGTCCCAAAGTCCCACTCAAGTTTCTGGGCGCTTCTCTTAGGCAGGCAGGAAACCGCCTCTAGCCATTTGTAGGGGTTCCAAGTCCTTCCCCCAAGAGCTGTGGCGGGCTCCTATAAATTTTTTCCTGGCCCAGAGCTGTGGTTTTTCGCGCCTTCGCGCGTGGGTGGAGCTTGATGTTCCATCTGGTTTCCCGCCATGAACGGTTTTGTTCGTGCCTTGAATTATTTTGCTTTGGCTGCGCCACAGTTTCTGAGGTAAAAATCTTCAGGCGCAGCAGCGCCGGATGTATCAAAGCTGTACAGTTCTGCCAGGATTAACCTCTGAGTGCTGGAGCGCGCTCGGCACACTGGCAGCATATCACACAGTTCCGTCCAGAAACACACAAGTACTTGGGGCCTAAACCCGGATGGCACAGAAATGGTTAGGCATCACAGTCTTTTCCTAAAGGAAAGTCGTTAATGCGTAATAGGGCACAGAAGTACAATCCGTTCGTGACGCCACTTGCAAACCCCCCACCGTGGGCCTATCCTTGAGGTGATGGCCTGGAACACCGGGGCCCCCCGCGTACCGGAGTGGCTGGGCGGTGCGGCATAAGCACGCTATTGGTCCCCGCTTGTACGGGGGAACCGGAGGGCTGGGTCCTACAGCCTGGCAGGTCTCGCAGCAGGTGGTGTTGGCAAGAAAAGATGAGGGAGCGGCTGCTATAGCGGATCCCCTGGCACCTTAATGTCCCGAATGGTGATCTCTGGGTGATGGACAGGTGCCCCGTGTGATTACGTCAGCCGTATTAGCAGGGACCAGCGGAGACAAAGTTGAAGAAAACAACTTAACAGTTTCTTTATGTGAAACCGCAGGAACCGCGCAAACTTGCCTTTAACGGTAGTAGGGTGCTGAATTGTATTTGGAGGAGCCTCCCAGTAGATAGTTCACTCACCTGGAAGTAGAGGGGCAGGCTGGGAGGCAGCTGTGTCCTGGGAGGAAGCGTCAGCTTTCCTGAGGGCTTCAGGTATCACCTTTACAGGTCAGAATTAACCCCTTTTCCTCACTACAACCTAACTCTATCTATTGCTCACTCTTCATAGGCAGTGCTATGCTCTTCCGTCCCCTGCTCTGGTATGGCTAAGACAAGATTACTTACTCACCCTCACTACATAGACTGAGAGACTTCTCATTCTCTAACTCTCTAGAGTTCTCCAGAACATTCCGGCCAGGGGTTTTTATTACCTCCCTTTGGGTCAGGTGTTGGCTTGCTCCTCCAATCACATCTCATCTCACGAGCACAGGATGTAACACGACATTGGTTGACATAATTACAATCACAAATTACCATCTGCCTTTCCAGGCAGGATTAACCACTGCATATACCCCTATGTCCCTATCAGGACATGTAGTGTAATGTGGTGTTACCTACAGGTTTGACTATTACTCAAGCACTACCGACCCTCGCCATTTGGGCCCAATTGGGCGATGGTGTTTGCACAGGGCGTCATAATTGAGTGAACCATAAGGTCCTGAAGAAGTAATTTAAAACTGCCAGCCAATCATTCAAATAATGTAGTCCATTGGATATTGATGATTTCGAAGGCACAAGATATCACTTCTTGCAACAGGCCGCCAGCTTGCCCCAAGATCTTCCTTCACTTCCATATTCAATCTACAGTAGAAGAAAATAGATGCATTTTCCATTCTCCATGCTTTAGGCATTCAACAAGTGTAAGACATCTTCAAAATTCCTGACAATTTCGGTCAGGTATAAATTTATCGCCCTTGCTTGCAAAAGCAATCAATATGTCCTAGAGAGGAACGAGTCAAAGGTGCTGGGGTGACCCATGGGGGTGCAAAGCAGGGCCCCGGCTATCGTCTGACAGTAGCCCATTAAAATTCATGAAAACTAAAATACATGTGGATAATGGCCATTTGTCACATACCCCCAAATATTTTGTTTGTTGTGTTTTTGGAGGTACCAACCAGAGTGGTTTAATGAACCTGCCCTACAAAAGTAGTCATTATTGTGTTAACCTACACAGACGACCAATAAAAGTTAGGTTGTGCCCATATGCATGTGGCCCCAAACCGAAGGGTTGCCAACCCAGTGAAATGGTATGACTGGGATATGGCCAAAAGATAGTCACAGGGAACCCAGTAGTGCAGGGGTGTCCAACAAATCAGCTTTGAGGGCAGCCACCATGGTTGAACATCGTGTTACATGACAATACCTAGAATCCGCAGGGCTTGTATTACCCCACAGCAAAAAAAAGGGCCCCAACAGCCACAGTGCCCCAAAGGTGCACCCCATCAGCACCAAGTGCGCCCTATGTCCCTTCCAGCAGCCACAGTGCCCCACTATGTCCCCGTAGCAACCACAAAGCCCCCAGTACCCACAGTGCTCCCTCATACTCCGCATACCACCTGTTCCCCATTGCCCCAATCTTCCTCATGCTTCCAATCCACTGTGGTCCCCCCAATGCCCCTCAGAATCCTCTGTGTGTTCCTGTGCTCCATAGCACAGTGCTTTCCCCATGCCCCCATTAGCCACTGTGGCTTCCCCCAGTGGTGACAAGTGCTCCGTGTTCTTCTCTCTCCCAATTTTGAAAAAAACAAACAACTTTTCCTCGCATCATCACCAGAAGCACACTGTCCCTTCTTTGCCTAGTGGCTCCCCTTCTCTCGCGGCTCTGAATCGAAACATGTGATTATGTCCATTACCTCAATGTGTTTAAGCTCCATAGTCAAGTGTACAGTTGGCACACCTGGAGAAAAGAGAGGACAGCGTGCTTTTCAGTGTAGCAAAGGAAGTATCACTTGTAGTGGCCCTGCACTAAAAGGGCGGGCCGGATTTAGCACGACCGCCTTGTATGGACACCCTGCAGTAGCGGGTTTGGAACATGTAAAGAGAGGGGCCAGAGACTTCAAGGAAATCTACCATTTTAAAATGGTAGTCTGACCTAAACATAAACATTACAAGAGCTCGTAAGCCGATGCGTGAGGTGGTCGTGATAGGATGCAACGGAAATCCGCATTTTTATGAAAATCCATAATCAATAGCATCTATATGACCCCATGACCGGCTCTCAGGCTCTATTGAGCTAGGGAGGCGAGGGGTGGTGCGGGAAGTTTCAAGCACGCAATGCTTTGCATTATTATGATCGGTAACCAAGCGCTAAGTACCCACCTGGTGCCAAAGACCCCGAAGGGCCGAATGGGGTCATATGCCTATTGATTAAATCGAGTTTTTCATTGAACTGCGATTTTCCCTGCCATACTAACAACCACCTCCAGCATCAGCTACCTAGCGGCCGGGGTAACGGTATGTTTTAGGTCAGAATGACCAATAAAATGGTGATTTCCTTTAAAGGGGTGAAAAAGGGAGTGAGTAACAAATTGGCACCTGGAATGACCCGCTGTTCCCTACAGGGTGGAACAATGCTGGGATCACTGTGCGAGAGGCTACCCAAATCACAAATCCATTTCGCCCCTGCCCTCCGCCACATTACAAATTTTAGTTGTTGCTATAGAGGACGTTCTACCCGATGGAAATGTGAATGGGTTATTATCTGGAGCATGTTTGTTGAATCCTCTTCCTGGGTAGTTTGTTGCACGTGACTTTTCGGCACGCAAGCAGGCCATAATCCATTTCGGTTTTACAGTTAATGAAACTACAAGTGACTACGCTGTTTACCTCCAGTTGACAAAGTATTTTGTATGTTGCATAAAAGTGATTCACAATCTCCTCAGGAGAAGGGTCCTTAAGTCTAATGCCCTTGCCAGTCTCTTCCTGGGACAGGTGAAGTGGCTGCTGGACAAACAAGCGGTCAATTTCGATCCTCGTTCTATCAACTGTTGTGGCCTCTCCGAAATTTTATATATGATCTTAATATATTTCCATTTCTTGACAACACTTCTAGAATATCTAACCACTGATTGTTGAACCGTAGTCAATGATTCACAGCAGACATCTGTCTTATTTCTTTGGTTTTTAATAAATCAGATGTTCAGGAGTTCCTTGCCTGATTATATGCCCGATTGATGGTCTTCTTGGGGTACTTTCTTGTCTTACATCTCTGGGTATTCCCAAAGCGTGAACAATGAAGACCTACACTGTTATCACGTGGATAAAATGTAAACAAATCCAAAACCGCATCCTTTTCATGCCCCAGCCTTAAATAAGTGGCTTGAAGACCCTAGTCCAGTCCCAGGATTTCTTTCTGTGACTGTGTTGCATAGAACTTTGCTTTTTTAAACACACGTCACCCATTTAGCATACTTGTTTTGGTCTGCCTAGGCCTCATCCATGGGAATGTGCCTTGGGTGGAAGCCCTGAACCTGCGCTTGTCCATAAGGTGATGCACAGTTTTTATGGATTAGGCCGTAGGAAAACTTTTTGCTTTCTATACTTAATTTTACTAAATTAAGTATATCCGGGCTAAGCTTCAACTAGCACTAGTCGTGGCCGCTCCTGAAATTGTATATATGATCTCATATATTCCAGTTCTTTGACACACTTCTAAATATCTGACCACGTGATTGTTGAACCTAGTAATGAGTCACAGGCATCCATCTTCCTTATTTGCCTTTTTGTTTATAATAAATCAGATCTTCACCAGGTCCCTTGCAGCCCGTTTATAATGCCCATGATGGTCTTCTTGGGTATTTCTTGTCTTAAATCTCGGGTAAGTTCCCAAAGCGTGGGAACAATGAAGACCTATACTATAATCCTTGGATAAAATGTAAACAATTCTCATCCGCATCCTTTTGTGGGGCCCCAGGGCTTAATATTCTTGAAGCCAACATAGTCCAGTCCCAGGATTTCTGGACCTGTTGGCATTTATAACTTTGTTTTTTTAACCCAGGTACAACCAAATTAGCATCTTGTTTTGTCTGCCTAGCCTCAGCGGACGTGTGGAGCTGTAATTATGGTCAGGGCCAGTATATGTCCTTTACGGCCCACTGGGTGAATGTGCTTCTCGCCCAGCCACAAGTGCTGCTCCATCATACCACATGTGCAGGGCACAGCGGTGTCACGCAGTTCTACACCTGGTTTGCCTAGGCGAACAAAGTCACACAGGGGAGGAAACGCTCCGCGTCATGCAAGAAGAAATCAATTTGTGGCTTTCTCCGCAACAACTTAAAATCGGAACCATGGTGACAGACAATGGGAGGAACATGGTGTCCACGCTGCACCCAGGAGGGATGGTCCATGCGCCCTGCATGGCGCACGTGTTCAATCTGGTAGTCAACAAGTTCCTGAAGTCTTACACCCATCTGCAAGATATTCTAAAAATGGCTAGGACACTGTGCACGCACTTCAGCCATTCTTACAAAGCTAAGCACACCCTCCCCGAGTTGCAGCACCAGAACGGCCAACCCCAACATAGTCTGATATGCCATGTTTCCACTCGTTTTTATTCCAGCCTCCATATGTTAGACCACCTGTATGAACAGAGAAAAGCCATTAAGGATTTTATGATGATGCAAGCGGACCGTAGTACTCCCCTGTGTAACTTTGATGTCAGCCACTGGCAGCTCATGCGTGACACCTGCCGTTTGCTCAGGCCTTTTGAAGAGGCCACGTTATTTGTCAATAATAACTTCATAACTGAATAACTTCATGTCCTGGAACTTATGCTGCTAAATCTGGTCAGGGCACTGGAGAAGTGGAGACTACATCTCATGGCCACATGAGTCCGCTGGGGGCTGAACTGGAGGAGGAGGAGGAGGATGACATTGGAGCACAAGCAGAGTCTGGTGCAATTTGTGGTTTTTCTACTCAGGTGACAGTAGAGGAGGAGCAGGAGCATCCGGAGGAGGTAGAAAACGAGGCAGATGACCCAGAAGCACCGTGGCAGTATACTGTGGATATGGAGACCGGGAGTCCCTCAGAGTCACTTGCACAGATGGCCAGCAGCATGCTGCTTTGCCTAACTAGTGACAGCCGTATAGGCAACATCCGGCATAGGGATGACTTTTGGCTCTCCACCCTCTTGGACCCTCGCTACCGGTCCAAAATGGGTGACTTTTTTGTTGCTGCTGAGAGGAAGGAACAACTGGCATACTATAGAGAAATACTGAGCACACAGTTGGCCGCTGCCTATGTGCGCCATTGTCCATCCTCTGTCAGGTCTGGCCGGGGGATTCCTGGCAGTCATTGCTCACGTACTACTACCACGGCTGCTGTTGGGAGCTGGGGGGGTTGGAGCAGTAGCAGTTCCATCAACAGTCGTTTAAGTCTGGATTCCTTAATGAGCAATTTCCTTCACCTGTCTAGTGAGGAGGGTAGCCGCCACCAGCAGCAGCAGGACATGAAGCAGACCCTGCACCAGCAGGTGGTGGCCTACTTGGACAGCACTTTACCACCTGAGGTAGAGGACTACTCTACATGGACTACTGGGCAGCCAAACTTGATGCGTGGCCACAACTTGCGGAGTTTGCAGTAGAGAAGCTGTCCTGCCCGGCCAGTATTGTGGCATCAGAGCGGGTGTTTAGTGCGGCGGGGGCCATCGTTACCCCCAGGAGAACCCGCTTATCCACCCGTAATGTGGAGAGACTGACCTTTATCAAGATGAATCAGGCTTGGATCGGCCAGGATTTCAACTCACCAATGCCTAATGCGTCAGATTATATCAGCCATGACACCTCCTCCATATGAGTCGGGGTTCTAACTACCTGCCTCAGCTACTATTCTGATGCTGCCACCCGCCTGATGCCACACATCTGCTGCTAGTTGCACCATCTGCCTCCTACCATCTTTACCAGGGACTGGAATTGTCCGCCACCTCCACACTATATCATTGTGCCACTCTGCCGCTCTTGCTGCTTCTGATGCCACCTTCACACTACATGATTGTGCCACTCCGCGGGCTCCTGCTGCTGCTGCTCTGTGGGCTCCTGCTGCTGCTTCTGATGCCGCCTTCACACTATATCATTGTGCCACTCTGCGGGCTCCTGCTGCTGCTTCTGGTGCCACCTTCACACTATAGGATTGTGCCACTCTGCGGCCTCCTGCTGCTTCTGATGCCGCCTTCACACTATATCATTGTGCCACTCTGCTGGCTCTTGCTGCTTCTGATGCCGCCTTCACACTATATCATTGTGCCACTATGCGGGTTCCTGCTGCTGCTTCTGATGCCACCTTCAGACTATATGACTGTGCCACTCCACGGGCTCCTGCTGCTGCCACCTTCACACTATATAATTGTGCCACTCTGTGGCTTTCCCTGTTACTGCCACCATGTTGCTGCCACCTGTGGGATCCTGCTGCTGATGCCAACTCCACACTAAATAATTGTGCCACTCTGTGGCTATCCCTGTTGCTGCCACCATGTTGCTACAAGCTGTGGGCTCCTGCTGCTGCCACCTCCACACTCTTATCATTGTGCCACTTTGTGGCCTACCATGTTTCTGCCATCTCCATAATTTGTCATTGTGCCACTCTGCAGCCTACTCATGCTGCTGCCAACTGACTGCTGTCTCCCTGGAACACCCTGTGATTTCTATAATGCTGTTTTCACCCTCCACCACTCTATGACGTTGCCACTATGTTTGGTTTTCCCCTTCATTTAATCTGTCAGAAGGATGAAAAGCTTCAGGATTGATAGCCAAAAGCAGGAGTAGATAAAGAACACAGAGGACATGCAAGTATCCCATTTGCTGCTCATCTCTTTTCTGGATCAACACCTGTTTGTTTTTGGCTTTAGCAATACTGATGGATTATTGACCGATTGAAAGAGGACACTGACGCATGAAAAGAAGGGCAAAATGATCAGTGACGTCAATGCAAAATTACTGCCGACATCCTCTGCACTCTTTCGGGGGGCTTTCCACATGTTGTAATCTATGGAATCATCTGATGTCAGTGTAAAAAGAGTGCACTTGATTTTATAGTGGGATCTTGGCCCTCAGCTCAGTCCTTTCGAGCTGGCACAGACGTTACCTTGTCAGGCTGCGTTCCCGCTTCGCTTATTTGGGGAAGTTGGCCTATGTAAGTGCACATGGAAGTGAAGAGTGAAGCGATTCTAAGAGCCGAGGCTGTCATGTGTGTGTCATACTAAAACACAGCATTGTTTGAAGACCAAACCATGCTCCCTATGCATATTTAAGCATGGCACAACATTCTACAACACCCTACAGGCTCTCTGCAGCCAGGAAATGCCTGTTTTTTAACATGATTCATTTTGATTCCGGTCGAATCACATTTTTTCGAAAAATTCGGCGAATCGGGACGAAACGAAGCGCCCATCTCTAGTCACCATAAACGAAAAATCCCTTGTGCCTCCATTCTCCCAAAATGTCTTCTCGTCTACTACAGAATTGGTATTTCCCAAAACCCCTTACCATTTGTCTGAGAAAATAAATGAGGTGTAGGAAAGCTTTACAAGGCCACCTGTCTTCTGGACATCTAAACAAGTAGAAGCATGTACTAGAGAGTGACAAACAGCACTGCATGACAGTGGACTCAACAATGACCAGAGAAGACACAAAGTAACTTGAAAGATCTCATTACAGTTCTTTGGTGTCTGAAAGACACCTAATCAATCCCATAATAAAAAACAATGAAAGAATTATGTCAGAATATTTGATATTGATTTGTAAAGCGCTACGGAATTTGATGGCGCAATATAAATAAAGATTATTATTATTATATTGTTATTTTTGGCATTTCTCATGAAAGGTGGAGTTCTAGTGGCACTTTCAATGGGGAATATGTATCGATCAACATCAAACACTTTGATAAATCTGGTGCAGCATAAGGTCTCAAGCGCATGACTGTGTGCCAACTCACAGCCTCATTGCTGTTTTAATACAATCCACCTTTTAACAATTTGTATTGGGAACTTTATGATGTATTTTAATGTCCAATACTTTGACTGGGGTCATTGTTCTTTATTTGCAAAATGGAGAAATGTTCAGAATTTTTGGCAGAATTATTTCATGGGCCAGTTTACAGAAGTTTCTACCGAAATAAATTTTTTATTAAGAAGACCTTGAATAAGAATGACCACAATATAATTACATTTGACCTAAACAGTAAACTAAAAAAATGGTTTATTTCTGACACAATAGACACAGTCCTGTCCCTTGTCTTTTATATAGCTAAGGGTAATGGACAAATGCCTAATTTCAACAGTACTAATTAACTAAGTAACTTAGATGTTCCAATGACTATCCAAGAAACAAGTTCAAACTTCTCCTACTGAGGGCAGAATTGTTTGACTATATTGCTGATGCAGAAGAGCTCTGTAACAGAAAAAAAGTGTACATCTGGTAAAATGAACAGCTCTTGTCATATTGGACAACTTTGCCTATTACCGTACTTTTTTTTTTCCAATACGCAGTTTTAAATGCTATTCTACAGAGATAGGCTTCCGCCTTGTTTCTTTTTGGCTTCCTCTGAATCAACAGAGAAGGCTTCATAAGTTGTATATGCCATTAAATAAAATATTTAGGCATCTGAGAAAGTATTGTGCAGGGTTTATCTCAGGTAAGGACATAAAAAGTCCAAAACACAGTAATGAGTGCCACAACTTTTGTTCACTGGTCATGCAAATACACAAAGAAACCATGACCGGTTTTATGGCCTTGACATTCACACCACCACATTTGTGATATATGGTTGGTTCACTGGAGAAACTGGAGGAAGCACATGTCAAAATGTCAAAGTATCCTTGTGTTAGGGTAGGATTCAAGACATCCTCTTTTAGTGTGCGTTGGCTGCGTGTTTCTAATCAATAAGTATGCGTGCACATCATAAGAAATTAATTCAGACAAATTGCTGATTTAAATCTCACTCATGCGATCATTGCCATGGCAAATCTGGACTGCGCAAGCTTTATTTGGTTTCACAAAACTATATAGAAATTAGGAAAGAAGTAGAAGGGGGCAGAGAATTCCCAGCTCATGTAGTCTCTTGATTGGAGAACTTCCTTGCTGTTACTTACTGACGTCATGTTGACATTCTTTAGCCTTAATTGTTTTCGTTATGATCACGAGGCCGGCGCCATCTTAAAATGAAGTCTCTGTTACAATGCTTTTAGGAAAATAGAACAAGTAGAAATGACAGGATTTGATCTATCAGCTAGGTTTACCTTAACAGTCCCCCCTAAATCCTAGAATTTCTCTCGGCTACTCTTAGTCTAGAAGGATCTACAGATCTGCCCATATGTGCATTGTTCTCCTCTTCACCAGTTGGATGACAGCAGACCCCTGTTGGGTGTGCCCCCATTTAGTGGACTTTCACATATGGGAATCAAATCTCTACTCTACCTCTCCCTACTCCAGGGGGCTGTTTCATATGCTTCAGGGGTGGTTGATCTCAGAGGGATATCTTCCTTATGCAAATTTAGGAAACTTGAGTAAGGGGTCTTTTGCTTGTCTAACTACTGATACCCATGATACTTGGTGGACTTGATGAGGGGGACCACATAACACGCAATAAGTCACAAGAACAAAATCACAATCCCCAATATCATCCCCACTTAAAGGAAACCCTTCCAATCCCCCAACCACAAAGTGAAGGATATAGCGTCCACTTCTGAGTTTCTCTTGGGTTCCCTGGACAGTCCTTCAATCTCTTCAAGGGACCCACAGGGGCGATGTCATCCAGGATGTATATGCGACAAGCCACTCCCACCATCTTACAGACTCCTCCCTTCTCAACAAGGGTCATGTCCAAAGTCATGCGGTTCTGGGAAGCATCTCGGATATAATTCACAAATCTCTGCTGATTACAATAAAAACAGTTAACCCAATCAACATCTTTGCTCATAGCTATCTGGGGAATAATGGACTCTAGTCCTGCCCATATCTGATTGTGGGCCTTGAACTCATCTGGGACCCCCCTTGGTGCTCCCACTGTATCCATATAAACGTTGTCATCTAGGTGCTTCTCTCTTCCAGAATCCTTTGGGATTCTCTACCTTTTCTTTATGTGTCTGATCAACCTTACACCTGGGGATCACGAGGAAGGAATGCAGAAGTTTTATCGCAGTACACTCACCTTCCCAGCCTCTAGGCCTGACCTGACTCTCCTATTCCCACAAGTCCTGTACACATCAGACACTGCTAATACAGGGTTACCTGTGCTATCAATGTTAAAGAAGGTCATTGTCTTGTTGCACCAACCGTAGGTAAAGTCTCCTACTCTGGGGGCATCCTGGTCATCCCTATAGATACAGTGATAGTCATGGTTGGGGTGTCCCTGAGCATACAGTCAGCCCTATAGATACAGTGATAGTCATGGTTGGGGTGTCCCTGAGCATACAGTCAGTCAAAAGAGACCAGCTAGCAAGAAGAATAAGTAAGTTTGTAAATAGAAAGCGTGGAAGCATGCTGACTTCCCTCTAGCTTCACAGACGTGGCATTGGTCAGCAGGACTTGGAAAGGACCATCGTAGCGAGGCTCCAGACTCTCTCTCTGGTGTCTCTTCACCACCCATAGTCTCCGGGCTTCAGGTTATGCGTCCTGAAGTCTCTGTCTAGATCTGAAAAAGGAATCAGAAACACTTTTGCGGACCTTTTCCAAGGCCTGGCTCAACTGTGTGTCACATTCCACCTGGTTTCCTGCCATTAGCTGCAGGGTCTGTAGAAAGTAGAGGCCTAGTCTGGGTGCACAGACAAAATGTACTTCAAAGGGGGACAATCCCATCTTTCTGTTAAGGGTGGTCCTAATTGAATGGTGGGCAGCAGGAAAGCACTCGGGCCATAGTTTCCCTGTTTCTTCCATGGCCTCCTGGATCTCTAACTTTAGAGTGCTGTTTAGTCTCTCAATCCTACCCTAACACTTGAATATGTCTAACTTAATATTTTTCATGACTGAGTAATGCAACAGGACAATGATCTTAATGTAGAATAGGGTTGGCAGAAACAGATACTTATTAAGCTATTACATTGATCAAGTAAAACCCAGACCTCAACCTTTCTGTAGAAAAAAAGTGCATGTAGGAAAAAAGAGAACAAACAAAGCACCCCATAGTAAAGTAAAATTAGGCACACAAGAGCAGGTAACTAGATTAGCACTGCTCACCTGGAGAATTGCATCAAGTTAAGTCTTGTGTAGGTCAAGTCTAGTCTTATTCTTGAGTTGTAAGCAGGCTGAAGCGTTCCTTGGGAACCAACACTGAGGTGTGTTGGATAGGTAATTTGAGTCAGAATATGAAAAAACTGATAAAGTAGTTGACATACTGCCTTAAAGTGTGAGGAATTAAAATTGCAACAGTTGCAAGTGGTTTTGTTTGATCAAGATCAGTGGACGACACATTCGGGAATGGACTATTCCATTCTTCAGGTCCAAAAGATTACAAACACAAGAGCGATGGATTTGATGAGGTAGGATATGGCTTCAGGAAAAAGACTATACCTAAGCAGCATATAAGGTTCACATGTATGCTAATTTGTTACTATGTGTTTGTAATCTTTAGTATCTGAAAAATGGAATGATCTATTTTGATCAATAAATATCCCTTTTCTGTTGCAACTTAGATTCCTCAAATCTTGCTCAACCATAAACCCTTTTTTTCCCTAATTTGACTACAGATTTTGCATGTGTCAAGTCTATTATAAAGAGAAAGTTCCAGTTCCATTTAGTACTTTTTGGGTCTATAAAAGTACGAAAATATACATAACGATAAAATGTTTCAACATCATTACCTGATGCACAATGATGTGAGAGACTGATAAAGTTTTAAAGAAAACAATTATTTCACAATATTGATGTAAATGTATTGATTCATATGGTTACTTCATACAGGGCTTTCTCATTTTGACTTCAATATAAATAAATAATGACAATGTGTACTCAGAGGTTGTCTTTACCTCACTGTAAGAGCTTCTATGGTCTTTTTTTTTATTATATCCTAATACATAAAACCCTAGAATTCAAAGGGTGTGTTATCCTTATCTGAATGTGGTTGTTATCACTGTACATATGTTACCTGTTCAAATGTATGGCATTCACAAATATCTGCTATTTGAGAACATTTACACAAGTTCAGTTATCTTTAAAGTAAATGCTAATAATGTTATAAGAGTATAGTAACTTTCATAATCATGAATAGTCGCTTTGACCTTCTAGCACTATTAAGCACAATGTTTGACATGTGTTACCCCACACACTTAGCACGGCTAAAACCATATACCCTTATAACCTACACAATACTTGATGCTGGCCTCAAAATATTTTTGCAGGTTAGTGGGCAAATGAGTAGGAGGCAATTTTCACCCCTCTCCAGCTAAATGTTTGCGCTAGACACTGTGACATATGGCGAGACCTGGTGCAGAGGTGTTTTCTTTTTTTGGGTGAATTGTTGGGTAAATGTATATGAAATAGGATTCCTTTATTTACCCTGCACAGTTGTCCTGTGGTGTTGGAGCAGAAAGTATTTGGCTTTTAATGTTTTAAAGAGGCATATCAGGTGGTTCCCTACTTAAAACAAATCCCAAAGATGTTCCTAGGATCCTGCATATCTACTAAAGCTCCTAAACAGAGATATATGTGTAGATAATACCATGAAGAAATATTGTGTAAACTACATACAACTGACTCACCACTGTACTTTCAAAATGCATTTCTGTTGTTTATTCATAGTAAAATATTGGTCGGAGACATATAACAGTAAGAGCATTGATGTAAATCAAGGGAATACTTGCTACTTGTTTTATTATGGATTTGATGAGAGTTTGGACACAGCTCACTCTGAGTATTAAAGGGAAGGAAGCTGAACTTCTGGGCACATAGAAACATGGTGTGTGCGACAATGGTTTCGTGTGGGTTTGGTCACAAATGCATTGTCTATTGTTCTTTGCTATGCATTCATTATTAAGGAAATGGCATAACGCCTTGTCATAAACCAAACATAGCACTTATCATACTTTTCAAAGTGACATTTCAGATTATCACTTGCAATTTAGATATTCCAGGCACTCTCTCATAACATTCTGAACTTTCAGATCTGCTTGAAGTACTTGGGGTGCACATACTAAATCTTAGCTGATTAAATAACAACATGTAAACATGAAGCACATTAGGAGATAATTAAACCAGCTGTAAGATTGAGTCAGCTATGTCCTTGCACGCATGGTATTTAATGTGCCTTCCCAGGGCCATATTACTATGTATTCTGCAGAGTACGGAGGGTGTAATGTTTGGTACTCCCCATGAACTAGAAGTTCCCATCAAACTCAAGTTTTTGGATAAGGCTGACATCTTGTTGAATAAAAGTGTTATATAATGAGAGGGAATTACACACAATAAGTCTTCACACACACAACTGTTACAGGGGCCATATTCTGACCGTAAAACTGGCCTCCATTAAGGTCTATGGCACAGGATCTCACCACACCGGAACCCGGCCGGGTGAAATATGGGATATTCCAATATTTTGCTGTTTCGCAGCGGTGGCTGCTTGGCTTTCTATGGAAAGGGGAGGGGTGAGCAGTGCTCAGCCCTCCGCTATCCTGCACTGACTTTATGCCCACCCGGGTTAAGTCTGTATGTATTTTGAGGTCCCGTATTTGTGGCTGTTTTCTGGATGCAAAAAAGGCCTGTGTGCCACCCATATGCCATCAAACACTGGCTGCATCTGCAAAAAAAATATGGTGGGCTGGCACCCACATGACTTGGTCTACTGGGCAACCCACCACAAAAAAGGCCTGTATACAGTCAACAGTATATATAGGCCGTGTAAAAATGTAAAGAATAGGACATGTTCTACTTTTTACATTGCGGTCTTACGTCCTGTTCATGTTGCAATGAGAAATACGGTTACAAGATACATAGCTGTATTTCCTATTAATGCCAATGGGCTGTTTTTTAGAAGCAAAAAAACCTTGAATGGCCATTTTTATGTCTTGTGTGCATAAGGCCTAAGGTTAAGAATCTGTTAAGCCCTATGTATACACTGAGCATGACATCTCCTATGTTACTGAAGGACAGGGTTTTGGTTGGGGTAGTGGGTCTTTTCAAATATGGATGGCGTTGTCGATAGATGTCTGTGGGATGTAGTACACCACTTTCCCAACTGTAATAGTCCTAGAGATAGAACATGTGATCTTCCAAACGTATGTATATGTCTAATATCCTACACTTATTGTGAGGAGTTATCTTTTTTTCCCTGGTTTGTTTTGTGTGAATTTGCATTTTTTTCTGGTGCATGTCCAGTTCTGCACCACAAATTGCACCATTTTTGCAACATAGACATTTTGCATGTCGTACTGTTTATGCAAAACATTAGTCTTAAAAATGCTTATGTTTGTCAGTACTTTCACCCAATTTATTGTACCATTTACATACATTTCTTCAATCACGTGTCCACCACTGCTCGGGTGATCGGGCAAACAAACAAATAGTTTTGCATATGAAATGGCCTTGAGTGATAATGAATACTGAATCCATGCAGTCAGGTGCGTCACTAGCGCATGTGTGGTCACTGCTGGAAGAGTGCACAGGTGGTCCTATCCAGTGACTGCCATCACGTTTCTATGGGACAACATGGCAATTACATGGAAATTATCTTCACACATTTGTACTTTTTCTTGTTTTAATAATATGCAATTAAAGATACATAAACACTCATGCTCGTTAACACTTAATTTCTAATCAGCCAATCACATGGCGGCATTTAGGCATGTAGACATGGTCAAGATAATCTCCTGCAGTTCAAACCGAGCATCAGTATGGGGAAGAAAGGTGATTTGAGTGTCTTTGAACGTGGCATGGTTGTTGGTGCCAGAAGGGATGGTCTGAGTATTTCAGAAACTGCTGATCTACTGGGATTTTCATGCACAACCATCTCTAGGGTTTACAGAGAATGGTCCGAAAAAGAACATCCAGTGAGCGGCAGTTCTGTGGGCAGAAATGCCTTGTTGATGCCAGAGGTCAGAGGAGAATGGGCAGACTGGTTCGAGCTGATAGAAAGGCAACAGTGACCCAAATCGCCACCCGTTACAACCAAGGTAGGCAGAAGAGCATCTCTGAACGCACAGTATGTCGAACTTTGAGGCAGATGGGCTACAGCAGCAGAAGACCACACCAGGTGCCACTAAGAACAGGAAACTGAGGCTACAATTTGCACAAGCTCATCGAAATTGGACAGTAAAAGATTGGAAAAACGTTGCCTGGTCTGATGAGTCTCGATTTCTGCTGCGACATTCGGATGGTAGGGTCAGAATTTGGCGTCAACAACAAGAAAGCATGGATCCATCCTGCCTTGTATCCACGGTTCAGGCTGGTGGTGGTGGTGTCATGGTGTGGGGAATATTTTCTTGGCACTCTTTGGGCCCCTTGGTACCAATTGAGCATTGTTGCAACGCCACAGCCTACCTGAGTGTTGTTGCTGACCATGTCCATCCCTTTATGACCACAATGTACCCAACATCTGATGGCTACTTTCAGCAGGATAATGCGCCATGTCATAAAGCTGGAATCATCTCAGACTGGTTTCTTGAACATGACAATGAGTTCACTGTACTCAAATGGCCTCCACAGTCACCAGATCTTAATCCAATAGAGCATCTTCGGGATGTGGTGGAACGGGAGATTCGCATCATGGATGTGCAGCCGACAAATCTGCGGCAATTGTGTGATGCCATCATGTCAATATGGACCAAAATCTCTGAGGAATGTTTCCAGCACCTTGTTGAATCTATGCCACGAGGAATTGAGGCAGTTCTGAAGGCAAAAGGGGGTCCAACCTGTTACTAGCATGGTGTACCTAATAAAGTGGCCGGTGAGTGTATATATATATATATACACTGAATTAAATGTTAATGACCAGATGAGAACACCCCTTTCAGAATCCCCCCATTGTCTGTAGTGGGTTATATATTTACTTTCGCCTTATTTTTTCTCATTGTTATGGGGATGGAACAGGGGGAGAGAATGAAGGGGAGAGTTTGATTTCTGTTAAAATAAAGTTAATAAAAAAGTATCCAATATGTTATAGTCATTTAAAGTAACTTGATTTTACTTTTATTCAGTAGCTTGATACAATACTGTTCATAAATGTTCCTTTTGAAAAGGAACATTTATCAGGTCAGCTTGCTAAAAAATAGTGCACTTATTCAGTAAATACTCCTGCTAGATGTGCAACTGATCAATCTACCATTTACTGGTTAGAAAACTGGTGTCCTCTTCTTCTATAGCCTCTGTAGTGTGATCTTTGCCCTAAAGACATGCAAAAGCAGAGTGTTATTGAACTAGTTCATATTTTGCACAAGAATAACCTCCTAACTGTCAAATTTCATGGAAAACCACCCGAAAAAGGCATTTATTTAATTGTAAATATTTAAACACAATTGGCGCGTCATTCCCATTTAATGAACATTTTTCTCCTGCATATGTTTATACAATGTATTTATTTTATGTGTCAGCCCTCAGATATACTAGAAATTAAGGGCTCATTCTGACGGTCGGAATTGTGGCCGTGATCTGGCCTCACCAATTATGGCTTGGTGAACACATGGGGGCTCATTTACTAAGGGTCCTAATCGCGCATTTTCGTTGGGTTTTCCCAATATTTCAGATTTGTGCCGAATTGCCCCGGGATTTTGGTGCACACGATCGGATTGTGGTGTATCGGCGCCAGCTTTCACGCGACAGAAATCAAGGAGCGTGGCCGTCGGAAAACCCGAAGGATTCAGAATAACCGCATAATTTAAAAAAAAATTGTGTCGCAAGAATAGCACTCACATACACTAGGACGAAGAAGGTGAACTCTGGCGGACTTCAGCGCAGCAGCGACACTTAGTGGATATCGGGCGCACAACCTTAGTGAATCCTGGCGAGCTCGGAATCATCGTCGGACAACGCACCACTGGATCGCGAATGGACCGGGTAAGTAAATGTGCCCAATGGTGTCTTACCACGTTGGGCGTCTCACGGGGTCGAGTGGCTGTGCCCTTTATTTTGCCTCTATGTTTTTACTCTCTAATGTCTTATTTTGTTTGTTTATGGCAACAATTATCTGCAAAATATGATGGCGCTATAGAAATAAAGATTGATTACAATTTTGTTATGCACCATTTTGCAGCTGTATAATATCTGTTCTGTTAGTTACCATGATGACTTGCTTGCCAATCTGGAACGCCTTGCCAAGAATTATTTTCACCCCTTTGGTTAGGATATGGATAAAACTGTCTTCCTGTTGAACAAAACATGATTATTAAATCCACAAGGATGAAAGGTGAGAAAGCAATCTGCGAGAAAAGGTAAAATATTGTGTAACCTTCCTTTACCACTGCATTATCATCACAGCCCAGGCTTTCATTTACACTTCCGCTGGTTATTGGAAACAGTCATCAAACTTACCATAAGATAAAAGTTTATTAAAGTCTTTATAATACACTTTGCTTTTAACCCCTTAAGGGCGCAGGGTATTTTTGCTAATTTCTCGCTCTCCATCTTCAAAAATCCATAACTTTTTCATTTTTCCGTGATCAGAGCGTGTGAGGGCTTATTTGGTGCGTAACAAATTTTACTTCCCATGATGTTATTATTATTCCATGCCACGTAGTGGGAAGCCGCAAAAAAATTCCAAATGTGGAAAAATTGAAAAAAAACGCATGTGCGTCATGTTCTTGTGGGCTCAGTTTTACGATTTCACTCTGCGCTCCAAATAACACCTCTACTTATTCTTTGGTTCGGTACGATCGCGGTGATACCAAATTTATACAGGTTTTATTGCGTTTTAATACATTTTCAAAAATTAAACGAATGTGTACAAAAAAGAAAAAAAATGTTTTGCCATCTTCTGACGCTAATAACTTTTCATACTTTGGTGCACGGAGCTGTGTGATGTGACATTTTTTGCGGATGAGCCGACGTTCTCATTGCTACCATTTTGAGGACTGTGCGACATTTGGATCATTTTTATTACATTTTTTATGTCATCTAAAAAAGGTGTAAAAGTCGCGTTTTGGACATTGGGCGCCATTTGCCGTTCCGGAGGTACCCGCTGTCAATAAACCGTTTTTATATTTTGATAGATCGGGCATTTGGGACGCGAGATACCTAATGTGTTCTGTGATTTTACTATTTATTATATTTATATGAGTTCTAGGGAAAGGGGGGGTGATTTGAACTTTTAATATTTTATTATTTTTTACATTTTTAAACTTTTTTTTTTCTTTTTTTCCCACTATTCTTAGACCATCTAGGGTACATTAACCCTGAGATGGTTGATTGCTCTGCCATATACTGCAATCTACTGTATTGCAGGATATGGCATTTCTGCTCACTATACATTACAATGAGCCACAGGCTCATTGTAATGAATATGCAGAAGCCATGTATCCTCGGGTCAAACAAAGACCCGAGGTTACCATGGCAACCGCTCGCCGCCCCCCCCGATGACGTTCGGTGGAGCGGCGATCGGAGGTAAGATGGCCGGCGCCCATGCGCCGCCAAAACTTAAAGTGCCGCCGGCGACTTTGCGGCGGCAAAGAAAAGGTTAACGCCGCGATCGGTGCAAGCACCGACGCAGGGTGATTAGCGGATGGGTCTTGCTGCGATATGCAGCAAAGCCCATCTCTGTATGAAGAAGGCTCAGCCGCTGAGCCTTCTTCATACACCTTCATAGCTCCGTGGCGGATATATCCGGACGGAGCGTGAAGGGGTTAGTTTCTTAAAAAGGGACTGAATCTTGTTTGTGTGATGGTTTTGCCGTTTAATAGGTTTGATATGATTATAGAACAGCACATACAAAGTGCAAGCTGTGTATAGACATGGTGAGAGCAAGGAATGTGTATGCAGGTCCCAACTTTTCTGATGACGATCAGAAAAAGATAAATGATGCCAGTTATTTACACTTACACATCTGTTCATATAAAATGCACACAAACACTTTTTTAATGACTTTTGTAAAGGGATTCAGAAGGTTACTCTGACATGAAACAAATGGATTATGCAAATACAACCATAGAATGCTCATCAAGGGTTAATCTAACAGGTATTTAGAATCCTCAATAAAGTCCATTGCCCATGAGCGAGTTCTCTGTATGTGCAAGATTTACTAGACCAAACCTAGAATGTGAACTGGACTGCTCAGTTCAGTGATTCTAGCTTCCATTAGGCAAATCCCACTTGTGGACAATAGGCTTATGGCTTGACATTCAGCCTAAAGAGAACCCGTCAGGCAAATTCACCCCAAAAACTAAATATATTTTCATAAACTGCCATTACAAAGCATTGTCCCTATCCCTTCATTCTCCCTCTAAATGCCTGTAAACTTAAGCAATGAGGTCCTAAAGCTGTATGCAAATGATCTGTGAAATGTCCAATGAGTCATTATCATATTCAGCTGTCCAGCTTATTCATGAGTGGGAGGCACAGCCACACCCCCAGTGCTTGACTGACAGCCTGTATAATGATGCTGGTGCTGGCTCCTCTCTATACTACCTGGTGCGGGCGGCCACAAACCCTGCAGCCTGTCTGAGAGATATAACAGCTCCAGAAGGCATCCATGTTATAGCAGAACATGTCAGTTACTTGTGTTGCTGATGTCTGTGTCTCTGTGTATTAGGAGGATGCAGCATGTCTGCAGGTAAAGCACAGACACTAGCAAAGCTTTACTATACATTGCACACAGACATGAGAAGGGGGAGGAGATGGGAGGGGTAACCGAGGTGACATCACTGCCTCTGACCTTGTGACCAGCCTCATTTACATAATAAAGAAAAGATGATTAAAGGGGTTCTCCGGTGACAAAGATTGACCTCACTATACCGTATTTCCTCACACTTATCACTTCACTAATTCAGTGTTATTAAATCTTCTGCCCCCTTTTCATGAGATCAAAGTCATCCCTGTGGACTGGTAGCTCCTGCTACACTTACAGTTTCCACAGAAATGACCTGTATACTTTCCCTGCTCTCCAGTGGGGCTTGTGCAGTCAGCTCCTTGTTCCCTGCTGTGGGGGTGTGGCGGCAGGTTCCTCTGTGTGAAGAAACTATGGGGGCAGACATCTTGGAGTAATGCAGCTGTAGCAGTGACACATGAAAGAAAAAAACTATATAGCCCAGGGTGGTGAGGTTGGTGAGGGTGTGGAACTATAAAAAAGGAACAGGTCAGTTTAAAAAAAAGTACAAACAGTGACCGCAGAACTCCTTTAATGTTTGAACTTCTAAGGCTGGGACGGGCTCCTTGTGAGCTGCTCCAACAGGTAGTGGTGACAGGACAAGTGACACAGACCTGATGACAGGTGTCCTTTAACCCTGCTATTACGTCACGAGTCGGCTGCGGGTGCATGGATAGGGCTCACTGTCATACTTGTCATAGAGGGGATAAAAAGTGGACCCTTGGGTACGGTGTGTGTGTGGGGGGGCAGCATATTAGGGAATTTACAAATATACATCTATTAATAGTTCCGTATAAAGCGAAGCCTCCTGTCTTTTACTTCATCAGCGAAGCAGACATGTTTATCAATCTCTAAATATAGATCTATGTATGTAATATTACATAGATCAGGGCTCACCCAATTTTTTTTATTTTGTTTGGTATTTATTTGGCTTATTCTCTTCTGAGTATTTTCAAAAATTTGGTTGTACTATTTAAATGTTGGCCACTTTACCTCATAGGTTTTGTAATGTGTCTGTAAGTAAGCGTGGGGAGCAGGATATTAGGCAATTTACCAATATACATCTATTAAAAGTTCTCCGCTTTCTTGATATGTAAAGTGAAACCTCCTGTCTATTTCTGTAAACTTATATTAAGGCATTTTGGAGTGAAATGTTCGTTCCAGTGTAATGCATTGGCCCATGTCTGCCAACAGGATAAAGACCCAAAACATAGACCTTGAAAGATCCAAGAAAGGCTGAGAGCAAAATATTGGGTTTGACTCCCCTTGAAAAAGCTACCTGCGAAACACGTGTCGGGCTGTACAGCGTGTGCCTGCTAGACTGGTATGGGTAATTATGTTTCGGTGTTTACTCCATATGAGGTATAATGTTTCCCCTTTAAATGGGGATCTCCATATAAGACTCTGACTGATGCCATGTCTCACATACCAGGTTTGATTCTCCCAATTGGCTTATGATTTTGTGTTTATTTTGGCACTCTCTATTTTTTATACTTTTATTGCTACTTTTGTATTGCCGTCCACTTGTTTATTTAATAAAGTTTATTTTGTTTGGTATTTATTTGGCTTATTCTCTTCTGAGTATTTTCAAAAATTTGGTTGTACTGTATGTAAATAGCGGGGGGTATCTTATATAGAGATTCTATGCCCACACCCTTCGCTTTGTGCTTATTTTGGTTTTGAACATTTAAATAGAGCAAAACAGATCAAATAGACCAGACACAGATCATTTTGGAACTGTTTCTGGGACATAGATTAAATATCTATCTTTTCCTAAAAATACCCACAACATTTTTATCTTGGTACCTTCATACCTTGGTTAGTTGTTTGATGACGAGGAACATTATGCCACTCATTTCTTTCATTTCTCTGGTCACACGAAGGACTGGCATAAAACTGGTCCCTTCTGGTAAATGAGCCGCCAGTTACTTTTAAAATAATAAGCTTTGGTTAAAATAGATATAACAACCTAATATTACCCAAAATAAGAACAACAACAAAATAAAGTCTCCAATTTTTATCTTATGACACTATGTGCCAAGTGCATATATGCTTATGTTTTAGTAAACACTGGTACTGTTCAATATTGGAACTATATGAAGTATTATGTGTTCCTAATTTCTCCTTGTATGGAAAAAAGGAGACCAACAGAGAAATAAGAAATGTATGTCACCCCTTCTTCCTCGTAGATTGCAAGCACTTGCGAGCAGGGCCTTCATTCATTTTGTTTCAGTTAGTGACTAATTTAATTACTCTGTAATATTTAATTTTGTTTGTGTATATACACCTGGATCTTGAAAACACTACATACAATACAGCATAAGATTTATTGTTTTTATTTACTATATACTATGGGCTATGTTTTTCCCAAAACAGGTGCCTCACAAAGAAAAGTAATAAGAATATGTAAAGATAAGCTAATACCGCGCAAAGTCATGATATTCTTAATAGAAAATTGTGTGCATTCAAAGTCCAAAAACCCTAAAGCACACGAGGGAATAATAAGCACTATAAAATTATTGTTAGTTACAGGATGAAAGAAGAAACTAGGCTAAGGTCTATAATTTGCTAAAATAAAATACAACAATATTTTGTAAAGTGTAGTCGCATTTGTCGTACACTAGTAGGATAGGACATAATAATAAAGTCATAGGTGTGACAGTGATGTCCTCGATGTGTGAAGTAAAAGAAGATATACATTATAGGTATTTAATATGGAATCAGAACTCAACAAAAAGAAAATGGCTCACCATTAGAAAAAAAGGGAAGTGTACTGAATATACCGATAAATTACAAGATGAACACCACTGAATTCTTCACTCATCACTCCCATGGGCGTGCTACAGATGGAAGTATTGTACCTCTGTACTGTCAACTAATGGTTCAACAACTTTCTATACATGTCACCTCAACAAACAGCATTAGAAAAACAAAGAATACCTTGGGTTTCTAAACAGCATGAGCCTTTAAAACCGGGCCAGATGTTGAGATTATATTATCAGAGTATCATCAAAATTACATTGCCTACCATGGAGCTTAGAGCATGATCATTTTTGAAAAGATAAAGGAAAAGTTTTCATTATATTTAGCATAATGTCACATGCACAGACATGTAACTGTGTGTGTACTGTTCATTCTTGGTGACACCATAGATGAATTATGATGTTGCACATTATCCAGTCAATATTAATTGATGAGCGATATGGTCTTACGTTAAAAGTTATAAACTTATCTTTATTAAGGTATATAAAATATGAAGGAATTGCACCTTAGGTTATCGCTATTGAAAAAGTCTTTGAATGTTAACGTAGGGCCTGTATAGATAATAATAATTCCTTTATTTATATAGCGCACACAGATTACGAAGCGCTGCACAGAGCTTGCCAAATTGGTTCCTGTCCCCCAATGGGGCTACCAGTATGTTTTGGAGTGTGGGAGGAAACCCAAACACGGAGAGAACTTATAAACTCTTTGCAAATGTTGACCCTGGGACTTGTACCCAGGTCTCTAGCGCTGCAAGGCTGTAGTGCTAACCACTAAGCTACCGTGCTGCCCCATGGTCTTGCAACACTCCTAGGTAAAAACTCTTTTGCGCATGTCAGCTTGCTGCTCCAATTAGCAATCCCAAACCCTGACCTCTGCTACATGTTTCAATAATTTTATTTCAGCCCTTTTCAAGCACATAGCAAAAGTCCCTGCCCTTTTGAGACAATCATTCACAAAAAATGATCTCTGTAACTCTAAATGGGATGTCTGCACCTTGCCAAACTCTCTTGTGCAGGTATTAGAAGTAATGGAGCTTAGTTGTGACCCCTGTGGCACTGTTTTTGGAAGAAAGCAGAAATGTTTTTTAATATCCGGATAATTCCTTTAATATTTCATAACTCAACAGATCAGGGCTCATAGAAGGCCATTTGAGAATAGCCATTCTTGGATGTTTCTAGGCCTTTATCCTGTTGGCAGACATGGGCCTATGAATTACACTGGGATTTCATTCCAAAATGCCTTGATGTCATTTAATTGAATTCTGCACAGAATTCCCCATGATCAAATTATTTTCCATCCTTTCTAAGGGAAGCATCAGTTTAGTCAGGCCATTTCATTTTTTGCAGTCTCTGCTGAATGGGTGCTTACTGGCAGTCCATAAGGACTCTTGGGTGGTTTTAAGGGTATGATGACATTTGGTACATTCATTATAAATAAAACATAGAAAAACAATGCTGGAAACTTAACATGCCTTGTAAAGCAGTCTTCTGATGGACAAGGCACGTTTAAAGCCCCATTTCCAAAAGTTTTGTTGGAATTCCAACCACGTGAATGCCGAACCCTGTGGTGTTTATTATAGTCTCAGCTTGAAAAGTGGGTGGTCCCGCTTTAATGAAAGTCAAAACGTTTGGCCCATAATTTGTCTTTCCTGGCTTAACTGATATCCAACAAGCCTTGATGTCCTCCAGTGTACACAAAAACAGTGCCACTACACCTCACTCTTCTAGATAGGTGATACCTGCTGTAGTGATAAGTTGTAATAAGGTATCTCAATGTTATTATATAACTTCAATGGATACTTTATGCTGTAATGGAGGTCATCTTTACAAATATATTACCATCCGCAGGTCAAAGGTTAAACTGACCTAGTAGACCACTATCAGTTTTTAGTGGAGCAGATTAACAGCTTCCGGATCATGTTCCTTTTATGGACCAGTGTGGTGGCATAATCCAGAAAATTAACTTTGAAGTGATGTAAATGTGGTTGTTTATGGTCAAGGAGGCAAAGAGCTCAGCGCTGAAGTCAAGCTCTCTCCACCTCATTATAATTGATGGGCCTGCTTGCACATACACTAGTAAATTGCTCTACAGACGTGTGATGCAGACGGGTTGTTCTGGGGCAGAGAAAACTTGACATACCGTAATTACTGAACTCTCCGCCTCCTTGACTTTGTACAACCAATTTACATCTCACTTGAGAGTTGGTTTTCTAGGTGATGCCACCAAATTGGGCCAACAAAGAAACATAGGGGGAGATTTATCAAGCTGTCTGATAGTCAGAATATTTCTAGTTGCCCATGGCAACCAATTACAGCTCAGCTTTCATTTTACTAGTGCTCATGAATATTTAAAGGGGAGCTGAGATCAGTTAGAAATATTCTAACTTTCAGACAGCTTGATAAATCTGCCCCATAATCTGGAAGGTGTTAATCTGCCTGATGACATACTAATAGTGACTAATTAGTTCAGTTTCTAAGGCATGTTTCCTTTAAATGTGTAAAGGAGTTCTCTTTATCGTGCTTAACTGCCCTACTAAAATAAAACAGCTTGGCAACATAACCTCTTTTTAAACCATTTTTAACATTGAATAGTAAAGAGAGCATAAAACAAAAAATAATAACAATGCCAATGCTCTAAAACAACAACATATGTTAATATCCTATTAAGTTGTTACAGCAAGCTGATTGTTGTCAACATAATGGAAGTTATAACAGAAAGATTGTTGTTATGGGTTGCATAATTATTTGTTTAGAGTGAGTACAAGTGAAGAGAATTAAGGACAGACCTTGCTACAAAAGACTACCAAGGTGTTATGTCAAAGCAACGAAAAACTGCCTGTCAAGTGCTGTCAGAAAAGACAATGTTACCTACAGCCTCAAGCTGTCTATTCTAACATCCTTAAAATGTTTCTCCTTATTGCACAGGCACGTGTATAATATACTTCAAACATGCACGTATACATCACTGGTTTATCTATAGCTCACAGCAGGTGTCCTAGGTATCATTATTCACCCCAAAAATTCCTGCTCATTGATATCCAGTATGATAGCTGGTCTGAATTCCTCACCTGGTAATAATGAACTGGTTCTTGTTGGACCAGGTTGCAAAACTCTATTCTGTGCTTCAGAAGCTTCAATGATAATAGTCCTTAATTTCTTGAACTCCATTATTAAAGACTCCTGCAAAAAAAAATTCAGAATTCTATGGCTTTGTAGATTTAGAAATGTGACTAGTAATAAGAATTCTTTATTTATATAGAATTATGCATATATACAGATTATGCAGCGCTGCACAAAGCATGCCAAATTTCTCCCTGTCCCCATCGAAATAACCTATCAGTATGTTTTTGGAGTGTGGGAGGAAACCGGGGGGACCCAGAGGAAACCCACGCAAACACAGAGAGAACATACAAACTCTTTGCAGATGTTGACCTAGGTGGGACTTGAACCCAGGACTCCAGCGCTACAAGGCAGAAGTGCTACCCACTCAGCCACCATGCTTACTAGTACTAAACACATGTTCAGGTCACCAGCAATAACATTCTGAAATGTCAGTGCAATGGAAGGAGAATTTCCTCTAAACATATACTTTCCTAGGGGGTCTGAAAAATAGTTAAATAATAGTAAAAAAAAAATAAAGAAAGAAAACTTGATATAAAAATAAGCAGTAAAAATCATGAGCATGTTAGGTGTCTTCCGTGAATCTGCACGTGGATCTTTAAACGAGAATTTGAGACTGAAGAGTTTACAATGTTCAGTTACAATGTTTACAAGTTGTATGTCCTCCCTGACTATTTCATGGATTAAGAAATTCAACCTGCATCTTATACCTGTTTCTTTAGGAATTTTTAATTTTATATTTTAATAAAAGCAAGCAGAATAATCCTAAAAGTATACAAAATAATAATACAACAAGTGTATACAAGTGTATGCCATCCAAAAATAATATACCCATTGCTTACCATATATATGTTATATATACACCATTATTATTTGATACATTTTCGTGTCATTGACTACCTAAATGTAGCAACAATGGCCCACATTAACTAAAAACAGTGCAAACTGTACTAGGTGTAGTTTGCCTGTGTAGTGTGCGCCAGATTCACGATTTCTGGCACATTCTTCATGAATCTGGCGCTCCCTGCACTGCCCCGACAGAGTGCTACACTTTTTTTTGGTGCACCTTTAACATGGACCGTGCGACACATTTCTGTCGGACTTTGCATGTAAAATGTGGTGCACGGTCTGACTCAGCACCAAAACACTCATTTCAGTCGCGTGCCACAAATGTGGTGCGGACATTTCTTAAATACACGTGCAAGCAGTTTGCATCTAAAAGAACATGCAAAGTCTGACAGAAACCGTCGCATTTCCCTTAGTAATGGACTTAGTAAATGACTGTTGCTGCCAATCACTGGACTCGGTGGAGCACGGAGGTGGATTGATGGTTCTAGAGCAGCAGGAATTAAAGAGGACCTGTCACCCATAAATTCGGGACTAGGAGCTGCTTACTAAAGTAAGTACGCAGCTCCTAGTGCTTAAACAAACACTGCAGTGTTAGAATGATAGCATTATCGGAAACCTCCGGTAACACTGTGGCGGAGTACAATGTAAATGTTCACAAAGCCCTCCCCGGACCGCCCGCTCACTCCATAGGCCAGCGGTGACTGCGGCGCGTCAGGCGCCAGTCACCGCCCCTAATCCCGCCCTCTCATGAATACGCTCTCTCAAAGCGGTCCGGCGATTACATTGTACTCCGCTGCAGTGTTAGATAGGTTATCGGAGGTTTCCGGTAACGCTATAATTCTAACACTACGGCGTTTGTTTAAGCACTAGGAGCTGCTTACTTTAGAAAGCAGCTCCCAGTGCCGAATTTATGGGTGACAGGTCCTCTTTAACCTGATAAACCATAGAGCCATTGGCTTTTAGGACATTTCCTATCCCATCTACTTGGGATACATTGTATGCTCTTATATGAGGCCTCATAACCTTCATCATGTTGGCTTCTGATTAATAACATTTACTTAACAAAAATGAGATTCTTCTAAATGTCCTAAACGTGAATAACTTGAAAGACGTTCCCTATTCTAGGTTCCATATGCCTCTGACTATTCTTCGGCATGTCTATCACTATCTGACACACAGAGGCACCAACAAGGGTCTTAGGAAGTACACATGAGATCTTGTATTGGGCCACTGCAGAAAGGTGGACATTCTTTGTGATGATAAAGCATTAATCATAGTGCCATGCGGACATGTATTTGCTCAGGTGCCTCTGGAATGCAGCACCAATCATGACCAAGAAAGACAAATACCCATTCCTACATGCTTAAAATATGTTTTACATTGTTCATCTGTGCAGAAAACTAATGTGAACACAGGTAAACAGAGAGACTAAGCCAAAAACAGGTCCTGTCATTGAAAAGCTGAAAATGCTATACCTTTACGTGTCACTCATCCCTCCATAGTGCTCAAGGAAATGAGAATGCTTAAATCGGAACAACTTAATACATTTCAAGTTGCAATGCATTGGCTTCATGTCATACAGAACAAATATCCATTTTCAAATGAATTTAGTTCTAAAAGGGAGATATCCTGGGGCGAATATACCCAAATACTTGATGAGGTTACAATCCCATCCAATGAAGTTAAATTCCCTTTTCCACACAGTTCTCATTCTCCTGGCTCCTCTCTTAGCTCTTTTTGGAGATACAACCTAAGGAAAGAGATAACTAATAATACATAGGCTCTGATAAAAGAACCTTTTCAAATATGGCCCCTGCTTCATCCATACAAAACGATTGCTGCACCAATAAAACATCTCACCATTAGGAACTCCATCAAGTTAGGGGATCCCCTGTCACCATCTCCTTAACCCATTAAAGGGGTTTTCCCACAAATCAAGATAGGCCCTATCCACAGTGATGAGACTCCCACAGATCACAAAAACAGGGGGTCTGATGAGGTCCCAGGTACTGCAGTCGGACCCCATGTTGCTATGGGAGAGGAATGTTGTAGACGGCTGAGCATGACCGTTCTGCTCCATTCATCACTATGGAGCTGACGGAGATTGCCGAGCGCGGTGCTCAGCAATTTCCACCGGCTCAATTGAGATGTATGGAGCAGAACGGTCATACGCGGCCGTCTGCTCCATTCCTCTTCCAGAGCGACAAGGGGTCCAACTGAGACCTTCTTAACAGGGGCCAATTTTTCAAATCTGACATGTCACTTTATGTGGTTATAATTTTGGAACCCTTTAAAATACCCAGGTGATTTTGAGCTTATTTTCTTGTAACACGTTGCACTTAATGTTAGCTAAAAGAATTTGGGTGATATGCCTTGTATTTCTTTATCACATTTTTGTAGGATGTAAGGAGGCTTAGAACTTTAGGTGCAAATTTTCCAGTTTTCATAATGGCCAAGACTTCAGCTTTCAAGTAATTCTGAGAGGCCTAAATAATAGTAACATCCCATAAATTACGCCGTTACAGAAAATGCACCCCTTGATGTACTTTAAGATAAGTTTAAGTTTGTTAACCCTTTAAGCGGTTTGAATGTAATCTTTTGGCTAACTGAATGTCTATTTTAAAAAAAATTCATACCTTTCGCTGCGCTCGGCAATCTCCGTCTGCTCCATAGAGATAAACGGGGCAGTCTGACCATTGTCGACTGTGATCTGTGGGGGTCCCGTCACTGAGATCCCCACTGATCAGCTGTGGGGTAGCAATGCTGCTGCAAGATGTGACCTGGAAGATCCTTAAAAATGATTTCAGGGATTTGGGCCATAAGCTCAGGGCAAGGACCTCAAAGGTAGTTTTCTCCGAAATACTATCTGTACCACGTGCCACACCAGAAAGGCAGCGGGAGATCAGGGAGGTAAATAAGTGGCTCAAATGTTGGTGTAGGAAGGAGGGGTTTAGGTTCCTGGAGAACTGGACTGACTTTTCTGTCGGCTACGGGCTCTACAGTAGGGATGGGCTGCACCTCAATGGGGAGGGTGCAGCTGTTTTGGGGGAAAAAATGGCTAGAAGGTTGGAGGAGTGTTTAAACTAGAGACCTGGGGGGAGGGCAACTACACTTGTGCAGGGCGAGACATGGCTGGACAGTAGCTATGACTGGGCTGTTACTATAGATGGTTATAGTCTTTTTAGAAAGGATCGCATAAATACAAAAGGGGGAGGGGTTTGTTTATATGTGAATTCTTGCCTCAAGCCTGTCTTGTGAGATGACATCAGTGACGCAAATGCAAATGTGGAGTCCCTATGGGTGGAGATAAGGGGAGGGAAAAAGAATAATAAAATATTACTAGGGGTTTGTTATAAGGCTCCAAATATAATGTAGGCAGCAGAGGAAATGCTGATAAGTGAAATGGATGCGGCTTCAAAGCATGGTGAAGTACTTATCATGGGGGACTTCAATTACCCAGATATTGACTAGGGGGCAGAAACATGCAGGTCCTTCAAAGGCAGCAGGTTCTTGTCAACAACAAAAGACAATTACCTGTCACAACTAATCCTGGAGCCAACAAGAGGGGGGGCACTGCTGGACCTGATCCTAACCAACAGACCTGATAGGGTATCAAAACTACAGGTTGGGGGGAACCTGGGGAATAGTGATCATAATATCATTGATTTTGTATTACTAAGAACGTTAGGGAAGGGGAAACCAACACTCTAAACTTCAGAAGGGCAAATTTTCAGCAACTAAGGGAAGACTTTAAAGGCATAGACTGGGATAATGTTCTCAAAGACAACCCCCCCCCCCCAAAATGGGACTTTTACTCATATATTCTGAAAAAGTCCTGTGAGAAACACATACCTTATGGGAAAAAGCATAAGAGGAACAAGAAAAAGCCAATGTGGCTTACTAGTCTTGTAAGGAAAGCAATAAGCGAGAAAGATAAGGCGTTTAAGGTGCTAAAACGTGAAGGTAGCGATGAGGCATTACAGGATTATATAGAGAAAAATAAATCCTGTAAAAAGCAGATAAAGGCCGCAAAAATAGAGACTGAGAGAAATATTGCCAGGGAGAGCAAAAATAACCCCAAATTATTTTTCAAGTATATAAATGATAAGAAACTAAAAACAGAGAGTGTGGGTCCACTTAGAAATAACATGGGGGTCATGGTGGAAGGAGATGATTAAAGGGCCAATCTAATGAATGTCGCCTCCTCAACTGTCTTTACCCAGGAAAATCCCCTGGTGGAAGACACAATGAGGAATAATGTAAATTCTTTTTGGAATGTCAACAGTTTAACCCAGGAAGAGGTACGGCGCCACCTCGCAACCACCGGGCCAGATGGCATACACCCCCGGGTTCTGCATGAACTATGTACCGTGATAGACAGACTGTTATTTTTAATATTTGAAGATTCGCTGAGGACTGGTTATGTTCCACAGGACTGGTGCATAGCAAATGTGGTACCAATATACAAAAAAGGATCAAATAGCGATCCTGGAAACTACACACCCGTGAGTCTAACTGCTGTGGTGGGGAAAATATTTGAAGGGTTTATTAGAGATGCTATCCTGGAGTATCTCACTGTGCACAACCTTATAACCCAGCGTCAGCATGGGTTTATGAGAGATCGGTCCTGTCAGACTAATCTGACGAGGAGGTAAGTTCAAGACTAGACCTGGGTTACAATGTGGATGTTGTATATCTGGACTTTTCAAAGGCATTTGACACCGTGCCACATAAAAAGTTGGTATATAAAATGAGACTGCTGGGAATAGGGGAAAATCTGTGTATTTGGGTAAGTAATTGGCTTAGTGATAGAAAACAGAGGGTCATCATTAATGGCACATTCTCAGATTGGGTGAAGTTACCAGTGGAGTGCCACAGGGGTCAGTATTATTAATGACCTTGAAGTGGGTTTACACAGTCAAGTTTCAATATTTGCAGATGATACTAAGCTGTGTAAAGTAATAAATACTGAGGTCGATAGTTTAGCATTACAGAGGGATTTGTGGAAGCCTGAGGAGTGGGCAGAGAAATGGTTGATGAGGTTTAATGTAGATAAATGTAAAGTTATGCACTTGGGCCATGGAAACAAAAAGTATAATTATGTTCTTAACGGTCAATTAATTGGTAAAACTGGAGCTGAAAAGGACTTGGAGGTATTGGTGGATGGTAAACTTAATTTTAGTGACCAGAGCCAGGCGGCTGCTGCTAAAGCAAATAAAATGATGGGATGTATCAAGAGAGGAATAGATTCTCATGATAAAGACATAGTTTTGCCCTTATACAAATCCCTGGTCAGACCACACATGAAATATTGTGTACAGTTTTGGGCACCAGTGTATAAAAAGGATATAGTAGAGCTGGAACGGGTGCAGAGGAGAGCAACCAGGATTATTAGGGGAATGGGGGGATTAGAATACACTGACAGATTACAAAATTTGGGATTATTCAGTTTAGAAAAAAGACGACTGAGGGGAGACCTCATTACAATGTACAAATACCTGAACGGGCAGTACAAGGATCTCTCCAAAGATCTTTTTATACCTAGGCCTGTGACTACGACAAAAAGGCATCCTCTACGCTTGGAGGAGAGGCAATTCTACCACCAACGTAGACAAAGGTTCTTTACTGTAAGAGCAGTGAGACTGTGCAACTCTCCGCCGCAGGAGGTTGTTATGGCGGACTCTATGTACATGTTCAAGAGAGGCCTATATGCCTTTCTGGAGAGAAAAAATATCACGGGTTATGGGGATAAAACATTTATTTAATTCTTAAAGGTTGGACTTGATGGACTTGCATCTTTTTCCAGCCTTATATACTATGATACTATGATCAGCAAGTTAACTTGTTTTGTGGGAAAACCATTTCAATAAGAAGATAAGTGGAGAAAATCTGATCTGTTTTTGCATCGGCATAAAGTCTGTATTTTTCTGTGGACATTGCTGATTGAGGGCTTATTTATTGCGAGACGAGTTGCAGTTCCAGTTGTATCACTTTGGGCCACATAACAGTTTTTTCCCTTTTTTTAAATTTTATAAACTTGGACTTGAAAAAGCAATGCTCCGATTGCTTGTTCAACTCCATATCATTGCACTGCAATAGTAATGTATTACAATGCAGTGCTGACGCATATTCAGTTAGTTACAGTCAGACCCTGCAGCCTGACGTCTCTGAGCATCGGGCAGTCCCGGAGTACACATCAGTCCTCAGGACTGCCAGGGGAGGATCCACCTGGTAGTGACTGCTTTTCCAGCAGTTCCATGCAATAATTCTATTTTAATTTATCGAATGTAGGCATGGTCATTTATACTGAAATCACAGCTGACTGTCTTTGTCCATACATTCCCTACTTGATGAAACTAAAATGGGGGAAATTTATCCTGGGGTGACAGGATCTGGACAGCTACCTGGATGTTATATCTCTATGGACACATTTAGTGTCCACGTCCAGAGCTTTCCAGGTGTACATGCGTGGAATGTGTTTCACAATCAAGAAGTGAATGCAGCCTTACTGTGTTCCTTCCTTTATGGATTACTATGAATCATTTATATATATTATACATATATATATTCTATTTTACAGTCCATGAAATTGTTTATTATGAATTAGTTTAAAAAGTTATAGGTATGTGTAATTTTTGTCTGCTAGAGGACAGTTGTAGACTTTATTCTGGTGGTAGTATGGTCTGGATTGGTAGAGAAATGATATGGAATCTTTGACCAAAACTCTTTTGCATGATAATATGGTCTACAACTGTCCTCTAGCAGCCAAAAATTACATATAGCTATAACTCTTGTGCATGATAACTAAATAAAAATGCACTGAAAAGTGGAAAAGTGGGTGCATTTATCTTTGCCCATCCCATTCAGATGTATTAAACCTCCTGTCTAATTCAAGTCTGCCTGAAATTTTCTTTTTACCTACCTAGGTCTTAGACCTATTTATTCTCTGCCCCAACATATTTTTAAAAAAAGCTAACAATTGGGTGCAATTTAAGTTTTGCTTTCAAGCTAAATTTGGAGCTTAAATGTGGTCTTTCCGAAATTGAGAAGTTGATTTTATAAAATGTACATATTACCTTGTTTCTTGGTGTAAACCAATAGTAGTTAAATTTTTAATACACTCTCACAAAACAGTATAAACTTTCAGCTACTATATATAGGACATTTTAATATGTAACACATCCTGCTCTTCACCATAAACATAAATATACACTGTTGATACAACACTACAAGATGTTTAATGTGCACACATTTGTACAAATACATTATCTTATATGACTTGTTTTTGCTGTTTTTTGTTCTTATAGGGAATTTTTATTATATAAGGTATATATGTTCTATAGTCAGCACTTGCAAGCATAAAGAATATGTAAGGTATAGATCAATGTGCAGTGTATAGTAACAACATGGTCTTAAGCAAACAATACAATCATGTCTGCAATAAGGAGCCTACAAGATATAAAAGGGTATAAGTCTGTTCTATTCAGTGCAAAGATCATAAGGTACATATTACGGTGGCCCCAGGGCACCTCCTTTGTTTCTAGTTCAAACACTAAACAAGTGTTCTGTACATTTATCTTAAAATAAAATGTTCTCATTTACAGAACTGTTCCAGGGGTTAAACACAGTGCCCTCCTACTAAATAGTCTTGGTAAACCAGGTAAAAACAACTGCTTCATAAGCAGAAGGTAGTGACTGACCAGGTTACAACACTTCTGCTGTATTTTTAGCCCCTAACAAACCCTCACTAAAGGCTAGTGGACATCAGTTTTTATGTCTGCTATACTGTAAAAAAAAAAGAGAGAGAGAATGACGGAAATGTAATAGATCTCTTAAAGCATTGATACACTTAATATAAAACCGTCACTCATCTTGAATAAAAATACTGAAACATGACGGAAGGTCAATTTGTTGGTGGCTGCAACAGTCAAGGAGGGAGGTGGTGAAATAGAGGAGAGTGGGAACCAGACAGTGTCTAAATGGATTAGAGGGAGCTGAGTAACCTTTTACTGTGTTAAAGGGGTTGCCTAGGATCAGGGTGCTTTATGTATGAGCCCCAGGGGGTGGGTATAAAAATGACAAATAATCTATACTTCACTATCTCCTGTCACCACCGAGGGTGCTGCCGGCTGTAGTTTATGACGTTACTACTGAGCCTATGTCACCAGTCTCTATTTGTATACAGAGGTTCAGCGGTTATACAGCAGCTTCAGTGGTGACGGGAGGCATCATGTTGAACCAAAGAGTTGGATACCCCCTGGGGTCCATATAGAATCCTCCCCCCACAGCGCTAAATATAGGTTTATAAGCAAATATGCTTGTTCAGCCAATTATTGTTTGATGCCAACTCTGTTTAATCATTGGCTGAGCAAGTGTCTCGGTGCTTTTTCAGGGAACCCTGTACAAGATTTAGAGGTGAATTTCGCTCTGTTACAATAACAACATCAATTAATAACACATTTGCTCACTTGTTTCTCTAAGATCACATCCAAAGGTTTGCGTTCAAGACACAACAGGTACTTCTGATGAAAGAGCTTCCCATCAAATGTGTTCCATGGCATCAAATCCATCATGTCAAAGGGGTAGCCACATGCACTGTTACAAGCCATCAACGTAATGAGGCCACGGAGAAAGATAAAGGCAAGATGAACTGCTCTGGAATCCACATAAGAAAGCTACAAATATTAAAAAAAGACACAACAAGACAATTACATTTTTTACAATTAGAATTTTGGCCATCACAAATGTTATTACATGAGACGTGCAGTATAGTGCTTCCTCCTTTATTAAAATCTCAGCACGTTTTATAATGGTGTCACAATTTGCTCAATATGAATAAAGTATTCATTGATGTTTATTAGCATTTTTGTTTGTAGAGTAAAACACTTTCCACATAATCTTCTTTTATCCATTACCTTTGTACATCTGACACTTTTTACAGAGGAGCAGGTGTTTTCACTCAAAGCATTGCACAAACCCCACATTATATTTGCCATCATACTTTACTTCGCCTAAAATACCTGGCCACTCCTTGCTGGAATTTGTCTCTCTGGAATTTTATACGTTGTTTGCTCTTCTTGTGTAATACGTTTATGTTTACCTGCTGGTGGAAGGTTTATGATACTAGAAATGCCATTCTTGTCCATATATACTTGGTATACAAGACTTATTTCCAGGGTTTTGTTTTTTATTTACAGAGCACCATTAATTCCACAATGGTGAGCATTCATTACATAAAGAAATGTGGCAGTAAAAGAGACACAAAATGAGTGGAAAGAGGATATTATCAATAAGGACTTAAAATCAATATGTGGGGTGAGGTAGGGGGGAAACTGTAGGTGAGGGAGCACAGCAGTGGGGTTACTGTATATTGGTAATGCCCCATGAGAGGGCTACATTTGCAAACAGTTTTGTGTTCTTGTCCCTCATCAACACGGTAGACGCTGGTTAAATTAGGTGTCTCAGATGGAGTTGTGGTAGTGCGTACTGATACATAAGGATCTACAAATGGGTCCTTTTTTGGCTCAGCTTTGGCTGCTCCTACACATAGGTGGAGAGCTATTGGATGGCTACTTGTCAAAACCATGAAGGGCCAAGAAGGGTCATTGTTAACTTTCAGACATTATGCCACTGCGAATTTGGTTACTGTGGTTACAAGGACTGTACATTAGACATGTGTTCCTTTTAACAAAATCTGTCAGTCCTGTTAGAGCCCAGAATCATAACATTTTTGTATTCACACGTAAATGCATACAACCCAAGATATTTCTGGAATAATCTTAGAAAAAGTTGGAGGATCCTATCAATAGACTTATCTGTTGGCCACCTCAGTAAATGTACTGTGCTGGACACATCTTTTCTCTGCTGGTGTCGGCTGCCGGTAAAGTTACAGCATCCTCAGACACTATCTCCATCTCTGATCACTTCCTCAGCATTTCCTCTCACAAGCAGAGATTATGCTGAAGTCTCAATGGTAAAAGATTTACCATACCAGGAATCCCCGTCTACACACTCGGTGGACAGAGACAAGTAAGACTGAAGATGTGTGTCCACCCCAATACATTAACTGAGGTGTACACAGAAAAGGATGTTATACACAGTTTATCATCATGCTTAAAAAAACTTATTATATACCCCTCCTGAAGTATATTGACAGTTTTATGTCTATACATGGCTACTCACTATATTATTTTGGCATGGATGATCGGGGTTATATTCTGTATTGCTTTTAACAAGGTACACTTCCAGTTCTTCCTACAGCAGGTGACAAGTTTATCTGCCCTCACTCAGCATCACCCCCAGCAAGATGAGAGATACACATTTTCCTAATAGTTGCGTCTGGGTTTATGCCAGCCACTATTTCCAAAACATGCTTTAGAAACATTTGTAATGGAGCGTCTCTTTCCTTCCTCTGTGAGGCCTCCTCATGGTAACTAAAAGCACAGAAAACCAGAAGAACGAGTTTTTTTCTCTCCTTTTTAAGCGTCTACTGCAGCCCTGTAAATATTTACCCATAAACATGGGCCTGTTGTTGTTGATATGCAGTCCTACAGAGGTTTATAAGCCCTTGTGTGTAAAGTGAGCTCTCTCAACAAAATTGAAAACTATTTAGGTGAACTTTGTGCAATATCTCAAAGTGCTGACAGGCATTGCTCCATTTTGCTTGACTGCTCTATTTATATTGTTATGAAAATAAACAGCAATTGGGCCCTGGGCATTAAATGACACAAGCAGGCAGCTACCACCAGTTCTGGCCTCTTACATAGCTGTAATCTGTGACCTTACCCATGTTGTATGTATCATCAACTTACCAAGCACATGCAAAACATTCTTCATGCAAGCCAATTAGAAGATTCTAGAAATGTTTGTTTATGATTGCTTATGTGCGGTTAATAGCACGGACCTTTCCCCCAAGGCTATGACAGTCATGATTAAGAGAAGTTCACCTGCTAGAATCGCGTTGATGTTTTTGGATTTTATTGCAATCTGCATGTGTTTAATATGCGCCAATAAAGAAGAGTTTTAATTTGACCCACGAGTTTGACCTGGATTTATTCTTTGTGCTACACTGCCCTAACAGCGGGTTGGTGGCTGGTGAGCTGGAAAACACATTTTTGGCTATAAATCAGGACCCCCTGTCATATAGATATCAACTATACATGTACATTCACGCTTTTAACTCTTAAAATGGGTGAAAAAAGTGTCAATTTGGTCTCTTTTTTCCATTACAATTTTCACAGTGGGGAATACCGTAATGGTTTTTTGTATTTTGATGGATCAGACATTAAGGTGGTAAGTGATTTGGATTTTTTTTCACATTGCTTAAAACTATTTTTTACAATTTTTTTAAATATTATTTCAGACCCCATAGAGTACTTAAAGAGGACCTGTCACCCAGAAATTCAGCACTATAGCTAAAACAAACGCAGCAGTGTTACAATGATAGCGTTATCGGATACCTCTGTTTGGAAACGCTGCTGCGGAGTACAACAGAAATGCCGGACTGCTCTCAAAGTGATCTGGCGTATTCATGAGGGGGGGGGGGGGGGGGAGCGGCCGAGGCGCTGTCTCTTCCCTGAACCTCTCCTAATCCGGCCCCCACAATCCTGCCCCCTCATGAATACCCAGACTGCTTTGAGAGAGGTCCAGCGTTTCTATTGTACTCCGCAGCGGAGTTAGAGGTTTCCGATAACGCTATCATTGTAACACTGCTGCGTTTGTTTTAGCACTAGGAGCTGCTAACTTTAGTAACAGACTTTAAATGTTTACTTTCGTAAATTATTAAATATGACTGAATTTATTAAAACTATATTTTTGTTTTTATAAAAAATACCTTTCATTCACAAAGATAGAAGCATTTGATATACTTTCAGTAAATTTGTATTGGCCTTCTGAGGAGGTTTCCATTGTAATGTAGGAGTTAAGCAGTTTTGCTAGAGGGTATTAAAACACAACTGCAGAGAGTGGCGGCCTCAGAAACTGCTTATTGGGATAATGTAGAACATAAGAAGCCATCCAACTTGTACAGCGATGCATTACCGGTTTAACTGGCACTTTTAGTGTCTTTTACTACACTTGGTAGGCGGAAAGTGTGTGAAAGTGAATAACTACATTTTTAAGCCCAGAATTCTTTCTTTCAGCAAAGGAAGAGCTTGTACATTTGTTTTGGCGGCAGAAAACTGTAGAGCGGGTAATATTGTACACATATAATACACAATGGAATGACTGGAATGAGAACACCAGCAACTCAACAATGACCGTGTTTTTTTCTGATAATGACCCCCTTTACAGCACATATCTCCTTTGTGTCAGTTAGTAACTGACTAATTTTAATTGGCAGAAAAAGAACCAGGAGGGTTGTTGTATAATAAAAAATCAAAGCGGCATCATTGTAGTCAGTGAGCAGCACACCGGACAAGATTAAATTGGTCAGATTTATATATAAAGGGAACACTAAAATGCTACATCCTAGAAGTCAGTTTATGAAATATGCCATTTGTGTTTCTTTAAGAACAACAAAACTTAAAACTGATCAATGGAAATCAAAATTAATAGCCCATGGATTTGGAATGGTACTCAAAATTGTTGTGGTTTTTGTTGTATCCTCTCCAGCTCCAGGGCATCATTTTTATGGACAGGGGCCCAGAAATTAACTGCATATTCTAGATGAGGAAGAACCAATGCTTTTTACATTGGTAATATCAGATCCCTACAAGATCATGCTGGCTTAAAAGGCAGCTGATTGACATTGCATGTTAGTATTTAACCCCTAATTTAATTTCCTGCAGAAAATGCATTTTGTTGCCACATCATGAAGTTAATGCATAGAGGCTGTGTGTGATTGGTGTACTCCAAACATCTTATAGATCCTCTCTTCACCATCTTCATGTCTGCAAAATAAATTAATGGAACATTTGCGTCCAAAAGTGCTTATAATACCTCTGGACAAATTACTTAAAGGGTTCATTTTCCATAATGGGGTCACTCATTGGAGGTTTCGTCTGGGATTTCTGGGGCTCCGCAAAAGTGACAGTGAAGGGGGTAAAAATTATGTGTACCACCCTAGAGCAGTGATGGCGAACCTTTTAGAGGCCGAGTGCCCAAACTGCAACCCAAAACTCTGCTTATTTATCGCAAGGTGCCAACCAAAAATTAAAGCAGTAACTTATTGCTCCCTGTTCAACAACTTTCATATTGGCCTCCGGAGGACAGCAACACAGTAGAAAGATGGAAAATTTTCATCATTTTAGCTTCTTTCCAGGGCTTCTCTGTACACAGAGAATCCTGGGGCCAGCTGGAGGTCCTCCAAAAATAATTTGACCCTGTCTAATTCCCCCTCTTCCTACAGTCCCAAGTAGCGAAGTCAGTATCAAAATATGACTGAAAGCAGCATCTTTTAAGTTGCTTGGAACTGCAGGAAGATTCTTTGAGTCTTGTCTGGTGTGCTGGGGCATTGGCCCGGGTGCCCACAAAAAGGGCTCTGAGTGCCGCCTCTGGCACCCGTGCCATAGGTTCGCCACCACTGCACTAGAGGATACAGAGGACTAGGTAAAAAATTGTAATGTCCACATTCATTTGGGTTATTTAGCAAAATATGATGTGTACAGTGGAAGACTCCTTTAAATGGATAATTTGAATTTACATTTCCATCAATTGTGAATATCAATACTGAGGAAGTCGCATCTAGCGACGAAACGCGTGGGGATTTTCTTACCCACATCACCCTCTGTGCACGCTCCACTCGGGATCTATCACAAGGATGGGTAACCGTACATCAATAACTAACCTGTACTTATTTTAGAGCGTGCTTCCTTTGCCCCTGTCACATCATATGCATTTTGTTTAATGGAATTGCTACTGGTTTACAGCTTTGAACCATTGTGCCACAATAGCTCCCTTCTATATATATTTTTTTTCTTTTCAGGGCAAAACTAGACAATTTACCTTTGTCTCTTTTGGGTCATGTGTTATGTATAGACCTATTGTGGTCATATACATGGGTCAGATTGCATGTACTCTTGTACTTTTTAGGTGTTTTTAAGATTTATGTATGTTTTGTAGAGTTTATAGGTATCATTGAATAAAGATTTGTATATATTTTTGGCCTATACACACTCCGCTTGGTCTCTTTTTGGTGGTACATTTGTAAATAGAGTGTTGTGGCCGCTTCGGATACACTTTAATTATAATTTTGCTGTGCAGGTTTCAATTATCTTTTGAATATCAATACTGGTCATTTTTGTATTGTATTGTCGTAAAAGTGTTTCTGCAGGAAGAACCATCTTTAAATGTCTGTATCCTCCAGAGCAAAAAAAATACAACACAAGATGGGACCCCTCTTTTAATGCATCATAGTATCTCAGTCACCAGTTCCAATGTTTGCTGTTGCATGTTTCTTAATGACTAGATCCTTCCAGCAAAGAACATCTAAAAATATTGAGATATACAAACAGGGCGTCAGCACTGGGCATACCTTCGCAAATGCTGGGGCCCAGAGATGCTGGGGAGTGGGGCTGTTATAAAATAACCATGACAGGGATGTTTGGGATGATAAACTAGGGATTATTTTAGGCAACAGGAGACTGTTTTAGTTTCTGTATTTTTAATGCTGCCATGTGAGTTTACTGCAAAGGGGCCCTGCTCTGTCGCCCAGGGGCCTACTGAAACCTGGAGCCAACCCTTTATATACAGGTCACCCCATTCAAGACACTTACACCATATGTAATAATTTCCAAAGATACAATGATGACTGCAACTTATGATAGGGTGGTCCATATCTACTAAAATAGATCAAACTTTCTTGATCTCCCCACAAGCAAAATATTCAGACTTACTACACACTAAAAGGGAAGCAAACTGCTGGCAGATATTTTGGCTGGTGACTTGCCTCCCAGCAGAACAATGGATAAGACAAATTAAAACAAGTCTCATATTCACTTATCCCGACATAATCCACTGGAAAAGACATGAATATGCATCAGATTGTCAGCTGATGCCCCCAAAACTAAAGACAACCACAGACATTAATGTCGATGCACATTGGACACCTTTTCTGGAAAATGGAAAAATGTGTGTCATGGAGATAGCTGCCTAATGCTACAATGTGCTATCTCCACTTCTACAGAGCATTAACAGCAAAAAGCAGATATGAAGAGATATGAACAGTATATGGTGAATGATGTTTTTTTCTAGAATTAAATGGCAGGTGTCCATTATTCTGTGGATATTTCCATGCCACTTTTCCTCTAGGCAAGGTGGGTTTCACAGATAACAGAATCGGTGAGATCAGCGGACCACCACAATAAACTCATGCTGAATAAGCAATCGTTCAGGTGACATAACTGCCCAGGGGCTGCCGCCCAAGCTGTTCTGGCACAAGAGTCAGTACGATAGCCCTTGCTAGTGCACTTTGTATGACGTGAACCTTTGACCTCCCTTCCTGAGAAAAGGAGCCACCCTGCCCTAATTCATTACACAGGCATCTAGCCCTTCCTGGCTTCCTCAGGGAGCAATGCCAAGCTGCAAAGCTTCCTGTGAGACATCACTCTACACTGTTCAGGGCATTTCCTTACCATGACTTAACTCTCTACTTGCTAAAACACTGTAATAGATGGCTGATTACTGTTTGTCACATGTCATGCTATAAAAAATGAACAGTCAATGACAATAACAGAACGTTCTTGCAGATAAACCGGAGCCGAATAGCCAATAGAGATGAATACTGTAACAATGTAAATGGATTATAAAGGATCTCAATGTAGGAACGTTTCTTGCTTCCTGTTTATACTGTATTTTACTTTTCACTTAAAATGTGCTTAATTGGTCTCCAAATCAGGGCTAGTATATACCATGGACCATAACTTCTCATGCAATGCCTTTATCACTACTACATCCTTTAAGAAGTTGCTCCAGGCAAGTTAGAGGCTCCCACCACAGTATTGCAGAGAATTATTATATCAGGCTTCTGACTAGCCCCATGGTAGCTGTCCATGGTCCCCTATTGTAAAGATGACCTGGAAGACCCTTGCAACATGACTATGGTAAGTACTGTCAATGATATGAGCTGCATCTAGAATAGACATGTATAGAATAGAATGTCTAGTATTTGTGGCTGGAAACCTACAAGTGGCATAAGTGGCATCTGTGGCCAATTTTAAGCAGCAATTGTGTCTAGGTGTGATAGGGAAACCTGTGATAGATTTTTTTTTTCTAGTGGGGGGGGGGGGGTGCACAAATCAATTAAAGTGCTACATCCCTCGAGATCCCTGGAATTAACTTAGACTATTCCAGGAAAACTTTAGACTGCCTTGAGGTGCAGTATGTGGAAATGTAGAAACAGTGGGATTCTTCCACTTCTTGCATGCTCGTTGTAGAAAGCAATGCTTGAAATGGATTATCTTTTTCCTATATATTTCCTAAAATAATGAAAATGTATCCATATAATCTTGTAGGATGGTATTCAAACCTACATAAAGATAAATAGTGAGACCTGTATAAACAGGTGTACCTATTTACTTCCATATTCTTGGTTGCTAAGTTACAGATATTGGTAGGTCACAATTTTAGGGGGAAAAACCATTAGATGGAGGGAAATGGAAGAATGTGTCCCTTCCCCCAGCAGAGCCATCTGCCTATACTAGTGAAAGCTCAGGCAGATGTGAGGCCTGCATTCCAACCTATGACTTAACAATGGCTTTGCTGACAGGTGCAGGCAGCCAGGAGCAGATGACAGGCAGGTGCGCGTGCCGTTGCTTACTTTCTGCAGCCTTTCCCTATGCTGTCCCGCCCTTTGGGCAACACCTGCCGCTTGTGGACACAGGTCAGCTACAAAACATTGTAAACTCTGACCGCACCCAGTATGGACTAATACTCGGCTCCTTACCTGGGCTCTACTACTTGCCTCCCAGTAAACTAAACAATCACGACTGTCAAACACACAGGCAAGATAGAATAGAGATTTAATGAGGCAAAGGTTGGTTTGTAGCAGTTATACAGACAAGTGTCTGCCCTATTCAGCTTCCAATGTATAAATAGCAGAGGTTACCACCTATGTGCAAGTATTTATCTATGGTTTCCTTGTCACATATTTTACTCCTATTAATGACTTATATCTTTTGTCAGACGGTGATATGAAATAAGATCCCTGCTTATTTTATCAGTGAACAAGGATATGTTATATGTCATTTATCAGGTGAAAATAAGTGTGCGTCACTTACATTAACTGTATTCAACTATTGTAATGGGAGTCTAAATCCACCCAACCACCTGCTATTAGACTGCAGGGAATGCTGTGCAGAGACTGGCCCATGACACTAAATATACCTGCACGCTGATGAGTAGGTATACATTTTTAAGGACGGTTGAGGACAAATTATACTTCCAATTGGCGAAATTTTATATTCTGCGCAGTGAACCCAGAATCTGGAAATAATTTCAACCAAAAAAAAAGCACAATAAACTTAATTCTTTAGACCAATGCATTCATAAATATACCAAACTTGGACATGTTCATGATTTTATTTCTTTATTTAGATATGCATTCTAGTGAATGTGTAGAGATTTCAGTTTTTCCTTTTTACCTAATATTTTTAATACGGATTTAGGCCCGATTGCTCATACAATATATTGATGTACAGCCTTTTTGCAGTATAATGTCAATATACTACTTTTAACACAAATGGTTTGCCATCATTCTCCTCACAACCCCATCCTTAGATAATATATCACTTCAAATCTCACACTGTGTGGCTTGGGTGTAGTTTCTGAGATCTGTCACTGAAGCGCCGCCAAATATTCTTAATCTTCTAATCTCCATCTGAAGAACATTGCATAAATGAAATAGTATATTCCAACGGAAGATATATCTACTCTGGTACATGCCTTTATAACCTCACTGTTACACTATATTAAGGCTTGACGGTGGCTGAGTGGGTAGCACTTCTGCCTTGCAGCGCTGGGGTCCTGGGTTCAAATCCCACCCAGGTCAACATCTGCAAAGAGTATGTTCTCTCCGTGTTTGCACGGGTTTCCTCCCATACTCAAAAACATACAGGTAAGTTGTTGAGATTGTGAGCCCCATGGGGACAGGGACAAATTTGACATGCTTTCTGCAGCGCTGCGTAATCTGTGTTCGCTATATAAATAAAGAATTATCATTATTATTATCATATACATAGGCCTTCCATATCTCCTGTCATCCCCTCAGTTCAAAGGAAATTTAAAAAAAACTAAAGTTTTGTTGCTACACAGGTCTCACTTTCTGAAACTTATAAGTCAATCATTCCTGGACAGTTGTAAAGCATATTAAATCCACATTTTTACAGTCTGACATTTGAGCAAAAGTGGCAACCTTAGCTATATGCAGAAACAACTGCTCAACCTACCCCTAGACTACTCTTTGGGTCCATTGAGAGAACGGTGAAGTTTTAATGTTTGCTGCCTCTGAAAGGCTGTGATGGACAGCACCAGAAAACATAAGAGGTTCCCAGCTGTCTTAGCAGTAGCTAACAGGTTAACAGCCATGAGCAGTGCTACTTGCCTTAATTTGAGATAGTCTCAGTCTCTCTCTCTCTCTCTCTATATATTTATATATACAAAAAAATTATATTATCATTATGAAGAGGTTAAGAAGTCAAGTAGGCCAGCCTCTCAATGGCTGACAATCCCTGCACTTTGCATGTGAGAGGTTCCCCTCAATACAATATATAATTCTACATGAAAGTATTTGCTGTCAAAATTACCTCTTGCATACTTTTCCTTTTTGTTCTTGGTAGCCACGTGACAATGTGGGAAACATTACTATTTTTTTTAATATTAGCTGACGTGTCAGAAAATTCAGTACAATGGAAACTAAACAAATGAATGTATGGGTGGGTCCACAATCGCAGAGCAGACAATGTTAGTAACTGGCCCTGTATGCTAAAGATAAGTCATGAACAAAGACATCACCAGAAACCAATCCAAGTCTGGATAAAGTTTAATAAACAATCTCCAAGGATAAAAAACTTAGGTAGTAACCAAGTGATGACAACTTGTCTAGATCTGGCGAGATAGGAATGAACTATTTGTCACCAGGCAAGTCATGATTTATTGCCATTATGCCCACTGAGTGATTTGCCATTATGCCCACTAAGTAGGGTATTTTCCATTCAAACTCAGCTAAACAGCATTTAGAGCTCTGTTACTACTATATGGTGAGACTTTGTAGATTGTAACACTATAGAATGTAACCATGTAAAACAAAAATGTCTGACTTATCAAGTGGATGCCCTATCTAGAAGACAAAAATCTGCTGACCTCTGTCAAGCTCCCTTCTTGAATATGATGCTTAACCACACGCTCTCCATTCATGTAACTAGGAGCACTAAAAATAGCTAAGGCAACTCGCAGCCACTCTGATCGCTGCTCCACTCAAGAAGTGTCCGAGATGGAGGTGAAGATTTTAGGCAAGTAAACTGTAAACAGTTCTACTCTGAATGTGATTTATAATCTCCATTCAGTTTCTTATTGAAGAAAGCACAGACATAACACTAAAACAATGACACATTTAGGCAACTGGGAATCAATTCTCCCTATAAGCTTCTTGCCAAACCCTTGTATTTTAACATTGAAAAAGTTATTCAAGAATATAAGGAAATAACTTGCTGGAAGATGCTGGCATGTTTGTGCTAGACGTGTCCCATCTTCCTCTAGGCCTTAAGCCAATACCACAGAAGATTAATGAAATGGAAAGTGGATGGAGATAAAACAAAAAATCTAAATTAATCTTCAAAAGTTATAGGACTGTAAAGAGAATGGAAGGGCACTATTTTGGCACTATTTTATGCTCTTTATAGTAGAAACACTAAATTCCGCTGTACTGCCTAGGGTGATTATTGGCTTAGCAATTGTTTCCTTAAAGGGGACCTGTCTGATTTTGTAAATTCTTGTAACCTGCTGTAACTCTTCAGAGAACTAGGAATATAGTGTCACCAGTAGGGAATGTCTCCATACTAACCAATAAAATACTTTGATAGGGTAAAAATCCAAAGAGAGATTAAGTGTCACCATCACTCCATTCAAACTCCTCCTTAGCAGATTGTAATATTGGTGAGGCTCTCAGTAAGAACTATCTTTACGTGCCGTATTATATTACTGAATAATCATGCACCATTCAGGAAAGAAGCGTACAGCAGCTTCTAAAAGGTTGAAATGTTAGGATCCTTGGTGGGGCTTACAAAAGACAAGATTCATAGAACAAGCATCCCTTATGACGGTGAGCAAAACACATAGACAACTTTCATACTAGTGTTTACAATTTGTAGCTTCATGAGCAATGACATGAATTTTTACACAGATCCCAACAAATAAATGGGTCTTTTCTTTCAACGTGCATGAGAATCTTTACATAGTGTATCCATCAGTAGACCACTCAGGAGGACATCATGTAAAATTTACTGTGTATGTGTATAGTAGCTAGATCAGTGTCAAAGAGATGAAATCATCTCTAAGACTGGACCTGGACCTGTACTGCAATAGGCACATTCCCATAATCAACATTATTATTCAGCAGCTTTCATATACAAATCTATTTTCCCATAAAAGACCGCCTACATGCTCAGTAAGTAGTCTGGGGAAGGAAACACTGAGTTCTGCAAACTTTCAGTTTGTTTGGAGATGCAATTTTCACAACATCAAACAAAAAAAAACAAGATTTTGGAAGAAAGGACAGTGTGACCTTCTGTCTAGCTACCCTGTCTCCAATTCTATTCAGGAAAAGGATTTCCCACGGAAACTATCTTCCTACAGCAACTTCAGGATTTCAGCAAGCTCACAGGGCTGGAGAGAGCAAAATGCAAAATCAATTGTTTCTTTTTTTAGTGTTTCACAAGTGGTAAAACCATTGTGTATACGTACAGCTGTGCATATACAATGGCTAAGTATTGCTTCATGTCTTGTGAAGGTAAGGCAGTAGGTAGTGGCAAATCTAGAACCGGCTATACATGACATGAGTGACATCTGTTCAGATCATGTTTGAGCCAAGTGCCTGCCATATGTTTCTGGAGAGGATATGTTAACAGAAAGGTTTTGTATTCCATTGAAAATAATTAGAGGAAAATTTGTGGCATTTTGGAGACAATTTTGAAATGGATATGAATTTATCCTAGTTTAGGATTCTTAGGCTTGAATTATTGTGCTGTGGTCTACTCATAGAATTGTAGTATAGCGTTATGTTCAATGTATATTACATTTCCCAGTATTATATCCTGTCCTGTATGTTACTGTACTAATCTTATTATCCTTAACTTAAAGGGAACCTGTCACCAGGAGCCCTATTTTGGCTCCCCCATATTCCTGCAGAGAATAGTCTATACATTATACTGGGGCATGGGCTGGCTATATACTGGTGCCTGGGCTTGCATTATACTTGGGTATGGGCTGGAATACTGGGGCAGGGACTGGCTATATACTGGGGTTGGCCATATACTGGGGTTGGCCATATACTGGGGTATGGGTTGGCTATATAGTGGAGATTTATCAGTCTGTCTACGCCAAAAAACTGGAGTCATTTGCACCTGAAATGCCATGCACCACATTTACTGAAGATTTTAGACCAGTTTTGGGCTGTTTTTGAATCCTAAAAAAAGGGCCATGTCCTCAGTAAAAGTAGGTGTGTCTGCTACAGAAATAAGCCGAGCACCACAAAATTCAGTCTGTGCACCAGAAAATCCAATATTGTGGCACAGGCAACTAGATTAATCATCCAGAATCAGACACAGATCTGGTGCAGCAGAGAACTGTCTAGTTCTAATCTTCACTGGTCTTAAGATGGACACACTTCCCAAAGGGTCAGAGTGCAATGTGAGTTCTGCACAACAAAAATATGCGCTTTAAAAATGCCAGTGTGAGAGAGGCCTAACAGTTTTAGTGACAAAGGAGACTCTTTCCTAAATATTATTATCCACCCAGAACATTTCTTATTCCATTAAATTTGAACATGTCATTACTTATTTTGGTTGCCATCACTCATGTTTGCGTCCTGTTGATACCTGAAAGCTGTCAACAACCTGATCTTGACGGATGCTATCATTAGGATTCTGACTGACTCATAGAGACCTTAACCCCAAGTATGACACCCTGTTAGAGCTAAGCAGTTCTGAGTATTCACATAAACCATACATACAGTCATGGTCAAGTTTTGAGAATGACACAAATATTATATTTTCACATGATCTGTTGCCCTCTGGTTTTTATGTGTTAGTCAGATGTACATAAATACAAGTGAAATCATTTTATGAGTAACAAAAGCTTTTATTGACAGTTAGAATGAGTTAATGCAGCAAGTCAGTATTTGCAGTGTTGACCCTTCTTCTTCAGGACCTCTGCAATTCTCCCTGGCATGCTCTCAATCAACTTCTGGACCAAATCCTGACTGATAGAAGTCCATTATTACACAATAAATGTTTGCATTTTGTCACAATTTGTTGGTTTTGGTTTGTCCACCGGTCTCTTGATGATTGACCAAAAGTTCTCAATGGGATTAAGATCTGGGGAGTTTCCAGGCCATGGAACCAAAATCTCTATGTTTTGTTTCCTGAGACATTTAGTTATCACCTTTGCTTTATGGCAAGGTGCTCCATCATGCTGGAAAAGTCATTGTTGATCACCAAACTGCTCTTGGACGGTTGGAGAAGTTGGTCTTGGAGGACATTCTGGTACCATTCTTTATTCATGGATGTGTTTTTAGGCAAAACTGTGAGAGAGCCGATTCCCTTGGCTGAGAAGCAACCCCACAAGACTGGTGGTATCTCTCACCTTGTCTTCTCCGAACAAGCTGTTTTCCAGATGTTCCAAACAATCGGAAAGGACTTTAACCCCAGTCCTCAGCAGTCCACTCCCTGTACTTTTTGCAGAATATCACTCTGTCCCTGATGTTTTTTTCTGGAGAGAAGTGGCTTCTTTCCTGCCCTACTTGACACCAGGCCTTGCTCCAAGAGTATCCGCCTCACAGTGCGTGCAAATGCACTCAAACCTGCCTACTGCCATTCCTGAGCAAGCTCTGCATTGCTGGTAGCCTGAGGTGGTCCTGGCGCTTGCTGGTCCTTCTTGGGCACCCTGGAGCCTTTTTGGCAACAATGGAACCTCTGTCCTTGAATTCCTTGATGATGCAATAGATTGTTGACTGAGGTGCAATCTTTCTAGCTGTGATACTCTTCCCTGTTAGGCCAGTTTTGGGCAATGCAATGATGACTGCACGTGTTTCTTTAGAGATAACCATGGTTAACAGAAGAGAAACGATGCAAAGTACCAGCCTCCTTTTAAAATGTCCAGTGGTGAGATTCTTACTTAATCATGACAGATTGATCTCCAGCCCTGTCCTCATCAACACCCACACCTGTGTTAATGGAGAAATCACTGAAACGATGTTAGCTGCTCCTTTTAAGGCAGGCCTGCAAATAAGTTGAAATGTGTTTTGGGAGAAACACAGGCAAATATTGACTTTGCAAAATGTTATAAAGAGATGATCACTCTTTCTAACATTCTGGAGTATATGCAAATTGCCATTATAAAACATGATACAGTAGACTTTGTAAAAATTAACATTTGCATCATTCTTAAAACTTATGGCAATGACTGTAGAAAAAAATGACCTGATAATAAACCAGAATTTTAATCATAAATTGAACTTAGTGTTCAATTCCGTAAAACTACCCCCAGTTACTGTATGAATTATGTTCTATCATAGATAAACCATTATATTTAATACTTAAAGAGTCATTTCAGAAAGGCTCTGTTCCACAGGACTGGCACATAGCAAATATGGTATAAATTTACAAAAAAGGATCAAAAAGTGATCCTGAGTTTATCCTCAATTGTGGGGAAAATATTTGAGGGGTTTACTATCCTGCAGTACATAATCTTATAACCCAGCTTTAGCATGGGTTTATGCGGGATTGGTCCTTATATGAGAAGGTAAATTCTATTCTGGACCTGAGGGAGGCTGTGGATGTTGTGTATCTGTACTTTTCCAAGGCATTTGATACAGTGCCGCATAAAAGGTTGATACATAAAATGAGACTGCTGGGATTAGGGAAAAATCTCTACAACTGAGTAAGCAATTGGCTTAGTGATAGAAAACATAGGGGCACATTTACTAAGGGGTTTCCCGACTATTTCCGATTTGCGCTGCATTTAACAGGGTTTTTTGGTGCACGCAATCGGATTTTGGCGCAATCATGTTGACTTTCATGCGTCACAAATCGGGGGCGTGGCCGTCGGTCAACCGGACTGATTTGGACTAAGTGCAGGGTTTAAAATTCAAATTGTGTCTCAAGACATGCACTCACATACACCGGTAAGAAGAAGGTGAACTCAGGTGCGCCCTCATCCGAGAAGCCGGCGTTCTGCGCATGTGAAGCTGGAGCTACTACGCATGTGCAGAACTCCGGCTTCGCGGACTAGGGTGTGCAGCTACGAGGAGCTGCTTGCCGAAGATTTCAGGGTAGGAGGAACAAAGAGGCTACTGGGGAGTGGAGTAGCCGCAACGTGTAGACTCATGTCTAGCTACTCCATGCCCCAGTAGCCGCTTTAGAAAATTTACATGTTAGGGCAATAAAGAGTTAAAAAAATAGCGGGGACGTGAGGATTAGCTCTAAAAAGGGCTATCCTCATGTCCTATACATGCACCTACCACCCGTTCTACCTTTATAGGTAGATTCGTGGTGGTAGGTTCTCTTCAACTTGATAAAGTTTATTGTTCACCACCAGGAGCCATGGGACTTATGACCAGCCAGCAGCAGGACTTCTGGGGACATCATGTGTTCTGCTGGGTTCCAGGGGATGAACGGGACAATAAAGACACAGGAAGTTTTGGGTCCTGCTGCCAGGGGGAGTCATCTGACCTGCGGAAAACTTTAACAGAGTAAGCATAATATGGGTGACCCTATTACGCTCTTATAGTTAACCTTTGAAAGTTTGGTTTAGGTGGCCAACCCCTTCAATTTTACCATACAGGAAGTAAATTTTATAAAAAAATTCACACACAAAAAAAATTACATATCTTATGTACAATACCATACTAGGAACTACTTAATAATCCAGTATGCTGCCTGACTCTCCAGTAGAGTAAAGCAGGCCACCTGAACCCAATGCTTTCTATTGTGTGTATGCTGCTTTATAGAGTACTAATGGGTAAAGGGAAACAATAAGACATTTCCATGATTTTAAAACTACAATAATAAATTGGCGTCATTGTCTTCTAGAACAGAAACCAGAAGCAGCTGCTTCATTTCAAGAATGCACATAGAGCAAAAGAAGGAGGACAACAAAATGATGAGTGGAAACTAGAGGAGGGTGGAGTATGTCACATTGCCATTAATGCGTTAACAATAGGGGGAAAAAAGGCAAATATTGGTTGTAGAAATTCATTTGACATGTATTCTACTAACCTGTCAAGTAAATATGTAGTTCATCATATTGTCAGCCTCTAGTCTGGAGTACATCACATAAAACTAATATTCTTGTGTTATTTCTTCTCCTGACTGACCTTTCTACCATACATTGTGTACATTTTATTGGTAATATGTGCAGACCTTTCAGTGTCCCGATTATACTGCATTAGGTAAATATATGTATTCCTCATGTAATAACAATTTAGATCAACTTTTCTCATAACTTTATTTTGTGCCATTCCTTCTGGTAGGAGGTGTTTCCCTGTACAATCTGAATGTGCTCAATCATTGTCGATAGTAAACATTTTCTAGAATAATAGAGTAAAGGCATATCACAGAAATATATGAAAATATACTCCATTATTATTAATTCATTGGGGATGCTATGATTTAATAAAACTGCCTTGCCAGGAGAATTGTCAGGTGCTCTTCTAAATGTACATCTGTTGTGTCACAGGGGTAGTTTTTTTTTGCTCTTGCCAAACTTGTTCTGTTCCAATCAACATCATATATTGTTGTCAGTGAGATCACATTGGGAACAACATAATACCAGATGTTACAGATATGTTCTCAATTTCCACGTCAGAAATAGAAATTGAGTAGAGCAGGTGATAAACGGATAACTTTGTAAAATACTTTATTATGTTAAACAGCTTCTTTGTGTTTCCTGCTTCTTTCTCCTGCAGTGAGCAGTGTGCAAACTGCTTAATTAAGGGAGAAAGGCAGGGTTAAAAGAACACTGGATATTTATTTAATAACGTATACAACAAAGTTTGCCATTGCCATCTGTACTACTGGTTTTATGCACATTTTATTTATAATTCAGTTACAATTTCACGTTTAAGACACAAAATATGCATGTTGTGAATATCTGTGAGTAGGTGTTCCTGGTTTACCCATGCTTGATTCTGAAGGTAGATTTCCTTTAAGAGTATTTGGACTGAAATCCCACTCTGAAGTGACCAAACTGCTCATTAGCAGAAAGAATCAAAAGGCTACACTCACCTTTGCTGAGGATTATGTGTGAACAGAGGAGATTGTAAGCACCCCCACAGTCTCCCCTTCCCGGGATGAAATGGCTGATAGCAGAAAGTAATAGATTCTATTCCCATGTACAATAGATTATAAACCCCCTGTATAGTCATATCTTCCTGGGAGTAAATGGCTGAGAAAAGAGAGTAGTAGATTGTAACGACCCCCTCCCCATACAGTCTCCTCCCCGCAGGATGAAATAGCTGATAACAGAGAGTAATAGATCATATCCCCTATATACAGTCACCTCTCCTGAGGATGAAATGGCTGATAATAGAGGGTACCAAGCTACAGGCTTTTCTGCAGTCCCATTGACTTTGTATATACTCAAGTATCAGCTGACAAGTCGAGGTACCTAATTTTAACTAAAAAAAAGCTGGGACTCGAGTATAAGCCCAGGGTGGGAAATGCATTTGTCACAGCCTCCAGCCAGTATATAGCCAGCCCCCTGTTCCCAGTATATAGCCCGCAGTGGCTAACGTCATGGCACGTATGATGGCCGTGCAGAGCTGGTGTCACGGTTTGTGCAGCGACTGCGAGGAGGGACACAGAGCGGGTCCCGCTGCATGAAGAGGGCTCACGGGCTGAGCCCTCTCCATAGCCGGTAAGTCTTTGCTGCATATTGCCGATCTCGATGCTTGCACCGATCGCGGGTGTTATCACAGCGATCGCTGCCGGCAGCTTCAAAAAGATGGCGGCGCATGTGCGCCGCCATCTTGCCTAGGATTGCTGCTCCCCGTGACGTCATCGGGGAGTGGCGATCTGTCGTCATGACAGCCTTGGGTCTTCTGAAGACCCAAAGCTGTTTCGTTTTAACCCCTTCATCACAATGTGCTGATAGCACATTGTAATGAATGAGGAGGAAAATCCCCACATACTGCCATACTGTAGTATAGGATCGATCAGACAACCTAGGGTTAGAGTACCCTAGGGAGTCTGAAAAATTGTAAAAATAAAAAAAAGTTTAAAAAAAAAATTATAATAAAAAAACCCTCAAAATTCAAATCACGCCCCTTTTGCTAGAACTGATATAAATATAAATAAACAGTAAAAATCATAAACACATTAGGTATCGGCGCGTCTGAAAATGCCCGATCTATCAAAATATACTAACGGTTTTTCACTGTGCTTAACCCTGTAACGGAAAATAGCACCCAAAGTCGAAAATGGCACTTTTTTGCCATTTTGAAAAATATAAAAAAATCTATAGAAAGTGATCAGAAGGTCGCACAGTCGGAAAAATGATATAATTGAAAATATTATAAAATGTCGCAAAAAAAATGACACCATTCACAGCTCCGTACACCAAAGTATGAAAAAGTTATTAGCAACATTTTGTACATGAGGTTTTAATTTTTGTAAATGTATGAAAACATTATAAAACCTATACAAATTTGGTATCCCCATAATTGCACCGACCCAAAGAATAAAGTAGACATGTCATTTAGGGCGCACAGTGAAAGCCGTAATATCCAAGCCCACAAGAAAACGGCGCAAATGCGGTTTTTCACCATTTTCACTGCATTTGGAATTTTTTTCCCGCTTCCCAGTACATGGCATGGAATATTCAATACCATCACTATGAAGTGCAATTTGTTACACAGAAAACAAGCCGTCACACAGCTCTTTACGTGTAAAAATAAAAAAGTTATACATTTTTGAAGGTGGGGAGTGAAAAATGGAAATGAAAAAACAGGAAAGGGTCAGGTCTTTAACCGGTTAATATAATTTTATGCACTGATTAGCTACTTTAGCTTTTCATGTCCAAGTCCCCCTAAAAATACTTATCAGTAAATATGTCACTTCATAGAAAACAAAATATATTAAAAGGTAGTAAACACATATAAAAAAATTTGTATGATTGCTGATTTTGACCTGAAGTGTGCCTAAGATGCAGCAGATTAATTATGAGGCGTACATGTCAGTAAAATGTGAAATTTTGTCTACCAATGTGCACAAAATGACTATAATTTATGCCGGTTTTCTATATTTTTTTTTTAAAAGAGTGTCGATAGCAGCAGAGGTCGGAAATAAATTTAAGCAAAATTGGCATGTGCCAAAATATGTAACTACTTTACTCCATAAAAAGGTCTTAAAGACCATGTTACATTCTAATTTTCCTTAGACACTTCTTCCTTCAACTGTCCATCTAATAGTCTCACAACACCTTACAAGTGCTCAAGATGCATACATTCCAAATCTAATGCATATATATATATATACACATACATACATAGCGGTATATATATAATGACTATTCCACCAAATTTTGTAAAGCAAAATGTTCTTTTAAATGTGTGGTCTACTAAAGGTGTCTGCAATTATACTTCATTGGTAATCCTGATTCTTGAGAGAACCCAAAACTTTTAAAATCCAATTGTCCTACCAGTATATATAAAACTTATATAGCACACAATTATATAGAACACTATAACACTTATATAGCACACAAACCCACTGATGCACATTGAAAGTGAAGTAATATCAGGCAGTGGTAGTCGTCGGATAAGTGCTTCTGCCTCTGTAAACAAACAGTAGTGACAGGTGAAGCCACGAAACAACAAGAGCGTCGAAGTAGGTAAGTATACGGTTTTATCAAGAATCAGAGAAAAAAGTAGTGTGTCACTGACATGATTTGATTCAAAAAACATAACAAATTGTATTAATATTCAACACTGAACACAAACATGCATATAAAATCAATTAAAACTGTACCAAAGTACATACAATTGTCTACCATGTAATGCACTATGGTCGGTGCAAAAACAAGACACCTCCTGAATGGGTGGTGTCCACCCAAAACCACCCCTAAACAATGAAAAGACACATATAAAGTGCAAGTGCATCTGTCAACCTGCCATGGAAGTAAGGGTTAAGTGAATTAATGCCTACAATGTAAACATGGTAAAAAGTCGATAAAGGTAATGAGGAAGTCTGAGGAAGTCTCCAGTTGGAGACGTAACGCGTGGGGAGCCCTCCACCTCCTGATTACTCCACCACCCCGCCTGCATGCTGCTATTTCTCTGGTTTGTTTGCCAGGTCACTTGTCATATGTACTAGGGTTTGCCTCCATTACCTTTATCGACTTTTTACCATGTTTACATTGTAGGCATTAATTCACTTAACCCTTACTTCCATGGCAGCTTGACAGATGCACTTGCACTTTATATGAGTCTTTTTATTGTTTAGGGGTGGTTTTGGGTGGATACCACCCATTCAGGAGGTGTCTTGTTTTTGCACCGACCATAGTGCATAACATGGTAGACAATTGTATGTACTTTAGTACAGTTTTAATAGATTTTATATGCATGTTTGTGTTCAGTGTTGAATATTAATAAAATTTGTTTTTTGAACCAATTATGTCAGTGACGCACTACTTTTTTCTCTGATTCTTGATTTGCTCGTTTTGAGTGTGTCGCCTATTACCTCTACTTGGTGCAGTATTCTGCTGTGCAAGGTTCCATTTTCTATTGACTAAGTATACGGTTTTTTTATTCTTGTTATAGCCTGATATACAATTTTTAAAGCCAGGAACTACCCTTTAAAGGAAATCTACCACTAGCTGGTAGACATATTAAACTACAAATACTCTCTCATCTCACTCTTCCATGCTTGGAGAGCCGGTTGACGTCAATCGAGAGGTCTGAATTCACGCCTCCTGCGTGATAGATGCATCCCTCTGACATGTTAGTGAGGGAGGTGATGTCACGCAAGAGGCGTGCATAACTAGCAGCCCGGAGTGTGGGGATGAGATGTTTCTTTATAAGTTTCTTTACTAGGCAATCCTGGCGTGTCGAGCTTAGAGAAGGACACCGCCAGGTTCAACATTAAGAAGAGCGTAGGTAAGTATTTGTAGTTAATTATGTCTACCAGCTAGTGGTAGATCTCCTTTAACCTTCTGCCACCTCCAGAGTGGCATCCAAGAGGTTAAGGTGGCAAATTAATGGCCCAAGTCTCCTGAAATCTGAGGAATTTAAATAATCAGCAACTTGTAACAAAAAATAATAAAATTGTATTAAACAAAACACAGCCTTGTAATGTGTCAAAACTGTTTAAAGTCATCTGATTGTTTGTAAAATTCTGGAGGCAGGCTGGGGAGGCCCAGCGAGACGGCGGCATGGGGGGCTGAAAGCGGCAGAGGAGGTGAGTACAGGTTTGTTTATTTTTAAAAAAATCCCTGCTCAGCCTGTCTCCAGAATTTTAAAAACAATCGGACAACCCCTTTAATATAAAATGAATCACACAGATCAATTGTTCTCAAGCATTATAGCTACTTTGTGTATTGCTTTGGAATTCTGCTCTGCTATAAAGTTTGCTTCTTAAAAGTAACGCTTTTAAATTACAACAGAAAAGTTTAAGAAAATGAACACATTTTTCCAACAAGTTTCCTCTAATGAAAATATACTAGCTTTGTTTGGAACCAAATAAGAGCATCATCTGAACTTCAAAAAATAGTTTGCCTAAGTCTAAATCAAAAACCAAATATTACGCTTACAATGTGTCACACCAAAAGGTGTAATTTTGCTGTGGTCATTCAGGCATCAAAAGGACTCGATCCAGAAAGGGTTACTTGCTTTGAAAGATCAAGATGATAAAACGATTCCCCTTGCACGTGAGTTATGTTATTTTATCGAAAAAACTAGGTTTTAACAGGTTGTGAATATGGACACATAAAGCTATAACCTGTCACACTGTAATACCCCATTACTGATGGCAGGTAAGAAGATATGACACTGTGCAACTACAGGAACAATACATTTCCCCTAAAGTCAATGAGCTTGAAAGAAGTTGGCTGAAGGTCAGGTAGGTTTGGCCTTTTGTCTGAAGGCCTGTCAGTGATTTGTACACTGTGGCTCTAATGTGCACTCCCTATTAACATCTCAATAATGGTTCACAAAATGAATGTGTGTCTATGCAAAAGTGTGCATTAGGTCAAGAGTCCACAATAAACACATGGCATATTTACACATATAACATGTTCTTTTTAGATGCCACCCGATTCTAAGGGTACCTCATCCTTTCACTGGACAGACTTTAGGACAGAAGCGTAATGACCTTTCCAGGGGAAACAGCATGGCTTGTTGAAAAGGGGGAGGCTTAAAGGACACCTGTCATCAGGTCTCTGTCTCTAGTCTTGTCACCACTACCTGTTGGAGCAGCTCACAAGGATTCCATCCCAGCCTTTATCTAGTCAATTCATACATTAATCATTGTAAAATCATCTATTCTTTAATATGTAAATGAGGCTGGTCACATGGTCATTGGCAGTGATGGCACCTCTGTTACCCCTCCCCTCTCCTCCCCCTGCTCATGTCTGTGTGTGATGTATAGTAAAGCATTGCTAGTGTCTGTGCTTTACCTGCTGACATGGTCTCCCTCCTAATACACATGTGCGAGACAGACATCAGCTACACATGTACCTGACATGTCCTGCTACACACATGTGCGAGACACAGACATCGGCTACACAAGTACCTGACATGTTGTACTATACACATGTAAGACATCAGCTACACAAGTACCTGGCATGCTCTCTCCTCCTATACACATGTGTGAGACACAGACATCAGCAACACAAGTACCTGACATGTTCTGCTTTACACATGTAAGACATCAGCTACACAAGCACCTGACATGTTCTATTATACACATGTGAGAAACACAGACATCAGTTACACAAGTACCTGACATGTTCTGCTATACACATGTGTGAGACAGACATCAGCTACACAAGTACCTAACATGTTCTGCTATACACATGTGAGAGACACAGACATGCACTAAACAAATACCTAACATGCTGTGTTCTGCTATAAATATGTGTGAGACACAGACATCAGCTACATATGTATCTGACATTTTCTGCTATACACATGTGAGAGACACATACATCAGCTACACAAGTACATGACATACTGTGTTCTCCCATACACATGTGTGAGACACAAACATCAATCACACAAGTACCTGACATGTTCTGCTATACACATGTAAGACATCAGCTACACAAGTACCTGACATGTTCTGCTATATACATGTGAGACACAGACATCAGCTACACAAGTACCTGACATGTTCTGCTATACACATGTAAGAGACACAGATATCAGCTACACAAGTACCTGACATGTTCTGCTATACAAATGTGTGAGACACAGACATCAGCTACAGAAGTACCTGACATGTTCTGATTTACACATGTGTGAGACACATACATATGCTACACAAGTATGTGACATGTTCTGCTATACACATGGCTGCATCCTGGAGCAGTTATATCTCACACACAGGCCAGCACCAGCATCTTTATACAGGCTGTCAGTCAAGAACTGGGGGGTGTGGCTGTGCCTCCCACTTATGAATAAGCTGGACGAGTAAATATGACTGGACATCTCTCAGGCCATTTGCATACAGCTTTAGGACCTGATTGCTTAAAGGGAACCTACCACCACGAAACTACCTATAAAGTTAGATCGGGTGGTAGGTGGATCAATAGGACGTGAGGATAGCCCTATATTCAAATTTCCTTATGCAGCTACTGGGGCGTGAAGTAGCCGCATCTGAGGTTACACGGGGCGTCTACTCCACGCCCCGGTAGCCTCTTTTCTCCTCCTACCGAAAATCTTCGGCGCGCAGCTACGAGGAGCTGCGTGTCCTCGTCCGATGAATCTGCTGTCTGCGCATGAACCCATCTTTAGTTATGCATTTCAGTTTGTTGAAAATGCATGCGTTTTTTAATGGACTAAAAACGGGTTCAAAATGCCACGTGTCCCACCACCCTTAGAGTTAATCTGAAATAGCTCAGAGTATACAGAGTGGTCTGCTTATAGGTCTGGACACCACTCAGATCAGCTGGAGGAAGCACACAGCTAAAATCAGCTCTAAAAGAAGAACTTGTTAGTCTTAAACTGACATAGATTCTTTTTCAAAATGATGAATATGTCACATCAAAATGCTTGTGTTGTCAAGTTCTGTTCTGTCAAGAGCCTGTGCCTTCCGACATATTTATTAAGGTTTTTAGACCCTTTTTTCCCCTTTTCCAATTTGTCCAACAAAGGTGGCATGGTCTTTGGAAAAGGGGCTTGCTTGGGCGGTAAGTAGTCTGTGCACAGTTTAGACCACCTAAAAGCAGGTCTAAAAGTAGAACTCAACAGTCCTAAAGGAAACCTACCATTTTGATTTGATGCATTATGAAGCAAACATACCTTGAGAATGCTGTAACTACATTGATGCAGGATCATATCTTGGTTAATCCCTGAGCTAAGTGGTTTTGCTGATAAAACAGATATAACATTATGATAATGAAGCTTTGTCGCTTCTATGGCTGATTCAGGGTTTCTCCTAGCACGTGAGTTACTCACTGCAGGAGAGGATGATGTAATCCCTGGGTTGTGTCTGAAAGCAGAATGAATAATTGCTGCACCATCCCCCAGCTGCTGTGTATGAGTGATCCAGCTCAAGTTAATTAGTCATGTCTTGACTAACATTTGTAATTACAAGCTGCCGTGTGTAATGTGTTTATGTCGGCCAGCCTGACTCAGCTTTCCCAAGGTCCTGAATTTTATAATTGTTTTTTCAGCCAAACCACTCAGCTCAGGGATTAACCAAGATATGATCCTGCATCAGTGTAGCTACAGCATTCTCAAGGTATGTTTGTGTTATAGTGCATTAAATAAAATGGTAAGTTTCCTTTAAACGTCCATCATCACAACGATGAACCTGTTAGAGAAAAAAACTAGTGTTGTCGGAGTCTGCGACACATTAATCTATTCATTCAATGATTTATCCGAAGGAAAGACTAAATATTGTAAATCTCAGACAACCCCTAAGTTCCTAACCATTCAATTTTGATTTCCAGAGCATGGTACATGTGAATAAATAATCAATTAAATTATTTAATTCAAATGCATTCTAAATTTTTGAAGGTCTTGTCGAAGTTGTATAAAAGAATTATAAGAGCCCCAAATAGCGTAACAAAAAATATTAAAAAGTACCTTATTTTTCCTGAGGCGATCCAGCGCTGTAGTTTGCGCTGTGTTCTCAGCCTTGTTATGGGCAGGGCGGCAGAGCGCCAATTACTGGTGACGTTCTGTAGTCAATGACTAACAACATGCATCTATGGAAAGTCACCTCTCATTAAATAGTTAGCAGTTGTGGTATCTTCAGGCCCATGACAAAGACTAGGAGCAATGCGGAAGTTAACAAGCTGAATTGACTGGGGTAAAAAATAGTGAGAAATCACAGGTCTTTATAATCTGCTTCCTTCAGAACAATAAAACTTTCTGTCTGCAAAAGTTGGTGTTAATATGCTCTTCATAGAAATCTAATAGATTCAATAACTATTTGAGAACAGAAAGATAATGCTACCAACCTTACAATGAATATATGGGTTTTGTGACATATCATTTTTTAGGTATATTCTTGAGTTAACACCGTTTTCAGATGTGGCATCAATAATTTCCAGACAAATTTATGGAAGTATCTCTGTGACAGAGTCTATACATAACCTAGAAGAAAACTAGAGGCCAAGATGTGTCCTGTCAACATGAGGTTAACATAAACACTTTGTAGGGTTTTCTGTTGTGTCTGTACCTGCAAGCTACTTAACTGGGATCCAGATTTCCCCGGAAGGCATAAAGTTTGGGCTAGAAATGCTTCAACGTCTGTCAGAGTCAGACTGTCCACCTGAAGATGAGGAAAGAAAACACACAATTGTTTGGATTGCAAATGGGCACCAGACAAAAGTCCACCACAGCACATTAGATTCATAGCTTTAGGGGATGGTACATTAGATATCACTAAATACAGATAAAGCAAGCAAAGCCCTTGAGGCTCTTACCTCACCTGTCCACGCCCAAACTGTCTACTATCATGAACTCTGTAAGGTAGTTCATGGGAGGAATAGATGTTGTCTGTGCTGTGCTTTGTATCATTCCTGCTTCATGGTGACCCTGATATTTAGCCAAATGACTCATGCTTATCATATATGGTGAACATTTATAAACTTTTCATGAACATTAGGAATTTGAAGGTGTCATTCTTAAAGGGACACCTGGACGTTCCCATTTAATTGTACCCTTTCATTGCCAGGCATTTCTTGAAATTTTGTTGCATTATTGGCAAGAGCAATTTTTACCATTTCGATGAGTACAACCGAAATTACAATGGAAAGAATTAAATTAAGTTTAACTACAAGATTGTTGACATCAATTATTATATTTTTTTCGTATTAAATAGGTGTTATACTGAACGCCAGCAAACCGTATATTTTCTGAAAGTAGACACTTGCCCCATTTTCAAAATTGCATTAGAAGACATAGGCACCTTCATGCAATTTTTAGTGTATAGAGTGTATAAAAGTATTAAAGTGTATAATTTTATATAAAATGCATAAAAATTTGACTAATTGAAGAATAAATTGCTTGAAGATGACTGTCCTTCCCAGATTACTTTATCTATTTCAGACAATCCCTCTGACACTCACTAAATCCTTTTTCAATAATGTATCGGGTAATTTGATTCGCTTTCTCTGGTCCTCCTCATCCCCCAGGATAGCAAAGAACACACTGATCCACGTCACGTCAAATCCGCATACTGGATCTGTATCACAACATATCTAGTAAACTTTGGATAGGGTTAGAGGAAGCCCAAGCACCCGACCCTCTGCAATCTCTTTTCTGGATGGCCACAAATCTCAAACAGGAGCACTGCCTCTCAATACTCCCATTAGTTACGGAACAAGATCTTTTCAACATGGTACTGGGTATCAGACTCATATAATGTACCCCTCCTTCCCAGCAGAATGCTGGAGGTGAAAGCAGGTATCTGGCACGATGTTGCATATCTGGTTGGAGTGCGCTCTACAGCCCTATTGGAGAATGGCCATTGGGGCAGATTAATCAAGCTGTCTAAAAGTAACAATGTTCTTTGTTTCCCATGGCAACCAATTACATCTCCCCTTTAAAATATTCAAAGCACTGGTAAAATAAAAGCTGAGCTGTAATTGGTTGCCATCGGCAACTAAGAACATTCTTACTTTTAGACAGCTTGATAAATCAGCCCCAATAGGTTGAACCACAAGGTCACTGGTTGTGAATTACAAAATGACCCGGCACACCAGCTTCTATCAATGCTACCCATCTCCGTCCCCACTGCTAAGAGCTCCCTTCTGGGATTCCTTTTGATAGCAGCTCGGGCCCTGATCCCAAGGCTCTGGAAATCAACAAAATCCTCCACTGATATTCTGTGAGAAATGCTAACAATTCAGAGGATGAAGGAACCTACGGCACATACACACTGCTCAGTTAAGAGACACCTCCAGACCTGGGAACCATGGCTTGACTTTCACCGCTCCTCGGATTTTGCCTTTTGATTTGAATCAGTAAACGCCTCTATCTCCAGACTCAGTCCTTGGACGCCCCTGATGTCTTGTTCACCCCTACAAAACCCATTCCACCCTGCCACTTTCTACCCCACTCCCCACTTTTAGTATTACCCGAGTCGTCTGAAGCACTAATTGGGTTAGACGACCCAATTGTTACCCGATGCCTTGCTGTATCTCAGCTTTGCTGCTGCCTTGTCTCCTGGCACTCAAGTTGAGACAGCTTGTTTTTCTTGTGGAGGTTTATGCACAAGACCAAATTTAAAGATAATAACACAAAGTGAGAAGATTTATATAAACCACAATACACAACATCAACAAGCATTTACACTCCCAAGAATGCTAAAACATAAACCATGCAATAAAAATATATAACGCACAATATAGCATATATATGGGAAACAGTTTTTAGCTAAAAGAAGGATGTCAGTTTATTACCAGGGTTCTATGGGCACCTGCCACTAGCTGTATTTGTGAAAAATCTGGTGACAGGTTCCGTTTTAACATTCCGTACATAGATGCATGCCTCTGATGTGATGCTTTGGCTGTAGCGGTTGAGGCATCTTAATGGAGACATCCGTTACCAGCTAAAGCTCTCAGTGACAGTACCAATGAAGGAGGGGAGTTCAATAATGATGACTTATTCTATGGACAGTTCATCAATATCAATAAACCCAGAAAACCCCTTTAAGGAATGTGACACTACATACACATATACCTGTGAGGCCTTCTGCACACGACTCATTTTTTCCTACAGCCCGTTTTAGGACCATGCATATTTCCCCTGTATGGCCGCAAAGTAGGCCCATGTGTATTCTATGGGAAAGTAGGCCCACAAACATAGCCAACAGTAGGACCTTCTTAGAGTTTTTTTCTAGAGAGAACTAGGCTGAGACAAGGAGTTGAGGCTATATGTAGGATCCCTTAGAAATACTTGGAGCCTTTAGCCATATCACTTGTGGAAACAACGATCGTGTGCATGAGGCCGAACTCTTGTGAAATAAGGATATCCTGTGTACTATGGATCTTTCTGAGGATTCATACAAGAGTCGACATTACCTGAACTGACAGATATATCAACAGGCAGCAGGTAGCAGCAAGATGGCTGTCCAAACTTCTTATTCCCTCCGTCCATCTCTCCACATGGAAGCATGCCATGCATGTATAGAATCTCTGTATCTGAATGTCAGGGTTGTTAGAAAGCCAGAGCTCCCTAGCAGTTGGGGTTCCACCTATAAAGAAAATAAATGCTTTTTTACCCGAGCTTGACATGTGCAAATAAAATACATTAGCTTTAGAGTCAATAGAGTCAAATCAAAGAAAAACTGACCCTTGCTCAATTGCTGTCAATCTGCCGACCAAAGAACATGATTAAGTCTGTTTATGGCATAAAAAAAGGAAAACCAAATGTAACCAAAATGTATTAAAAATATAACTGGAAGGAAATAATATTATATAAAAGCTCTTATATAATGGTCTTGTATGAACTGTGATGGTGGGCAGAAGCTGTCACCAGCTGAATAGATATGTATGCCAAAAGCTTTACTAACAATACAATCCCATACCTGCAAGCAACCTGACCCTACCCTAAGGAAAGGTTAAAAATAGGTGTTTATTTATTTTTACGTCTGAAATACCTGGTGTCAGGTTAGTTTCATTCATGAGGCAGGCTGGGGCCACATATCTGCCTGTAACAGTGAACTTGCAAGGCTCGTGCCTTTAAGGAATGCAAACTACAATTTAGAAGACATGATGCTTTGTAGTGCTGTTAACTAAACACATACAAAAGATCAGTTTTGACAATGACTTCATCACAGTGGATTTTTGAGTAGGTGCTAATATTCTGTCCTTGCAAACATTTTAGAATGACCTCCCTCCTCCCCCACAAGAAAAACAATAAAAAAGAAAATCATCTAATATACATGTCAGATCCAACTTCAGAATTCATTTTTTAATTTGTAAAAATTCATTTAATTTAATTTGTAAAAATAAATACAATTTCTATGAACACATAAAAAGGCAGAGAATGTATTTCAAGCATGCTTGAAAGAATTAAATAAAACTCTGAAAACAATTTGAGTTAGGCCCCTTCCACACTAGCGTTGCATTTCACGTCAGGGTGCAATGCGTGAAAAACTGACGTTTTTGGCTGCGTTTTTGTTCCATTTTTCCTTGGAGTCATTAGCGTTTTTGCGTTTTTCACGCAGGTTTTTTTTGCGTTTTCGGTGCGTTTTCTAAGTAAATGGGAGACTCGAGCATTTTTCAAAGGGACCATGATTCAGGAAAAAAATGTTTTATTTAATTGAAAAAGAATGTCTTCTGATAAGTTAGCAGATGTATGCAAACATCTACAATCTTTTCTTCACTGTTCCGCGCATATATTATCTCCCGACAAGTTAGCAGATGTGAAGAACAGTGAAGAATAGAATAAAAACAGTGTACACAGTGAAGAATAGATTACAGATGTTCGGCACATCTGCTTACTTGTCGGGAGATACGCGCGGAGCGGTGCGAACAAAATAGCATGTGAAGAACAATATATATGTGTGTGTGAAGAACACATTGCAGATGTTTCCATACATCTGCCATGTGTTCTTCACACACACATATATATTGTTCTTCACATGCTATTTTGTTTGCACCGTTCCGCGCGTATCTCCCCGACAAGTAAGCAGGATGTGCCGAACATCTGTAATCTATTCTTCACTGTGTTCTTCACTGTGTTTTTCACTTAAATGATCCTGTGTTCACTGTTTTTATTCTATTCTTCACTGTGTTTTTTAATTAAATGCTCGATCTCGAGCAGGGGAATTATTCATGTCACCTAGCAACCCATCCGTTTAAAACGCATTGCACTTGCAATGCTTGCGAGTGCAATGCATTTTTGATGTCTCTCCATAGAACTGAATGGGGTGGGAAAAACGCGCGTGAAATGCAAAAGTAGAGCATGCTGCGATTTTGACGCGCATCAAAACAAACAAGCACGCCCATGAAAAAAAAAAGACAATTGAGGAAAGGCCCATTGGAAACAATGGGACAGAGTGCAATGCAAGGTCTGTGCGTCAAAAGCACGCGCAGAACTCGCGCGTGAAAAAGCTAGTGTGGAAGGGGGCTAAAGGGACATGTCAAATCTAGGCATGGCACTAGATACATTATAATATATTATATTATATATTATACACACACATCACACAATATACTGTACTGTATTAATATCCTACATATGATCACCACCAAAACTGCACTGCTATATAGAGATGTGTGTGTTGAGATGTTATGTAGCAGTAGTGTATGTGTGGTTATGTGACACAGCAGGTGTGGTTGTAATGGTTAGGAGATATCCTCTACTTCTTTTATCCAACATACATCTATCTCATTAGTGATTTTATATCCATGTTTCTTTTTCTTAGTCAGATAATATTAGTAGAAAAACTAAATAAGTGTAGCTAAACTCAGAATTTCGATATATAGTAAATGTCACAAGGCAGCAGGGAGTCCACCAGCAAAGCCATAGTGGACTTAATGGGAGACAACCAAGGAGGGTACCCTAATTCTGTCAAGGCATGTTTCATGAGTTTTATTTTAAAAACATTCTGTTGAAGCATGGTTGAAAAGCAATGTCGCCTTCATTTATTAATTTTATTAAAATTTATTTACTTATTTATTGTATGTTTTGCTTGCAGCTGTGCCACCCGCCAGATACATAAAGAGGAGCCGTATCACACGCCAAATCTCCCTCCATGTCGCCAAACTGCAAACTGATTACAAGATTGTAGACACCTGTGATGTCCGTTTCTGAGTGTTATTCAATTTGTTTAAGCTCGTTTCTTTCATAGTGTTCAGTTTCTAGAAATTTTTATTATTTTTACTTTTGTCAGATTCAGTTGGTTGTGTGTGCGTTATTCTTTGATTAATGGAGGGGTTACAACAATTTGTACACACATTATATATTATTAAAAGAGAAAAAAGAGAGAGTAACAATATATGACATTCAAATAGGACAACTCGTATTGTACCTGCCAATAAAAGACAGGCTGGGGTGCACAACAGCGGGAATCAGCGATCTCGATGACAATGTGGGCGCAAGACGCCACTGCACGAGGAGTATTCTTCACTGTGTTTTTTAATTAAATGCTCGATCTCGAGCAGGGGAATTATTCATGTCACCTAGCAACCCATCCGTTTAAAACGCATTGCACTTGCAATGCTTGCGAGTGCAATGCATTTTTGATGTGTCTCCATAGAACTGAATGGGATGGGAAAAACGCGCGTGAAATGCAAAAGTAGAGCATGCTGCGATTTTGACGCGTGTCAAAACAAACGCAAGCATGCGCATGAAAAAAAAAGACAATTGAGGAAAGGCCCATTGGAAACAATGGGACAGAGTGCAATGCAAGTTCTGTGCGTCAAAAGCACGCGCAGAACTCGCGCGTGAAAAACGCTAGTGTGGAAGGGGCCTAAAGGGACATGTCAAATCTAGGCATGTCCACTAATTAGCATATATATATATATATATATATATATATACACACACATCACCACCATATACTGTACTGCTATATAATATCCCTTACATATGCATCACCACCATAAACTGCACTGCTATATAAGAGATGTGTGTGTTTAGATGTTATGTAGCAGTAGTGTATGTGTGGCTATATGTGACACAGCAGGGGTGTGTGTAATTGGTTAGGAGATATCCCTCTACTTCTTTTATCCAACATACATCTATCTCATTAGTGATTTTATATCCATGTTTCTTTTTCCTTATGTCAGATAATATTAGTAGAAAACTAAATAAAAGTGTAGCTAAACTCAGAATTTCGATAATCTAGTAAATGTCACAGGCAGCAGGAGGTCCACCAGCAAAGCCATAGTGGACTTAATGGGAGACAACCAAGGAGGGTACCATAATTTCTGTCGAGGCATGTTTCATGAGTTTTATTTTTAAAAACATTCTGTTGAAGCATGGTTGAAATGCAATGTCTGCCTTTCATTTATTCATTTTTTATTAAAATTTTATTTACTTTTATTTATTGTAGTTTTGCTTGCCAGCTGTGCCACCCGCCAGATACATAAAGAGGAGCCGCTATCACACGCCAAATCTCCCTCCATGTCGCCAAACTGCAAACTGATTACAAGATTGTAGACACCTGTGATGTCCGTTTCCTGAGTTTTATTCAATTCTGTTGAAGCTCGGTTCCTTTCATAGTGTTCAGTTTCATAGAAATTTTTTATTATTTTTACTTTTGTCAGATTCAAGTTGGTTCTGTTGTGCGTTATTCTTTGATTAAAGGAGGGGTTACAACAATTTTGTACACATTATATATTTAGAAAAAGAGAAAAAAGAGAGCAGCACAATTTATGACAATTCAAATAGGACAACTCGTATTGTACCTGCCAATAAAAGACAGGCTGGGTTCACACCATTGTAAGGATATATTGGGCAGATCTGGATTATTTGTGATGCTAAATCCCACAGGGATGTGTCTAAAATTGGTCTCCATAGATGAACCCAAGAAATAGTCTAGGGAATTCACCCAGAAAGTGCACAGCATCTATGGAAACACACTAGTACAGAAAGGCGGCTATAATCTACAGGATTCGTGCCTATAAGATGAGGTGTCTTTATATGAATTAATAAGGCCACACTGTATGGATAAAAAAAATCTCTTGGGGCCACTGTATTTATGCAAAATATCTATATAGATTCAATTGCATAGGGGCACCTTATAATGCAGTGGATCTAATGCATGTGCAGAAGTACAAAGCCCACAATGCATTGATATACTGGTATACCGTATATACTCGAGTATAAGCTGACCCAAATATAAGCCGAGGCCCCTAATTTTACCGCAAAAACATGGTAAAACCTATATATTTTTTACTTGAGTATAAGCCGAGTTTGTGGTTTTAGCACATTTTTTGTGCTGAAAAACTAGGCTTATACTTGAGTATATATGGTATATTGCCTATTTATGGCCATATATGCAAATGCACTAGGGTCAATGTGTATATGCAGATCTAATCAGAGGCAGTCTATACATGAAATAATTAGGAGCGTTTTCGGAAGGAATAACAAATGGTAATAGGAAGGTGGTGAGTGTGCAAAATCTACTTTTGCACGAATTGTTATATATCTACTAATGCACTTCCAAAGGAAACACCATTATTGAAATGACGGTTGGTCTTAAAGGACATCTACCAGCAGGATCAATGATGTAAACCAAGCACACTTACTTACTGGTGTGTGTCCCTCTGGCAGGATAAAAATCTTCTTTTAGCTTTTACTGTGCTTGTTTTTCAGATAAAAAGGGTTTAAAATGCTACAAATGAGCCTGAGGGGCTCCAGGCTTCATTAACACCTATGGAGCCTGGTGCCCCTCAGGCTCATTTGCATAAGTTTAAAAGGCTTTTTTGCAAAAACCAGGGCTTAAGAATCTAAAAGGAGAGCAGATACTGCCAGAGAGGGCACACACCAGCATGTCGCTGTGCTTGGTTTATAATCCTTGATCCTGGTGGTAGATGTCCTTTAACATGTAGCCAGGAGTTTTCAATAAACTATAATTAACTTTTTTTTTTTAATCTAGTACTTATGTGAGGCCCAACATAAACCGTGCTGTTTGCACATGTGTAAAGGCACTGATATACAGGCTGAGATTTATTATCTGTCTATGCCACATTTATAAAGGATTTAAGACAGTTGTTAGGCACTTTTAGCTCTAGTATGACCAAAGCAACGTAGGCCTATAAAAAGGGGATGTGGCTTCACACCAAAAAGTCAATTTCCCCAAAATAATGCTAACCCAACAGAATTTTGCCTCCGTTTCCCGGCGCAAAATTAGCCAACTAATAGGAGGTCTTATACTGCCCCAGATTTATCATCCATCATCAGACTTTTATATGAATCTTGCTCAGCATAAGACTGGCCTGGTCCAACTCTGCTATGTCTTACCTTATAACACTTTTCATAAATCTGCCCCACTATTGTCATTATTTTATAGATTAAAGTGGTGGGTCAATGTATATATTAACATTAATTTGTGGGATGAACTATAACTCATCCAGAAGCAATATATGTAACATTTATTTTGAGGGAGTGCCATTTGTGTGGTTACTGTATATATTTCATTGATTTATAGGAAAGGAGGATCAGGGGCATCCTTTGAGATTTGACCTGCTAAATGGATTTCCTAGAGACAACCCTAAAGCCAAGACTGTGCCAAGCTGTAATCTAGGCAAAGTCACGGCTACTCTTATAGATTCTTAACTTAACATGTGTTTCTGTTTTCAAGTGTATAACTAGAACTCTATTCATACACATGGATTACAAATAGTGATCTTCTCACCTTGTATAGAGAGTGGTAGTGCTGGTACAAGCTCTGGTTTCTCCAGCATATTGCCATGGTATACATACCACTCCTGGACCACAGGACATGAGTCTGGGGACCCTAACAAGACAGAACAAGAACACATGCTGATATCATAATGTAACTAAATCTACTCCAAAATGTGATCAATAACTTCCAATGCATCCACATACAGTATTTGGTGAGGAATATCCCACCTCTGTTCAGAGAATCCCTTGTTACCTGGAGAGTTAGAACCCATTAGGTAATACAACATGAGACGATTATCACACAGTGACAAGTTATAGGGGCTGCCCTCCACAAGGCTGGGAACACACAAATGTGTGCAATCTGTTGAAATTGACCTGCATGTTGTTCTGAACCCCCAGTCATATTGCATAGGATGGGAGTCCTTGCATCAAGAAATTTGCAGTTCTTGTATCATATCGCTAAATGATGCAAGGACTCTTGTCCTCTGCAATGTGTTCAGTCTGTGGGATCAGACCAACAAATGTGTGTGGACGGCATAAGACACAGTTATGATGAGAAACAATGAAATCCAGTGCAATATCTGTGCAGAGAAGTAAGGAAACGCCTGCGTTAACATTGCGGTTAACGCATGTGTTTGTTAACACAATGTTGACATAAGCTTTAACCTTTGCGTTTTGTAAACTCAAGTGTTAACAGCTGTTTAATTAGGCTAATCACTCTTCAGCTATTCCATTGCGTTTTTAAACGCATGCGGTAAATGCAACGTGTGACCGCACCCTCAGGGCGTTTTGAACCCGTTTTTGGCCCATTTTTATGCAGTCCGTTAAAAAACGCATGCGTTTTCAAAAAAAGCACCCTTAGGGGGTTTGCAGAAAAACCTACCTCAGCTTTGAATTCTGCAGGCCCAACCTTGAGGCTGCGGCCACATGTTACGCCTCGTTTGCATTTTACGCATGCGTTTTCAAACAGCTAAAGAGGAGATTTGCCTTATTACATTCTTGTCAACACAGAATACAAAATGAAAGTGTTAAGACAATGTTAACGCATACGTTAACAAAGCGTTAACACACATATGCTTTAAAGGGGTTTGGAAAAAAAAGAGTTATGAAAAAAAAATAAAGGTGGCCGGAGGAGGCTGCCTAAAAAATAAAGATCTACTTACCTTCCGGTTTCCTCCAGTGTCCCGTGCTGCTGTCGCTCATAAACATTGCCGCCGGAGCAGCGCTGGACTCAGCTTCCTGCCGGACCCGACAACCTTCCGGCTCGCATTCACAATGCTGTGAATAGGGACGGGTAGGCATGGCCGGCCATGGACGGCCGGAAGCTGAGTCCAGCTCTGCTCCGGCGGGATACCCGGAGGGCGTAAGAAGGTAAGTAGATTTTTTTAAGCAGCCCCCTCCAGCCAACTTTGTTTTTTTTGTCATAACTCTCGGACAACCCCTTTAACTTCACATTAACGCATGCATTTTGTAAATGCAATGTTGACAACGTAATTGGTTGAATCTCCTCTTCAGCTGTTAAAAAACCGCATGCGTTAAACGTAAACAAAACGCAATGTGTGACCGCCGCCTCAAAGAAAGTAGTCATTTTTGTTCATAGCAACAAGTCTGAGAAGAGCCTTTTCTGAACTGTGATTTATTGCGATTACTGTGATTATTTAGACCCTAAATTTACAATATAGAATAAAATCTGATATATTGATGAAGCCCTGCAGTACTTGTGAACTCTCCTACTTTAGAAAAGCATCTTGTCGCGTCTATTTATTTGCCTGGTGCTCGAGGTTTCCGATCCCCGTGGATGGATGGTTTCATGTTTTTGTAGCCCTATCAACGCTAATTGTATATTTCAGTAGATTCATGACAACAATTGCTGGAAACACGACTGAGCTTAACACCTACATGAAAATACCTCAATTTATTCCTCCGTTTCTTTCCAGAGGAAAAACATAAAAAAGAACATGTTTAACTTACAGTGCAAGTCATTAACGCCTGTGTAAGAGCGATGAAAGATAAGACTTTTTCCTGCTTAGAGGTCTTATACAATATAACAATCCCCTGCCCGGCGTTGCAGACATAATGACAAAACCCTGATGTAAGTGCAAAGAAATGCACATCCTCTACAACTATGTGTACAGCTTCCTTTCAGACTGTGGGCACCACTGGGGAGACATTACTGCAAGTCATATAAGGGTGACCAAAGTGTTTATTGTCATATATTGCCCGGTCAGTATGTTAATAGACCCTAAAAGAGACTGTAAGGTTAAGATACATGGACAGTGCTTGTTCCTACATCGAAGCCCTATTAAGGTGAACAGGACAGGGCTGCAGAGTTAAAATAAATCTTTCCTTGATTTATATACCGCACACAGATAACGCAGAGCCGCACAGAGTTTGTCAAACTACCAGTATGTTATAGAGTGTGGGAGGAAGCTGGAGGACCTGGAGGAAACCCACGCAAACACGGAGAGAACATACAAATTCTTTGCAGATGTAGACCCTGGGACTTAAACCCAGGACCCCAGCACTGCAAGGCTGTAATGCTAACCACTAGCAGTGTTAACCACAGACACTTTTGTAACTTCACGAGTTCATATGAAACCAGCTGCTTAGTTTACTTTCAATAAAGTCTCAAATTATTCAACTATTTACCGTATATACTGGAATATAAGCAGAGTTTTTCAGCACAAAAAAAATCCTAACTCGGCTATGCATTGGCCATACTCGGCCAATGAAAAAAAAACTTCTGTGTTTGTGGGTGGGCTGTTTCCAGGATTGCTGTGCCAGATCTCACACATGCTATGTGGTGGCGATACATCTGACATCTACATTATTACATTGGCCATCTCTATTATCACTGTAGTTATGGTGGCATCACCTTATGTTCTTTCCTTTTTTTTTCTTTTTTTTTTGGAAATCTTCTATGATTACATATTTGATGTTTTAAAATTGGTTTTCCCATCACAGGAGAGTCACAGGCCCTCTTAAATGTACCACGTTGCAAAAAGCAATCTAGCAGCAGTAAGGACGAAGAGTAGCTGAAACTCTTCCCAATCTGGAGCAAACATCTTATAGATTACAGACTACGATACTCACCATCTCCAGTGCCAAGCAGAATTGCGTAAATATGTTGTCGGGCAATTCTATAGACCAGGGCTTGACAAGGGATGTCAGGGTCATTTTCATCCTCCAAGGTATTACTGCAGTCACTTTCTCCAAAACACAGGACATTACAGATCATGACATTGTCCCCTTTGTAGTGGTCTTCTAATGCAATCTGTAACGGATAATGAATATGTTGTAGATAATATTGGATTAATAAGAGGAAATCTACCATCAAAATCAAGCATGATAAACTTGGGGCACTTACTTATAGATCCAGACACAGTGACCGTGGAAATCTTCTTATATTTGTTATCCACGGTCTCCTTCCTTCTAAAATCAACTTTGATAATAATGCTAAGGAGTGCTTCCAGAGCAACAACATTCTGCAGATTCAGAGGCTGTTACAATGAGCAGAGCAGATCTCCCCTCCCCCTACACTTCCTGCTGTTGCCAGAGAGAGCAGATGGAGGGTGAGATATGTTCTGCTCAATAAAACAGCCTGTGAATCTGCAGCGCTGAGGGGCTCTTGTAAGACCCAATTTTAAAAGTTGATTTTACAAGGAAGGAGGCCATGGATAACAAATATTAGAAGATTACAGAAGTTACTTGATCTAGGAGTAGATTTCTCTGGTTAATACTTGATTTTGGTGGTAGATTTTCTTAAATACACATTAGACATCAACAATGTGTGGATTTTCTGGTATCAGGTTCTATTTCAGATTCCTATAATGGACAGCAAAGCTTCTTCCCTCTTAGATATTCCACCACACTGCCAGAAAGCCTGTTTGGTTGTAGCCAGGAAGTAGGTGTATTGGCTCCTGGGGAGCCTCCATGCTCTATATGGTATCCATGTAAAGAATCGGGGGCCGAGTACGTTTACACCTTCTTAGGTTTATGAAAGTTGCACAATCTATACACGTACTCTATGCCCCAGGACCTGCAGGAGGTACCACCTACCCCAGAATAATGGGAATTCCAGCTCAATGTGTGTTTATGTATTATATGCAACCCGATTCACAAAAGGAGCTGAAATATTGATTCATTTCCTTTTCACGCTTTCATGTTGGATTTCATCTATCTTTAACTTCTGGCACCTGTTAATCTTCCTGGCTGTCATACATGTAAAGACATGAAAGGCATTTCCAGAGCAGGAGAGCTTTACAACTTGTCAAATATGACGAAGTAGTGGAAGTAAAGGTGCTCTAATACCCTTCCTCATAGTATGGAGGACAGACCTTGTTACTGGTTAACATGCTAAGCTATGGTCATGAGTGGCCCACTACAACTTCAGACTTGTAGGCGCTGATCTAGGCTGGGACAACACTCTGGACAGCTTTTAGGACACTTATTATTTCTGCTCAGGCGTTTACATTATGTATGTATATTTACATAGGAGTTCTCATACCTAGTAAAACCGTGTAACTCAGAGCTCAACAGAAAGTGGGTGGACCTACAGATTTTAAACTTATTTTTTTTTATTAGTGATTATTGCTGGAACATTTTAAGTCTATGCACGGCATGTTTTTGGAAATATTACCATGTATGCCAAGACTGAACATGTTAATAGAAATATAACCATTTAGCCTCCATCTGTATACAGTATATTTATATAGCATACATTGCTCACTATACAGTATATAGTAGTAGACCTGCAGACTATTGTAAAATTCAATGGCGGATGGATGCTACTGTTTGACATCCATCTCCAGCCTCTGGTGAACGGTGTATCCCCAGTGAACACCATGAACATCAGCAGCAGTTAACCACTATTACACTTCACACTTTCCATGAAGGACCTGAATAGGAGGACATATCCTATTGTATGAGGCTGCAGTGCGGTACCTTGCAGCCCTATGTTCTATGGATACACCTGAAATCCAATGTTTACTTACAGCAGAATGAAAAATGTTATCAGTAGTAGCTCATGCACATTATATGCTGGCCCTAGACAGACTAAATCAGCATTTGTGTACAGTAACTACACATACACATGTGCAGTAATGAGACTTCTCAGGGTTAATACACATGATTAGATTTTTCAAGAAACCAAACTGAATCCTACATTCAGGGTCCACGATATAGACAGCCTACAATTAGGTCTTCTCTTTTTAGAATGATGGGGATCCATTCAATAGGTCATAAATATAAAACTATATATAAAGGGTATAAGCTAGAAATTAGGCAGTGACTAACCCAAAGCAATTTCTATATGCAGCCTAGAAGAAACAAATCACTTCCAAATTCTACATAAAAGCAACTCGTACTGCGGATATTAAATGTCCAACACTATAGATTTTCTGTGCTCATCATTTGCATCAATCATGTGATAAATGCTCCAGAATGGCAGTTCTGTCTTGTAATAAGGAAGTCAGATTGCCATTAAAGGGGTACTCCTATCCATGTGCCTTGTTAGGGCATCACAGAGGAAGCCCATACACAATGTTCTGCCCTACAAGCCAGAGTGGAGGTTCAGTTCAGAAAAGGCATGCCAATTTTGCACAGAGACTGTTGACAGGTATATATAACCCTATCATTTCTTACCACTGGCTATAAGTTGTTTTATATTCATACAATAGCATAAAAAGGTGTTACTGTCTGAAAGCTAAAGCTCAGACCTATGACTTGCACACAAGTTAATTTAATGCAAAATGAGCCAAAACTAATGAACTTTTAAAGGGGTTTTCTCAATCCCCTAGTGATGTTACGCAATAAAGATCATTTTTAACCTTTTACTTCACAATTTTACTCAGTTTTATTGCTGTTTTAGCTCCTGTAACGCAGTGATGCTCAGTGCAAAATTCCAGGGTGTGGACTCTCTAAGCAGACACATAATGACTTTATGATCCATCTAGTTTCGTGAGCTGACAGAGTGGCTAGATTATCAGGGTACAGGTTTATATACACTTTCATTTACCTTCTGAACATTGTACTAGTATCTGACACATAGTAAGAGAGATGAGACAGATCAGAGATGATCCATGAGATGCCTATTACACACAATTACAGTCAGCTCTCCTACATCTATGCTTTTCAACAACACACTAGATCTGCTGTGCTTTCCTCCTCCGATAAAGATCTTATCTGTCTGTAACTTGTAGTTCTCCTCTTGCTACTTCGGCAGTGTGAGCTCCGTCCGGGACTGCATGGGGGCTGGGCTAGAGCGCAGGGAGCAAAGAAAGAAACTCAGCTCCACTGCCATCACATAGAAATCCAATATGGCTTCCCCGACCCCAAGTCAGAATTTACAGGGTCATGTCTAGGGGCAACTGAAATTGTGTACTCCTGCACTGATACGGACAAGTTGGAGTCATATCTGTGCAATGCTGTATTTTTGTTAAAAACAGGGAATTAGAGAATGTGTTATTTTGTTATCCTGAGTACATTTAAGAAACTTGTCTTCGTGGGAATACCCATTTAAGTAAATCTTCTCCCAATCTGTTCATCACTGGGGTGAACAGTGGTTTTATTACAGTGCTTGGTATTGCATCTATTTAATAAATTACCTGTACAACCTCCTGATCCTGGCATGGGCTTGATCTAGACAGCTCAGTGCAGTTGAGAAAGGACTGTGAAGTTAGAGATATCCATGGTGAGTTTTGCTGTGGTAGAACATATGATTGAATACCTTTCGGTAATAAGGTCATATCAAATGTTGGCTCCATCATCCTCTCTACCTCTCGAAGACCGTGTGGCAGAAGTTGTATCTTAGAAATAAAAGTAGCCACTGCTCTAATGGCATTAGCCCTGTTGTTCTGTTCATTACATGAGCCATATAGAGCAATACATTTCCTGTGAAAGTGCCCCACCATTTTTTCTGGAACAATATCATTACCAAGAAGACAGGCTAGAAGTGGCAGGTCCTGAAGACGGAGGCCCAACTCTCCACAGAAGCTTTCCCTGGAATACATCATTGTCACCAGCCTATTTAGTTGCAGTTTATTAACAGAAAAATATGGGACTGTGTTAAAGATCAAATAGTCGCTATCCTCCCCTAAAATGCGCTTATATTTTAATGCATTTATTTTTTATTTATTCTAATGTGTTAACGTTAGTGTTTTTGACTTTTTTTTAAATTATACATACTTGAACTTGAACCAGTGATGCTCTGATCACTGGTTGGGGGCGTGGCCACCAGCACCAGGAAGCACATCATTATACAGCCTCACATCATTATACAGGCTGTCAGTCATGCACTGGGGGTGTGGCTGTGCCTCCCACTCATGAATAGAGTGGACAGCTTGAATATGCTAATGCTTCATTGGACATTTCACAGGTCATTTGCATACAGCTTTAGGACCTCATTGCTTAGGTTTACAGGCATGTAGAGGGACAATGAAGGGATAGAGGCAATGCTCTCTAATGGCAGTTTATGAAAATATATTTAGTTTAGGGGGGTTATTTTGCATGACGGGTTCTCTTTAAAAAAGGACCTGTCACCCAGTAATTTGGCACATTTGTTAGAATGATAGCGTTATCAGCGTTTACATTGTACTCTGCTGCAATGTTAGATAGCGTTATCAGAGATTATCTCCTAGTGCCGAATTTCTTGGTGACAGGCCCTCTTTAAGTTTAATTCACATCAGCTGGCTCCCTGCTAGCAGCATGTATTGAGTCCCTAAGAAGTGTAGTGTCACCTTATGTATTCTTACTCTCCTCCACACCATCCCCCTCCCTCCCCTGCCTGCTCAATGCATATGACAGAAGGTGAGGGGGAAGAGGGAGTGTGAGGAGGAGAGGAGACTGACGTAGGCTTCTTCCCTCTCGCCGGGCTGGAGTCGGGTAATGTGAATTAAACTTGTATGGATTGATATTACTTAGCTAGGCAAAGGCATTTTTAAAATCAGCATAGCATAGTCTGTTGGAACCTGTCATTTCTGTTTCACTTTAAAACCTTAACAACATGTCACAGGCCGAGCCCTCTCCATACAGACCGGGTCTGCAGCATACTGCAGCAAACACCCAGCACTAACACTCTGAAAAGCTTTTGGAGGCATCTAAATCCTTGTGGCATTTTGGATAGATCGTCGCTCCCTGTGACGTCATCTGTCTCCATGGCAGCATGGAGGCTATGTAACAGATCATCTGCACAATCAAAATATAAAAACTGTTATTTCCGGCGGTGAACCTCATAATGGAGAATAGCGCCCAAATGTCAATGTCACTTTTCGCCATTTTGCAACACTTAAAAAATTTAATAAAAAGTTATCAATAGGTTGTACAGTCAAACAAAATGGTAGAAATGAAAACCTGAGCTGCTCTGATCAATGTTCTTCTGGGAAATTTGGGGTTCTAGAAATTATGTGCCACATCGCAAAAACTGTACAGAAATGGTTTATAGAATGTATCCTAAAATGTTCTGCAAAAAAGAACCTTACTATGCTGTATTTGGACGATGTATTTATTTCTGCGGATCGTCTGGCACTGCCAGTGTGCCAGCATGATCTGCAGCAGGAGACTGACTGTTACATACAGCCTGGATCTAACTGCATCTGCCCGGCAGGGAGATCTCTCCTTGCCATGCAGTTTAGGCCACTAACTGTCAGGACCCCACTGCATCCTATCTCAAAGAACTCCGGGATATTCTTATACCAGCCCTGGGAGACAAACTCATATCCCAGGATGAATTTGACTTTCTCATGCCAAGACATCCAAAAACAGCCACTTTCTATGGACTACCCAAGATACATAAAGGCATGACCCCCCTAAAAGGTAGACCCATCGTATCAGGACTTCAGTCTTTATGTAACAATTTGGGCATATACATCGACAAAATCCTAGCCCCCTTCGTCACCTCTCTCCCGTCATACACGCGGGACACAACGGATTTGCTTAGAAGACTGGATGGTCTATACCTATCCCCACTAAGCACACTCGCTAGTATCGACGTGGAGGCCTTATACACTTCCATCCCCCATGACTTGGGACTGAAAGCAGTCAAGTTCTACTTGGACGGAAGGGGGACGCAGTATAGGGCCCACAACCTCTTTGTCTTACAGATTCTGGAATTCACCCTCACTCATAATTTTTTTACCTTCAACGGTAAATTGTTCCACCAGCTCAGGGGCACGGCTATGGGGAGCGCTTGCGCCCCCAGCTATGCCAATTTGTTCCTGGGCTGGTGGGAGCATTCCTGCGTTTTCAGCGAAGACTCTGGCCCACAATGGATAGAACTGGCCTCCCTATGGGCCAGGTAAATGGATGATATCTTCATCGTATGGGAGGGCACTAATGCAGCTTTCATCGAACTTGTCCAGGACCTCAATACTAATACCCTGGGGCTCAAATTTACCTTTGAAACACATCCCTCTTGTCTCCCTTTCCTTGACGTTAAGATAACCAAATCATCTACAGGAGAGGTACAGACCACCATATATCGTAAACCAACAGCCACCAACTCCCTATTACGATGGGAATCTCACCATCCCCCAGCACTTAAGAGAGGGATTCCTTTTGGACAATACCTTCGAATTCGCAGAAACTGTTCCACCCATCATGAATTCCTAAATCAAGCCAAGATCCTTAGAGATCGCTTTAGACAACGCGGGTATCCTGATCACATCTTGCGGAAAGCATACCAACGAGCGACATCACTCGAACGCACAACCCTGCTTTCCCCCAGACCAACTCCCGTTAATGACTCCCTAATTCGCCTGATAGGCACGTACGACGGAGCATCAAGTCAGATAAAAAACATACTTAGAAAACACTGGCATATCCTCAGAATGGATCCCGATTTATCTCCACATCTGACTCTTGCCCCCAGTATTACATACAGGCGCGGCCACAACATCAGGGACAGAATCGTCCATAGCCATTACACTAAACCCTCCACCCCCTCCATGTGGATTCACAGGGAGATAAAAGGTTGCTTTCGATGTAGTGGCTGCATCGCCTGTAAAGTAATCACCTGTGCACGGACCTTTACCAGCAACGTGACTGGTACCACGTACACCATAAAGAGATTCATCAATTGTCTATCTAAAGGTGTTATCTATAGAGCCTCATGCCCTTGCGGCAAGGAATATATAGGCAAATCCTTCAGGGAATTCCGCAGACGTATCGGTGAACATCTGGGTGACATCCGACATAATAGGGACAAACCATTATCCCGACATATGAATGAGATCCATAACGGCAATACAGATGGCCTTAACTTCATAGGCATTGACCTTATTGACCCCCCCAAGCGGGGTGGTGACTGGGACCGTATCATTTTGCAGAAAGAAGCACAATGGATTTACCGTCTCAAAACCTCCACCCCTCTCGGACTCAATGAACAACTCAGCTTCACCTGTTTTATCTGACCCCCACATACCCATACCTGATCCATCTCGATGTCCTGTTCCTGATTCCTCAGACTAGAAGCTAATCCTATAAATGGCCCCTCCACCTAACCTATGGTTACAGGGACCTTCCCTTATATCTTGTTTAATGACCATTTTTACACATTCCCTATGGTTCACTTGTGGTCCGTGTTTCACCCCCCCTCTCCACATCTTACCATAGATGTGTAGTCCTTTGGGGAACGCGACCACTCTTGCACACCTTAGCCCCTGGCCGGGGTGCTCTCCGGTGCAAAGTTTTAATCCTCCTGGCGGTCTTGCGGCGGCTGCGCTCTTTGCCTCGCGTCCCATCCCACGGGTCGCGTGGCAACGTTCAAGCCCAGCCTCCGCCCCCGCCCCCTTGCTCCGGCCCCACCCTCCATCAATCCAGGCGCTTTGCGCATGCGTCCCACTGACGCCATTTTGGTGAAGCCTCGCCAGCCGTCTATGGGCGACCTCTAGGGTTTGACCGGACGCATTTATCTCCCGACGTCCCCGCCGACATCACGTCGAGTCTGCTCCACTGATCACTCGACACGGACGCCCATCAACTTTGGCGCGTCTCCCCATCACCACCGGCCTGTTCACCATACCGGAACACGCCTCCTATTTCTGACTGGACATTTGGAAGGTAAGACCCGCATACATTCCTCTCTAGCCTGGGGCTGATACTCACCAGTACTAAACCGTATCGGGCCCTTACCAGGGCTCCCTTCCTCCAGCCAGATCTACCCAAGTCCCATTATAGGCACCTTACCTGCGGACACCCCGTTCCACTCACTCCAATAGTGCAGGAATATACCGGTAAGCCTCTACCTGTTACCATCATAATTCCCCCATCTTTATCACAAGATTACTCTTAACTCCCTGATAACTTTCCCCCACAGGTCCTCATTTCCCCTGAAGAGCCTGTTGCACACAGGCGAAACATGGCATGTAGGGAGTCCTGACCTACAGGGAATTCCTGACCCACCGGGGAACCCGTCTGTACCATTACGGGAGTCCCGACCCACAGGGAACTCTGATCCAACAAGCAACCTACCCAGACGCATTGGATCCCCCCCCCCCTTTTTTTGCATTAACACTGCACTAGGGTATCATCTTGGGCAGCCACCAGTATGCTCCATGCCTGCTCTCCCTCAATTGGGATTTGACTCGACGTGTATACTCCTCTTATCTGCCTTGACCCCAATACACGTCACTGCCATTTTACACCTGCAGCTCCGGTTGGCACTCTGCCTTGACGCTACCACCGGATCCACGCCTCCAGGCTTCCTTACCACACTGGGGCGTCTTGACAGCGACTTTCCCTGACCGAGTACCCTCACCCCCTTTACGTTCTCCTCGCCTCTCTCCCCTCTAGCGTAGGGTGAGGCAACCGAGAGCAGGGCTAGGTTCCGGTCGGGGTGGCAGTCGTCTAGGACTGCGGTCCCGAATTAGGCTACAACCAGGGTGCATTAGGTCCCTCCCTACTCCCACATTAGGGTTCATCAGGGACCCCCAGCCCCACCTTTAGGGCACACCGACCCTATACTGTCTCTCAATGAGAGATTTCTTCTCTCCTTGTCGGCTCACTGCATTGATCTCTACTCCTTCGATCACTTGCAGCGTAATTTTTTGTTCACTTCTTTGTTCAAATAAACTTTATTTTACTGTTCTACTGTTTTCCTCCACCATTTGTACTTCTTTCATGCTCCACTAGGTGGATGAGGTTGGGAACACACGTTACCCACCTATTGTACTCTCGCTTTTCCTTCAGCGCACTAGGATGTCTGGCTTTTTGAGGACAGGACTCGACACCTCCGCATGGATATCAGAAGCAACTAATGTTTTTTCCGACAAAACATATACCCAACAAAAGAAATTCTCTCCTACTATTAAAGGAGCCTTCAGGGAATTGACTAAGCTATACAAGGACCACGCCAGCGCCTGGTGGGAGGTCCAGGGACTTGAAAACTATATAAAAAACAACATTGTCCCTAAAGGATTACGCATCCCCCTGGTGAAAATCTTGTTCATTTTAGCATCACCATCTTTTCATATGCATAACTTTTTTATTTTTCGGCTGACAAATCTGGTTAGGGGCTTATTTTTTGCGAGAAGAGTTGTTCTTTTTCGTAGGCTTATTTTGGAGTGCATAACATTTATTAAATTACTTTTTAGAGCATTTTTTATAGGGTATTAATTAAAAATGATCTTTTTTCGGAACGTTTTTACGTTTTTTTTCTACGGCGTGTACCGTGCAGGTCCAGTAATAATTCTGTTTTATTATACAGATTGTTACGGACGCGGCAATATCAAATATGCGGGGTTTTTTGTGTTTTTGTGTTTTTTATACTTTATTAAGTGTTTTTCTAGGAAAGTGACATTTTAGGGGCTTATATTTTAATGCATTTATTTTTTATTTATTCTAATTTATTAACTTTAGTGTTTTTGACTTTTTTTTAATTATACATACTTGAACTTGAACCAGTGATGCTCTGATCACTGGTTTAAGTTCAATACACTGCTCTACAATACTATTTTATTGTAGAGCAAGCTTGCGCATGCTCAGACAGTTTACAGTCAGACCCGGAAGGGGTCTGGCTGCCATGGAGACCGGGCAGCTCCGGGGCACATGCCAGTCCTCGGAGCTGCCCAGAAGTGGATCGGATCCCCCGGTAAGCGGCAAACACGCTTACACGCCGCTTCCGGTAGCGGCTCCGTTCGTGAGCCGGTGCCAGAAGCAGGACGTTATAGAACGTCCCCGTGCGCTAAGCATCTAGCCCCGGGGACGTACTATAACGTCCTGGTGCGCCTAGGGGTTAACCGCCCTTTAAATTTCACAGAGCCAGTGCCCACGCCGGGCCACAGGCACCGTCATTGGAGCGTGGACGGGTCAGTACACAGAGGTACACGAGTGTGTCTGCGACCTAAAACAGGAGCAACCATGATGACCTCATGATAACCTCTAAAACCCTAATTATGGCACTCCTATCTCGACTACTGTAACTTCCTAACTTGCTATTCAGTGGGGATCTCCATGCTGAGACCCCCACAGCTCATGACAACGGACGTGATCTCTATGGAGCTGACGTGCCACGCTCGATTAATGGAGCAGAATGGTCATTTGCGGCATGGTTGTGTGTGACAACGGCCGTAACCTGGTGGCGGCTCTGCAACTCGGCAGACTGACACATGTGCCATGCCTGGCCCATGTGTTAAATCTCATAGTTCAGCGTTTCCTCAAGACATACCCCAATCTGTCTGATTTGCTCACGAAGCTGCGCCGCATCTGTGCGCATTTCAGGAAGTCCAGCACAGATGCTGCCACTCTCAGGGCAGCGCAGCGCCGCCTCCAACTGCCCGCTCACCGACTGTTGTGCGACGTGTCCACGAGGTGGAATTCAACATTAACCATGTTATCCAGAGTTTACCAGCAGCGCAGAGCGATTGTAGACTGCCAGATGTCAACTTCCACCAGAACTGGTAGTCAGGTCAGTCAGCTTCCTCAAGTCTACAATGAGGAGTGGACGTGGATGTCTGATATCTGTCAGGTGCTGAGTAACTTCGAGGAGTCAACACAGATGGTCAGTGGTGATGCTGCCATCATCAGCCTCACCATCCCGCTGCTTGGCCTGGTCTCTGGTCAGCATGAAGTCGGAAGCTTTGCGCTCGTCACAAGAGACGGGGGAAGAAGATTCCCTTGTTGATAGCCAAAGCACCCTCAGGTCTGTTTCTCAGCGCATATCGGAGGAGGTGGAGGAGGATGAGGAGGAAGAGGAGGAGAATGTTGGCGAGACACAAGAGGGGAGCATTGCTCAGACCTTCACTGTTCAGCGTGTATGGGCAGAAGAAGAGGAGTTGGAGGAGGAGGAAATGGACAGTCAGGCCAGTGAGGGGAGTGAATTCTTACGCGTTGGTACTCTGGCGCATATGGCAGATTTCATGCTAGGCTGCCTATCCCGTGACCCTCGCGTTCAAAGAATTTATTCCAGCACCGATTACTGGGTATTCACTCTCCTGGACCCACGGTACAAGCAAAATCTTTCCACTCTCATCCCTGGAGAGGAAAGGAGTGTGAGAATGCATGAATACCAGCAGGCCCTGGTGCACAAGCTGAAACAGTATTTCCCTTCTGACAGCGCTAGCGGCAGAGTGCGTAGTTCTGCGGGACAAGTAGCGAGGGAGAGTAGGCGAGCAGGCAGCTTGTCCAGCACTGGCAAGGGTACGCTTTACAAGGCTTTTGCCAGCTTTATGTCACCCCAGCAAGACACTGTCACCTGTCCCCAGTCTCGGCAGAGTAGGGCTGATCTTTACAGAAAGATGGTGAGGGAGTACGTAGCTGACCATACCATCGTCCTAAATGATCACACAGCTCCCTACAACTACTGGGTTTCAAAGCTGGACATGTGGCACGAACTGGCGCTGTACGCCTTGGAGGTTCTTGCCTGCCCTGCCGCTAGCGTCTTGTCCGAGCGGGTTTTCAGTGCAGCTGGTGGCATCATCACCGATAAGCGTACACGCCTGTCGACTGACAGCGCTGACAGGCTGACGCTTATTAACTATTTTATTGTAGAGCAGTGTAAACTGTCTGAGCAAGTTTGCGCATGCTCAGACAGTTTGCAGTCAGACCCGGAAGGGGTCTGACTGCCAGGGAGACCGGGCAGCTCCGGGGCACATGCCAGTCCTCGGAGCTGCCCAGAAGTGGATCGGATCCCCCGGTAAGCGGCAAGGGGGATCCGATCCACAGCGCAAACGCCGCATGCATGACCGCGGCGTGTAAGGGGTTAACACCCACGATCAGAGCCGGCTCCGATCGCGGGTGTTAGCGCAGGCTGTCAGCTGTACTAGACAGCTGACAGCCGCTGCTTCTCGTACCGGCTCCGTCCGTGAGCCGGTGCCAGAAGCAGGACGTTATAGAACGTCCCCGTGCGCTAAGTATCTAGCCCTGGGGACGTACTATAACGTCCTGGTGCGCCTAGGGGTTAAATACCCAACTATTTCCCTTGAGTCTTAAAGGGATACACCTCAGGGTTGCACCTTTAACAACAAACATCACAAGATACATTTCTTAAATAAATAATATATAAAACATCACAATACAATATAATACACAATATAAATATAAAGGGGAGTTTACAATATACACAAAGTATCCAAAGTAAGAAATACAAACACATATCTCATGGCTTCAGCTCTGCATCACCTGGCAGTAATCAGGTGCAGCTATTTAACCCCAGCTCACCCTCTGCTCAGGTTTTGCACACACACAGGTAAGATCAGGTAATGCTGAGGGGTGACTACTGAACTGGTTTGTTTATTGAAACAATAGTGGACAGAGACAAAGGTTTGCTGGCCAGCAGGAAGAGAAAAAGAATAAAAGATACAAACACAAAGACAGACAAACAGTTCACCATTCACCCCTCAACAGCCCACAATGACTAGACATGGAGGCAGCCGGCAGTTTACCTAGCATGCAGTATATTCTGCATTACTGAATTGGAACAAGGCTAAATTAAAAGTTGTTAGAGATTAATATCATGTTGGCTCTACTTGGTGAAATAGTAGAGTGATACTGCTTTTGCAGCTCAAATTGTCAGCATCCACTGTATGGTACCTATTTTTTGCTGCCCATATCACAGGGTCCTATCTCACTCTATGTTTTACTATTTTACGTTGGAAGAATTTCTAATAAAAAAAAGTGTTAAAAAAGTTTTTTATATTAAATATTGCAACATGATAGCAAAACCATTTTAGCCTGAAAATAACAATAAACACTTCTTTTTAAACCTGGTGTAGAAAAAAAAGAGGGTACTGTAACATGTAACTGTGCCCTTCAAGGCTTCAACAGGCATCATCTGCTCATAAAGCAAGGCAGAAGATGCGGTGCTGACTATGATTTTGTTTGCATTCTGTTCTGCCCTAGGCTTATTTCATCCTGGCTGTGATTTTTTTCCACTACAACTATCTGTCTCCTACCAACTTTGTTCTAGACTGCAGATGGTTAAACTAGTTGTGACGGACAGATGTCTTCTCCACTCACATTACTTCCCTGCTAGTCGGGTTTGTTTGTACATCAGATCTCTGGACCAGGACTCTAATATCTCATAAGAGGATTGCCTGCGACTTCCCAGTGCTTGTTGTAAGTCTTTTTTGGAGCTTGCTAGCATTTTCTGCCCTTCCTTAACTATTTAACATCTGACCCTTTCTTTACTTCTGACCTTCTGTTTATATTTTAATTCTGTACTGCATTGAGCTCTTGATTATGACTCATTTGTAGGATCATTCTTCTGCTTTTATTTTGTACGGTTTGGTCCGAGTTTTTCCAAGTAGGGAACTTCGAGCAGTTGTCACCTACTGTCTGGGATAGGATTATAAAGTAGATAGGGACAGCTGGGTTGGTCTATTTTAGGGCTTACTAGCCCTGTCTATCCCTTTATTTTCCATCTTTCTTCTGTTCCTGAACAGCAGAATTACACAGTGTATAAAAATAACATATTTAATTAGCTGTTTATGACAAACTCAGATATAATCAAAATTTGGTAAACTTCTGAAATATTGGGTCTGCACACATTTTGATCACATTGGGGCAGATTTACTTACCCGGCCCATTCGTGATCCAGCGGACCGTTCTCTGAACAGGATTCGGGTCCGGACGGGATTTATGAAAGTAGTTCCTCCGCCGTCCACCAGGTGGCGCTGCTGCGCTGAAAAGCATCGTAACGCACCGGAATACACCGAGCTGGGCCAGGTGAAGGTAAGCGCTTCCCAAGCGACACATTTTCGGTTATTAAATGCGGCGTTTTTTCCGAATCCGTCGGGTTTTCGTTCGGCCATGCCCCCTGATTTCCGTTGCTTGCATGCCAGCGCCGATGCGCCACAATCCGATCGCGTGCGCCAAAATCCCGGGGCAATTCAGGTACAATCGGCGCAAATAGGAAATATTCGGGTAACACGTCGGGAAAACGCGAATCGGGCCCTTAGTAAATGACCCCCATTGTGTGTGTACTTTGCATTTCTTTTATGATCATGGTGCAAGCAAATGTAACACTGCAAGAGAAGCTAAATAAGTATATATATATGTATATATATATATATGTATTTAAAATCAACACTTATGATCTTTCGCGGTGCCCAAGCGATAAGAGAATTGTAATATTACAACTCTATAGCTATGAGTGCTCAGTAGAATAAAAACCATAAATTGAGTTTGCCTCTAATGCTCTACCTGTTGCCTGAATTACATATAGTCCAATGCCATAAGGATCACAATTTAGAAGTATAACAAAGTCACAAAGAAACCATAATTGGAGATATATGGGCAGATTTAGTTAGCTGCCTGCTTGAGTTCACCGAAAGTGCATTGTCCGCAGATAATGCACTGTGCCGCAATTCACTAAGAACGTGTGCCCTATATCTTGCATGTGTCGCTTCCCCTCTCAGGTCCGACAGAATTCACCATCTTTTTCGTGGTGCATGTAAGTGAATGGGCTTGCAACACAATTTGAATGTTTAATCCCGCGCTCAGTTCGTATCAGTCAAATTGTCCAACAGCACACCCCACAATTTGTGTTGCACAGAAGCCAGTGTCACATGTGCGATACAATCCCAGTTCAGACACTAGTTAAATACCTCTCCAAGCCGTGTAATCCTGAAAAAGGCACATCGTCCGAATCAAGTAAATGAGCCCCATAATGAGCCCTATAATGCCCAAGTCAAGACTTGGTCTTGCGTATTGTAGAAGTATCACTTCAGTATATGAGCACTTCAGTATATGAGCACATTGGAGTTTTGATAGCGTTGCTTCAATAAACAGCATACAGCAATATTTCTTAATAGTAGTACTCCATAATTATGCTGTGAAAAAATAACAATGGTGCGCAGAATACGATACCGCTCCTCGATGGTAAATAATCCAGGAGGACCTCCTGTAGCAGCATCTTGTCATGACGTGCAGCTCTCCACTTGTTATTTGGAAAATAGGCTTGGTTTGGGTGGAGTCAAGGCTGTAATTATTTGCACATGTGCTGTAGAAGAACTACAGGTGAGCTGCAGTCTGTATTGTTTTACTGTGTTGCACAAAGCTGATTCTTTGTTTTTATCCACACAGTTGCTTTGGAGATATTTCCAATGGATAGTCTTTCATTGGAATATCACAAATGGATAATCTTCCAAACGTGTTAAGCATAAACTGAATGTGTTTAAAAACTCCTGTTCATTCCTCAGCAGTCTATGCTTTAAATAAAAAAAAAAACATTTAAAAATAGTATATAGCATATTTGTTGGTTAGAAAAAAAACCTGGTACAACAGATACATAGAAAATATGGGATAGAAACCTGTGAGTAATGCAACATCCCGCACTGAGGCCTAGCCTTTTCTTGGTGGCCTGGAGGCAGCAGGGGCCCAGAATACCGGAATGCCTGGCTATTGCAGCTTGGGCACGCTGTGGTCATGATGCCTGGTATTGGCACTGGAGGGCTGACATACAGCCTGGCAGGTCTTTAGCAGGTGGTGTGTGAATGAGGGAGAGGCTTATGCAGTGGTTTCTCCCTTAGTGTTCATTTCTCCAGCAGGAGCACCCGCTTTCCCTCCATTCCACCAGCGCTCCAGCAGTCATAGCACCGCACCGCATCTCCATTTCTATTTATACCTTGCAATCCGTGCCTGGCGAAGGTCTGATTTTACAAGACCGAAACGTTGCAAAATAATATTTTTGTTGGATTGCTATGCTGTTTAAAAAGGAGTGCCAACATATCTTTTCTCTTTTTATATGGTGTAGTAACCTACTTGTACTCCGAAAAATTGAGTGACGTGTATTTTTTTCCAATATAAGTTTCTCCCTGGGGCAACCCCTGAGTGTCTGTAAAATGAGTCCCTTGGTAATGAATGGGGAAGTCCGTGATGATAAACAGCCATATCCAGAGATCAGATGGAGGCAACGTTGCGCAAGTCAACTTACGATATTTATTGAACTGCAAATAGCAGGCAACGGGCCAGAATGGTCAAACAACAGATTCAGATTCTGGTTACTCGAGTGGTCATGGAGAGTGTTCTGCAGGAATGATATTAAATGCAGGCTGGGATAGTTGAGGTGGAGCTGTGTCCAAACTGTGGAAGCTGCAGCTCAACTGACTCAGCTCCTGGAATTGGTATCTGTGTCAGCACTGTAGGTGTGCTGCACACACTGGGGCTTATTAACTAAGGTCCCGCGGCTTATTTACTAAGGTCCCGCGGCAGACTTTTCGGGGACCGCGCTGGGGATTGTGTCGCATGCGATCGGATGGTGTTGCAATCAAACCAGCTTTCACGCAACACAAACTGGGGGGCGGGACGACTGACGATCCGACGGATTCGAACTACACACTGGATTTTACAATCCTAATTGTGTCGCAAGGAATGCACTCACATACACTGGGAAGAAGAAGGTGACCTGAGCAAAACATGCAGGATCTCGGGCGCATGATCTTGAATCACAGCAGACTTCCTCCTCATTGGACAAGGCAACTCGGGGATCGCACAGGGACCAGATAAGTAATAAGTGCCCCAATGTCTTTCTGCTCACTCTAAGATTGGACCAGCTAAGACCATGTGCTCCCCCTACACAGGGGTTTTATACTCTCCCTGGTCAGGTGGTAGCACCTCTCCAATTACACTCCAGTTAACAATACAGCCACATAATGGGATAACTACTTACACCCATTTTACTGTTGCCTTTCCAGGCAGAGGCTACAGCTGCAATTTACCTAAGTTCTCCTGGCATTATGCTCTGGGTAAGTTGCGCAGGATCACCAGATAGATCCTGGCAGGGAGAGGGCGTCCAGATGGTCCAGCATGTAGGGAGTGTAGGTGATAAAGTGCACTACAGGGTAAGTCCTGGCTATGTGCAGTGTAGTGGAGAGAAACAGTCCTGGCTATAGGCACCGGGGTTGGTGTTGGACTAGGTGCATAAAAATGAGTACTGTACAGTTGATAGCTTAAACGCTCTTAAACCAACAGTTTTCTTAGGAAAGGTGTGGTGTCATGTCCTGTAATCCACTCCTTGTACCAAGGCCTGAGATTTGTCCGAGGACACGTCACCTAGGTGGCATAATCATCAACATATATGGTACATGCAGTACATGTTATATACAGTATACCTGCCATCTGACGGTCTTACCCTAGTGTGCAATATCTAGGTGTCACTACTTGAAACACCCCTGGTCCACTAATGACCTACGGTTTACAGAGGCCACACATTTACTAAGCTCAGGTTTTAGGTGCAAGCCTGCGGTCAGGATTTGATAAAGACAGACTGACAAAGTCCACATGGCTGCAAAGCCTTACAAAAAGGATACATGCAAACTCACATATTGTATTAATACCATAGTTGTGCAAACATTAATCTCATTGGCTTAAACACCCCAATGGTTACATAGCTTGAATGTGGCTACCTATAGTTGCAGCAATAGAATGTACATATCCTGGAAAGAAAGGTCAGGAAGTGCAAATAGAATGTACATTTCCTGGAAAGAAAAGGCATGAAGTGCAAATAATAATAAACTTTTCCTGAAGTAACCAAAAGTCTCTCAGAGAGCTCTTGTAAATAGAGTCCATCCTCTGGATACAATTCTTGAGGTGAGGGACAAAGTCCTTTGCAGAGTAGCTCTCCATCAGCAGATAAGGGTGCTTTCATAGCACAATTGGGGAAAAGTTCAAGGATAGTCTCTTGACTAGAGATGAGCGAACATACTCGTCCGAGCTTGATGCTCGTTCGAGCATTAGCGTACTCGAAACTGCTCGTTGCTCGGACGAATACTTCGCCCGCTCGAGAAAATGGCAGCTCCCGCCGTTTTGCTTTTTGGCGGCCAGAAACAGAGCCAATCACAAGCCAGGAGACTCTGCACTCCACCCAGCATGACGTGGTACCCTTACACGTCGATAGCAGTGGTTGGCTGGCCAGATCAGGTGACCCTGGTCACCCCATCACACACAAAGTGGCGCGCAGTGCGGAAAAAGACAGGAGACTGGCAGGCATTGGGCTTTAGGAATTTCCCCCACTATATTATACTACATAGCAAATATTTTTAGTACAGACTAGAGATGAGCGAACATACTCGTCCGAGCTTGATGCTCGTTCGAGCATTAGCGTACTCGAAACTGCTCGTTGCTCGGACGAATACTTCGCCCGCTCGAGAAAATGGCAGCTCCCGCCGTTTTGCTTTTTGGCGGCCAGAAACAGAGCCAATCACAAGCCAGGAGACTCTGCACTCCACCCAGCATGACGTGGTACCCTTACACGTCGATAGCAGTGGTTGGCTGGCCAGATCAGGTGACCCTGGGATAGACTAGCCGCTGCCCGCGCTGCTCGGATCATTCTGTGTCTGGATGCCGCTAGGGAGAGAGCTGCTGCTGCTCAGGGAAAGCGTTAGGGTGTTCTATTAGCTCTACACACTCGCTCTGCGCTGCTGGTAAACTCGGATAACATTGTTCATGTTGAATTCCACTCGTGGGCACTGCAATCGCTCAACAGTCTCGGTGAGGCGGGCATATTGGAGGCGCGCTGCGCCGTCCCTGAGAGTGGCAGCATCTGTGCTGGACTCCTTGAAATGCCGCACAGATTCGGCGCCGCCTTCTGTGAGCAGACGTCATACAGATTGGGTATGTCTTGAGGGACGCGCGGCTTGAACTATTAGATTTCACCATGGTCCATGGCATGGCACATGTGTAGTCTTGCCGAGTGTGGCAGAGCCGCCACCAGGTTACGGCCGTTGTCCACACAACCATGCTGCCTGGCTTTCAGGTTCCGCGGTGCCAGCCACAGATCAGTCTTCGCCGTGATGCCCTGTAAGGAGTGTGTTTTCTTGGGGGTTGTGCCTTTTTTTTAATCGCCAGGCTCAGCAGTTTGAGCACCGGTCCTGCTGTCGCTTAGCGACGGCACTGTGCACTTGCTGCGCCCAGAGTAGCCCGACTGATGGCGTTGCCCACGGATGGTAGTTTCGGAGGATGCAAAGTGAGGAGGGGTGGGAGAGGAGGAGGCATAGAAGGCCTGAAAGACCTGGACCGAGGTAAGGACCCCCAATCCTCGCGATCGGCAGTAATATGACCAGCCGCGGGTCAGACTCGGTCCCAGCCTCCACCAAGTCAACCCTAATGATTACCCGTCAGCGAATACAATATGCCCTCCCGGCTCAGCACTCGTCCACGGTGTCCGGCGGTGGTCTAGGGAGGACGGCTTGCTCTAGAACGGTCTTTTGGGTCAGTGCTACGGATTATTTTGTTCTGACACGTGCTGGTGTGCTAACGGGCTGGGAAAAGTAGTGGCGGCTGGGCGACCGAAAACCTGAGGGCGCGCCAGCCATTGTAGACTGCCAGATGTCAACTTCCACCAGAACTGGTAGTCAGGTCAGTCAGCTTCCTCAAGTCTACAATGAGGAGTGGACGTGGATGTCTGATATCTGTCAGGTGCTGAGTAACTTTGAGGAGTCAACACAGATGGTCAGTGGCGATGCCGCCATCATCAGCCTCACCATCCCGCTGCTTGGCCTGTTGAAAAACTCTCTGGTCAGCATGAAGTCGGAAGCTTTGCGCTCGTCACAAGAGACGGGGGAAGAAGATTCCCTTGTTGATAGCCAAAGCACCCTCAGGTCTGTTTCTCAGCGCATATCGGAGGAGGTGGAGGAGGATGAGGAGGAAGAGGAGGAGAATGTTGGCGAGACACAAGAGGGGAGCATTGCTCAGACCTTCACTGTTCAGCGTGTATGGGCAGAAGAAGAGGAGTTGGAGGAGGAGGAGATGGACAGTCAGGCCAGTGAGGGGAGTGAATTCTTGAGAGTTGGGACTCTGGCGCATATGGCAGATTGCATGCTAGGCTGCCTATCCCGTGACCCTCGCGTTCAAAGAATTTATTCCAGCACCGATTACTGGGTATTCACTCTCCTGGACCCACGGTACAAGCAAAATCTTTCCACTCTCATCCCTGGAGAGGAAAGGAGTGTGAGAATGCATGAATACCAGCAGGCCCTGGTGCACAAGCTGAAACAGTATTTCCCTTCTGGCAGCGCTAGTGGCAGAGTGCGTAGTTCTGCGGGACAAGTAGCGAGGGAGAGTAGGCGAGCTGGCAGCTTGTCCAGCACTGGCAAGGGTACGCTTTACAAGGCTTTTGCCAGCTTTATGTCACCCCAGCAAGACACTGTCACCTGTCCCCAGTCTCGGCAGAGTAGGGCTGATCTTTACAGAAAGATGGTGAGGGAGCTGACCATACCATCGTCCTAAATGATCACACAGCTCCCTACAACTACTGGGTTTCAAAGCTGGACATGTGGCACGAACTGGCGCTGTACGCCTTGGAGGTTCTTGCCTGCCCTGCCGCTAGCGTGTTGTCCGAGCGGGTTTTCAGTGCAGCTGGTGGCATCATCACCGATAAGCGTACACGTTTTTCGACTGACAGTGCTGACAGGCTGACGCTTATTAAGATGAATAAAGCCTGGATTTCTCATAATTTCCAATCTCCACCAGGTGAAGGAAGCTCAACCTGAATAATTTATGCACTCCTCCTCCTCATTTTCCTCCTTCTCCTCCTCTTTGTACACTAAAGCAGAGGAAACTGGCTATTTTTTGACAGGGCCCACTGGCTCTAGCTATAGTACTTTATGCATTTAATTTTTCTGGAGGGCCACCTACCTGCTCCTCTGGTTTGAAAACTTTTTTGGACTGCCACATACAGGCACTATCCAAATTAAATTGTCTCCATAGCAGCCTCCACACGTTGTCTCCATTGCTACCTCCAAAAGTCGTCCATATAGCTGCCTCCATACATCGTCCCCTTATCAAACGAGGTGTGTCAGGCAGAAATTTGGGTTGTTTTCATGGATTCCACATCAAAGTTGTTAACTTTGTCGCCACCCTGCTGTGTTATCCACAAAATATACTGGCAAACTTTTATCATTTACCGATATTATTTCATCGCTTCTTGCGCATCTGTTGATTACACTGCTGTGTAATCCACAAAATATACTGCCAAACTTTTACCATTTACGGATATTATTTCAGCGCTTCTTGCGCATCTGTTTACATTCCCCTCACCCGCCATATCCCAAACTTATAAGAACGCTACTACACTTAACTTGGTGGAGGCTGGGACCCAGTCTGACCCTGGGGCTGGTCATATACTGCCGACACCGAGGATTGCGGGGCCTACCTCGGTCCAGGTCTCAAAGGCCTACTATACCTCCTCCTCCTCCCACCCCTCCTCCACCTCCTCCTCCTCCGAATTACCATCCGTGGGCATGGCGCCATCAGTCGGTAGCTCTAGGCACAGCAGCAGTACCGTCGCTAAGCGACAGCAGGCGGTGCTCAAACTGCTGAGCCTAGGCGATAAAAGGCACACCGCCCAAGAGCTATTACAGGGCATTCCACATCAAACTTGTTAACTTTGTCGACACCCTGCTGTGTAATCCACAAAATATACTGGCAAACTTTTATCATTTACCAATATTATTTCAGCGCTTCTTGCGCATCTGTTTACATTACCCTCACCCGCCATATCCTAAACTTATAAGAACGCTACTACACTTGATCTTATACAAAAGGTTCTTAGAAGTGCTGTTTGGGGAGTAGCCTAGAGACAGGGGCTTGGATTGGCGAAAGCTCGCCTGGCAGCGGAGCGCCAGCTCCATCTCAAGATCCAACTAACATAGTTTTAACTGCAGCACCTTTAATCTACTACTAGTTCACTGCCTCCATACATCGTCCCCTTATCAAACGAGCTGTGTCAGGCAGAATTTTCAGGTGTTTCACCAGATACATAGTGGAACGCGGCCCATCTGTCGCCGCCATACTGGAGACCTGAAGTTGCAATCATAGCAGCGCAATATGGATGCCCCATACTGTCGCTCTTAATCATGGAACCATTTCCGTAAAAACAATTAAAAATAGAACCACTATGCTATTCCATTATTCCTAGGTGAAATATTCAAACGACCCAGCCTGCTTTGAAAATTATAATTTTTTCAAAGTAAACGCTTCTGGCCCCCAGGCCCATTTTGGGTGGGGAGGAGCCGAGAGACAGGGGCTTGGACAGGCGAAAGCTCGCCTGGCGGTGGACCGCCAGCTCCATCCCAAGATTAGGCAGCCTCAGAGGCATCCATGCATGCTGCCCCTGCTGTTTCCTGTCCATTTTGCCTCCACGATCCTCCACAGCGTCCACCAATGTCTCATTTCAACTCTCTATACCCCAGACGCTGGAGCACGAGAGCATATGCAGCACATCATCCCCTTATCAAACGAGCTGTGTCAGGCAGAATTTTCAGGTGTTTCACCAGATACATAGTGGAACTCGGCCCATCTGTCGCCGTCATGCTGGAGACCTGAAGTTGCAATCTTAGCAGCGCAATATGAATGCCCCATACTGTCGCTCTTAATCATGGAAGTTGTCTCCATGGCTGCCTCCACATGTCGTCCCCTTATCAAAAGAGCTGTCATTCGCACTTCAATGTCTGTGACTCACACTGATCAGCAAAAGCACCATTTGGAAATTACAATGTTTGTATTTATCTCAGAAATAACAGCATATCTCCATGAACTTGTTTTTTACTTCTAACCATGCCCTCCATGGATGCATGCTATCTTTCATGCAATCAGATATATACATAGATTGGGGTAGATTCTGTAAATGTTAGTTGGTACAAGGCTTTAGAGCACTTATCCTGGCCATAGGACATGATAGGGCGGAATGGTGCGAAAGGAGGCAGGGCACATGAGGAGGGCTCTTGAATCTTCCAGCGGACACGACCCCTCGGACTCTAGATAGACTGGTGTCTCAGGTAAGATAGCAAAGTTGATTTTAGGGGGAGTTGAGGGAAAACTTTTGAGCTAAAGAGGGTATACAGGGGATGGAAGAAAAGGTTGATAGGGATATTACCAAACAACGGATGAGGATACACATGATGAAAAGAGGCATACATGTCGGTATTTCGTGATGTGCAGCAGTAATCACTGAATACTCTAGCAGTAATGGGCAGTCAGCCAACTGTATTTGACTTGGAGACTTATAAAACATGTCTGAGGGACATGTCAGACAGTGAAAGGTTGTAGCTCCTTGTCAAGAAGGCAGCTGGTGGAAGGTTTATGTTAAGACTATGGGCCGTCAGGGATTAAATTTAGGCATAGTGGGGCTGTTGGAGATGAGGCATGAAAATGGTTGCAATGCGGACGTTACACCATGGCATTTTGCCTATTTTTCCATTTTGCACTTGTAATTAAAGTAGCTTTTTTGAATGCCTTGACCAGCCAAATTTATAATAACTTTGCTTATACACTAATAATATAACTTCATTACATTAGATTTTTTGTCCACAGAGGCGAATTCAACCCCATTCAGCAGGACAAATGGCCCATGCTCATGGAGACAGGGACGTCTACGATCCCGAGGCTGGCTGGGTGCCACACTAAAAAAAACTTGAACTTAAAAGAAGAATGGTTTCCAATCATGGGAAACAGACAGGATTATAGGTGATACACTTTATTATGCGTTTTCTTTACGAAGATATGTGGGTGGAAGGGTCAATTTGACAGCTAGAAATACATGGTTCAGAACCTTACAGGTTATGTTGAGGTCAAATGTCTTGGAACTATTAACAGTGCGGTTGTAGGGGCACTTATATGAGCCGAAGGACATTTATATTACATCCCAATGAGCAATGCAGAGAGTTGTATCATTGAGAGGCAAAACGCCATGAAAGTACAATTGGGCAGGTGTAAGGGATTCTTTAACCCTGGCAATGAGGCACCACAATGCCACCCCTAGTAGGGTATATGACTCCTTTATAGTTGATCCGTTTGAACACATGTATGGGTAAACCACAGGTGGTTTGGATGTATGCATTTAAGAAAAAAAGGCTTTTAGAAATATGCCCAAATACATGGGGGGCTCAAGGCTCCTTAACACATCAGGCTTATTGCACATAATTCCTAAACCTTTTTTTTGTAAAACTTAGGGACATAAAAGGCTTAAAGAGCAGACCTGCAGAGGGGTGACACACAGTATGTCAGTGTGTGTTTTATATCTTGATCCTGGTGGAAGATCCTTTAATCTCTGTAGGGTACTGCACTATGCTACTTTTGACATTACCAACTCATGAAAACAAGTTATGAAAAATATACCATGGTCACGAGCTCTTCATTATTCCAATTGTCCTCCTGGTCCATTGAGTTCTCTGTGAATACGTTCTGACTGTGGACAAATATGAGATATTGGAATTACATTTTATGAAATTAAATGGTAGAATAGCCCCATAATGCAGAGACTCCATACGGTTTCCATTTTTTGGGTCGTCTTAGAATTAGGGTTCACACTGTGTACATTAAAACACAATACACATCTGTTATAAACATTATCAGGCTACTCTACTAGGCTATTCTACAAGACAAATGATTGAAATATCTCTGGATTATCTTCTCAAGTTTTATGCATCTTACACTATTTTGGGATTCGATTTGGAAGAAAATCTGCCTATTAAAATGCAAATAATGCTTTTCTATTCTCTTGGGGCTACGGCAACTAACTCAGTTTCTGATATTCCTTGAGTTGATTGTGCAGTTTAGTCTAGTTTTTTACATACGGTTGCTCCTCCTGCAAAAACAGGATCTCAGAAATGACAAGGTTTGGATTCTACCAAAAAGGACATGCATCTATTACTCCAGTGAATAACTGTATTTGATATTCTATATTTTGATCATTCATATAGGGCAAAGTAAAGATGATAATGTAAAATAGCGACCTTCAAGAAAAAATGTCTATTCTATAAAAAGAATAAGAAAGGCAAATGAAACGAGATAGCGATTAAGAGAATCTGATTAAAAAAGATGTCGTGAATCATGAATTGAAATTTTTTACCATGTATATTCCACTATACACAGCAGGATAGATTGCACAGAATCCGGCAGTCGGCCTTATTCATAAGGGGGGTGGCAGACACACCCAGCCATGCCCCTCTCTGCGGGAACTGGAGGAGAAGCCGGCAACATCGCATGTATTGCCTAATCGCTACGGTCTCCGCAAGTTGGCGCTGTATGGAAGCTGCGCGGCCGCAGCTGCTGGGCAGGGCCGGCGGCAATGTATAGGAGAAAGTCTGCCGGCCACATGTGGCATTACCACGGGGTTTTTCAAATGAGCAATGAGAAGAGCAGAGTGCTAATTACAGTGCTGTTAAAAGGGGATTACAAAACGCAGCAATTACGCATATTAACACACATGTCACAGCATGTTAACGTGTTAGGTGTATGAACATAAGTCACACATGTATTTTGCAAATACATGGGACAGCCATGGAATAAAGGGAACCGTCACCGGGGAGCCACTTTTCCCTAAAGAAAGCCCATTACAGCTGCTTTGCACATTTATTTTCTGTTTTCTCCTAAGCATTGCCTTGACAAATAAGTGTGCTGTATAATGTACCTTGCACCCGTCAGATCTCGTGTAAGAGATGGGTTTGGATTTCCATTTAAACAACAGCATGTGACCTGTCTGTAGGCAATCTCAGCTCCCAGCCCTACCTGTGCTCATGTAAGCTCCTCCTCCCAGGCTGTGAGTCTGTAAGGACGCAGGAGGAAGGAGAGGTACAGGAGCACAAAGGTGGGGCTGACAGCTGGAGTCTGCAGCACAGACCTGGTCACATATTGTTTTTTTGAAAATGCACCAAACCCAAAGCCAACCCGGGGACTACATACAGAGGGGGCGAAGGCAGGTAACCCCTCACGAACTCGGGCCTGTTTTAGTTTTTGCACTCTTTTTCACCACCAACTTCAAAAATCTTAACTTTTTTATTTTTCCACATAAAGAGCTTGTATGGTTATTTTCGGAGAACAATGCCACTTCATAGTGAGGCATTTAATCTTCCATGGGGTGACTGGGAAGCGGGAAAAAAATTCCAAGCAGTGACAATGGTGGAAAAACCACATTGTCGACGTTTTCTTGTGGGTCGTCGTGGATTGTCAAGCTTCGCTAATGCGTCCCAAATGATATGTCACTTTATCTTGGGTCGGTAAGATCAGTGGCGACCAATTTGATAGGTGTTATAATGTTTTCATCCATTTAAAAAAATTAAAACCTAATGTACAAAATATTTTTTTTATTGTGCCACCTCTGGGGCCAATAACTTTTTCATACTTTAGGGTACGGAGTGTGGATAGGTCATTTTTTGCGAATTATGATGACGTTTTCGTACTATAGTTTGGGACTGGCGACCTTTTATCATTTTTTATAATTTGTTATATTTTTACCCCCCAAAATAGCAAAAAAAAGGCCATTTCGACTTTGACGCTATTTTCGTTACGGGGTCAAACATAGTGAAAAAAACTTATCATATTTTGATAGATTCGGGCATTTACGAGCGGTGATACCTAAGTGGTTTATGATTTTTACTGTTTTTATTTTAATCAGTTCTATGGGAAAAGGGGGGCGATTTGAATTTTTAGGTTTTTTATTATAATTTTTTCTTTTAACTTTGTTTTTTTTTACTTTTACTAGTTTTCAGACTCCCTAGGGTACTCTAACCCTACGGTAGTCTGATCGATCCTTATAATATACTGCCATCATACAGTATGGCAGTATATGGGGATTTTTCCCCATGCATTACAATGTGCAATTAGAATCTGAATGCATGGGGTAAAAACGAAGTAGCCCGGGTGCCGGGAACACCCGAGGTTACCATGGCGACGGATCGCCGCCTCCCCGTGACGTCATCGGGGAGCGCGACCACGACAAGATGCCGGAGCCCACTCGGCGATCATCTTTTGAAGCGCCGGCAATGTGTGGAGAAAAACACCCGCGACGGTGTAGCACCGTTGCGGGTATGTCCGGTAAGCCTTTGCTGCAAATGCAGCAAAGGACTACCGATATGGAGAGGGTCGGCCCGCGAGCCCTCTCCATGCACGGGACCGGTTTGCTGGGCTTCTTCGTGAAAATAAGGTCACTGGTTCCCTTTAAGCAAAATCTCCTCCGCTCAGCTGTTGCTATGGTGTTTGAAACACATGTGTTAACACCAGTGTGACCGCAGAATCATATGACGTCATCTCCCTGGGTGCTGTGCTTAAAAATCAGGCTATGGTGTCAAATCAAATTTCCAGTAGTGGTCACATCTGCATATAACCACTCATGGTGCTTGTGTCCATGTGGAGTTAACGACAACAAAAAGTCCTGTTTTCAAAAGAAGCCAAAAGTTTGATTTGACAGGACAGGAAGAACTAAAACTGTATACAGAAGAAACGACAGGATCATACCTGAGAGCGCAAAAAAGACCTCGTCTAGTAGATGTTAGTAATAAAAGGTGATGGTTTGAGGCACACCGACGGGGTTATGCAAATTTTAGGCTTGTTGTTGGGGAAACTGGAACTTGCTGGAATTAGGTGCTCATCTTGCATGACGGAACGGAAGAATATGTTATAGTTGGTGACTGTGATGCTACAGCATTCCCCTCTTAATTAGGCTTATAGAGGAGGAGGGGGGTGCGAATGTCTAGACATCATGAAGACTAAGCAATTGTTTGTACCATGTTAGCCAGTGGTTTTAATAGATGACAAAGAGTTGCGAATCCCAGTTGTTGATACATTTGTTGGCTAACTAAAAAGATGATGCTTAGAGATGAGGCGGAACATACTCGTCCGAGCTGATGCTCGTTCGAGCATATCATCAACAAAAAAATGGGCAAAGCCAAGGGGTGGGGGTGCGATCACTGTCAATACCACCCCTGTGTATCACATAATACAACCGAAATGTGAATATACTGAAAGCAGTTGATTAAATCAAATGATGCAAGACAAATCATTTTATTAGATACACCAATTACATGGCAAAAAAGAGTAGCATAAAAGCTATAAAACAGAGAGTGCCCAAAATAAACTATATTATCAAAAAATCCAAATCGAGGAGTAAGAACGAAACATTGTATAGGAAAGATACCACTTTGAGCCAAATAATAGTTCCGCAGTGGAGGGACACACAAAGTTACTCATATGGGTAAGCGCTAAAGTGTGAAATACCTATACCAGTTGAGCCGGCACAGCGTTACACCCCGACATTGTGCAAAGCTTATCAAGGGGAGTGTCTAGATTAGGCTGGGTAAGGCTTATATATAAGGACTCAACCAATGAAAGAGAATGGAGCTTAAATACATCACGCTGTGCACCGGCGTGCAAACCGGAATGGGAGGATAGGTAGATCATAGTATCGCGAGGATCCTGCGTCACAGTGCGAAATCACGGATCTCGCGATCCTCAGCCAAGGCTGCCATGAATGAATCGCGCATGCGCCAAAAGGGCGGCCCGTGCGACTGATTTACCATATTCAGGGCAACAGGGATGCGCCGGGTTTTTGCGACAGATTAACATTCTGGCGCAGCCGCGAGGGGTAAAAGTATGGGCAGGAAGTATATAGGAAGGATCCTGTTGTATGGGGAGCGCAGAGGAAGGACTGGTATTGTGTGTGCAAATATCGATGAGGGGAAAAGAGAGGGAAGGGGAAAAAAGACAGTATGTCTAACCTGTTCATACTCCTCTTATTGGTTTTTTGATTATAATGTATTTGGCACTCTCTGTTTTATACTTTTATTGCTAATCTTTTGTTGCCGTGTTTAAATTGTGTTATCTAATAAAAAATTATTTGTCTGGCATCCATTTTGATTAATTCAACTTCTTCAGTATAGTAAATCATTTCGGTTGTATTAGTGATACAGAGGGTGGTATGTGAAGTCGATCTCACGCCCCCACCCCTTGCTTTGACCATTTTTTTTGTGGTTGATGCATTTTCCTGTAAATTTCTTTTTGCAGAGGTTTTTGTCCCTAATATGGACTTTCGGGCAAGAGAATCGAAATTGGCGCCAGGAAGCAGACGCGGTATTGCAACAAACAGCACACAGCCGCACCGCGGACAACACGCAGAACATAAACGGAGGTAATAACCAACTAAAAAAATAATATTACATCGTAGAACCAACCTATGGTGGAACCGCTCTCTTTAGATAGAAAAAGTATGTCTTAAAAGGAATGATCCCTAGGGGACTTCGGCTTCAGATTTGCCCTCATTTGGGTTGGAAGATGATTATTTGCAGTAGATGGGCGGAATCTGAATAAGAGTTCCGAGCCCTGATGCACTTATTATAAGAGAGACTCGAAACATCTCGAAACTTTGGCTGCTGGCTTAATACTCTTCCCACAGGGATCAACAGTGGTTATCCGAAACACTGAGATGGACACTCTTAATACAGAGCTTGAGATGTTTATCCCGTATGGGCACAACAGATCCCAGGTCCAAAGCCAATGGAAAACAACTAAGACACCCATCTCGTAGATCATCCTCTTCCATTTTCGTCACAAATATCCTTTGGCCGGACTTTTCAGCACTCCATGGAGGGATCCGAAGCAAGACCTATCCGAAATACAAACGTTACGACCATCCCAAAGACACCACCTCCGGTGGGCCCGTGGCTGACCATATGCCTGATACCACCCCCTCCCCACTCAGGTAATCATTTGATTGGACAAAAATTCTTACCAAGTCACAAATAGCCGTGCTACGTTGGGGCTGTCTGTCCTTTTCCCAACTCTCCACTTTGGCTTGCTTTGCCGCAATAAACGCTCTAATCTATTTGCAGAAACCTGGCTTTTACAACAACTTTTGCGAATTGACCAGGGGCAGCTCGCTCGGGCTCATGGCACCTGGCTACCCGCGCTAGAAGAACTCTTGAAGAACTAGGCAATCCCTCGACCAAAGGTATTTTCTTCACCTTCCCGCGTCCTAGGTCAAAGACATGCCCCGTATTAAGCAGCTTACCCTAATTTGACCTTTTGTCAACCTGGATCACAGGATTTTAAAAAATATCACGTGGGCCCCGCCAAACGAACTACGTGAGACACACAACCGGTCGTATGGCCCTAAAGAAAATGAAAGACGTGGTTACACATCGAACGGGTGGGAATATCGTACTCTGGCCACTAAGGATACGAAACGGAAGTATTCGTCTACTTCGTGAGGCATTGTTACAGAAGCTTTACTTGAACCCTTGCTTAAAATTAAAAATTGAACTACCCTAGATTCTTCAACAGCGGTTGAACAAACCGATCCGACACAAAGCCAGATGGACTGTCTCATACCAGAGTATCCTAGGATCTCCTCACTCTACTTGTTACCTAAGGTGCACAAACGATTGGATAATCCCCGGCGTCGACGACAGGTATCAACAGCTTGGTGAACCGATTTGTAAATTATTGTTTCATTTGCGTCCATTGGTTGAAACACTTCCCTCTTACCTAAAGACAGACTGAGTACTGAGAAACTTGAAGGACTGCCTCTGGCGCCGGACTTGTAGGTTGTTACCGGTGACGTTGAGTCCATATACACGTCACTTCGAACAGGATGGGATATCAGCAGCAAAGTTCTTTTTGGGTATGTCAAATAATTGATCCTGCATGTGTACCTGTTATTTGCCTTTTGAGTTTGCCTGTCACATAATTTTTTTATGTTAGGGGAGACTTCTACACAGATCCAGGGAACGGCCATTGGGGGCGGCATGTGCGCCCTCATCTGCAAAACTTTTCCTGGGGCTGTGGGAGCGGGCGTCTTCGTACACCGAGCGTAATACGACAGGGGACATTTGTAACTCTAGGTATATCGATTGATATCATCATGATCTGGCCGTGCCAAGCAAATGAACTTGATGAATCCTATCATCTCTAATGAGCACGAATTACATCAAAATGACGTACAAACTTGGACGACAAAAAAACAACATGAGAATTTTTGGACGTGCTCATCAAGGTCAATGATGATGCATTAATCGACTCCACTCCCATACACACATTTTTGTTAGCGATCCCCGGAACAGCGCCCCCAAAACCCGTTTGTGTCCTGTCCGTTCTTTTTTCCAGGCTCATTTCATACGCGCTTGTCTCACGTTTTCTCTGCCCCTCCCCGCTTTCACCAACTCACGTTTCGTCAATTGTCCTCAAGAAACTAATTGGCAATTCTAGTATCCCCATTCTGGGCAATTTTTAGTCGGATACGACGTTCTGCTCAAATGACTCTTAACATTTGAAACTTCGGGCAGCCAGATCTACGCAATCGCATTGAAGAAACAAGTGGATACTCAGCCCGCTCTATAGAACGAGGTTGGTTACATGAGAGCTAAAAAGCGGAAAGACAGGGTCTCATCATGACCAATCAACTAACGGACAATGGGGACACGGTTAGATGTATAACAACCTATAACTCACAATGGAAGAAAAGAAAATCCAGGACTCCTCTAAAGTACTGGCATATCTTTTGCGATCATGACAGTTACATGAATTACATCTCGACATCCGTCTTTATCACGTACGTCGTTCAAAATCTTGCGATCACCTGGGGTAGTATTCACAAAGCACCGACCCAACTGGATGTTTGGGTCTAGTGGTCCTAAGTGGGGAGTCGCCCCTGCAACAATGTTGTGGCATGTCCGAATCTGGAAACAACTTTGTGTTCTTGACTCCAACAGACAGAAAGAGTATAAAATTACACACTCGATTAATGCATACATTTGGAGTCATCTATTTTGCCACTTTGCCATGTGGACTTATATGACGTGGACTGCCACAAGACAACTAAACGCAGGGTTCGGAGAACACGTTACTTGCTTCCTGAAGCAGCGAAGGATGAACAAGGGATGTGAGGAACTCCAGACACATACCAGTCATTTCAAGGAATATCAACCAATGCGACAGTTCCCAAGTTAAGGTTAAGGGTGATTGACAGGGTCTATCATTGGACTCAAGGGGAGGCAATTGAAATCTGTCTTAGATCAAAAGGGACAAAGTGGATCTTTCCTGTTGGATACAGTATTCCTAGGGGATTTTAAATGAGAATCTGAGCTTTGCCCGTATTGTGATAATTATTTATTTTTTATCTGATTTGCTGGTTCCTCTTAAGTAATATTTCAAGTGTTAGATTTTAGTATGGATTATATTTCAGGATTGTTGATAATTGTTTACTTTTTTATCTTTTCTATCTATGTTCTTGTTTTTTCTTTCTTTTGGAGCCTCACCAAACAGATAGTAGCTTGGATAGTGCATCACGGATCTGTTCTCCATTACCATAGTTCCCATTCACTGGCATCCCCCCCCCCCTTCCCTTTCCTCTCCTACATGCTTGTACAACATAGTATTTTAACTATTCAGGATGTACTTTTTGCATTTGCACGTTTGCATGCATGTCACCTTTGTGGTTTTTTCACTTGCTACTTAAGGTTTTTTACATAAGTCATGTCTCTGGGATTCCTATTTTAATATTTATCAAGATGTATATATAGAATCGTTATGATGCAGCACATTTTATATGGCATTCTACTGTGTACATGCACATATCAGATGGTCTTATATATATATTTACCACTATATTTCTATTTAGGGGTTTTTTATATATATGTTCATCTGTTTTTATAGCGAGCTTTGCCCATATGTAGAGTATATGCTAATGCATCAGTCACTTCATAATTTGTATGGCTGTTTGATGTATGTCTAATTATTATGTATAACGTGGGACTACTAGCCAGCCCACTTGTTGTATTATATTATTCATTTATTCATTCATGATGACGCACTATCAATTTCTTTATGAGAGTTTTCGTACTCCTAACTGTTTTCCACTTAAATTAAGTGCTATAACCGAAACCGTAGCTTTTTACTTTGAATAGATTTGGACATACTGTCCCGTTTCCCCTTCCCTCTCTTTCCCCCAGCGATATTTGCAACCAACAGAAACCAGGTCCTTCCTCTTGCGCGGACCCCATACAAAAGGCTACTTCCTTATATACCTTACCTGTCTAACTTTTACCCCTCTGCGGCTGCGCAGATATGTGAAGTCTTGTCGGACCGGCCGCTCCTGTCTGCCGCATGACTATGGTAAATCTGTTGCACGGGCGCATTTGGTGCATGACGCGATTCATTAATGCAGCCTTGGCCGAGGATCGAGAGATCAGTGATTTCGCGACTGTGACTATGATCTCGCAGAGACTGTGATCTCTACAGATCCCTCCCATCCCGGACTCTGATGTTTGCTAAGGCAGCCGTGCACATAATAGAATTTAGATACATTCTCTTTTCATTGGTGGAGTCTTATTTAGAAGCCTTAACCAGCCTATTTCCGTAAATCTTAAGACACCCTACCCCCGTGGTTTATAATAGCGACCGTGAGGGAAAACGTTCCCTTCTCACCCCCCCCCCCCCCCCCCCCCCCCCCCCCCCCTCCCTTGTCGGTCTCGTTCCCCTTTGGTGACCGCGTACTGTGCACTCCTCCTTTATCCGGCTACAAACATGGCGTATAGGTTATCCTCCCTTTATCGCCTATACGTACATATGAGGTAACATTTCGTGTTTCCCCCCCCACTGCTGGAAACTTATATATTTGGCTCAAAGTGGTATCTTTTCTTATACACTGTTTGCTACTCCTCTTAATGGTTTCTGATTCATCTGTATTTTTTGGCAACTCTTGTTTTTAGTACTTTTATTGCTCTTCTGTTGTGCCGTGTCTGTGTCTTCCTCCCAACTTATTATGTTGCATCATTGACCTGTTAATTCAACTTCTTTCCGTAATTCCACCATTTCGTTAGCGATTAATCGTTGAGCATTAGCGTACTAGAAACTGCTCGTTGATCGAGAATACTGTCGCCCGCTCGGAAATGGCAGCTCCCGCCGTTTTTGCTGTTTGGTGGCAGAAGACACAGAGCCAATCCACACGCCAGGAGACTACTGCACTCCACCCAGGCATGAGTGGTACCCTTACAGTCGCGATAGCAGTGGGTGGCTGGCCAGATCAGGTTTGACCCTGGGAATAGACTAGCCGCTGCCCGCGTGCGGATCATTTCTGTGTCTGGATGCGCTAGGAGAGGAGCCGTGATGGTCAGGGTTAGCGTTAGTGTGCAAGGTAGATACTGTTAGGCGAGGAGTGTTCTCCAAGAACCAACAGCCCTTAAGGGCTCAATAACGTTATACTTTTTTTTTTTGGTTTGCTTGTGGCTGGCTGCTGGCATAGTAGTCGCAGATAGTACATAGGGTGATGAATTTACAGGGGGACTGCTTTACGTTGTGTTTTAGCTCTTAGTGACACACAATCCCCACTCAAACACCAAGTGGGATATATTTATAGGGGTTGATTTCAATTAGGCACAGGCTGCCCGTTTCTTTCTATCCTTACGTATTTTTTTTTCATAACTCAGCGTCATCTCTCAGTGTGCTTTCATATTGGATAGAAAATAGCCAAAGGAGAATCCAAAGGGTTTACTTACGCCTTACAATAGCGTTATATATATTTTGATTTCTGGTTGATGGCTGGGGCTCCTTGCTGCAGTGCATCTCTAGCAATTGTGAGGATTGGAGTGAGACTTGCGACCGTGGTTTAGCGCTTAATGACGACACAATCCATCGCAAAGACCGAAAGTAGTGAAGAAAATATTAGGGGTTGGTTTCATAGGCCACAGAGGCATTTTTGCCATTTACTTTTATTTTACGGTTATTTTTTCATTAAAACTCAGCGTCATTCATTAGTTGTGCTTTCATACTTGGCTAGAAAAGAGCCAGAGGCAATAGGATCGCATTGTTTGGTTTTAAAAACTAAAAAACCAAAAAACAAAAACTAAAAAACACACAAAAAAACAAAAAAAAGTAAAAAAATTAAAGTTATATAACTTTCATTTTCAAAAAGTGTAACCCGGGGCTAGGGGTAGAGGACGCGGACGGGCGAGGGGCGGGGCGAGTCCATATGCAGGGGGTCCAGAGGCCGTGGTCCTGGGTGGGTGAGACACACGCTGATGAGGAGCAGGGGGGAACGCCGCCGAGCTACACTCCTAGGTTTCATCAGTCTGAAGTTATGGGACGTGGTAGAGCACTGGTGAGCCAGAAACAGTGCGAACAGGTGATGCGTGGATTGCCGACAATGTTACGAGCAATGGTCCCCGTAAGTCTTCACGCAGTCCACCCATGGTCACAGAAATCGGCATTCCTCCAGCCTCTGCACCTCAGTCCCTCCTCCCCCCCGTTGCCCCTCCCAGGAAAATTGGCCATTTGACGGCCATACTCTGAGGAACGTATGTGGACCCCTTCCCACAGTCAAAACCACTTGTACGGTTGTGATGAGGCAATTTTCCGATGCCCCGGTTGTCACCAGTAGCGTGGGGGTGATGATGACCTTCTTGACGTGTGGTAGAAGGTGTAAAGAGGTGTCGGACGATGAGGAGAACGGTTGCAGACAGTGGTGAAGCTGTTGTCAGGGCGGGAAGTCCGAGGGGAGCAGGCAGATGAGGGATGGAGGATGATGAGGTGACACAGCCCAGCTGGTTGAGAGGCGGGTAACCCAGTGTTCTGAGACGGAGGAGGTCCCTCATAGCCGAGAACGGTTGGAAAGCGGAAGCAGAGGCAGTGGTGGGGCCGACGGAGAGGCAGCGGCTAGAGCAGGTGCATCAGGCCAAATGTGTAGTAGGTGATGTGAAGCTCCACGTGGCGAGGGCTCCCGCGGCGAGGGCTAGATTTTCAGAAGTCTGGCGGTTCTTTAAGGAAACACGCGGGATTGACCGACGGACTGTGGGGGAACCTTGCCCAACAGGTCAGCAGGGGTACAACCACTAATAGACTTATAACTAACCACCAGTATGGCAGGCATGGGTATGAATGCTTCAACACCAGAATCAGTGGCCCTAGCCCAGGTTCACCTGTAAGCCCGGCCGTGCACACCACTGCTCCGCCCCTGTGTCAGCTGATAGTCAGCCCCCTGCCAGGACCCTGGCAACAAAAACCCCATCGGCGACCTCCACGATCCTCCACAGATCCACCACGTTTCAGCTCTCATAACCCAGACCGATGGAGCGGAAAAGAAATATGAGATGCACCCACGTCCGGCATAACGCCCAAGCCCTTAATGTCCAATCTACAGATTGCTAGCCTGGAGTCGCTGCCCTATAGGCTAGTAGAGACCGCGCTTCGCACCTCATGGCGGCGGCCCGCCGCCCCGCGGTATTCGGTCCCCAGCCGCCACTATTTTCCCGATGTGCCGTGCCAGCCCTGCAACCCAAGCAGTGTCGACGACGTTAGCCTGCACCTGAACCAACGCCGTATCTGACAGGTACACACCTGCCAGGACACGTGGGACGAGGCTAGCCGGGCAGGGCCATATGTATTCGCTGACGGGACCATTAGGGTTGACTTGGTGGAGGCTGGGACCGAGTCTGCCCTTGGGCTGGTCACTCTACTGCGACGCGAGGATTGGGGGTCCTTACTCGGTCTAGGTGCTTCAAGGCCTACTATGCCTCTCCTCATCCCACCCCTCCTCACTCTTGCTCCTCCGAAACTACCATCCGTGGGCAACGGCCATCAGTCGGGCTACTCTGGCGCACAAGCACAGTGCGGGGACGTCGCTAGCGACAGCAGGACGGCTCAACACTGCTGAGCCTGGCGATAAAAAGGCACAACCCCCAAGAACACTCTTACAGGCATACGCGAGACTGATGGTGGCTGGCACCGCTGAACCTGAAAGCCAGGAGCATGGTTGTGTGTGACAACGGCAGTACACCTGGGTGGGGCTCTGCCAACTCGGCGAAGATTACAATGTGCCATGCCTGGACCATGGTGAAATCTAATATTCAAGCCGGTCGCGTCCTCAAGACATGACCCCAATCTGTAGATCTGCTCAGCGAAGGGTGCGCCAGCATCTCGTGGTGCATTCAAGGAAGTCCGCACACGATGCCGCCACTCTCAGGGCGGCGCAGCGCAAGCCTCCATATGCCCGCCTCCATGACTGTTGAGCGATGCATGCCCACGACGGGTGGAATTCAACATGAACACAGTTATCCAGAGTTTAGCCAGCGCGCAGAGCGATGTTTGTTAGGACTGAAAGATGTTCAACTTTCCGACAAAACAGCAACTGGTAGTCAGGTCAGTAAGCTTCAAGTACAATAGTGCTGAGACAATCTGTCATTCCCCCGTATTTGCAGGAGGTCAACACAGATGGTCAGTGGCGATGCCGCCATCATCAGCCTCACCATCCGCTGCTTGGCGTTGAAAAAACTCTGATTCAGCATTAGAGTCGGAAGCTTGCAGCTGTCACAGAGACGGAGGAAGACGTTCCGGTGGTTGATAAGCCAAAGCACCCTCAGTCATGTGTTTCAGGCGCATAGCGGAGGCATGGTGGAGGAGGATGACGGAGGAAGAGGGGAGGAATGTGGAGGAACAAGAGGGAGACATTGGTGTCCCTCACTGTCTCAGCGTGTTATGGCAGAAGAAAGGAGCAGGAGGAGTTGGAGGAGGAGAATGGCATACAGAAGACCAGTGAGGGGACTTGAATTCTTGCGCGTTGGGTACTCTGGCGCAGTGGCAGATTCAGCAGGCTGCCTATCCCGTGACCTCGCGTTCAAGATATTCCAACGTACTGTCGCTATTCGACCGGTATCATGCTTGTCTATATCTGAGCAGCAGGGTATTCGGACGTTCACTTCGGGGACCACAGGTACAAGCAAAAATCTTTTCCACTTCATCCCTGGAGAGGCAAAGGAGTGTGGAATGCCCAATGAAAGACAAGCGGCCTGGGCCACAAGCTGATAACAGTATTCCCTCTTTGACAGCGATAGCGGCAGAGTGCGTTGTCTTGCGGGACAAGTATACGAGGGAGAGTAGGCGAGCAGGAAGATTGGCCGCATGGCACAAGTGGGTACGCTTTACAAGCTTTGCCGCTTATGTAACCCCAGCAAGAAACTGGTCACCGTCCCCAGTCTGCGGCAGGTAAGGGCTGATCTTTCACAGAAAGGATGGTGAGGGTAAGTAGTGCCATACCATCGTCGCTAAAGGATCACACAAGCTCCCTACATATACGGGTTTAAAGCTGCGACAGGTGGACGAACTGGGCGGGTACGCCGTGGAGGATTCTTGGCCTGCCATGCCGCCTAGCGTGTTGTACTGAAGAGGGTTTCAGTGCAGGTGGGTGGGCACATCACCCCCCGATCAGCGTACCGCTGTCGACTGACAGCGGACGGCGACACGATATTAAGACTGAATAAAGCCCGGATTTTTTAGAATTCCAATCTCACCAGGTGAAGGACGCTCACACCTGACAATTTTATTGCACATCCTCCTACTCCTCATTGCTCCTTCTCTCCTCTTCGTCCACTAAACGCAGAGGAAAACCCATGGCTATTTTTTGACAGGGACCCCTGGTATTCGTCTATACGTACAGAATGTTAATTTTCTGGAGGGCCACCTATCTCCGGGTCCTCTGTTTTAAACAATTTTTGGGCGTGCCAGCATACAGCGCAACTCAATCTATTCCTTTTATGCGAAGGGCCACCACCTGCTCACTTGGTATTTTGGAGAGAAAACTTTTATGGACCGCCAATACAGGCACTCGATCTATATTCATTTTCTGGAGAGGCCACCTAACTGCTCTCTGGTTGAAAACGTTTTTGGACTGCCACAACTAGGCATCAATCTATTCAATTTTCTGGGAGGGCCCCCTACTGCTCACTTGGTTTGGAAAATTTTTTGGGTGCACATGCAGGCACCAATCTATTTCATTTTTCTGGAGGGCACCTACCTGTCCTGGTTTTGAAAAACTTTTTTGGACTGCCACATACCGGCACTCATCTAGTTTCATTTTTGGAGGGCCACCTACCTGCGCCTCTGGTTTTGACAACTTTTGTTGGTCTGCCAATACAGGCATCAATCTATTCCATTTTTCTGGAGGCCCACCTACGCTCCTGGTTTGAAACTTTTTGGACTGCCCTTCAGGCATCTCAATTTATTATTTTTGGGGGCCCATTACTGCTCCTCGGTTGAAAAGCCTTATTTGAGACCTAGCCAATACAGGCACTATGCAACATTAAAATGGTCTCCATAGCAGCCTCCAACGTTGTCGCCCGGCTACTCCAAAAGATCGTCCAATATAGCTGCGCCGCTCCATACATCGTCCCCTTATCAAACGAGGTGTGTCAGGCACAAATTTGGGTTGTTTTCATGGATTCCACATCAAAGTTGTTAACTTTGTCGCCACCCTGCTGTGTTATCCACAAAATATACTGGCAAACTTTTACCATTTAGGGATATTATTTCAGCGCTTCTTGCGCATCTGTTTACATTCCCCTCATCCGCCATATCCCAAACTTATAAGAACGCTACTACACTTAACTTGGTGCAGGCTGGGACCGAGTCTGACCCTGGGGCTGGTCATATACTGCCGACGCCGAGGATTGCGGGGCCTACCTCGGTCCAGGTCTCAAAGGCCTACTATACTATAGTGCTCGCTCATCTCTAATGATGATACTTGCAAGCTTTCATGACTACTAAGTTCTCTTTATCAGACCTGGTATAAGGCAATATCTGAACAGAACTCAAATGTATACACAAATGGACACAGCAATGCTATGGTTGATGAGAAAAGTGATAAGAAACAAAAGAGCAAACACTATTAGCAGTAAATATAGTAGAACTTGGGTAGCACTCTTAGTATATAGTATATAGTACAGTATTTACAGCTAATAGTGCTTACTCTTCTCCCCTTACATTGATTGTTCTGTTCTTATCACTGATCTCATCAACCATAGCATTTCTGTGTCCATTTGTGAATAAATTTGTGTTCTATTCAGATGTTGTCTTATACCGTGTCTGATGAAGAGACCTGAGTAGTCTCGAAAGCTTGCAATTGTCATCATCTTTTTTAGTTAGCCAAGTTATCAACAACTAAGGACTTATTGTTGATAGGAATATGGGTAATTCCTTCAATACATCAAAGAATAAGTGATATGTATTTATGACACATGACTAAGTTGTACATACTAAAAATGCACAGGCAGAAACCTGCTATAATATATCTATAACACTCAGACGTCTTTCATTCATGGTACAGCACTACAAATCACCGACATAGACAACAGTATCTGTGATGAGATTGAAGAGCGCCTTGGTCCCCTTGAAAAATGCTCGAGTCTCCCATTGACTTCAATGGGGCTCGTTATTCGAGACGAGCACTCGAGCATCGGGAAAAGTTCGTCTCGAATAACGAGTACCCGAGCATTTTAGTGCTCGCTCACCTCTACTCGTGACACATTGTATTTCATGTAAGTTTTACAATTCTTAGTGATAAGTTTTGTTTTACATTCTGAAAAATACGGAAATTATCAGAAAATTCAAAGTTTCAAATGTTCTGCTTTCCTGACAGATTATCAGACCCCCCAAATAGCTAACATTTTCCGAATGTCTGCATTATGTTTGCATGTTTTTTTATGCGTCCTCTCGTTTTTCTAGGATGTTATGAGGCTTAGAACTTTAAGTGGGATTTTTCACATTTGTATGAAAATTGCCACCACTCACGTTTTGAGGGACAACTCAGCTTTCGAGTGACTTTGAGAGACCTAAATTATAGTAAAACCCCATAAATGACCCCACTATAGAAACTACCCCTCTCAAATCTGACGTGTCCCAATAATTGGTTATAACTTCGGAACGCTTTAACATATCCGTGTCTTTGAGACTGTTTTCTCGTGACACACTGTACTTCATGTAAGTTTTACAAATCTTAGTGATAAGTTTTGTGTTACATTCTGAAAAATACGGAAATTATCAAAAAATTCAAAGTTTCAAATGTTTTGCTTTCCGGACCCCCCAAATAGCTAACATTTTCCGAATGTCTGCATTATGTTTGCATGTTTTTTATGCGTCCTCTCGTTTTTCTAGGATGTTATGAGGCTTAGAACTTTAAGTGGGATTTTTCACATTTGTATGAAAATTGCCACCACTCACGTTTTGAGGTACAACTCAGCTTTCGAGTGACTTTGAGAGACCTAAATAATAGTAAAACCCCATAAATGACCCCACTATAGAAACTACCCCTCTCAACATCAATCATGACATCTGTTTACCCTTTCAGCGTTTCATGGGATTAAAACAAAATAATATTTAGGAACTGTAATTTTTGTTTGGAAAATAGATTCATTTAGGCTGAAAATTACAGATTCACAATGGATTAAATGATGAAATGCTCTGCAAGGTTTGAGACCCAATTTCTCCCGTGTATGGGAACATCACATATGTAAATCAACATACATAAACATACGGGCCCACAGCTGGGCATAGAATGAAAGCAGTGCCATGTAAAACAGGTTTGTATTGTTTCATTGTACAGGCTATAAAATTTAGATTTTTTTTGGTAATGCGAACATATGAGGGCTTATTTTTTGCGGTATAAGATATACTTTACAGGTACTTAATTTTCAGGGATCTATAGCTTATTTAAGAGATTTTATTAAAGGTAGAGAAATAAAATCATTCATTTTTGTTTTGGCTTTTTCATACTTAAAGGAAACCTACCACTTGAAGTGGCAGGTTTCAGAAGAAAATACCGAGCACCAGCGCGATACAGCGGTTTAAAACACTAACAAAAATAAGCTCCGGCACCAGCTCACCCTGAGCTGGTGCCCGGTATTTCCATCAGAAACCTGCCACTACAAGTGGTAGGTTTCCTTTAAATAATATTATTATATAATAAATAAATAATATAATTTTTATTCTTTTCTTATTCCTCACTATGGTTATGGTCATTTACTGTATATACGCGAGTATAAGCCGACCGGAGTATAAGCAGAGACCCCTAATTTTAACACAAAAAATGGGAAAACCTATTGACTTGAGAAGAAGCCGAGGGTGGGAAATGCATTGGTCACAGTCTCCCCAGTATATAGCCCCGTGTAGTGTTAAGCCTGCCACGCCCCCTGTAGTGTTTAGCCTATCACGCCCCCTGTAGTGTATGGCCTGCCGGCCCCCTGTAGTGTATGGCCTGCTGGCCCCCTGTAGTGACTGTGTAGACTGCCACGCCCTTGCCCCCAATATACCTGTAAGAAAAAAAACAAACTGTGTACTCACCTTCCGACTCCCCACCCCCCATCAGGTCCTCTTCTATACAACAATGCTCCGGCATTGGCTCCATGTCCCTGTCGCAGGCACCAAGATGTCAGCCGCTCGCTAACATAGTGTGCGCCAAAGCCATGCACTTAGTAGAGTGTCAGTGTGCAGCTGATGTCACGATCCCTGCAACGGACTACGCGGGGACACAGAGCCGCTGCCAGAGCATTGCTGTATAGAAGAGGACTCGGCTAATACTCGCATATATACGGTACATAGTTTGTTTTATTTTGAAACAAAGCTATGAAACAAAACCAGAAATTCACAATTTTTTTCGCCAACCATTCTGAGGCAAAATGTCTGTATTTTTATGTTGACAAGGCTTATTTTTTGTGAAAAAAGTTTTTTTAAAGCTGTATGAGAACATTTTTTGTAAGGGTATTTTATGAAAAAGCATAAATTATGGGACATTTTCATGGGGTTTTTTTTACGCCGTTCACCCTTACAATGATTTTGATTTATTGTGTAGACTTTTACGAATGCTACAAAATATGTGGGAGAGTGTGTGTATTTGTGTTTTTATACATTATTTGTTTTTTCTATGGGCTTGAACTGCACAACACTGCACAACAATACTAGAATGATCAGTCCAGGTCCCAGCAGTTGGACCCTCACTAATTACTTTGTTATCCCCTTTTATGTGGACATAAAGTTTGTACAACCCTTTTAAAGATGCAGCTTTATTATATTTTGCCGTGTTCTGGGAAGCTGAAAATTAAATCCCAAATGTTGTGAAATTGGCAAAAAAAAAACACATTTGCATTACTTTCTAAAGGGCTCAGTTTTACGACCTTTACTGTGCGTTTTTAATGATACATCTACTTTATTCTTTGGTTCTGTACAATCAATGTGATACAAGCTTTATATAGGTTTTATTGTGTTTAAATATATTTTCAAAAATGAAAACAATTTGTAGAAAAAAAAAATTTCACGCTAATAACTTTTTCATACTTTAATGTACGAAGCTGTGTAAGATGAAATTTTTTGCAGAGGAGCTGACGTTTTCCGGACCTTTTGGTCAGTTTTTATTTATTTTTTTATTAGATGGAAAATGGTGTAAAACTAGTGTTTCAGACATTTGGACGCCATTTTCAATTATAGGGAATAACAGTTTTTATATTTTGACAGATTGGGCATTTTGGGTGGCGGCGATGCGTAGATGGTTTAAATATAGTCAATTTGACTCAGATTTAAAAAATTTTCTAATTTCTTGTGTTGAATATTTACTCAATAATAATTTTTTTATGTTTAATGGTGAATATTTTTTACAAGTTTGTGGTGCCCCGATGGGCTCAAAATTTTCCCCATCATTAGCCATATTATTTGTGGCTTGGTGGGAAGAAAAAACAATCTTTTCCACATACAATCCTTTTTTACAAAATATCATTTTCTATGGAAGGTATGTGGATGACATACTGATGGTATGGCATGGGATGGGAATGCAGAATCATTTTCGGATTTTGTCACATATATTAATGATAATGACATTAATTTAAAATTCACATCTGAACAACCGTCTATCAATATACATTTCCTGGACATTGATTTAAAAGGCACACTGGATAGTGAAATTGTCATTACTACTATGTTTTCAAAACCCTTAGCAGGCAATTCCATTTTGTCTGCATCCAGCTGTCATCCCCCGCACACTGTACATGCAATCCCATACGGTGAATTTTTGCGAGCGAGACGCATTTGCTCTACTGATGCGGAATTCCATGTACAGTCATCCAACATTGAAAGTAAACTTAGGAAGAGGGGATATTCTCCATCCATGTTAAAAAATGCAAGAGAAAAAGCTGAAAAAGTAAATCGAAAAAAATTACTAAAGAGAAGAGATACTTCTATCCCCAATCAAATAACCACGTACACACCCACCTTCAGCACCCCTTACAGTGCACAATTCAACACAATTAAAAATATTATTCGTAAATATGCCCCTATACTAAATCACAATATTGTGTGAGATTATGAAGGATGGCCATAGAAGCGTTGCTAAACGCGGTAAAACCCTTGGTAATATTTTATCACCCAGTGTTTTCAACACCAATGTCAATCCCCGTAGTTGGTTATCTATGATAGGCTTTTTTAAGTGCGGAGGCAACAGGTGTAACGTGTGCGTTTATGCAGCCAACAGAACGCTGGAATTCAACATAGATAGTGACACAAGCAGGAGGATAAAAACTTTTATTAACTGCGATACCCAATATGTGGTGTACATTATTCGATGCACTTGCTGCTCCATTATTTATGTTGGCTACACAATACAACAGTTAAAAACAAGGATAGCACAACATCTTACAAGTATTAAAAACGGCGACTCCAATGCCTCAGGAGCCGCTAAACATTTTATAGAAACACACAGTAAAAAAATCTCCAGTTTTTCCTTCTTCGGTATCGAACATGTTAATCGACCATTAAGAGGAGGAAACTCCTCCTAAGAAGGGAGGCTTTCTGGATTCTTGCCTTGAACTCCAGATATCCTCACGGCATGAATTCTAAAAATGATTTAACATATATTTATTAAAAATCCATATATATAAATGCCTTTCGTATTTGTTCTATCTTCTGTCCAATAATTTATATGAAGAACAAACTTGACTGCGTTAATGTTGCCGGAAGTGACGTTAGAAGCTCTTGATTGTCCAGGTGTACCACAGTGTTTAAAGTGTTGTTTTTAATTCTGTTATAGATAACATGACTAAGGCCCTGTAGCGAGCTGAAACGCATAGGTTTCTTCTGCCTTTATAACTTGCACCGTTCATGCACAGGCTGTGTGCTTTTTTAATGGATATTCAATAAAGGAATTTTGAATTTTATATACACGTGCTCCGGCCACCTCCGTTTTTCCTTAGATGGTTTGAACGTTCCTACTATATACTGCAATACTATTGTATTGCAGTATATGTCGTTTTTTTACTGTATTCATTACAATGTGACACTGGCACATTTTAATGAATTTGCAGATGCCATACAGCCTAGTTTTTCTAAACAATCAGGTTGAAGAAGAATTGTGGTCGTACCAAACTTCTTCCATTTACGCATTATGGAGGCCACTGTGATTTAGGATCCTTAAGTGCTGCAGACATTTTTTTGTAACCTTCTGTCTCTGAGCTCCTTGGGCAGTTCTTTAGACCTCTTGATTCTCATGTGCTCTGAGATGCACTTTGAGCCGTTCGGTCTTATATAGACTCGGGTGTGCCTTTCCTAATCTAGTCCAATCAGTTCAATTAAACACAGCTGGACTCCAGTGAAGCAGTAGACAGCACAGCATGTGAGTTAAATATGAGTGTCACTGCAAAGGGGCTGAATACTTATGACCATGTGATATTTCAGGTTTTTTTATTTTGTTTACTAAATTAGCAAAAATATCTGCCATTGTGTTTTCTGTCAAAATGGGATGCAGAGTATACATTAATAAGCAAAAAAAAACTGGCTGCAATGAAACGTGTGAAAAATGTAGGGTTCTGAATACTTTCCGTAACCAATGTATATCTTGTGAACTGTTTCGGGCAACTTGTTGCTGCATCATATGCACATTTGAGTGAAAGGCTGCCAACACATCTCATACTGTTTTGTCCTTCCCCCAAATCCCATTTTTCATTACACTATTTGGTACCATTTGTGATTTTCACCTTTCTCCAAATCTTCTGAACTGTGGCATCTATAAACACAGTTCTGGTATCATTTTAAAGATGACTACATCCCCATTAAAATAACATCACCAAATAACCAGAAATATCCACAGCTGAAGTTGCTTTCAAAAATATGATTTTTTATATACAGATCCCCACTCTAATGGAATTTTAATGGTGGATATCTCCTGTTCTGGCACCTAGAAACACAATCCTGATGACATTTATGCCCCTCCAGTCTGTCAGCTAAAGACAAAATCTGAAGTACATGCACACTCTGCATCTATAAGTGATCAGTTGCCAAGACAGGCTTGTCATTCAACCACATTTATTACAGTCTACCATTGGCAGTCTGTGATAGAAGAGTACTGTAATGTTAGATATCCCAAAATGCCTGATGCCTAAAAACCACCAGGCATTAAATATCTGAATTACCACACATAAAAATTTGAATAAAAAGTGATGTAAAGGATGAATAAAAATTTGAATAAAAAGTGATGTCCCCATGGAGTCCCCAAAATGGTAGCTACAAAAACTTCAGCCTGTCCCACAAAAAATTACATTTTACAGAGGTCCTTACATCTAAGTATAAAACATTATTACAGTCTGTCTATGGTGAGACAAATAATTTTTTTTAAATGTATTAAAACATAATAAAATCTATAAAATCTTCTTGATCGTAACGACGGAAAAAATGAAGGGAAGGTGTCATTTGCTGCACACAGTGAAACCTGTAAAAACAAAGCCGACAAAAAACTGGTTCCAAATGCATTCTTAGGTCAATTTCACTGCATTCGAAATTTTTTCTCACTTCACAGCACATGGCATGGAATATTGAAGCGTACCTGTCACCAGGAAAATGATGTTTAGCTGGCGACAGGTTCCAATAGTCTATGCTATGCTGATTTTAAAAATGCCTTTGTCAACATTCTGAATCGTTTCAATACATTCATTTTTAATTAGTTTATAAAGGACCTGTCACCCAGTAATTTGGCACATTTGTTAGAATGATAGCGTTATCAGCGTTTACATTGTACTCTGCTGCAATGTTAGCGTTATCATAGATTTCCGATAACGCTATAATTCTAAACACTGTTTTAGCACTAGGAGCTGCTTACTTTAGTAAGCAGCTCCTAGTGCCGAATTTCTTGGTGACAGGTCCTCTTTAAGTTTAATTCACATCAGCTGGCTCCCTGCTAGCAGCATGTAGTGAGTCCCTAAGAAGTGTAGTGTCACCTTATGTATTCTTACTCTCCTCAACACCATCCCCCTCCCTCCCCTGCCTGCTCAATGCATATGACAGAAGGTGAGGGGGAAGAGGGAGTGTGAGGAGGAGAGGAGACTGACGTAGGCTTCTTCCCTCTCGCCGGGCTGCTGCTGGCAGGAGTCGGGTAATGTGAAATAAACTTGTATGGATTGAAATTACTTAGCTAGGCAAAGGCATTTTTAAAATCAGCATAGCATAGTCTGTTTGAACCTGTCATTTCTGGTTCACTTTAAAACCTTAACAACATGTCACAGGCTGAGCCCTCTCCATACAGACCTGGTCTGCAGCATACTGCAGCAAACACCCAGCACTAACACTCTTAAAAGCTTTTGGAGGCATCTAAATCCTTGTGGCATTTTGGATAGATCGTCGCTCCCTGTGACGTCATCTGTCTCCATGGCAGCATGGAGGCTATGTAACAGATCATCTGCACAATCAAAATATAAAAACTGTTATTTCCGGCGGTGAACCTCATAATGGAGAATAGCGCCCAAATGTCAATGCCATTTTGCAACACTTAAAAAATTCAATAAAAAGTGATCAATAGGTTGTACTGTCAAACAAAATGGTAGAAATGAAAACCTGAGCTGCTCTGCTCAATGTTCTTCTGGAAAATTTGGGGTTCTAGACATTAAGTGCCACATAAACTGTATAGAAATGGTTTATAGAATGTATCCTAAAATGTTCTGCAAAAAACAATCCTGAAAATAGAGGTCTCACCTTACTATGCTGCATTTGGACGATGTATTTATTTCTGCGAATCGTCTGGCACTACCAGTGTGCCAGCATGATCTGCAGCAGGAGACTGACTGTTACATACAGCCTGGATCTAACTGCATCTTCCCGGCAGGGAGATCTCTCCTTGCCATGCAGTTTAGGCCACTAACTGCTACGGTCAAGCATGATTGCAACAGTTAAGGAGAGGGACAGAGGGAACAGGGTCCCGGGGTACCAGGGGGTTGCCATGGCAGCCGAAGGTCAGATGAAGACCTACGTGTCTTCCATGTATGGTGGCCTATTATGCCCAGTCCAGGACTGGATCTAATAGGCAAACTGTCAGTAAAGCACTGACAGATAAAATGTATTGTATGAGGGATCAATGCATCCCCAGTGTAAGTCCTCTAGTGGGACAGTAAAAAAAAAAGTTAAAGTTTTTAAAAAATAAATTAAATCATAAAAATAACCCATTTTCCTATATACAATAATATTTGCATTTAAAAAATGGTTGCGTCCGTAGCGACCTTGGTCAAGCAAATATAACATTATTATTCCTGTATTGTGAAGGATATAAACAACTTCTCATTTATACTCGTGTATAAACCAAGTTTTTCAGCACAAAAAAAGTGCTGAAAAACCTCACCTCGGCTTATACACGAGTCAATAGAAAAAAATAAACTCGCCCTCCGGCACCCCCGATGCTCGGCGCGGCTCCTCTTTGGTCTTCTGTATAGTCGGCAGAGACGCGGCCATGTTATCTGCCAGCTGGCGCACTATGACGTCATCAGCGGCCACATCATAGTATGCGCATCGGTGTAACAGCCGGCAGAGATGCAGCCATGCGCTCTGCCGGGTGTTACATCAAAGAAAGAGAAGACAAGAGGAGCCGCTCCAACATCGGAACCACCTGAAGGTGAATATGTAAGGTTTTTTTTAAGTGCTGGGTGGGCTGGCTGTATACTACATGGGGGTGACTGACTATAACAGGGGACTGGCTGGCTATATACTGGGGGCGGAGACTGTGACCAATGCATTTCCCACCCTCTGCTTCTACTCGAGTCAATAGGTTTTCCCAGTTTTCGGTGGTAAAATTAGGGGCCTCGGCTTATACTCGGGTCGGCTTATATATTTAAAAATTGCAATTTTAGTTCTTCCTACCTCCAAAAAAATATGTAATAGAACGCAATCAAAAAGTCAGCTGTATACTACAGGGGGGTGACTGGCTAAATACTGTGGGGGGGGCTGGCTGGTCATGTATCCTGCTAAAGCCATGGACTATGCTAAGGATCCACATCAGCTACTGGCGGATTTGCCCAACAAATTTGATGGCAACCCCGAATTGTGCAGAAACTTTGTATTCCAGTGCTTGCTGCACACTGAACTGATGTCCTCCCAGCTCACCACCGAACGCTCTAAGGTCCAGGTTCCAGCAACCTCAATTCCAGCTCCCACGCCTGTCTTCCCAGAGGCCGCTCCAGAGTCTCCGGCCTTCCCAGAGACCGCTTCAGAGTCTCCGGCTTCCCAGAGGCTGCTCCAGAGTCTCCGGCCTTCCCAGAGGCCGCTCCAGTGTCTCCGGCCTTCCCAGAGGCCGCTCCAGAGTTTCTGGCCTTCCCAGAGGCCGCAGCAGAGTCTCTGGCCTTCCCAGAGGCCGCTGCGAAGTCTCCGGCCTTCCCAGAGGCCGCTCTGGAGTCTCCGGCCTCCCCAGAGACCGCTCCAGCTGTCCAAGAATCACTTCAGCCTCCGGCCGTATTGCTTGCAGAGGAGACAGTGCAAGTTACCTAAGTCCATCTGTCGGCCAAAGGACACTCTAGATGTCTCCTGGATAGCCTCAGCTTGTTCCCTGCCAGGTCCAAGCACCTCATTGGGGTTTGTCCTGTCTTCATTGTTCCTGCTCTCCTCCTCAGGTGACCCATCACCGAGAAGAATTGGAGGAGGCAGAGAAAGAAGAAGAGGGGGCTGAAGAAGAAGAAAAGAGGGGCCCTAAAGTGGGGGGTACTGTCACCGGTGACCCCGTACACCCGTGCTCTGCTGTGTGCGTTCCCCCGGAACCGCACTCACCTCTCCCCACTCCTGGTCTGGCCCTGGTCCTGGTCTTCCTTCCTTCCTATTTTATAATAAATAACGTTATTGAGAGGTACAATTTTTTAACCAGAAAATAAGCCCTCACATAGGTCTGTAAATGAAAATGTTATAGATTTTTGAAGGTGGAAAGTGAGAAATGAATGAAAAAATGCTGTGACGTGAAGGGGTTAAACTTAAGGGGGCAAAGAAAGAGAAAAGTAAAAAAAACAGTTATAGTATCAATTGAAATATGTATTTTTCAATGCAGTGTTTTATAGAAATTTGATTAAATTTAATAAACAGACTTTAAAAAAGAAAAAGAAATATGTATTTTTCAGGTTTTCCATAATACCATCAATAATACATGCAGATTTCAGTTCAAGACATCAACCTAAATAACTACTTACCGTACCAGTCATGGCTGTTAGCAAGTAATTGTTAAATCCTCATAAAGAGGAGTTTTCTGGCCCTAGCCCAACGCCTCGTGTGGCAGGTCACATTCTTTAGGATTGGTTGTAAAGGTTCCTGTTAAAGTATGTGCCATACAATGCCGCCATCTGCCACTTGTAAACTGCCCGCAAACTTGTGCACATTCTCTAATGTTGAAAAAAAGGAAGATTTCACATTCATTTTTGAACTATTCTTTGTTATGTTTTTGTTGATTTGTATGTTTCTATAAATCAGCATAACTAATTATACTAAATCATTGTAAAAAAAAAAAAAGAATGCATTTCATAAAATTCTTATTTAATTGCATTTTAATATAATGAAATTGTGTGAACAGTAATTGAAATTGTAATTATGATTAAATATTACATATTGTATTTAGTTATACAATATAGAAATGATTCCAGTAAACTAATGCACATATTTAATTTCAATTATCATAGAAGCTAGACATAACATTCAATCTACTAAAAGGTGCTATGACACTAAGCATGCCTCAAATCCTTTCCAAAAACAACAGAATACTATAGGATACATTATGGCTTTGCAAGACAACTCCACAGTACATTTAGCATGTCTTTCAAATGCAAGGAAACAAGGATGCAGCTTGGCTTCAATCTACTTTACTGGCATAGGAATGACAGATACAAAAAACAAACCTAAAACATCAGAGACTCAGGAAAAAGGCAAATACCTCCATACAATGTAAAAGAAATTTTATGGAAAACCTAAAAGCACATTAACTTCTAAACAATTGCATACATGAATGTGATATGGAAGATGCGATTTACTTACATATAAATAATTTCATACAACTAAATCCCAAATAAAGACAACATTTTCATTTCAATTTCTTTGGTGACACAGTTGTTTCTGATCACATCACTCTTTTTGCATGGGACTGCAGTTCTGTGCAGCCATTGTTCATTGTCCTTTTTTGAAAGAAAGTTAACAAAGACTTGTTTATTTTATTCACTTAACAAAAAACCTAGTGACTGGTTGCAGGAATTACTTTTTTACATAGTTTATCTTTTTATTAGAGCACTTTCAGTCCTGACATGCTTTATGACAAGCTCTGTTTCCTAGCAGCCAAATTAAGCGGGCCTATTCAGCTCACAATGGAGGAGGGCATTGAGAAAGAGCTGGGTTTGTTTAAACTACTTCTGTCTTCATTCACAGCCTGATGTCCCCCTGCATTGTAAGGCTTACAATAGCACCCAAAGAAAGCATTGTCAGACAAAAACAAATCAAAACCAGAGAGGTGCTATGCAGAAAAGGGCACTGACATCATTTTGGTAGCAAAGTTTTAGTCATACACACATCTATCTAGCTAGCTTTAAAATGTATATGTACAAACATTGACTATTGACCCCATCTTTGATCAAATGATTATACGTTATACTATACCAAACCTAAAATACTTTAAGTATGAATTTGGGGAGATGAGAGAAAATTACCATGGATAAAAGGCACATATGATTGTTGCAGGTGGGACAGTACTAAGATAGAAGAGAAAGAAGAAGACATTGAATTTTGGGAGACTTGGGTAATGAGAAGATTTTAAAAAAGTGGAGATACTGTCATTGGAGGACAGGGGGGGTTATTATGCTCAGTTGTTAATGTCAGAAGGGAACACAACTTAAACAGAGTAGATCTCCGAGGAGTCCAAGTCAGATTAATGTGTTTAGTGACTTTGCCTACACAAAGACTTGCCATTGTAGACACGTCTGAATAGCTATGAATGGTTTGGAACATATGCAGCCTGTCACCGCAGGTGCCCACATCTGTTCTTCTTAGGCAGATGCTCATAGAAAAAGGAAGAGGCTTTCCATTGCTCTGGAGCACGCCCTATAGCCCTACCCCCATCTATTTTACCCAGTGGTGATTTAGGGTGGAGGTGAAGGGTGGAAATTGTCACTGCTCTCTACCCTCTGCAGACAGGGGCCAACAACAAAAAACACCATGATCATTAAGGCAGTGACCTCCACTAGGAACTGCAAGTTACAACTTCACACTACACAGACAAAGAATGAAGGGATGGGACACTCTATAGAACTGCTATAGGAATGTTAATCACTGACAGTCCTTATGACTTCTGCGTACAGAGGCCACTGCACATATACAGATTTCATGCAGTACTTACCTCCGGCTGTAGAACCATGTTTACTGAAGTGGGTCAAAATATTACTTTTGTGCTATTGTCGTTTCTATTATATTCTTTTAGAAACATATACAGATATGAGCAGCAGATTGACACATATGTACCTGTATTTTAGTTTTCAGCGTTTTGCATTCCGGAGAGATATGGTATACATGGTTTACCAGGGTGTTCTTCATCTTAAACTCTTCTCCCTATTAGGCCTTTATTTCTATAATACCATCATATTCCACAGCATTGTAAAGGTCAAGAGGTACATATACAAACCAAATTACAGACATTACAGAGTATTAAAATTAAATAAATAATGCTGAATTAACCTGTCACAGCTATCCATATTTACAGAAACCAGGGTTTATCAGTCTGCAGAGAAACCTGTTTAGTGGCGTCAAGTTATGGGGGATTATAAAGACAGAAGGAAAAATCAGCAGAGGTTTAGAGGAAAGAAAGGGAAAGTTACATGCATTTAGGGAACGTGATAGGCCTGCCTCATAAGGTGTTTTTTCTGGCACGTTTGAAAATTTGGTATCAGCCAGATAGTTTAAGTTAGTGCATTCCAGAGAATAGGTGCAGCTCAGTAGATGTCCTGGAGATGTGAGTAGCAGGTTCATATTAGGGAAGAAATTAATTGTAAAACACTTGAAGATAAAAGAGCACAGGCTTGACAATATGCTGAGGTATGATTGTGCAGCACAGTGCAGAGCTTTGTGGATGAGGGTTATTCAATTGAATACAAAAGGTGATGGGAGGCCAGTGCAGTGACTGACTCAGAGTTGAGGCATCCGTGTAGCATTGGGATCGATATACTATTTTGGCTGCTGCATTAAGAATAGCTCATAGAGGAGAGAGTTTAGTGGAAGACCAATTAGTAAGATGGTACAGTAGTCGAGACAGGAATGAAATTGCAATTATTAAGAGGTTTCCATGGCGAAAAAAGGACGATTCTAGAAACGTTTGCAAGTAATGTTATGCGATGCGCAAATGAGTATACCTTCAATACAAATGGAGCTGTCAGGGTAAGGTTGATTGGTAGATGGTGCAAAGACAAGAAGTTTAGTGTTAGTCAGAAGTATATAGCTGTATATTTTAAGGGTAAAGATGGTACTGAAAATCAAATGGTTTGTCCAGAAGGGTAAAGAAAAGAGGACCTAGGACAGAGCCCTTGGAAACTCTGACAGTAAGAGGAAGAGGAGACGAGAGAGAGAGAGAGCTAGAGAGAAGACACTAAAAGTGCATTCATATAGAGGAAGAAAACCAAGATGGCACAATGACCCAGCTTTACTAAATCCCCTGCGCCAGTTTTCTGTCGGACTTTACATGTTCTTTTATATGCAAACTGCTTGCACATGTATTCAAGAAGTGTCAGCGCCACATATGTGTCGTGGCTGCAATATACCCAATCCAAAATTTTGAACTGCAAGGGGCATCCGGTGCACAGTCAGACTGTGCAACATATTTATCATGCAGAGTCCGACAGGAATGTGTTGCACACCCAAAGAAACATGGTGCACTCTGTTGGAGCAATGCATTGGGCACCAGATTATTGAAGAACATGCCCCACAATTCATGAATCAGGCTTGTCCTTCACACTCCACTGTTTTTGATAAATGTGGGCCAGTTTCTTTCAGGGCAATGGAGTGAAGCATCCTGAGGAGGAACTGGTGGCCCACAATATCAAACACTGCAGAGAGATGCAAAGCATAGAAGAATGAGCATAGTTACTTTAGAAAGATCAGTTTCAAGGAGGGAGTTGGCAGAGCGATGCTGGGGCACATTTACTAAGGACCATCTGCCAGTTTTTCAATTGGACTTTGCACATTCTTTTAGATGCAAACTACTTTCACATTTAAGAAGGGTCCGCACCACATAGGTGTCGCACGCAACTGTTTTGTGGCGTGGCTGCACCATGCTTCATGCTACACAAATTTCTGCACTGAAAGGGGGCGTTATGGTGCTCAGTCCAACAGAAAAGTGCTTAAAACGCCCTATGTTAAAGGTGCACCAAAAAAAATGTAGCACTCTGTCGGGGTAGTGCAGAGGGCGCCAGATTCATGCAGAACGTGTGCCAGAAATACTGAATCTTGTGCACTCTCTGCTATACAGAAGCATAGTGCAGTTTGCACTGCTTTTAGTAAATATGCCCCAATGGGTTAGTTGAGAATAGACCAGGGTCCCAGGAGTTATGAGATGAAGGGAAGATTAGAGACTGGTCAGCAGTTAACAGCCCTGGATGTGTCGATGGTTCTTTATTTTCTCTTACTATAAAAAGACTGCTAGGTTGATGTGAGGGGATGGGGTCACTGATGAAGGTAGTGGGGCGAGCAGAGGAACTTGGACACTTCATGACTGAAATGAAGAGAGTGAACAGGTTTTTGTCTATAACAGTAAATTAGTTAATGGTAACATAACAGGTGCTATTTAGTTGAAGAGATCAGTAGTAATATTCAACCTTTAAGAATTAAACAAATGTTTTTCCCCATAACCCATGATATTTTCACTCTGCAAAAAGGCATCCAGACCCCTCTTGTACATGTACATAGAGTCTGCCATTACAACCTCCTGCGGCAGAGAGTTCCATAGTCTCACTGCTCTTGCAGTAAAGAACCTTTGTCGATGTTGATGGTAGAATCGCCTCTCCACTAGGCACAGAGGATGCCTCCTTGTCCTGGTCACAGACCTAGGTATAAAAAGATCTTTGGAGAGATCCTTGTACTGCCCATAGGTTGTAATGAGGTTTCCCCTCCCCTTGTACATCGTAATGAGGTCACCCCTCAGTCGTCTTTTTTCTAAACTGAATAATCCCAAATTTTGTAATCTGTTATTTTATTCTAGTCCCCCCCATTCCCCTAATAATCTTGGTTGCTCTTCTCAGCTCCTGTTCCAGTTCTACTACGGCCTTTTTATACAAAGGTGCCCAAAACTGTACATAATATTCCATGTGTGGTCTGACCAGGGATTTGTATAAGGGAAAAACTATGAGAACTATGAGTCCTTATCATGAGAATCTATTCCTCTAGTGAAACATCCAATAATTTAATTTGCTTCAGCAGCAGCCACCTGGCTCTGGTCACTAAAATTTAGTTTACCATCCACCAATACCCCCAAGTTTTTTTCAGCTCCAGTTTTACCAAGTAATTGACTGCTTAGAACTAACTTTACATTTATCTACATTAAACCTCATCAACTATTTCTCTGCCCACTCCTCCAGCTTCCACAAATCTCTCTGTAATTTTAGACTATCAACCTCAGTATTAATTACTTTACACATCTTAGTATCATCTGCAAATATTGAAACTTGATTATGTAAACCCACTACAAGGTCATTAATAAAAATATTTTTAAAAAAGTGGCCCCAAAACCGACCCATCTGAGAATGTGCCATTTATGACGACCATCTGTTTTCTATCACTAAGCCAATTACTTACCCGAATACACAGATTTTCCCCTAGTCCCAACAGTCTAATTTTATATACCAACCTTTTATGCGGCACGGTGTCAAATGCCTTTGAAACATCCAAATATACAACATCCACAGCGTCCCACAGATCCAGTTTGGAACTTACTTCCTTATAGAAGCCAATCAGATTAGTCTGACAGGACTGATGTCTCATAAACCCATACTGATGCTGGGTTATAAGGTTATGTACAGTGAGATACTCCTGGATAGCATCTATAACAAACCCCTCAAATATTTTCCCCACAACAGAAGTTAGACTCACAGGTTTGTAGTTTCCAGGATCGCTTTTTAAACCTTTTTTGTATATTGGTACCACATTTGCTATGCGCCAGTCCTGTGGAACATAACCAGATCTCAGGGAATCTTCAAATATTAAAAATAACGGTCTGTCTATCACGTAACACACATCGATCACATCTGGTAATTTGTTTATCTTAGTGGTTGCAAGGAGGCGCCGTACCTCTTCCTGGGTTAAACTGTTGACATTACGAAGAGAATTTACAACAATTCTCATCAAGTCTTCCACCAGGGGATTTTCCTGGGTAAAGACAGTCAAGAAGGCAACATACAGTAGATTGGCCCTCTCCTCATCTCCTTCCACCATGACCCCCATGTTATTCCTCAGAGGGCCCACACTCTCCTTTTTTATCATTTATATACTTAAAAAATAATTTGGAATATTTCTCTCAGTATCTATTTTTGCGGACTTTATCTGCTTTTTACATGATTTATTTTTCTCTCTATAATCCTGTAACGCCTCATAGCTACCTTCAGGTTTTAGCACTTTAAACGCCTTATCTTTCTCCTTACAAGACCAGTTAACCACATTGGATTTTTCTTGTCCTCTTATGCTTTTTCCCATATGGTATGTGTTTGTCACATACCTTTTTTAGAATATTTGTGAAAAAGTTCCATTTGAAAGGCAGAGGCCAAAAGAACATCATGATTATCCAGGTAATGACCTCCTTCGAAAATAGAAAGTTAGAATTTTACATGCTAAATTTGGAGCTATTTTTAGATTCATAAGATTTAATGGGGGACATATATCTGTGGGATACTGGTGAAGTTGTTAATGAATAGGATTAGATCCAAACTGTCATATGAGTGGTGGGCTAGTCAGTCCATGGGCCCCCTACAGGTGCGAGATTCAAAAACTTTGCTGGCCTAAGTCAGATGGAAAATAAAATAGAACAACTACCATCAGAGACCAGGACAGGTTCTAGATTATTTACTCTATAGGGTGAATCTGAAAAATTGCACCCTCCCCAAGTCATAAAAGTGTATACAATGTCCCTCCCATAAATTAAACATAAACAGTTCCCCGCTCAAAATAAATACAATACTTGCATATGAATTATAGTGTATAATCAACTGAGTTAGCATATACAGTGCTTCCACTAAATTCATTTTACCCTATGTGGTGTAAGAATATGTACAGTGACCCTTGAATTATACAGTGCCTCCCTCATGAAAATACATTACATAAGAACATAAATATAACACCAGAACCTAGCTTAGAACATAAATACAGCAGTAGAACCAATCAGTACATACTGTATATACACCAGAAGCACAATGTAACGCCTACTTTGAGATTTTTGTTGTAACACAACTAATTTATATAAACTGTAGCGCTGCAGCAGCAGTATACAACCATTCATGGAGTTCATCCCAATTTTGTGAACCACCATTGTTACTCAATTGTTCAAATTATTCAGCCGTGCCACAAAAAGTCTTTGTGATGCCCAGGCCTCATTGACACCTGGTAGTTACCCTTCCTCTTGTCAAAAGGATGTGTTTTTAGGCATGATTGACACAGTCAGTGTGTATGGAGGAATGGTAACACCCAGTTGTCAATAGGTTCTTATATTTTCAGAAAGAATTGCCAAAGAATAGCACAATTCAGTATTTTGACAAAAAATGCTGCAGAATTGTATCTTTGAAAAAAAAAAAGCATTTACCAAAACGAGAAAGTCAGGATAATTGACAGATCCTTGTGATTTATTCTGCCTTTGACAGCTTCTGGTCATTGCTGCACTGCATTATCTGCAGCTTAATGCTTTGCTGTTTGTGTAGACCTGGTATATGCCACTACTGTATGATAGTTTTATTGAATGTATTTGTCTTTGTATAATCATTGCATGAATTGTCCTAGACATTGTAAAAAGGTGCTTTAATGTTTAGTTATTTTCATGTGACAATTGTCTGCTCTTCATGGAAGGAATTCTGCACATTAAAGGGAACCTACCACCACAAATCTACCTATAAAGGTAGATTGGGTGGTAGGTGGATCAATGGGACGTGAGGATAGCCCTTTTAAAATAGGCACTTTTTAAGCACTTTTTTGATAACTTTTATTAGATATATAGTCAAATTTACTTATGCGGCTACTGGGGCGTGGAGTAGCCGCATCTGAGGTTACACGAGGCGGCTACTCCACGCCCCGGTAGCCACTTTACCCCTCCTACTCACCCATGTTTCAGAGCAGTGACCACGCAGGCGCGGGCCTGCTCTTCTGCGCATGCGCAGACGGCAGGATCACCGGACGAGGGCGCGCAGCTACGCGGAGCTGCGCGCCAAAGATGGGTGAGTAGGAGGGGTAAAGTGGCTACCGGGGCGTGGAGTAGCCGCCTCGTGTAACCTCAGATGCGGCTACTCCATGCCCCAGTAGCCGCATAAGTAAATTTGAATATATATCTAATAAAAGTTATCAAAAAAGTGTGGGGACGTGAGGATTAGCCCTTAAAAGGGCTCTCCTCACGTCCCATTGATCCACCTACCACCCAATCTACCTTTATAGGTAGATTTGTGGTGGTAGGTGCCCTTTAAGCACATTCTACAAAGCTTGGAGTGAGGAAATGAACTGTGGGAGCAATAAAAAAATGGAAGAAATACAAGACCACTGATAATCTCCCTTGATCAATGGCTCCACGCAAGATCTCACCTCGTGAGGTCAAAATGATCACAAAAATGGTGAGGGGGGGCATATTGAATGACCTGAAGAAAGCTGGCAACATCGCAACAAAGGCTACTGTCAATGACACACTACACCGCCTGGGAGTGCCAGCAGTGTTCCCCTGCTTAAGCCAGTACATATCCGGAACTGTCTGAAGTTCGCTAGAGAACATTTTGATGTTCCATAAGAGTATTGCCAAAAGGAGCTGATGTGGATATTGTGTTCTTAGACTTTGCAAAGGCATTCAACACTGTCCCTCATAGAGGTAAAATAAGGTCTAGTGGTTTGGCAGGAATCATTTGCAATTGGAGAGAGTTATGGTTAATGATTTCTGCTTAGAATGGTCACACGTTATAAGTGTTGTACCCTAGGGTTCTGTGCTTGGTCCACTATTATTTAATTTAATTATTAATGATAGTAAATCATAGATTAAATGACAGCATGCTGCCTCTCAGGATAGGGATGTAAATTTGGGTACTAGTCCATAAAAAAAGGATGCCCTGGAGCTGGAAAGGGTACAGCGAAGATCCACAAAAATTATAAGGGGCATGGAGGGTCTCAAAAAGAGAGGGGATATCATTAATTTGTATAAATATATGAATGGTCCATACAAAAAAAAATGGTGGAAACTTGTTCCAGCTTAAAGGAAACCTACCATTTGATGTGATGCATTATGAAGCAAACATACCTTGAGACTGCTGTAGCTCATATCTTGGTTAATCCCTGTGCTGAGTGGTTTTGCTGATAAAACAATTATAACATTATGATAATGAAGCTCTCTTGCTACTGTGGCTGGGCTCAGCACTTTTCCTAGCACATTAGTTATGCACTGCTTCACAGGATGATGTAATCCTTGGGTTGTGCCTGAAGGCAGAATAATCAATTGCTGCACCACCCCAGCTGCTGTGTATGAGCGATCCAGTGCAGGTTGATTGGCCCTGTCTGGCCTAAGCCCTGTATGTAATACAAGCTCTGTGTAACTTGAGCAATCATGCACTCCAGCTTTCCCAAGGTCCTGAACGTTATAATTGTCTTTTCAGCAAAACCACTCAATTCAGGGATTAACCAAGATATGATCCCGCATCAGTGTAGCTACAGCATTCTCAAGGCATGTTTGGTACATAATGCATCAAATCAAATGGTAGGTATCTTTTAAATCAAACCAAAAGACATGGGGCACTGTCTGTGTCTGGAGAAAACAAGGTTTAATCACAAGAGGCGGCAGGCCTTCTATACTGTGAGAACTGTAAATCTGTGGAATAGCCTGCCTCAGGCGCTGGTCACAGTAGGAACAGCAGAGAGCTTCAAGAAGGGTCTAGATGCCTTTTTATAAGTAACATTGATGGTTATGTTATAATATAGAATTGTTTCCCTTAAATCCCTTCCTTATTCAATCACTTCATGAGTATAAATTATGTAACTCTGTAACTTCTGTGAGAATGTCACATGATCAGATGAAACCAAAGTAAAACTGCTTGGTAGAAACACAACTTGGTTGGAAGAGAGTGAATGTTGAGTTGCATCCAAAGAAAGTCATGCATACTGTAAAGCATGGGGGTGGCAAAGGGCCCAGGATGATTACCGTAATCTACGTACATGAAAGTATAAATGGGTAAAAATAAAGGTAAAAATCATAATTTTTTATGTGTTTTTAACTGTTTTTGCTTACGGCGTTTATGTACGGGATCAATAATTATTTATATCTATTCTACATGTTTTTACAGACGCGATGATACTATATGTATGGGATTAACTTTTTCAAATTATATGTCATATTATGTGTTAATGGGGATTTGGGGCATTTTTATTCATTTATTAAACAACTTTTTTTTTTAACTTTTTTATTTCTTCCAACATGGGACATGAACAAGCAATCATCTGATTGTATTGCAGGGTATTAGCTGTGTCGGCCAATGCACATGCATAGACTGAAAAACTGAACGTGTGACATCACCCTAAGGCTGGTGCCACACGTAGCGCTTTGTCTGCGCTCGCAAGCGCAAACAAACTCACGCTCACCGGAACGGGCCTCGGCCCGATCGCATCGGCGTTTCTATGGAAACGCCTGCGATCGGGAACGAGCCGCTGGTGTTTTGGATCATAATGGGTGAGAACATATCACCGAGACAAGCTGTTCCTACACCTTTTTCACTCCACTCCTGGTTTGGACATCAAAAACTGCACCTGAAAAACTGAATGTGTGAACGCAGCCTCAGGCAACACGTGTTTTGAAACACAATACAACAGCAAAAGACAGGAGTTTTGCCTAACTACATTGGTGTTAACATTTGTGTTTCCAAAATGCAACTGTTAGGGTGTACCCCTAGCGCTGTGTTTACTAACACATCGCCAGCATACGGGGGCAGGCCTCCGCTCTATCGCTTATGTATTTCTATGAAAACGCATGCAATCGGTAACTTGGACCTGATGTCTTGTATTAAAACAATTGCGCTTGTAAAGCAAATCAAAGCAGTACGTGTGAACGCACCCTTAACGTCACGTGTGAATGCACCCTTAACGCCACGTGTGAACGCACCCTTAACGCCATAAAGATAAAGCCCACCAGACTATGGAGCAAGTGTGTTTTCTTGCTAATTCCAGCACATTTGGTGGCACAGCATAGTATAGTGTGCCACTAGAAAGATGCTCGTGGGGTAGAGATAACTGTACAGGCTGCTGTAGATAGCTGCACATGTGAATGGAGATGGATGGGGGTCCCCTGGGAGCGCTCAGACCCCATATGCCGGCAGTGAGTGGCTGTGCAGCTATGCCGGCCTCCAGTGTGTGAAAGCTTGCCGGGAGCGGCTCACACTGCCAGCACGATCGATAGCAATCTGTTAGCTGCGTGGGCACGTCCATTGTATTGCCCCAGGGCAGCGGCAGATGTTGCTGGCAGGCACGCGCCTGGCATGCCATGCATTATCTATGCTGCACATGTATACAGCGCGCAGCGGGGATAGCCCAATCTCAGACACGTGCGCAGGCTCAGGGTCCTAATCCCCGCAGCCCCCTCATAAAGCCCCTTATCTCTGGCCTGGTCACTTGTCCAGGGAAACACTGGGAAGCAGCTGGCCCCAGTAATCTGATCTGGAGACAAAGCAATGCCCCTTGGTGGCAGGATCACAGGTAAACAGGCTCTTTGTGATGGAGATGAGGGCTGCAGCAGCGGCGGCAGATGATGTGCGGAGAGGGGGAGGCGGCGCTGCGCGCACTGGGTGCCAGCTGGGCCACGCGACTGCCCTTTCTTATTCTAATCAGCACATGCCATTGCTACTACTCCCTCAACTTCTTACAAACAACCCCCTCCCGAGGAGCCTCAATGACACTGTCTGCCCCAGCACATCACTGCAGGGGGCACCTGCAAATATAGGGGTGCATCTGGAAATACACGTGTATCACTGGAGGGGCACCTGCAAATATAGGGGTGCATCTAGAAATACACGTGTATCACTGCAGAGACACCTGGAAATATAGGGGTGCATCTAGAAATACACGTGTATCACTGGAGGGGCACCTGCAAATATAGGGGTGCATCTAGAAATACACGTGTATCACTGGAGGGGGGCATCTGCAAATATAGGGGTGCATCTAGAAATACACGTGTATAACTGCAGGGAGTGCACCTGCAAATATAGGGGTGCATCTAGAAATACACATGTATCACTGGAGGGGGGCACCTGCAAATATAGGGGTGCATCTAAAAATACACATGTATCACTGCTGGGAGTGCAGATTTATAGCAAGTAGAAGGTACACATCCTCCATTCCCCAAGAATCTTTATTCTAGTATCAAATCTAGGAAGTGATTTCCAGACTATATTACACATACGTCTTAATCTGCCCATGTATTTACCTATGCATCTGCATGGAAGCACATGGATATATAAGGGTACCACTATATAGGGTACATCCAGAAATATAAGTGCTTTAATCAGGGGGTGCACCTGTAAATATAAGGGTATACGGTATGGGGTGCATCTATAATATAATTTTATCACTGCAAGGGGTGCACCTGGAAAAAGAAGGCCATCACTATATAGGGGTGCATAAATGAATATAAGTGTATCACTGCAGGTGGGTGCACCTGGTAATATAAGGTACCACAATATAAGTGGATCTAAATATACGTTTATCACTGCATAGGTGCACCTGGAAACGAAGTGCATCACTATGTAGGGTGCATCTATATCTATAAGTGTATCACTGCAGGGGGTGCATCTGAAAATAGAAGGGCTTCGCTATACAAGGGTGTGTTACAAAAATATAAATGTAGCTGTAGGGGGTACACATGGAATTAGAACAGCTATTTCTCTATAGGTGCATCTATAAATATAAGTTGTAGGAATGTAGGGTGTGCACCTGGCAATAGAAAGGTATCAATATACAGGGTTGCATATAAATTAAATGCAGTGGGACACATGGAAATATAATGTACATTATATAGATGTGCTATAGATCTAAGTATCACTTCAGGGGGTGCACCTGGGAATATAAGGGTCCACTGTTTAGGTGCATCTATAAATATAAGTTAATGACTGCAGGTGGCGCGGCTAGAGCATCTACAAATTTAGTGTATGATTATAGAGGAGCATCTAGTAAATTAACTGTATGACTATAGAGGTGCAGAAGTGTATAATGCAGAGCAACATCTGCAAACAGAATGTATCATGCAGAGAGCAACATTGTAAATAGAAGTGTAATCACTTGCAGAGCAACATATGTAAATAGAGTGTATCCACTGCAGAGCACAAACATATGTAAATAGAAGTGTATCACTGCAGAACAACATGCTGTAAATAAAGTGTATCACTGCAGAGCAACATCTGTAAATAGAAGTATATCACTACAGAGCAACATCTGTAAAAGAAGTGTCAGACTCAGAGCAACATCTGTAAATAGAAGTGTATGACGCAGAGCAAACATCTGTAAATAGAAGTGTATCACACAGAGCAAAATGTAAATAGAAGTGTATCACTACAGCGCAACATCTGTAATGAGTGTATCATACAGAGCAACAGTAATAAAGTGTATCACTACAGAGCAACATCTGTAAATAAAAGTGTATCACTACAGAGCAACATCTGTATATAGAAATGTATCACTACAGAGCAACATCTGTAAATAGAAGTGTATCACTACAGTGCAACATCTGTAAATAGAAGTGTATCACTACAGATCAACATCTGTAAATAGAAATGTAACACTACAGTGCAACATCTGTAAATAGAAGTGTATCACTACAGAGCAACATCTGAAATAGAAGTGTATCACTACAGAGCAACATCTGTAAATAAAAGTGTATCACTGCAGAGCAACATCTGTAAATAAAAGTGTATCACTACAGAGCAACATCTGTATATAGTAATGTATCACTACAGAGCAACATCTGTAAATAGAAGTGTATCACTAAAGAGCAACATCTGTAAATAGAAGTGTATCACTACAGATCAACATCTGTAAATAAAAGTGTATGACCGCAGAGCAACATCTGTAAATAGAAATGTATCACTACAGAGCAACATCTGTATATAGAAATGTATCACTACAGAGCAACATCTGTAAATAGAAGTGTAACACTACAGAGCAACATCTGTAAATAGAAGTGTATCACTACAGTGCAACATCTGTAAATAGAAGTGTATCACCACAGTGTAACATCTGTAAATAGAAGTGTATCACTACAGAGCAACATCTATAAATAGAAGTGTATCACTACAGAGCAACATCTGTAATAGAGTGTATCACTACGAGCAACATCTGTAAATAGAGTGTATCACTACAGAGCACATTATAAATAGAGTGTATCACTACATAGCGCATCTATAAATAGAAGTGTATCAATGCAGAGCAACATCTGTAAACAGAAGTGTATCACTACAGAGCAACATCTATAAATAGAAGTGTATCCCTACAGAGCAACATCTGTAAATAGAAGTGTATCACTACAGATGAACATCTGTAAATAGAAGTGTATCACTAGAGAGCAACATCTGTAAATAGAAGTGTATCACTACAGAGCAACATCTGTAAATAGAAGTGATCACTACGAGCAATACTGTAAATAGAAGTGTATCACTACAGAGCAACATCTGTAAAAGAAGTGTATCACTACAGAGCAACATCTAAAATAGAGTGTACACTACAGAGCAACACTGTAAATAGAATTGATCACTACAGAGCAACATCTGTAAATAAAAGTATCACTGCAGATCAACATCTGTAAATAGAAGTGTATCACTGCAGAGCAACATCTTTAAACAGAAGTGTATCACTGCAGATAACATCTTAAATAGAAGTGTATCACTACAGAGCAACATCTGTAAATGAAGTGTATCACTACAGAGCAACATCTGTAAAACATCTGTAAATAGAAGTGTATCACTACAGAGCAACATCTGTAAATAGAAGTGTATCACTACAGATCAACATCTGTAAATAGAAGTGTATCACTACATAGCGACATCTGTAAATAGAAGTGTATCACTACAGAGCAACATCTGTAAAACATCTGTAAATAGAAATGTATCACTACAGAGCAACATCTGTAAATAGAAGTGTATCACTACATAGCGACATCTGTAAAAAGCAGTATATCACTACAGAGCAACATCTGTAAATAGAAGTGTATCACTGCAGAGCAACATCTGTAAATAGAAGTGTATCACTGCAGAGCAACATCTGTAATTAGAAGTGTATCACTACAGAGCAACATCTGTAAATAGAAGTGTATCACTACAGAGCAACATCTGTAAATAGAAGTGTATCACTACAGAGCAACATCTGTAAATGAAAGTATCACTGCAGATCAACATCTGTAAATAGAAGTGTATCAATGCAGAGGCACATCTTTAACAAGAAGTGTATCACTGCAGATCAAACATCTGTAAATAAAGTGTATCACTACAGAGCAACATCTGTAAATAGAAGTGTATCACTACAGAGCAAACATCTGTAAACATCAGGCTAAATAGAAGTGTCATACAGAGCAACATCTGTAAATAGAAGTGTATCACTACAGATCAACATCTGTAATAGAGGTATCACTACATGCGACATTGTAAATAGAAGTGTATCACTCAGAGCAACATCTGTAAAATCTGTAAATAGAAATGTATCACTACAGAGCAACATTGTAAATAGAAGTGTATCACTACATAGCAGACAATTGTAAAAGAGTAGTATCACTACAAGCACAATCTCTGTAAATAGAAGTGTATCACTGCAGAGCAACATCTTAAAAGAAGTGTATCATGCAGAGCAACATCTGTTAATAGAAGTGTATCACTACAGAGCAACATCTGTAAATAGAAGTGTATCACTACAGAGCAACATCTGTAAATAGAAGTGTATCACTACAGAGCAACATCTGTAAATAGAAGTGTATCACTACAGAGCAACATCTGTAAATAGAAGTGTATCACTACTGAGCAACATCTGTAAAAAGCAGTATATCACTACAGAGCAACATCTTTAAACAGAAGTGTATCACTATAAAGGTGCATCACTGAAGGACTGCACCTGGAAATAAAGGGTATCAATAACGAGGTGCATCTATAAATATGAGTGTATTACTACATGGGGCATATACTATATAAATATGAGTGTATTACGAGGGGTTCATTTATAGATATAATTGTATCACTATAGATGTAGAAATATGAGTTTATCACTACAGGGGGGCATCTATAGATATAAGTGTAATAATACAAAGGTGCATCTATACATATAAGTGTAACACTATAGGGGTACACCTCTAAATATTTATCACTATTGGATGGACATCTATAAATATATTACAGCAGATGTGCATTTCAAATAGTTGTTCAGCTTTAAATATCAGTGTATGACTATTGATATTACTATAAATATGAGTACATCACTAGGAGTGGTGTATACATGCACACACATATATGATGTATATATGTACCAGAGATCTGCATCTATAAATGTGAGTATCTATCTATTTTTCATCATGGCACAGTTTAGTTCCATTCTGTGTAATTTGGCATTTCCCTGTGGCAACGTGTGAATAATGCATGACATCAGCTGAATGTTGTTATGCACATACATGCCTTTGAAGTGAGAGCTAGCAGCACACTTGAGAATCTGTACAGTTGTTTAGGATCAGAAATACTATTGCATATGCATATCCATATATTTGAAAATTTGATTTTTTTCTCTGTATCCACAACCTTTCCTGCAAACACGTGGATGAAGGACTCCTAGCGATCAGATAGGAGAACTCAGATCTGTGACCATGTGACACACTGCACATGAGGATCCTTCTACTGCAAGTGATGAGGAGCAATTATATCTAAACCCATCATTTATGTACTACAACAGCTTCTTCCTTCCATCCTGTTTATGATCGAGAGTTGTTCTTCCTCCGTTTTATATACCCCGCTGTCTCTCTCTTCCCCACTCTCCCTTCATTCTTACTCACAGTCTTTATTCTCTCTGTGTATCACTTTATATTCTAGATTGCAATTTCTATCAATCATCAGCCTTTTTCTCAGGGTTTTGTTAACAACCCAACTCCTTCATCCTCCTTTACTTTCTCTGGGAGTCTTCACTCCCAGTTTATTCCTTAATTTCTATCTCAGTTTACATTCCTTCTCTTCATCTTCATTCTTTCTTCCATCATTCTTCTTGCTTTCTTTCCCCTTTAAATCTTATTTTCTCATATTCTCTTAGTTTCTATTTTCAATTTCTCAAAGTATTCTTTATTTTTCACTCAACCCGAAGTTTTCATTCATTCCGATTCTTCCTTTCCCCCTTCTCCTATCAAATTCTAAAGGTTGTGTTTGATGACTTAAGCTGCAGTCTTTCATTGAGGATGGACTGTGTTGACACAAGAGCTTCACCTGTTAGCTGGGCTTTCTTACCAAGTGGTCAAAGTCTAAGGAGCAGCCACAACACACTGTTATGAGCAAACACTGGAGCTATAAACTTATCGGCTCCTTTCATTTTATAAAAACGTTTATGCCCTGCACCTGGCTTATCCCTGGACTGATGAAGATAAGGTAATCTAGCTCCAGATCCAGGAGTGTGCCATAAAGGCTCCTACATTCCTCCCCTCCTAATGGAGCTATTTACATTGCAATAAAGCCAGCCTGTCGTGGGCATGAGGCTGGCATGCAGCGATGTCATCCAGACCTAGTCTACAGTACTGAGATAGTGCATGTGCCTCCTCACCTCTCTATCCTAACCCATTCATTGATGGCTGGTGGACAAAGGGTTACAGGGGGTATGTAGACATGCAATTGGGTAGTGAAAAAACGCCATTTGGTCGGGAGCAGATGGCTGGCTAGGGGGCTGATCGCGTCTAAAGGCGTGTCATCCCCTTCAGCTCCAGTCCCCAAAGGGGCTCCCCTTGTCTTCACAATCAATGAAAATTAAAGTGCAAAGAATAGATGAATAGCCGGGGCCGGAGTCTGTCTTTTGTTCCTCGCAGCTACTGGTGGGCAGGAGTTAAACTACAACAGCCTCCTATAGAAAGCCTGAAGTTAAACAGTCTCCCAGTTATCCCAATGGAAGAGGGGGAGCAGGAGCTGCAAGGAGGAGTAAAGAGGGGGCCAGAAGAAAGGCCCTTTCTGCTTCATTTCCCCAATACACAATCGCGTGGCATAAATTAAGCTGCCCATGAATAAGGGCACTGGGAAGACTCTGATGGATTTTATGCGCCATTCACATGCGCTGTGCACAAGTAATGGGAAAATCTGTGTCACGTCAGTTTAACTAATGCCTTATACCAAGGGAGGGAGGCGGCTGCCAGGAATGTGGAACAACCCCCACCCCTCAACTACCCTATGTATTACACCAGTGTTACCCTCTGCACGTGGAACCTGTGATCACTCATTGATGTGCAACTCTCTATACTTCCAGCGACTCTATCCATCCAGCAACTCTCTGTACATGCTGCTACTCTGTACATCCAGCAGCTTCCTATTCATCCAGCAACTCTCTACACATCCTGCAACTCTGTATACAAGCATCCACTCTCTATTCATCTTTGCAACTTTGTACATCCAGAAACTCTTTATACAGCCATCTACTCTCTATATTTCCAGCCACTTTCTATACATCCAGCCACTCTCTATTCATCCTGCAACTCTGTACACCCAGCAACTCTCTATACATCCAGCCACTCTCTATACACTCTGCAACTCTGTACATCCAGACACTCTTTATACATCCAACCACTCTCTATTCATCCCATAACTGTACATCCAGCAGCTTTCTATTCATCCAGCCACGCTCCATAGATCCATCCACTCTCTATCCTGCAACTGTGTAAATCCTGCAGCTCTCTTTACATTCAGCAACTCTCTATACGCCCAGCAACTTTCTATACATCCTGCCACTATGTATACATTCATCCACTCTTTATTCATCCTGCTGTTCTGTACATCCAGCAAATCTCTCTACATATATCAACTCTCTATTAATCCAGCAACTCTGTACATTCTGCAACACTCTATGGCAGTACACTAGAGCAGCACATGTTTACTGTAATTCAGTTATCCCAGCGGTGCAGGTGATCTGTTTATTACTACATCTCCAGCACCCAAAAGCAGGACCATTATTTAGGAGAAAATAATCCGCACTTGAGATGATTTGTTTGTTTCTATGCCTTTAAGATCCTAAGGAAGTGCATATATCCAAGGAATAGCAGTAGATAATTTGTGTATGAGTATACCTGTAGCATCCCACAGCTGTACTGCTATAACTGGGACAGCTCCTTTTTCTCCTGGATACGTCTTGCTTTGGGATGCTGAAGGAATAGGGATACATAGATCATCAGTAAGCCCCTAAATACACAGGACAATTATGATCACCCCAGAGAGTGACGACCTCACAGATACACGGGGGCAGAGAGATCTCAATGTGTAATGGGTGATCGTGCCATATCTTCAGCCTTATACAGAAAGTATTCTTATACCCCCAACATGCTATATGTATATATGTTCATAACTAAGCTATGACTCCTCGCAATGATCTGATAATGACTCACGTCACTTGTAGTACAACCATACCCGCCTTACTGATAAAGCCTGTAGGTGTCAGGGCAGCACAGCACACCTACCTGCAGGTGAGCTCTTAAAGCTGCAGTACATCACACATGAGGCTCACATGTAATAGATGAAGCATGACATTCAGGCTGTTAGTCTGGACTGCATACCTCTAGACATTGGTTTTTAAGCAGTTGGCACCACCCATGGCACATCTCACAGGGAAATCACTACCAGTAAAAAAAACTATGAAAAACTCCGTGCCATTCAGCAGGATTAACCCTTGTGTGCCCTGATCCCAGCTTGTTTGTAGGTGACTGAACCTGAGCTGAATGTGTAGAGAGGAGCCTTGGAGAAGTGTTTCCTGTGTGTGCACATTGTTGCAGAGGCTCCATCTTGCGCGTAGGGGAGCTCTTTCTCTGCCTTGTATTGTGCAGGGAGCAGGTGCTGGCCGCATTACCATACAGCTGAGAGCACAAAGGAGCAGCTCATTCATCCCCCGCACAATAACACGGGTCCTTAATGACAGCCACGCGAGCGACACACACCGCGCTCACTCCGAGGGGGACGCGGCCATGGGAACCTATGGACAGCTCACTGCAGGCTGCCCACCACAGTATACATCTCTATATATACAGCTCACTGCAGGCTGCCCACAGTATACACGTCTGTATACACAGCACACTGCAGGCTGCCCACAGTATACATCTATATATATACACCACTGCATGGCTGCCTACCTATACATCTTATATATACCGCACACTGGAGGCTGCCCACAGTAATACATCTTATATCTAATAAGCTCTGCAGGCTGCCCACAGTATACACGTCTGTATACACAGCACACTGCAGGCTGCCCACAGTATACATCTATATATATACAACACACTGCAGGCTGCCTACAGTATACATCTCTATATATACAGCACACTGGAGGCTGCCCACAGTATACATCTCTATATATACAGCTCACTGCAGGCTGCCCACAGTATACATCTCTATATATACAGCAACTGAGGCTGCCCACCACATATACATCTCTTATATACAGCTCACTGCAGCTGCCACATGTATACAGTCTGTATCACGCAACACTGCAGGCTGCCACAGCTTATACATCGCATTATATACCACACACTGCAGCGCCACCGTATACATCTCTATATATCCAGAGCTCACGTGGCAGGCTGCACACACCAGTATACATCACTATATATACAACTGAGGCTGCCACAGTAGGCATCTTCACAGTACTACACGTCTCTTATACAGCCACGGCAGGCTGCCCACAGTAACTCCTATAATATACAGCTCACTGCAGGCTGCCCACAGTATACACTCTTTAAGCCACTGAGGCTGCCCAAGTATACATTCTGTTATCGCTCACTGCAGGCTGCCCACAGTATCATTCTATATAACAGCTCTGCAGGCTCCCACAGTATACATACTATATATATAGAGCACACTCAGGAGCTGCCCACAGTATCACCTCTTATAATTTCAGCTCACTCAGCTTCCCACAGTAACCATTCTATATATACGCTCACTGCAGGCTGCCCCCCCAGTATACGTCTATATATACAGCTCACTGCAGGCTGCCCACAGTATACATCCTTATATATACAGCCACGTCATGCGGTTCCTCAGTTACATGTTCTATATTACGCTCACTGCAGGATGCCCACTAGTATCATGTCTATATATACAGCACAGCGCAGGCTGCCCACGTATACTTCTGTATAATACAGCTCAACTGCAGCGCCCAAAAGTCATAACATCTCTATATTACAGCTCACTGCAGGCTTCCACAGTAATACATGTCTATATAACAGCTCACGCAGGCTGCCCCATATACATGTCTGTATATACAAGCCTCACTGCAGGCTTCCCACAGTATACATGTCTTATTCATCACAGCGTCACTGCAGGCTGCCCACAGTATACATGTCTATATATACAGGTCACTGCAGGCTGCCCACAGTATACATGTCTATATATACAGCTCTATATATACAGCACACTGCAGGCTGCCCACAGTATACATGTCTATATATACAGCACACTGCAGGCTACCTACAGTATACATGTCTATATATACAGCACACTGCTGTCTGCCCACAGTATACATGTCTATATATACAGCACACTGCAGGCTACCTACAGTATACATGTCTATATATACAGCACACTGCTGGCTGTCGACAGTATACATGTCTATATATACAGAACAATGCAGTCTGCTTACAGTATACATCTCTATATATACACAACAATGCAGTCTGCCCACAGTATACATGTCTATATATACAGCTCACTGCGGGCTGCCCACAGTATACATGTCTATATATACAGAACACTGCAGGCTTCCCACAGTATACATCTCTATATATACAGAACAATGCAGGCTACCCACAGTATACATCTCTATATACTGTATATAGCTCACTGTAGGCTGCACACAGTATACATCTTTATATATACAGCACACTGCTGGCTGCCCACAGTATACATGTCTATATATACAGCACACTGCAGGCTGCCAACAGTATACATGTCTATATATACAGCTCACTGCAGGCTGCCCCCAGTATACATCTCTATATATACAGCTCACTGCAGGCTGCCCACAGTATACATCTGTATATACAGCTCACTGCAAGCTGCCCACAGTATACATCTTTATATATACAGCACACTGCAGGCTGCCCACAGTATACATCTCTATATATACAGCACAATGCAGGCTGCCCACAGTATACATCTCTATATATACATCACACTGCTGGCTGCCCACAGTATACATCTATATATATACAGCACACTGCAGGCTGCCGACAGTATACATGTCTATATATACAGCACACTGCAGGCTGCCCACAGTATAAATCTCTATATATACAGCTCACTGCAGGCTGCCCACAGTATACATGTCTATATATAAAGCACACTGCAGGCTGCCCACAGTATACACCTCTATATATACAGTGCACTGCAGGCTGCCCACAGTATACACCTCTATATATATATAGCACACTGCAGGCTGCCCACAGTGTACATCTCTATATATACAGCTCACTGCAGGCTGCCCACAGTATACATGTCTATATATACAGCACACTGCAGGCTGCCCACAGTATACACCTCTATATATACAGTGCACTGCAGGCTGCCCACAGTATACACCTCTATATATACAGCACACTGCAGGCTGCCCACAGTGTACATGTTTGTATATACAGCTCACTGCAGGCTGCCCACAGTATACATGTCTACATATACAGCACACTGCAGGCTTCCCACAGTATACATCTCTATATATACAGCACACTGCAGGCTGCCCACAGTATACATGTCTGTATACAGCACAGTGGAGTGTATACAAGTTTATGCCCTCCCTACTGTAGTGTATACATGACTGTGTAGAGCAGTGTATATCAGACTAGTCGCATGACATTAGGGTAGCAATGCACTTCCCATGTAAGGAGGCTAGTAATAAGTAGGCATCAGCTTCAGTGACAGCACTGCTCCCAGCTTCATGGTGCACCCTGCCAGTGACAGATCCATACGCATAAAGATGCCCTTATACTTCATATGCTTGGCCTTATTTGACCCCCCCAAACGGTGGTACTGGGACCGCTCTTTTGCAGAAGAAGCAAATGTATTTACACCTTCTCAAACCTCCCCACCCCCTCGTCTCAATAAGCAACTCAGCTTCACCTGTTTTATTACCCCACATACCCATATCTTTTCCATCTTGTATGTCTTTTCCTGATCCTCAGACTAGAGCTAATCCTATAATGGCCCCTCCACCGTAACCTATGGTTCTAGTGACCTGCCTTATATCTTGGTTAATGACCATTTTACACATTCCCTATGGTTCACCGTTGTTGTCCGTGTTTTCACCCCCCCTCTCCACTCTTACCATAGATGTTATCCTTTGTGGAACTCGACCGGACTCTATTCACACTTAGCCCCTGGCCGTGGTGCTCCCTTTGCTAAGTTTTAATCCTTCGCTTGCTGTCTTGGCGCTGCCTGCTCTCTTTGCCCATCTCTTCCCTCCCACGGGTCCTCGTGGCAACGTGATCTTTCACCTCCCTCCTCCCCCCCCGCCCCTTGCTCCGCCCCACCCTCGCATCAATCCAGGCACTTTGCTCACGCTTCCCACTGCGCCATTTTGGTGAAGACTCGGCCAGCATGTCAATTTTCGACCTCTAGGGTTTGACCGACTCATTTATCTCCCGACGTCCCCCCCGCCGACATCCACGTCGAGTTCTGCTCCACTGATCACCTCGACACGGACGCCCTCAACTTTGGGCGCGTCCTCCCCATCACCAACCGGCCCTGTTCACCATACGCGGAACCAAACAAGCCTCCTATTTCTGACTGGACATGTTGGAGGTAAGAAAACCCCCGCATACATCCTCCTAGCCTGGGGCTGATACTCACCAGTACTAAACCGTATCGGCCCTTACCAGGGCTCCCTGCCTCCCGCCGATTCTACCCAAGTTCCATTATGGCACCACAAATTAACAACAACCAACATCGGACACCCCTTCCACTCACTTCATAGTGCAGGAATATACCGTAAGCCCTACTGTTACCAGCATCATAATCCCCCCATCCTTTATCACAAATTTAACTCTAACTCCTTAACTCCCTGATACTTTCCCCCACAGGTCCTCATTCCCCTGAAGAGCCTGTGCACACGGCGCAACAATGGCATGTAGGGAGTCCTGACCTACAGGGAATTCCCGGCCCCCCGGGGAAACCCGATCCTGTAGCCACACGGTAGTCCCTACCCACAGGGAACCTTGATCCTACAAGCAACCTACCAGAAACGCATTGTACCCCCCCCACCTTTTTTGCATTAACACTGCACTAGGTATCATCTTGGGCAGCCACCATATGCTCCATGCCTTCTCTCCCTCCATTGGATTGACGCATCGACTGTATACTCCTCTTTCTGCTGCGTTGACACCAATACACTCACGCCATTTACACCTGCGCTCCGGTTTTGCAACGTCGCCTTGACGCTACCACCGGATCCACGCCTCCAGTTTCCTTATACGCACTGGGCGTCTTGACAGCGACTTTCACCTGAACGAGTACTCGCTCACCCCCTTTACGTTCTCCTTCCCTCGTCTCCCCTCTAGCGTAGGTGAGGCAAAACCGATAGCAGGGCTAGGTTCCGGTCGTGGTGGCATTTCGTCTAGGACTTCGGTCCCCCGAATTGGCTACTAGAGTCAGGTGCATTAGTCCTCCTACTCCCCCATTAGGTTCATCAGGGACCCCCACCCCACCTTTAGGGCAACACCGACCCTATACTGGCCTCTCATTGAGAGACTTCTTCTCTCCTTGTCGGCTCACTGCATTGATCTCTACTACTCCTTCGATCACTTGCATCGTAATTTTTTGTTCACTTCTTTGTTGCAAATAGACTTTATTTTACTGTTCTAACTGTTTTCCCTCCACACATTTGTACTTCTTCTCATGCTTCCACTAGGTGGATGAGGTTTGGGAACCCACGTACCCCACCTATTGTACCTCGTCAAGATGGCACAATGGCCCAGCTTACTAAAGCCCCTGCGCCAGTTTTCTGTGCTGCTTTACATGTTCTTTTCTATATGCAAACTGCTTGCACATTATTTAGAAGTGTCAGCGCCACATATGTGGTCCGTGGCTGCAATATCACCCATCCAACATTTTTAACTGAAAGTGGCATCCGGTGCACAGTCAGACTTTGCACCATATTTATTCATGCTAAGCCGAAAGGAATGTGTTGCACACCCAAAGAACAGGTGCACTACTCTGTTGGAGCAGTGCCATTGGCACCAGATTAATGAAGAACATGCCCCACAATTCAATGAATCTGCCTTGTCTTCTTCACACTCCACCCCTGTTTTTTGATAAAGTGGGCCAGTTTTATTTCAGGGCAATGGAGTGAAGCCATCCTGAGGATGACTGGTGCCCACCTCTGCAAACACTGCATAGAGGAATCAAATCATAGACGAATGAGCCTAGTTATTTCGAAAGATCGTTTCAAGGAGGGAGTTGGCAGAAGCGATGCTGGGGCACATTTACTAGGACCATCGCCAGGTGTTCAATTGGACTTGCACATTCTTTAGATGCAAACTACTTTCACATTTAAGAAGGGTCTGCACCACAGCGGTGTCGCACGGCAACTGTTTTGTGCGTGGCCTTGCAACCTGCTTCATGCTACCCAGGCCAATTTCTGCACGAAAGGGGGGCGTTCATTGGGTGCTCAGTCCGACAGAAAAGAGTGCTTAAAACGCCCTATTTAAAGGTGCACCAAAAAAAATGGTAGCACTCTGTCGGGCAGTGCAGAGGGCGCCCAGATTCAGCAGAACGTGTGCCAGAAATACTGAATCTTTTGCACTCTCTCTGCTATACAGAAGCAATAGTGCGTTTGCACTGCTTTTAGTAAATGTGCCCCAATGGGTTAGTTGAGAATAGACCAGGGTCCCAGGAGTTATGAGATGAAGGGAAGATTAGAGACTGGTAGCAGTTTACCGCCCTGGATGTGTCGATTGTTCTTTATTTTCTCTTACTATAAAAAGACTTGCTAGGTTGATGTGAGGGGAATGGGGTCACTGATGAAGGTAGTGGGCGTACATAGGACCTTGGACCCTTCCTGACTGAAAGAGAGATGAACGGTTTTTTGTGCTATAACAGTAAATTAGTTAATGGTAACATAACAGGTGCTATTTAGTGTGAAGAGATCATAGTAATATTTCACCCTTTAAGAAGTATATAGTATATAAGGCTGGACAAAGATGCAAGTCCATCAAGTCCAGCCTTTAAGACGTAAACAATGTTTTTCCCCATAACCCATGTATTTTTACTCTCCCAAAAAGTCATCCAGACCCCTCTTGAACATGTACATGAGTCTTCCATTACCACTCCTTCGGCAAGAGAGTTCCCATCGTCTCACTGCTCTTACAGTAAAGACCGTTGTCGATGTTGAGGGTAGAATCGCCTCTCCACTTAGCACAGAGGATGCCTCCTTGTCCTGGTCACAAGGCCTAGTATAAAACAGATCTGTGAGAGATCCTTGTACTGCCCTAGAATTGTAATGATGTTTCCCCTCCCCCTGTACATCGTAATGAGGTCACCCCTCAGTCCGTCTTTTTTTCTAACTGAATAACCAAATTTTGTAATCTGTTATTGATTCTAGGTCCCCGAACCCTTCCCCTAATATCTTGGTTGCCTCTTCTCAGCTCCTGTTCCAGTTCTCTACTGCCTTTTTATACAAGGGCCCACAACTGTACATAATATCCATGTGTGGGTCTGACCAGGGATGTTGTATAATGGAAAACTATGAGACTATAGTCCTTATTCATGAGAATCTATTCCTCTAGGAAACATCCATAATTTAATTTGCTTTAGCCATCAGCCCCGTGGCTCTGGTCACAAAATTTAGTTTTACCATCCACCATAACGACCCCCAAGTTTTTTTCAGCTCCAGTTATTACCAAGTAATTGACTGCTTAGAAACTACTTTACATTTATCTAACATTAAACCTCAGCACTCTTTCTCTGCGTGCCCACTCCCCAGCTTGCCACAATCTTTCTGTAATTTTTAAACTATCAACCTCATTATTACTTTACACATGTTAGTTATCATCTGCAAATTTTAAACTTGATTATGTAAACCCCCTACAAGGTCATTTAATAAAATATTTTTAAAAAGGGCCCCAAAACCGACCCTCTGAGAATGTGCCATTGAATGACGACCATCTGTTTCTATCACTAAGCCAATTACTTAACACCGAATGAACAACAATTTTCCCTAGTCCCAACAGTCTAATTTTTCTATACCGAGGTTCAAATGCCAATAAAAATATGATGAAACATCAAATACAAATCCACAGCGTCCCCACAGATCCTTTGGAACTTACTTCCTCCTAGAAGCCAATCATATTAGTCTGACATGACTGATTTCTCATAAACCCATACTAGGGGATGCTGGGGTTAAAGGTTATGTACAGTGAGATAACCCTGGATAGCATCTATAACAACCCTCAAAGATTTTCCCCACAAACAAAGTTGAACGTCACAGGTTGTAGTTTCGCAGGATCGCTTTTTAAAACCTTTTTGTAATTGGTACCACTTTGTCTATGGTGGCCAGTCCTGGTGGAACATAACCAGATCTCAGGAATCTTCAATATTAAAAATAACGGTCTGTCTATCAGTAACACACATCATCACATCTGGTATGTTTGTTTATCTAGTGGTTGCAGGAGGCGGCCGTCCTCTTCCGGGTTTAAACTGTTGAAATTACGAAGAGAATTTACAACAATCCATCAAGTCCCTTCCACTAGGGGCTTTTCCTGGGTAAAGACAGTCCAAAGGCAACATACAGTAATTGGCCCTCTCCTCATCTCCTCCCCATGACCTCCATGGTATTCCTCAGAGGGCCCACACTCCTCTTTTTTATCATTTATATACTTAAAAATAATTTGGATATTTCTCTCAAGTATCTATTTTTGCGGACTTTATCGCTTTTTTTACATGATTTATGTTTCTCTCTATAATCGTACCGTCCTCATACTACCTTCAGGTTTTAGCACTTAAAACGCCTTATCTTTCTCCTTACAAGACCATTAGCCACATGGATTTTCTTGTCCTCTTATCTTTTTCCATAGGTGTATTTGTTTTCACATACCTTTTTTAGAATATTTGTGAAAGTTCCATTGAAAGGCAGAGGGCCAAAAGAAATCATGATTATCCAGTATGACCTCCTTCGAAAATAGAAAGTTAGAATTTTCACATTCTAAATTGGAAGCTAATTTTTAGATTCATAAATTTAATGGGGGACATATTCTGTGGGATACTGGTAGTTGTTAATGATAGATTAGATCCAACTGTCATATGAGTGGTGGCCTAGTCAGTCCAGGGCCCCCTTACAGGGTGGCGAGATTCAAAAAACTTTGCTGCCTAAGTCAGATGGAAATCAAAAAAAATAGAACAAACTACCATCAGAGACCAGGACAGGTTCTAGATTATTTACTCTAATGAAGGGGTGAATCTGAAAAATTCACCCTCCCCAAGTCATCAGTTGTATAACAATGTCCCTCCCTAATTAAACATAACAGTTCCCCCGCTCACAATAAATACAATACTTGCATAATGAATTATAGTGTATAATCAACTGAGTTAGCATATACCGGGTTCACTAAATCATTTTACCTATGTGGTGTAGAATTGTCATGACCCCTTGAATATATACAGTGCCTCCGCTCATGAACTACATTAATAAACCATAATATAACACCCAGAACCTAGCTTTAGAATAATACGCAGTAGAACCAATCAGTACATACTGTTATACACCAGAAGCACAATGTAGTACGCCTACTTTGAGTTTTTTGTTGTAACACACTAATTTATATAAAGCTGTCGCGCTGCAAGCAGCATTATACACCATTCTGGAGTTCATCCCATTTGTGAACCCCATTTGTTACTCAATTGGTTTCAAATTATTCAGAATTCAGCAAAGCCGTGCCACAAAAAGTCCTTTGTGATGCCAGGCCTCATTGACACCTGTTAGTTACCTTCCTCTTGTCAAAATGATGTTTTTTAGGGCAAGATTGACACCGTCAGATGTGTAATGGAGGAATGGGAACACCCATTTGTCAATATGTTTTATCTTTTAGAAAGAATTGCCCAAGAATAGCACAATATCAGTATTTTGACAAAAAATGCTGCAGAATTGTAAATCTTTGAAAAAAAAAGAAGCAATTACCAAAAACGAGAAAATTCAGATAATTGACAGTCCTTGTGATTTATTCTGGCCTTTGAACCGCTTCCTGGGTCATTGCTTGGCATCTGGCATTATCTGCTTTATGCTTTTGCTGTTGGTGTAGACCTGGTATATGCCACTACTGTATGATAGTGTTATTGAATTTATCTTGCCTTGGTATAATCATTGCATGAATTGGCCTAGACATTGTAAAAAGGGTGCTTTAATGTTTGAATATCAGTTATTTTCATGTGACAATTGTCTTGCTCTTCATGGAAGGAATTCTGCACCTGAAAGGGACCTGATCCACCAACAAATCTACCTATACAGGTAGATTGGGTGGTAGGTGATCATGGGACGTGAGGATAGCCCTTTTAAAATAAGGAGGACTTTATGCACTTTTTGATAACTTTATTAGATCTATAGTCAAATTTACTTATGCGGCTACTGGTGCGTGGAGTAGCCGCAGCTTAGGTTACACGACGCTGCTACTCACGCCCCCGTATCCACTTTACCCCTCCTACTCACCCATGTTTCCGAGCAGTGACCACGCAGGCCGCGTTGCCTGCTCTTCTGGCTGCGCCTGCGCAGACAGGCAAGGATCACCGACGGGGCGCGCAGCTACTCGGTAGCTGCGCGCCAAGATGGGTGAGTATAGGGTAAAAGTGGCTACCGGGGCGTGGAGTGCCGCCTCCCTCGTGTTAACCTCAGAATGCGGCTACTCCATGCCCCAGTTAGCCGATAAGTACTTTGAATATCATATCTAATAAGTTATCAAAAAAGTGTGGACGTGAGGATTAGTCCCTTAAAAGGTCTCTCCTCACGTCCCATTGATCCACCTACCACCCAATCTACCTTTATAGGTCGATTTGTGGTGGTAAGGTTGCCCTTTAAAAGTCACTTCTACAAATCTTGGATGAGGAAATGAACGTGGAGCAATAAAAAAATGGAAAATACCAGACCACGTAATCTCCCTTAATCAACGGCTCCACGCAAGATTCTCCCTCGTGAGGTCAAAATGATCACAAAAATGGGAGTGGGGGGGGCATATTGAATGACATCTGAAAAACTGGCAAAGGCTACTGTCAGTAACACACGACAAAACATCGCCTGGGACTCCGAGTCCTGTCAGTGCCAGCAGATTCCCCTGCTTACGCCAGTACATATCCGAACTGTCTGCAGTTCGCTAGAGAACATTTTGCTGTTCCATAAGAGTATTGCCAAAAGGAGATGATGTTGGAATTGTGTTCTTAGACTTGGCACACAGGCATTCACACTGTCCCTCATATAGGTAACATCAGGTCTATTGGTTTGGCGGAATCATTGTGCAATTGAAGATATGGGTTAATGATTTTCCTGCTTATAATGGTCACCCATTATAATGTTGTACCCTAGTGTTCTGTGCTTGTCCACTATTATTTAATTTAATTATTAATGATACGTAAATCATAATTAAATGACAGCATGCTGCCTCTCAGATAGGGATGTAAATTTGGGTATAGTCCATAAAAAAGGATGCCTGGAGCTGGAAAGAGGGTAGCAGCGAAGATCCACAAAAATTAGGTGCACTGGAGGGTCTCAAAAGAGAGGGGATATCATTATTTGGAATATATATGAATGGTCCCATAACAAAAAAAAATTGTTTAACTTGTTGCCGCTTAAGGAAACCTACCTATTTGATGTGTGAAAGTGGCTTAATTTATGAAGCAACATACCTTGACTGCTGTAGCTCGTATCTTGGTTATTCCATGTGTCGGATGGTTTTGCTGGATAAAACAATTAAACATTAGGATACGGAGCTGTCTTGCTACTGTGGCTGGGCTCTCACTTTCCTAGTCACATTAGTTATGCACTGCTTCACAGTATGGATGTATCCTTGGTTGTGCTTAGGCAGAATAATCAATTGCCTGGCACCCCCACTGCTGTGTATGAGTGATCGCGTGCAGGTTGATTGGCCCTGGTCTGGCCTAATCCCTGTGTGTAATACAAGCTCTGTGTAACTTGAGCAATCAGCACTCCCGCTGTCCAAGGTTCCTGAACGTTATAATGTCCTATTTTTCAGCAAAACCACTCATTCAGGTATTACCGCTAAGATATGAAATCCCGCAATCAGTGTACTACAGCATTCTCACGGCTGTTTGGTACATAATGCATCAAATCAAATGGTAGGTATCCTTTAAATCAACCAAAAATGGGGCACTGTCTGTGTCTGTAGAAAACATGAAGGTTTAATCACAAGAGGCGGCAGGCCTTCTATACTGTGAGAACTGTAAATCTGTGGAATAGCCTGCCTCAGTCGCTGTTCACAGTAGAACAGCAGAGAGGTCAAGAATGTCTAGATGCCTTTTTTATAAGTAACATTTGATGGTTATGTTATAATATAGAATTGTTGTTCCCTTAAATCCCTTCCTTATTCATCACTTCATGAGTATAAATTATGTAACTCCCGTACTTCTGTGAGAATGTCACATGATCAGATGAACCAAAGTAAACTGCTTGGTAGAAACACAACTTGGTTGAAGAGAGTGAATGTTGAGTTGCAGCATCCAAAGAAATATGCATACGAATAAGCATTGGGGTGGCAAGTCCCAGGATGATTACCGTATCTACTACACTGAAAGTATAAATGGGTAAAAATAAAGTAAAAATCAATAATTTTTTATGTGTTTTTAACTGTTTTTGCTTACGGCGTTTATGTACGGGATCAATAATTATTTATATCTATTCGACATGTTTTTACAGACGCGATGATACTATATGTATGGGAATTGTTCAATGATTTTTAACTTTTTCAAATTATATGTCATAGTATGTGTTAATGGGGATTTGGGGCATTTTTATTCATTTATTAAACAACTTTTTTTTTAACTTTTTTATTTCTTCCAACATGGACATGAACAAGCATCATCTGATTGTGATTGGCAGGTATTATTAGCTGTGTCGGCCAATGCACATGCATAAACTGAAAAACTGAAGCGTGTGACATCACCCGAAGGCTGGTGCCACACGTACGCTTTTGTCTGCGCTCTTCAAACGCAAATCAAACGGTCGCGCGCACCGGGGCGGGCCTCGGGCCGATCGCAATCGGCGTTCGATGGAACGCCTGCGATCGGGAAACGAGCCGCTGGTGTTTTTGGATCATAAGGAGTGAGAACATATCACCGAGACAAGCATGTTCTAAGCACCTTTTTCACTCCACTCCTGGTTTGGACATATCAAAAAACGCACCTGAAAAACTGAATGTGTGAACGCAGCCTCAGGCCCGTGGTTTTGAAACGCAATACAACAGCAAAGACAGGGTTTTGCCTAACTACATTGGTGTTAACATTTTGTTTTCCAAATGCACCTGTTTAGGGTGTACCCCTAGCGCTGTGTTTACTAATCACATCGCCAGCATAACTGGGGCAGCCTCCGCTCTATCGCTTATGTTTTCTTAATAACGCATGCAATCGGTAACTTGGACCGATGTCTTGTATTAAAACAATTGCGCTTGTAAGGAAATCAAAGCAGTAGTGTGAACCACCCTTAAAACGTCACGTGTTAAGCACACCCTAACGCCACGTGGAACGCACCCTTAACGCCATAAAGATAAAGCCATCCAGCCTATGGATCAAGTGTGTTTTCTTGCTAATTCTCAGCACATTTGTGGCAGTCCCACAGCATAGTATGTGTGCCACTATAAAGATTCTCGTGGGTAGAGATAACTGTACAGGCTGCTGTGTATAGCTGCACATGTGAATGGAGAATAGATTGGTTCCCCTGGGAGCGCTCCGGACCCCATATGCCGCATGAGTGTCTGTGGCAGCTATGCGGCCTCCAGTGGGTGAAAGCTTGCCGGAGCGGCTCACACTGCCAGCACGATCGATAGCAATCTTTTAGCTGCGTGGGCACGTCTTGTATTGCCGCCAGGGCAGCGGCAGATGTTTCTGGCAGGCCGCGCCTGCGCATGCCATGCATTATCTAGGCTGCACATGTATAAGCGCGCAGCGGGGATAGCCCAATCTCAGACCCACGTGCGCTGCTCAGGTTCCTAATCCCCGCCGCCCCCTCATAAATCCCCTTATCTCTCTGGCCTGGTCACGTGTCCAGGGAAACACTGCGGAAGCAGCTGGCCCAGTAATCTGATCTGGAGACAAAGGCAATGCCACCTATGTGGCAGGAATCACAGGTAAACAGGCTCTTTGTGCATGGAGGAGGGCCTTGCAGCATCGGCGGCGATGAGTGTTGCGGGAGAGGGGGAGGCGGCGCTGCGTCGCCCCACTGATGCTTTTTCCTCCTCGCTCCACTGGGCCCGCGACTGCCCTTTTCTTATTCCTAATCAGCACCTGCCATTGCTACGACTTCCCTCAACTTCTTACAAACCCCCCCCGCTTCGGCCTCTGCTCCTATTCTCCTATCTCTCCTGCACCCCTCGCCGAGGAGCCTCAATGACACTGTCTGCCCCATCACATCATGCAGGGGGCACCTGCAATATAGGGGTGCATCTGGAATACACGTGTATCACGGAAGGGGGCCCCTGCAAATTAGGTGTTGCATCTAGAAATCGTTCAGCGTGTAGTTAACTGCAGGGAGTATACACCTTGGATATAAGGGTTCATGCTGTAAATACATGACCTGTTGTAATTTCGTAGCCCTGAACCCGTCTTCACTGTGCTGCCATGGGTCGGGCTTCCAACACCTGCAAAGATAGGTGTGGGCATTAGAAATACACTTGTATCACTGAGGGGGGGGCTCTGCCAAATATGGGTGCATCTAGAATACACGTGTATAAAACTGCAGGGAGTGCCACCGCAAATATAGGGGGTGCATCTCGAAATACACATGTATCACTGGAGGGGGGCACCTGCAAATATATGGGTGCATCTAAAAATCACATGAGCAACTCTGGGAATGCAGATTTTTAGCAGTGAAGGTACATATCCTCCATTCCCCAAGAATCTTTATTCTAGTATCAAATCTAGGAAGTGATTTCCAGACTATATTACACATACAGCCAAGGGCCCATGGCTGTCTTAATCTGCCCATCGTATTTTACCTATGCATCTGGCATGGAAGCACATGGATTATAAGGGTACCACTATTAGGGTACATCCAGAATATAAGTGCTTTCATTCCGGGGTGCACTGTAAATAATAAGGTACACTGTGTCAATGGGTGGCATCTATAAATATAATTTTATCACTGCAAGGGGTGCACCTGGAAAAAGAGGCCTCACTATATAGGGGTGGCATAAAATGAATAAGTGTATCACTGCATGGGTGCCCTGGTAATATAAGGTACCACAATATAAGTGGATCTATAATATACGTTTATCACTGCATAGGGTGTACCTTGAAACTAAGTTTCCATCACTATTTAGGGTGCATCAATATCTATAAGTGTATCACTGCAGGGGGTGCATCTGAAATAGAAGGGCTTCGCTATACAAGGGTGTGTCTGACTATAAAGTCTTGCGGTAGGGGGGTACACATGGAATTTAGAACAGCTATTTCTCTATCTGGTTTCATCTATAAATATAAGTTGTAATTAATGTAGGTGTGCACCTGGAAATAGAAAGGTATCATATACTGGTTGCATCTAGAACTTATCCATGGCAGGTGGGACACATGGAAATATAATGTACCAATATATAGATGTAGCTATAGATATAAGTGTACACTTCAGGGGTGTGCCTCCTGGGCATATAAGGGTACACTTTTTGTGCATCTATAAATATAAGTTAATGACTGCGGGCGCGGCTAGAAGCATCTACAAATGTTGTGTATGCTTATAGAGGATTCATCTAGTAATTAAATTTTAACTGTAATGACTATAGAGGTGCTAGAATTGTATAACGCAGGAGCAAATCTGCAAACATAATTGTAGTCACTTCAGGAGCAACATATGTAAATCGAAGTGTATCACTGCAGAGAGCAACATATGTAAATAGAAGTTACTCACTGCATAGCAACATATTAAATAGAATGTACCTCCCTGCAGAACAACTCTGTAAATATAAGTGTATCACTGCAGAGACCATCTGTAAATAGAATATATCAGCTACAGAAGCAACATCTGTAAATTACGAAATTGTATGACCTCAGAGCAACATCTGGTGAAATAGAAGTGTCTGACCGCAGAGCAACATTGTACATTAATGTATCACCACAGAGCACATCGGTAAAAATAGAAGTGTAATCACTACAGACAACATCTGTAATAGAAGTGTATCATTACAGAGCAACATCTGTATAAAAGTATACGCAGGCAACATCTGTAAATAAAGTGTATCACTACAGAGCAACATCTGTTATATAGAAATTAATCACTACAGAGCAACATCTGTCAAATAGAAGTGTATCACTACAGTGCAACATCTGTAAATAAAGGTGATCACTACAGAATAACATCTGTAAAAAAATGTCACAACTACAAGTGGTCAACATCTGTAAATAGTAAGTGTATCATTACAGAGCAACTCTGTAAATAGAGTGTATCACTACAGAGCACCATCTGTAATCAAAAAGTTTATCACTGCCAGAGGCACATACTGTAAATAAAAGTGTATCAATACAGAAGCAACATCTGTATATAGTAAGTATCACTAAAAGAGTAACAATCTGTTAAAGTAGAAGTGTATCACTAGAGCACCATCTGTAAATAGAAGTGTTACACTACAGATCACATCTCTTAAATAAAGTGTATTGTCACTGACAAGCAAACAATCTGTGAATAAAAGTGTATCCACTACAGAGCAAATCTGTATATAGAATGATCACTACAGGCAACATCTGTAAATAGAAGTAACACTACGAGACAACTCTGTAATAGAAGGGTATCACTACAGTGCAACATCTGTAAATAGAGATTTATCCCACAGTGTACATCTGTAAAAGAAGTGTATCCACTCGAGCACCATCTATTTAAAATAGAAGTGTATCACTACTAGAAGCAACATCTGGTAATAGAGAGTGTAATCACTACAGATCAACATCTGTAATCAAGTGTTCATACAGAGAACATCTAAAATAGAAGTGTTATCACGTACATATCGACCATCTATAAATAAAGAAGTGTATCAATGCGTAGTCAACATCTGTAAACAGAGGTATCACTCAGAGCAATCACTTAATATGAATGTATCCCCTACAGAGCAACATCGTAAATAGAAGTGTATCACACAGATGAACATCTGTAAATAGAACAAGTTGATCCACATAGAGAGCCAAACATCTGTAAAAGAAGTGTTCACTACGAGCAACATCTCTGTAAAGATAGAAGTGTACTCACGACAGAGCACATATCTGTAAATAGAAGTGTATCACTATCAGAGCATCATCTGTAAAATAGAAGTGTCACTACAAGCAACATCTATAAATATGAAGTGTATCACTACAGAGCAACATCATGTAAATTAGACATTGTATCACTTCACAGGCAACATCGGTAAATAAACAGTATCACTGCATATCAACATCTGTAAATAGAAGTGTAATCAACTGCAGTAGGCAAATCTTTAAACAGCAGAAGTGTATCACTTCAGATCAAACATCTGTAAATTATAGATGTATCACTACAGAGACAACATCTGTAAATAGAAGTGTATCACTACAGAGCAAACATCTGTACAACATCGCTAAATAGAAGTGTCACTACAGAGCAAAATCTGTAAATAGAAAGTGGTATCATACAGATCAACATCTGTAAATAGAAGGTATCACTACATAGCGACATATGGTAAAATAGAAAGTGTATCACTCACAGAGCAACATCTGTAAATACTCGTAAATAGAAATGTATCACTACAGAGGCAACATTGTAAATAGAGTGTTCCTACATAGCAGACATTGTAAAAAGAGTATCAATCACTACAAGCACAATCTCTGTAAATAGAAGGTATCACTGCAGAGCAACATCTTACAAGAAGTGTATCATGCAGAGCAACATCTGTTAATAGAAGTGGTATCACTCACGAGCAAAAGGTCGTAATAGAAGTGTATCACTACAGAGCAACATCTTGTAAACAGAAGTGTATCACTACAGGGAACACATCTGTAAATAGAAGTGATCACTACAGAGCAACATCGTAAATCAGAATGATCACTACTGAGCAACATCTGAAAAGGCGTATATCACTACAGAGCAACATCTTAAAAGAAAAAGTGTACGACTATAAAGGTGATCTATAAATATTAGTGTTCAACTGAAGGGCTTCACCTGGAATAAAGCGGTATCCAATAACGCGGTGACTCTATAAATATAGTGTATTACACATGGGGCATCAGTATATATAAATAGAGTGTATTACGAGGGGGTTCATTTATAATTAATTGTACACCTATCGAGCTTAGAAATATGAGTTTATTCACTAACAGGGGGCTCTATAGTATATACGTGTAATATACAAGGATTGCATCTATTACATATAAGGTAACACTATATTTACATTATAAAAATAGTTGTAACTATAGGTACACCTATAATATTATCACTATTGGATGGACACTATAATATATTTACAAATACGCAGAGTTGCATTCACATAGTTGTTCCGCTTTAATATACGTGTATTGATACTTGATATACTATAACAATATAGAGTACATCACCTAGGAGTGGTTGTATACATGCCACACACATATATGGAGTATATATGTACCAGAGATCTGTTCTATAAATGTGAGATTATCTATCATATTTTTCATCATGGCACACGTTTAGTTTATTGTTGTATACTTTGGGCATTGTCCCTGTGGACAAGTGTGATATTGCATGACATCAGCTGAACTGTGTTTATGCACATACAGCCTTTGAAGTGTTAAGCTAGCAGCACACTTGCGAATCGTCAGTTTGTTTAGGATCAAAATACGATTGCATATCCATATATTTGAAATTAGATTTTTTTTCTCTGTATCCACACCTTTCCTGCAAACCGTGGATGAAGGACTCATATGCGATCAATAGGAGAACTCAGATCTTGTGACCATTGACACACTGCACAGATGAGGATCCTTCTACTGCAGTGATGAGGAGCAATTGCAATACTTAAACCTCATTTTATGTACTACAAACAGTCTTCTTCTTCATCCTGGTTATGATCGAGAGTTGTCTTCCCGTTTTAATATACCCCTGCCTGGTCTCTCTCTTCCTCACTTCTCCCCTTCATTCTTACTCACATCTTTTGTATCTCTCTCGTGTATGCACTTTATATTCTATGAGATTGCAATTTCTATAAATTCTAACACCATCCTTCATTCCTTTACTTTCTTAGGGAGTCTTCACTCCCAGTTTTTCTCGTTAATTTCTATTCAGTTTACTTCATTCTTTTCATCTTCATTCTTTCTTCCATCATCTTCTTGCTTTCTTCCCCTTTAAAATCTTATTTTCTCATATTCCTTAGTTTCTATTTGTCAATGTCTCAAAGTATTAGGTATTGTTCACTCACCCGAAGTTTCAGTCATTCCGATTCTTCCTTTCCCCTTCTCCCTATCAAATTCAAGGTTGTGTTTGATACTTAAGCTGCAGTCTTTCATTGCTGGATGGACTGTGTTGACACAAGAGACTTCACCTGTTAGCTGGGCTTTCTTAGCCAATGGTCAAAGTCTAAGGACGCACAACACCACTGTTAGGAAGCAAACAACTTGGAGCTTAACTATCGGCTCCTTTCATTTTACAAACGTTTAGCCCTGCACCTTGGCTTATCCTGGACTGATTGAAAGATAAGTAAGGTACATCTAGCTCCAGACCAGGAGGTTGTGCCATAAACAGCTCCTACATTCCTCCCCTACCCTAATGGAGGCTATTACATTGCAATAAAGCCACCTGTGTGGGCATGAAGGCTGGCATGCAGCGATGTCACCCAGACCCAGTCTACAGTACTGCGATAGTGCATGTGCCTCCCTACCTCTCTATCCTAAACCCATTCATTGATGGCTGGTGGACAAAGGGTACAGGGGGGTATGTTACATGTGCAATTGTGTTAGAAAAAACGCCATTGGTCGGGAGGCAATGGCTGGCTAGGGGGTGATCGCGTTAAAGGGGTACCATCCTCAGGCTACCAGTCTCCCGAAAGGGGCTCCCCTTTCTTCACATCAATGAAAATTAAAGTGGCAAAGAATAAGATGAATAGCCGGGCCGGGAGTAGTCTTTTGTCCTCCAGCTACTGGTGTGGCGGAGTTAAAGTACAACAGCCTCCTATAGAAAGCTGAAAGTAAACAGTCTCCCAGTTATCACAATGAAGGGGGGATGAGGACTCAAGGGGAGTGAAGGGGCCAGAAGAAGAGGAAAGGCCCCTTCTGCTTTCATTTCCCCAAAAACATCGTCGGCATAAATTGACGCTGCCCTGAAGTAAGGGCACTGGGTAAGACCTGATGGCTTTGAGCGCATTCACATGCGCTGTGCACAAGTAATGGGAAAATATGGTACACGTAGTTTAACTAATGCTTTATACCAAGGGAGGGAGGACGGCTGCCAGAATTGGACAACCCCCCACCCTAACTACCCTATGTATTACACCGGTGTATTACCATTCTGCACGTGGACACCTGTGATCACTCATTGATGTGCAACTCTCTATACTTCCAGACGACTCTATCCATCCAAGCAACTCTCTACTGTACATGCTGCTACTCTTACATCCAGCAGCTTCCTATTCATTCACAGCAACTCGTATCAACATCCTGCAACTGGATACACTGCATCCACTCTCTATTCCTTCTGCAACTTTGTACATCCAGACAACTCTTTATACAGCATCTAACTCTCTATATTTCCAGCCACTTCATACATCCGACGCCACTTCTATTCATCCTGCAACTCTGTTACACCCATGCAATCTCTCTATACACCCTGCAACTCTGTACTCCAGACAACTCTTTTACATCCAACATCTCTATTCATCCCATACTGTACATCCAGCAGTTTCTCTTCATCCAGTCCACTCTCCATAGATCCATCCACTCTCTTCCTGAAAACTGTGTAAAATCCTGCAAGCTCTCTTTACATGTCAGCAATCCATATGCGCCCAGAAACTTTTCTATCATCTGGCCCCAATATGTATACGATTATCACTCTCTATTCCTGCATGTTTCTTACATCCCAGCAACTTCTCTACAATATATCACTCTCTATTCATCCTGCAGTTCTGTACATCCAGCAGCTCTCTATACATCCAGAAAATCTCTCTACATATATCAACTCTCTATTCATCCAGCAACTCTGTACATTCTGCAACACTCTATGGCAGTACACAGAGCAGCACATTTTACTGTAATTCAGTGTATCCCAGCGGTGCAGGTGATCTGTTTTACTACATCTCCAGCACCCAAAGCAGGACCATTATTTAGAGAAAATAATCCGCACTTGAGATGATTTGTTTGTTTCCATCCTTTAAAGACCCTAAGGAAGTCATATCCAAGGACAGCAGTAGATAATTTGTGTACGAGTATATACGCTGTAGCATCCCACGCTGTACTGCTAAACTGGGACGCTTTCCTTTTTCTCCTGGATACGTCTCGCTTTGGGATGCTGAAGGAATAGGGATACATTGTCATCAGTAAGCCCCTAAATACACAGGACAATTAGATCATCCCATAAGTGACGACCTCACAGATACCGGGGCAAGAGATCTCAATGTGTAATGGCGTGATCGGCCATATCTTTCGCCTTATACAGAAAGTATTCTTATACCCCCAACTCTATGATTATTATGTTCATAATAAGCATGACTCCTCGCATGTTGATAATGACTCACGTCACTTGTAGTAACAACCATACCCGCCTTATGATAAAACCTGTAGGTGTCTGGCAGCACAGCACACCTACCTGCAGGTGAGCTCTTAAAGCTGCAGTACATCACAAATGAGGCTCACATGTACTAGATGAAGCATGCATTCAGGCTGTTAGTCGGGACTGCTACCTCTAGACATGGTTTTAAAGCAGTTGCACCACCCATGGCACATCCACAGGGCAATCACTACCAGTAAAAAAAACTATGAAAACTCCGTGCCCTCAGCAGGATTAACCTTGTGGTTCCCTGAATCCCAGCTTGTTTGTAGGTGACTTACCTGAGCTGAATTTGTAGAGAGGAGCTGGAGAAGTGTTTCCTGTGTGTGCACATTGTTGCAGAGGCTCCATCTTGCGCGGGAGGGGAGCTCTTTCTCTGCCTGTATTGTGCAGGGAGCAGGTGCTGGCCGCATTACCATACAGCTGAGAGCACAAGGGGCAGCTCATTCATCCCCCCCACTAACACGGTCCTTAATCAGCCCGCGAGCGACACACGGCCTCACCGAGGGACCGGCCATGGGACCTATGACACTCACTGCGGCTGCCCACCTCAGTATACATCCTTATATACGCTAACTGCAGGCTCCCACAGTATACACCTGTATACCAGCACCTGCAGCTCCCACGTACATCTTATATATATACAACACACTGCAGCTGCCAGTATACATCTCTATATATACAACTCACTAGGTCTGCCCACAGTATACATCTCTATAATACAGCTACTTCAGGCTGCCCAAGTATACACGTCTGTATACACAGCACACTGCAGGCTGCCCACAGTATACATCTATATATACACACCTAGCACATCAGCTATAAACACCTGCAGCAGTATACATCTCTATATATCGCTCACTGAGGCTGCCCACAGTATACATTCTATATATACAGCTCACTGCAGGCTCCCACAGTATATCTCTATATATACAGCTCACTGAGGTGCCCACCGTATAACGTCCTATATAACGCTCACTGCAGGCTGCCCACCAGTAATACACTCTATATATCAGCCACTGGCAGGCTTGCCCACGTATACAATCTGTATACACACACACTGCAGGCTGCCACAGTATACTTCTTATTACAGCTCACGCAGCTGCCCACCAGTATACCTATCTATATATACAGCTACGCTGGCTCCCACAGTATACACTCTATATATATAAGCACACTAGGCAGCTGCCCCCAGTATACACCTCTATACATATCAGCTCACTGCATGCTCCACAGTAACAGTCTATATAACAGCACACTGCAGGCTGCCCACAGTAACACTCGATATATACAGCTCACTGCAGGCTGCCCACAGTATAATACCTTTATATATACCAGTTCACTGCAGGCTGCTTTCCCAGTATACATGTTATATATAACAGCTCACTGCAGAAATGCCCACAGTATACATGTCTATATATACAGCACACTGCAGCTGCCCACATATACTGTCTGTATAACAGCTACACTGCAGGCTGCCCAAGTATACATGTCTTATATATACAGCTCACTGCAGCTTCCTCCACAGTATACATGTCTATATAAGCAGCTCCTGGCAGGCTGCCCACATAATTGTATAACATGTCTCATGTCTATAATACAGCTCACTGCAGGCTTCCCCACGTATACCTGTCTTATGATACAGGTCACTCTGCATATACATGCCCAACCAGTATACATGTCTATATATACCGCACACTGCAGGCTGCCCACAGTATACATGTCTATATATAAGCAGCACACTGCCAGGCTCCTACAGTATCCATTTCATATATATACAGCCACACTGCTGGCTGCCCACAGTATACCATGTCTATATACAGCACACTGCAGGCTACCTACATTATACATGTCTATATATACAGCACACTGCTGGCCTGCCGACAGTATACATTCTATATATACAGAAAAAGCCAGTCTGATCAGCAGTATACATCCTATATATACAGAACACTGCAGGCTGCCTGCCCAAGTATAATCTCTTATATATACAGCAACTGCAGGCCTGCCCACAGTATACATCTCTATATATACAGCACACGCAGTCTGCCCCACAGTATACATGTCTCTATATATACAGCTCACTGCGGGGCTGCCCCGGTATACATTCTATATATACAAGAACACTGCAGGTTCCACAGTATAATCTCTATATATACAGAACAATGCAGGTACCAACAGTATACATCTCTATATACTGTATTAGCTCACGTAGGCTGCACACAGTATACATCTTTATATATACACACACTGCTGGCTGCCCACAGTATAAATGTCTATATATACAGCACACTGCATGCTACCTACAGTATACATGTCTCATATATAAAGCACACTGTGTGCCGACAGTATACATTTCTATACAGAAAAATGCGTCTGCTCACATTCATACTCTATATATCAGAAGCATGCAGTCTGCCCACACATAATAACTCTCTATATATACAGCACACTGCCGTCTGCCACAGTATACATGTCTATATTAACGCTCACTGCGGGCTGCCCATAGTGTCATGTCTCTATATATACGAACACTGCAGGCTTCCCACAGTAACATCATCTAATATACAGAAAATGCAGTCTACCCAAGTATACATCTCTATCATGTATAGGCTCACTGTAGGTGCACACAGTACATCTTTATATATACACACATGCTGGCTCCACGTATACTGTTATATATACAGCACACTGCAGGCTATCAACAGTATACATGTCTATATATACAGCTCACACTGCAGGCTGCCCACAGTATACATCTCTATATATAAGCTCACTGCAGGATGCCCACAGTACATCTGTATATACAGCTCACTGCAAACTGCCCACAGTATACATCTTTATATATACAGCACACTGCAGGCTGCCCACAGATAACTCTATATATACACCACTGCAGCCTGCCCAGTATATCACTCTATAATACAGCACACTGCTGGCTGCCCACAGTAACATCTATATAGTATAAAGACACTGCAGGCTGCCGACAGTATAAATGTCTATATATACAGCACACGGAGGCTGCCCACAGTATAACATCTCTATAATAAATACAGCTCACTGCAGGCTGCCCACAGTCTACATGTCTATATAAGCACCTGCAGGCGCCACATATACACCTCTATATAACAGTGCACTGCAGGCTCCCACGTATACACCTCTATATATATACAGCACACGCAGGGCGCCACAGTGTACATCTTATTATATAGCACACTGCAGGCGCCACATGTAACATGTTTTATATACAGCTCACGCAGGTGCCCACGGTAAATGTTATAGTACAGCACACTGCAGGCTGCCCCAGTATAACTCTATATATACAGTGCACTGCAGGTGCCCACAGTATACACCCTCTATATATACAGCTATGCAGGCTGCCCACGTGTACATGTTTGTATATAACAGCTCACTGCGGGCCCACAGTATCATTTATATATACACACACTGCGGCTTCCACAGTATAATCTCTATATATACAGCACACGCAGGCTGCCCCCATATACAGTTGTAACCGCAGTGGAGGATACAGTTTTGCCCTCCCTACTGTAGTGTATACATGCTGTGTGAGCAGTGTATATCAGACTAGTCGCATGACATTAGTGTAGCAATGCACTTCCACATGAAGGAGGCTAGTAATAAGTAGGCATCAGCTTCAGTGACAGCACTGCTCCCAGCTTCATGGTGCACCCTGCCAGTGACAGCACTGCTCCCAGCTTCATGGTGCACCCTGCCAGTGACAGCACTGCTCCCAGCTTCATGGTGCACCCTGCCAGTGACAGCACTGCTCCCAGCTTCATTGACACCCTGCCAGTGACAGCACTGCTCCCAGCTTCATGGTCACCCTGCAAGTGACAGCATTGCTCCCAGCTCATGGTGCACCCTGCCATTGACATCGCATGCTCCCACTTCATGGTGCACCCTGCCAGTTGGCAGCACTGCTGCCCAGCTTCAATGGTGCACCCTGCCAGTGACATCCTGCTCCCAGCTTCATGGTGTCACCTGGCCAGTGACAGCACTGCTTCCCAGCTTCATGGTGCACCTGCCAGTGACAGCACTGCTCCCAGCTTCATGGTGCACCCTGCCAGTGACAGCACTGCTCCCAGCTTCATGGTGCACCCTGCCATTGACAGCACTGCCTCTCCCAGCTATGGTGCAGCCCCTGCCAGCTGACAGCACGCTCCCAGCTTCATGGTGGACCCTGCCAGTGACGAGCACTGCGCCCAGCTTCACTGGTGCCCCTGCACCATGACAGCACTGCTCCCACTTCATGGTCATCCCTGCCAGTGACAGCCTGCTCCCAGCTTCATGGTGCACCCTCCATGCAGCACTGCTCCCAGCTTCATGGTGCACCCTGCCAGTAGACAGCACCGCCTCCCACTTCATGGTGCACCCTGCCAGTGACAGCACTGCTCCAGCTTCATGGTGCCCCCTGCCATGGACATCACTGTCTCCCAGCTTCATGGTGCACCCTGCCAGTGACAGCACTGCTCCCAGCTTCATGGTGCACCCCTCCAGTGACAGCACTGCTCCCAGCTTCATGGTGCACCCTGCCAGTGACAGCACTGCTCCCAGCTTCATGGTGCACCCTGCCAGTGACAGCACTGCTCCCAGCTTCATGGTGCACCCTGCCAGTGACAGCACTGCTCCCAGCTTCATGGTGCACCCTGCCAGTGACAGCACTGCTCCCAGCTTCATGGTGAACCCTGCCAGTGACAGTTGCTCAGCGGTGAATTAGTGAAGACATCTGATCCTTGTGCTGCAGTTACCTGCACCTTGTGGACTCTTCCTGGGATCTTATCTTCCTTATAGCAATAATTTTAGTACCTCATGGTATACTTAGGACAAAACCATACAGAACATATATAGTACCCAGCACTGCCTATGGTATAATTGCATATTCTATAAAGTATATAATATATATTACATGTCTTATACTATAACACTGTACATAGTTCACAACATTAAGTATTTGTTTACTAAATATAGGAAATATATTGAACACAATAAATAATACTTTGTATCCTATTATACATTGCACTGGCTATATAATAGATGAATTAGGGGGCTGAGTTATTATAATGTCATTAGAATATAACATGGTCTCACATTGGGTTATTAATGCTTCCTAGGTGAGAACATGGGGGGGGGGGGGCGTGTGGGCTGGATCTGAGAAAGGGGGAGTCGTTAGATTTGGGGGGATTTGATTTCCTCTCCATGTAGCTGTCGGATCACATGACTGGGGGCAGCTATATAATGTCCCATTGCTAGGACTAGTAGTGCTGCGAGTAGTGTAAGTGAGTGCTGAGCACAGTGCCCGGGGGAGGACAGGAGGGAGGCGGTGGCTGGAGGAGGGAGCTTGCACATTTTACAGCTCACTGACCATTTGGCGATCCATAGAGAGGAGGGTTCGGCAAGTGGCTCCTTTGTGACATCTCTGGACAGATTGGGGGTCTGCTCATTTCCATCTCATTAGCTATGCAGGCGACAGGCTCCATATAAAGAGGCAGGCAGCCAGCCACAGGCAGAGAGTCGCCGAGAGCTCAGCCGCACCTGGGATCCTATTCTATACTGCGGACACTTACAGGACACCTACCGTCACTGGGATTATAGCTCCTGCCCATGTGGATTTTTGCATGATTTTTACCTCTATGGAGCCCAAGGTTTAGGGGCACACAAGGTGCAGCAGCATCAGTCTCCACCTCTCATCATTCACAAGAAGTGCCACTCAATGAGAGGGCGTATCTAGAGGGGACAAGACACCGCGCACAGTGACAAGACACCCGGCTCTCTGGGGCTGACACCGCCGCCACAATGGGACCTCAGACCGCCATCAGCCTTGCCATCGTGGCCGCGCTCCTGTGCCAGGTAAGGACGTGCCACCCAGGACCCTGATGGAGGAGAGGATGTGCTGGATGCCTATGATATGTGTAGTCTATGCTCTGTATACTGTGTGTCATAAATCAGGGTTTGTCCCTTCTGCAGGTCACTTGCTCCGGACTCTTTGAGCTGAAGCTGCAGGAGTTTGTCAACAAGAAGGGTCCTATCGGCAACATGAACTGCTGCCGCGGCGGGACCTCCCAGGGGCTGCAGCAATGTGACTGCAGGACCTTCTTCAGGATCTGCCTTAAACACTACCAGAGCAGCGTGTCCCCGGAGCCCCCGTGCACCTACGGCAGCGCCATCACCCCGGTGCTGGGCTCCAACTCGTTCACTGTACCCGACAGCGTCAGCTCGGAGCCCAGCTTCACCAACCCCATCCGCTTCGCCTTCGGATTCACCTGGCCTGTGAGTATACATGTTCAGGGTGGGGCTGGATGGGAAAGGTGACATAAACCCCTGGATAAAGGACTGGCAGCTGCCGGAGGGGAGGGGGTTTACATCCTGGGGGGATAGTCACAGCCACAAGGGCTGAGATTTGTGTGTGAAAGGAGACCACAAGTGTTATTTTTCAGAGGCCAGCCTTTTTATTTTCCCAAAAGGAACAAGTGTTATGGTGTTGGAAATGCCACTGCCTTACTCTCCCCCTCTTGTTTCTGGAGCTGGTTGTATAATTGTCAGCTCAACGTGAAATTCCCAAAAGGCTTCATTTTACAGCCATCCTCAATGTGTGAAAGTGGCTAAATTAAGCGTGAAGATTGATGGCAACGGGCAAGCTAGGATCTCCACTGGTTTCCTAAAACCTTATATCTCCCAGAAAGAGTTAATTTTAAAAAAGGAGCATTTTAATTTTTTGTTTAATAAAGTGTCCTTGGCTAGCACTAGGGTGGGGAAGGGTTAAGCAGAGGAAGTCCTGTTTAATGGACTGGCACCTTAGTGCTTGCCTTACTGAATAATAAAACAAACAAACATAAAATCATACCAGGAAATAACTGTAAAAAGTCCACCCATTTCCTTAGGAAAAGTGAAAACATGGAGCTGGCCAAGTCCGTTATCTGGACCTCGCCTAGACAGTGGGGGTGGTTGCAGTCAGGTCTGAAATATTAGGGCAGATTTTGTATGTGATAAGGATTCCTGCTGGGCCATCATTACTAACTGATTCCCTTTCTTGTACAGGGCACATTCTCCCTTATCATTGAAGCATTGCACGCTGATTCTCCAGATGATCTTAACACAGGTAAGACCCCTCTAATCTCCAGCTTATCTAAGTGCTCTTTTTACAATTAATGCCATCATTACACTTACACAAGGCAATTCATTTACCAGCTTCTTGTGTTCTCCACACTAGATTGAATTCAGTGTCTGATTTGACCCAAGAGAGTTATCAGTAGTTTTCACAGGAGTCCCACATGTTATTACATTAGTCTATAAATGAGAACAGTGTTTACTCTATGTCAATTGGTGGATCATATCAGGCTCAGAGCAGTAGCACAGTAGCAAGTGCACAGGACCTGCCAGCTGGTGCGGAGTGCAATGGTTGTAATGAATGATCTTCTTTTGGCAGAGAACCCTGAGCGTCTGATCAGCCGCCTCACCACCCAGAGACATCTGACTGTGGGTGAAGAGTGGTCGCAGGATTTACACAGCAGTGGGCGCACAGAGCTGAAATACTCCTACCGTTTTGTATGTGATGAATACTACTATGGAGAAGGATGCTCTGACTACTGCCGCCCCAGGGATGATGCTTTTGGACACTTTTACTGTGGTGAAAAGGGAGAAAAGATCTGCAACCCTGGTTGGAAGGGACAGTACTGCACAGAACGTGAGTATTTATAGTGCAAACCAGGTTATGGTGTCATATTTATGCCTAGAGTTGCTGTTTTGAGACAGATTGCAATAGATATGGGCTACATAACACACAGAATGACCACATTTTCTATCAGATGGTCAATTTCTTCCATGAAATAACACATTTATTACTTGGAGAGCCTCATTAATCATGTTGATTAGCTCCTTTTTATTCTTTGTAATGGGGGTGTCCCACTCTTTTTTGTGCCTCCAGTGTCACATAGCTGTGTAAAATGTGCTCTGCCTGCTTAACTAGCTTCTATTAAGCAGGAGAAGCAGCAAGGTCCCCCCTTCCCCCACACTCCTTTGTCAGGCTGGTGCCCCTCATTCTGCTGAGAACTTTGCACCATTTATTTAAATGATAATAATAATGAAAAGTTTTTAGAGAAATCACACGCGTGCCATAGATTAGATCTCACCATTGATTGGCCCTAGGAGAAGCACCCCTGCCTGTGATTGGCCGGGGGCACTGGGGTATTGTTGCAGAAGGGCAGCTGCTGGGAGAGAATAGACAATAGAGCAGCTGTCCTGTACTGGCACCCTGCACACCAGCTGTCCACTCTTATCTGCACACACTCACTGGGATATTAAGGGGTGGAACTGTGTGTGTATAGAATTAGGGAAAGAAAAAAAAAAGACTTCTGACCCTCACTTGGAAAAAAAGTGTATGCAAAGGGGGAGGGGAGATGAGGACTGAGCTTTCTTTTGTCTGTGTGTAAATGTATTATGGAGACAGCTTGTTTACAAGTGACCAGTAATACACTAGTTACCAAGCCAGATCACTAGTCTGGGGGGATTATCTGCTCACAGATTCACATGTATCTGGACTTTACTAATGTTTCTGTCCCTTCTCTTACAGCAATCTGTCTTCCTGGATGTGATGAGCACCATGGTTATTGTGAGAAGCCTGGGGAGTGCAAGTAAGTGCATTTCATTTATTCCCTTATACACATTTAAACATTTATACACATTTATGCATTTTCCCCATAACTTTGCATGCTAAATATTTTATGTTCTTGTTACCAGGTGCCGTGTAGGTTGGCAAGGTCGCTACTGTGATGAATGCATCCGCTATCCAGGTTGTCTCCACGGTACATGCCAGCAGCCATGGCAATGCAACTGCCAAGAAGGATGGGGTGGTCTTTTCTGTAACCAAGGTAAGCTTATAAACCAAACTTTATTGAATCACTTGATAAATGGTAGATACAAGGTTTACTTACCAAATGCATTAATTTACCATCCAGATCTTAACTACTGCACACATCACAAACCCTGTAAGAACGGAGCCACCTGCACCAACACAGGCCAAGGAAGCTACACTTGTTCCTGCCGTCCAGGCTACACTGGGTCGAACTGTGAGATTGAGATCAATGAATGTGATGCCAACCCTTGCAAAAATGGAGGAAGCTGCACGGTAAGTTCTATTATGCAAATTTCTAAACCTAAAAAAATAGTAATTTATTGCTAGTACAGTAACTTTTAGGCTATGTTATAGTTCACACATTGCCTCTATATCTGCTTTATTTGCTCATTCCAATCCTTTGATTTTAACAGGACCTAGAAAACAGCTATAACTGCGCATGTCCACCGGGATTCTATGGTAAAAATTGTGAGCTGAGCGCCATGACTTGTGCTGATGGACCTTGCTTCAATGGGGGCAGATGCACGGATAATCCAGATGGTGGATACAGCTGCCTATGCCCATCTGCATACTCTGGCTTCAACTGTGAAAAGAAAATTGATTATTGCAGTTCCAATCCCTGTGCCAATGGTAAGGTCATATGCCATGTGTCTATGCACCTTAATTATTGTGTGTAGCTCTAGATTATATGTAGAATGGGGGGCACTTTGTTCTAATGTAGTTGTAGATTACACTTGGATATAAGATGTTCAGAAGATTGCCAGTAATGATTAAGACCTACAATATGTGGAAACAATACATATAGAAATGGTAGTAAACTTTTTCCAATTCACATTTTTTAAATGATTGTTATTTGGCTGCATTACAGGAGCTCGCTGTGAGGACCTTGGAAATTCCTACATATGTCAGTGCCAGGAAGGCTTCTCTGGGAGACACTGTGATGATAACCTGGATGACTGTGCTTCCTTCCCCTGCCAAAATGGCGGAACATGCCAAGATGGGATTAATGACTATTCCTGTACCTGCCCACCCGGGTACACTGGGAAAAACTGCAGCATGCCTGTCAGCAGATGTGAGCACAACCCGTGCCATAATGGGGCAACATGCCATGAGAGAAACAACCGCTACGTGTGTGAATGTGCTCATGGCTACGGTGGACTTAACTGCCAATTTTTATTGCCCGAAGCAAAACCTGAAACTGATAAGTACATAGAACGGCCAAGTGGACAGTTCCCCTGGATTGCAGTATGTGCTGGAATTATCTTGGTGTTATTGCTACTTTTAGGCTGTGCGGCTGTAGTTGTTTATGTACGTCTCAAGGTACAGAGGAATCGTCACGTGCCTGCAGCTACTCGTGGTGAGACCAAGACCATGAATAATTTGGCAAACTGCCACCGAGAAAAGGACATTTCTGTTAGCATCATAGGCACCACTCAGATTAAAAATACAAATAAAAAAGTGGACTTTCTCAGTGAAAGCAATAATGATAAAAATGGCTTCAAGCCCCGATACCCATCTGTGGATTACAATTTAGTACATGAACTAAAGAATGAGGACACTACCAAGGAAGAGCGGAAGAAATGTGAAGCCAAGTGCAGCTCAAGTGACTCAGATTCAGAAGACTTGCACCCATCACATTTAAAAAGGTGAATATCTTAATCATTCTTAATAAGAAAAAAAAGATTTTTTTTCCACTTATGCCATGTAATCTAATCATGAACTGTTTGTCTTTTATCGACAGTGATACTTCAGAAAAACGGAGACCAGACTCAAATTACTCCTCATCTAAAGACACAAAATATCAGTCGGTATATGTCATATCAGACGAGAAAGATGAATGTATCATAGCAACTGAGGTTAGTATCACGTTTTGCCCTAGTTTCACGAATGACAAGGCGAATGAGTACATTTGAGAACCCCTGTAGCAGCTTGTGGGTAGACCTCTTGCAAATCAATGGGCTACCTGTCTAGTTAGAGAGCATATCCTTTTTGTGTCCTATACACTTCTTATTATATTGGAAAAAAAGCTGTAAGTAAACTGCTACTACTCATCCTTTTAAGGTTCCATCTTATGCCCCATAATAAAATAGAAAAAGGATTCACTGTTGCAATATATCCATTTAATGCAAATGAAAAGCAATAACTATGCAAGCTTAAATATGAGCAGCTATACAAGCAAAACTATACAAATTTGTTATAAGCTGACATATCCACAACATGAACTAACCTTGTCTTTTCCATTATCCACAGGTGTAATAAAGAAGCTGTACAACCCATTCTTGTCAAATATTCTGAGGTGACGCCCACATGAATGCTGCTGATAATTGAGGAGAGGGACATCCCTTTGTTGACTGCTGCTGAGACACTAAATTCAGGCTGAGCTGGTTCTCTACTGAAATTAGAAAAATGACTGCAAAACAAAATGGACACCCAAGCTAGTCTCTGTGTCCGGACACAAACTGTTGCACTGCCATTTCTGTTCTTCTCCACTCTTCATTGCACTATGGACAGTTGCTTTTTTTAATAATTATAATACAGTGAATATATATATATAAATATAAATATATATTTAATGAATGGACTTCTACATTCTTTAGAAGAAGAGCGCACTGCCTGAGGTGTATATTTTTAATTCTTATGAGCCACTATGTTGTTAAATTACAGACACCGCCTGGCTTAGTCTTTTTTTTATACTAAAAGGTGTTTTTCACTAGGTCAAAAAATGTGCGTTATTTTTTGAACTTGTAAGACTATTTTTACGATATTTGTAAAGCTTGAGTATTTGTAATTGTCATTTTTATAATTTAAAGTTTGGTAAATATGTACAAAGGCACTTCAGGTCTATGTGACTATATTTTTTTGTATATATATGTATTTATGGAATATTGTGCAAATGGTATTTGATTTTTTTCTACTTTTTTTGTTAATGAAGGAATTAATTTTTAAACTATTTTTCCAAAATAAATACTATGAATGATACTTTTGGAGGTTATACTTATTTGGATGGTTATTAATACTTGTAGATGCTACATCACTCATTTTGTGGGTGTAGAACCTTAGATAGAGAATAACTATGGAGTCACTATTTGCTACATATTTTACTTCACCATGGTACATTTGATACTTTGATTTACATACGGGAAATTTATTATTACAGTCAATTAATTAAATGGACTGGTCAGTTTTAAATATCATATTAGGAGGTGTTGGGGACGCATATATTACTGGATATCAAAATGACATAAAATGACAGGGCATTTCTGTAGGACCCAGCATTGCTATACATCACATAATCAATGAATTTCCAGATTATAGCTGGTCACTGGGGTTCCCAGCAGCAGGATATCCTGTTATTAATGTATTATCAGAGGACCCTGCTAACAAAATTGTATTGTCCACAGTGATTCATGCAATGTGCTTGGTCTTATATACCAAAGTCATTGTACCTTGTACATAAGAGCAGTACTAAAGATGGCAATACCCATGAAAACTTTCTCATGTTGTGCAAACACTGGTGTTTATAGCAGGGAATGTCATACAATCTAGAGCAAAGTTACTCTATGGAAAGAATGTGGTTTGTTGCTGCAATATCATTCTCAGGGTGATTGTGTCTTGTATGATCTCTGATTAAGAAATGTAGATTTATGGCCCAGAAACATCTATAGTGCTGTCTCTATGGAACTCATTTTAGGAACTGTAAATGTGAATTGCTTAATGGGGAAAAAATCATGATGTGAGAACATCAAATAGGTTGAAGGGAAACTGCACCAATGTAACAGTAATGCTTGTAATTAAAATGTATCATTTTAATTTAGTCTTAGTTAAATTCTTAGTGATCCATTGTGTCCTAGTGAGTAGTACCGGGATAGACATAAGGCTCCGTACACACATGCGTTTTGGACATGTGCTAAGCATTGTTTCAAGCTATCACTTGTCTCTTTCTATGGGCTCCAACATTTGGGTGTAGTTTGTATGGCCCTGTGTGTGAGCCAACTGCCCTCCACAAATTACAGAGCGTGTCTTTTTCTATTGTCATCGGCACGTGAGAGGAGCTCCCACACCAATGGGCTGCAAACAATGATAACAGGTACGCTAATAATATCTGTCACGGTTCATTCCCTAACAACCATTCAGTCAGACAACCACATTTAATAATCTAGCAATATATTATCTCACCTTCATAATTCATTGGATTGATTCATATCAATAAGTTGATGAGTACATGCTATTTCTATAGGTTGAGATTGGCTGCTAGATACAAGATTTGGCATGTTAAAATCTTGCTGCCCCCATTTTAGATTTATGGTGGGTCCTACTGATATTGTTTGGATCTGAAGAGTATGACTCGTTCAAAGGAAATCAAATATTATATTTAGTGTGTTAAAGCAAGCACACTTACTTGTCAGCACAATGATCCTGAAACTGAATCTTATCTCCATTAGTGCTGAAAATGCTCCAATTTGAAGAAAATCGCTATGTAAAAATATGCAAGTTAGGGCACCTATGAGCCTTTCTACGGAGCTTTTTCCATCCTCCACCCCTCCCTTTCACTAGGGGAAGGAGGTAATTCTCTAGCAAAAGACATCAATAATTATAAGTCGGCGAAGCACCGAGTGGCTTGGATGGTGCTCACTGGAGCACCCGAGCCTTATTTACATATTTTTATATAGAGATTTTCTTTAAATTAAAATATTTTCAACACTAATGAATATAAGCTCCTGTTCAGGATCATCATTGTGTTAACAAGTAAGTGTGCTTGCTTTAACTCTCTTGAAATATAATGGTTGATCTCCTTTAAGGGATATATGCTGTAAATGTCTGTGTATCCTATCTGGATGTGTAGATAAATTGAAGTATAAGCTATTTTCCTGGCCAAGGTAGTTTGTCACGTATCCCTTAGAGAATTGCTACATGGGAAAAAAAATTGCAGTGCGCTGGTTTAACCATTTATAAGACTTTCCATCATTGGAGGGAGGAGAAGAGGTGTTTTCCTGTAGCAAATCCTCTCTTACCACTCCATCAGTCAAACATTCTGGCTAAGAATTCTTGGCAAGCACATTACATTATCTTTATGAAAAACAACATTGGCACAGACATGACTAGTAGTTGATTTATGAATGAAAACAGTATCCATTACAGAGACACACAACTCAGAAGCAAACAAACACATGAGCCATACTACTGGTAAGCATTACCCTGTGAGCATTCCAAGACTGCTTCATTGTGACAGCTGCGCCGGTTGAAGTTACAATCTTTGAATCAGAACGATAGGTGCAGTTGGGGGTGGAAAGGAGCTTTTTCTATGGGAAAATTATGTATATTTCTGTTAAAAAGAATATTTTCCTCAGAAAGGCAGCCCTGAAAATGACAGATATTACTGCATGTATGTTAAAGAGCTTCTTGGGTTCAAACCAATGCCTACAGCCCTAATTGTTCTTACTCATGTCTGAACATCATAATAATAATTCCTTTATTTATATAGCACACACAGATTACGCAGAGCTACACAGAACTAGTCCAGGTCCCAAATGAGGCTAACAATCTAATCAACCTACCAGTATGTTTTGGAGTGTGGGAGGAAACCGGAGGACCCGGAGGAAACCCACGCAAACACAGAGAGAACATACAAACTCTATGCAGATGTTGACTTGGATGGAACTTGAACCCAGGACTCCAGCACTGCAAGGCTGTAGTGCTAACCACTGAGCCACAATGCTGTCCATAATTTCATAGTACAATGCCATCCCATTACGTATAATATGTGTTTACAGGATCTGTAGGTATGTGCTGGAAAATCCCCTCCCATATACTTACCAAATGATTTGCATATCCAGTAAAAGAGGAGATTCTTTGCATTATTTCATCAGTTTGTAGCCACAAAATATATATGTGATAGAATTTTAGCTTACTTGTTTGGGTGTACCTGTCACAGCTAACATATCTTACATCTAAACTAGGTACCTTATATACTCGAGTATAAGCCTAGTTTTTCAGCACAAAAAAAAGTGCTGAAAACCCACACTCGGCTTATACTCGAGTAAAAAAAATATAGGTTTTACCTGGGTTTTGTGGTAAAATTAGGGGCCTCGGCTTATACTTGGGTCGGCTTATATTCGAGTATATACGGTAAGTGGAGCCAGAATAAATATACTGCACAACTGCAGTAATGGGGATTTTGAATGGAATGATCATCCTGCATTTATACAAAACACAATGGTAGGGACTTATCGCCACATTGGGGCACGTGTATCATTTGTTTTTCTTTTGCAACTTTTTAAAGTTGACTGAAGTCGGGATACTTTAGCAGTGCTATATATCTTTCTAAATTTGATATATGTCTTTTTTATTCTTTGTCTCTGTTTTGTATGTTTTTTATTTTTTGGGGACTTTTTCGGTGCATTTATGGAACTAAGCATGTACTTGTAGTTGTACTTCGTTTTGCATCTAAAAGTCTCTAATTTGCTCTACAAAAAGTCGCGAAACAAGGCAAACATCTGTCTTGAAAAAAAAATTTAGGAACACTGCAACAGAAACACCCACCAGCTTACTTCTAAAGCCCCTGGCATAGTCGCAAAAATGCATCCAAAGAGTCCCAAAATTTTTTAAAAAACAGCAAAAAGAAAATAAAATAGCAGGCCAAAATAAAGATTCATCTCCCCCATTTCTTTTACTACTTTTTCAAATGTAATTGTCTCAGTTGAGACATATTTGTCCCAACTGAGACATTTTTGTCCCAGTTGGGGAATATTTGTGCCAGTTGAGACTGAGACAAATGTCTCAAAATGTAGTAAAAGAAAACAGAGAATGTGCTGAAAGATCAACCCAAATGTCTGTGATTGAAAGAGCCGAGAAATGAATCCCGTACAGCTTGTGTGACTACCCCACTATTTCACCTCTTTTTCACTGTGGTTGTGAAGGAGATCAGGACCTCTGCCCTGCTTATCTCTGGGGGAATTATACTGGCTAATTTGACATTTATTACATATCTTGTGGAAAGCGTCCACTTTTTTAGTTTAGAAAATCCTATTCACATTTTTGTGAATACTTGAGGAATTACAGCAGGGTAAACTCTGCAGCCATTCTGCTATGTCTGCAGATAGCTCAGTCTTCCATGTTTATTTACCTTTTTTTATTATACGGTACTCAAAACTTTGCCTCACAATACTGGATTAAAAAAACTGTTTTAATGCTGTGGTTGAGAGTGTTCATATGGAGGTACCATACAAGAACACTATGCAAAGATGTTGTTTGACATAGTTTGCGTTTCATATATTCCCATCCTGGTTTTGAAAAGTTATGTGAAAGTGGTAAAAAAGTGAAACCTTGGCATATGTGCAATTATTATTTCTATAAATCTTTATAAATAGGTCGTTCACACGAGTGACTCCATTTATAAGTTCCAACGTAATGTTTGGAAGATCTTGCAGTTTGTTAGGATGCACTGGAAAAACATCAAATTGGAATTAGCCGCTAAAACAAAATTGTATTAACGTAATATTGAGTACCTGTGTGCACAGGCTTTATGTATATCTATATGCATATAATTGTAGTACAGAAACAAGAGATTAACTGGAAACATTCCCAGTACCAATCAGTTTTATATTCTAATCTCCATACAAATGTTACAGGTTTGGTTCAGCATATCACATATCAAGCTCTCGCAGTGTTAATTCCGACCACTTGAAAGGAATGATAATGCTAGCTATCACTTGAAGCCATGCTTACAAGCAGATTATAGAAAGTGAGTGTTAATCCTGCATCACTCCCTGCAGAATAATCTTTAACACAAGTTTTATTTTCTATTTCTGTTGTAGCAATATACTGTTTTACAGATTATGTAATATTAAATCCTTGTGGCATATTAAAGATAAGAATCTCATATTTCAGATCAAGCTCACAGTTCTGGGAGCTACATAACTGGACATACAGACAGTTAAAAATAGAACTTTATCTGCAGCTTGCATTTCCAACTATATGTCTAGCTGTAGGTACCTCTGGTTCTGTAGATTATGGGGCACATTTACTTACCTGGTCCCTGCGGGATCCCCGATCCAGAATGTCAGCCAAGGATGAACTCTGCCGCGATTCACGTAGATTGTGTGCCCGATATCCTGCATGTGTCGCTTCCCCGCTCAGGTCCTTCAGAGTTCACCATCTTCTTCCCAGTGCATGTAAGTGCATGGCTTGCGACATAATTTCAAAGTTAAATCCTGCACTCAGTCCCCCCCCCCCCAATTTGTGTTGCATGAAAGCCAGCGCCAATGCGCCAAAATCCGATTGCGTGCGTCAAAATCCTCTGCTAAATGCGGCGCAGATTGGAAATTGTTGGACTATCCAACCAAAGTGTGGCCGCAGGACCCTTAGTAAATGAGCCCCTATATCTTTATCTTTAATATAACACAAAATGTATGTTTATAGGTACTATAGAACAGAATATATTGAACAAGTGTTACAGTTTTTGGGGTCCATTTTCTAGGGGCATATGTTAGGGCGTGGAAATATTAATCCAATGTTTAATTACATTATAATGTGTATGAGTGGAGAGCACATTTAAAAGGAGTTAGCTTCAGTTGTATTCTCCTGTATTAGTTAGTATGTATATTCTGGGTATGGCATCACTTAGTAGCTAAATTCTCAGTTGGACTGGAGCCAGAATAAAAATGCATTACAATGAATGATTATTTTTAGTAAAGACAGCTTCCGGAACACCACTTTCTCATGCATATATTCTCGCTTCACTCTTTTCGGATTTCTCAGGCATGGAAGTGCTAAGAGAACAATGGGAAAAAAATAATCACATTTTGTTAACCCGTTCCCCAAGAAAAAACTTACAGTCATAAGTCATAAGAAACGCTACTTAACAGTAAGACCAGACAACTTGGTTACTTGTGACATGATTTTTAAAACTAACAGAGGAGTATTTGTTCTTCTACAGGGAGCACTGTGAATGGAAATTTAGGTACGGGTCGATTACTGTCCACCATTGGAATGGAATACTAATTCACTAGTTAAAAAAGTGTCTTTCCCCTGTAATCCACATGCTGCACTTTGCATCTCCATACAACTTCCTGTTTCTAACTCGTTCAGCGCATCTGTCATGGCAGCCTCCATTGTGTCTATTTTCTCTCCATCTCACTGACACACACAGGGAGGTGGGAGGGGGAGAGCAGGATGAGGCATAATATCTTGCTACAGGTCCCTCCTATTTACCAGTGTAGGATCTTTGTTTACATGTCTATGCGGAGTGCACAGAGAGTCTGCACACAGCAATAAAGCAAGCATCAGGGATGATGAATGAATTGGTGAGCATTCGGGGATTATTATTAAGTTAAAGAGTGGACAACTGCTTTAAAGACTAGGCCTCTTTTTTCAATTCATACATGTATTTAGCACAATTTAAAATATCCAGGGGATCTTGAAATTGCTTTCTTGTGACGCATTGGGGGGTATTTATTGTTGGCACCACATTATTGGCTCCTTTTCTGACTCTCATGATTTTTTTGTTATTGGTCACTATTTTGGGTCCTTCTCGGTTCCTGACAATTTTTTGGCACAATTTTTGGCACACAAATAGACCAGCTTTCAGTATACCAAGTTCTATTTACTTTTTATAAATGTGGAGTCAATTTAGACCCTTTGTGGTCATGTGCCACATCCACTAAGCCCTTCCACCAAAATCTAACATCCCATTCTAAATTAGTGCACAATTCATGTGCCACAATAACCGACCCTGCAACATAATGCCCCCTATTGTACTTTAAAGTAGTTGAAAAATTTGGATGATATCTCATTAAAAAAAAAATTAAATTTGTATCTGTCGCAACACAAAATTCTGCACTGAAAGTAGCGTTCTGGTGCACAGTCAGACCGTGCAACCACATTTATCATAAAGAATTGTGTCACACACTCTATTTCAAAGGTGCAAAAGTTGGTGCACTCTGTCGGAGCAGTGCATGGGGCACCAGAATCATGAAGAACACAATTCCTGAATCTGTCACAACCCGCACACTTTATAGGCAAACTGCACCTTGTGCAGACAGAGCTGCAGACAGAATATCTTTATAGCAGGGGAGGGAGGTATATAGCAGACCTGACAGTTGTACTTACTCCCTTGTGGTTCTGCGGTCCAGTGCTGTGCCTCCCATCACTCCCAGTCTGTATGTTTACAGAGGCGCAGAAGTGACATCACAACCAGAGCGGAAGCCTCTGCAGATCCTGGCTGTGGTCGGTATAACGCTTTCACTGGCAGCAGGCAGAGACGCAGGAGGAATGCTCTACGGTCCTGACATCACTGCTGCATCTCTGTATACATACAGACCAGGGGTGATTGGAAGGCACAGTGCTAGACCGTGGGTATCAGAGGGGATAAATACAACTACTTTCTTATTTTTACAGCCTCTCCACTTAACTGGTAAAAAATATACAAGCCTGGACAACCCCCTTAATCATGGAGGGCATGAATGTATATGTACCGTATACACTCGAGTATAAGCCGAGTTTTTCAGCACAAAAAATGTGCTAAAAAACCTCACCTCAACTTATACTTGAGTCAAGAAAAAAACAAACAGTGTACTCACCTTCTAACGCCTCCCGACAGGTTCTCTTCTATCCATCTGGATATAGCTGGCAGGCTATATACTACAGGGGGCTTGCTGGCTATATACTGGGGAGGCTGTGACCAATGCATTTCCCACCCTCGACTTATACTTGAGCAGGTTTTTTGAGTTTTTGGTGTTAAAATTAAGGTCTCGGCTTATACTTAGGTCGGCTTATACTCGAGTATGTACGGTATATATATTATGTATATACATGTATATGTCTATATTTACAAACACACAGACTTGTATAAGTACATAAGTAAATGAAAACATAACCAAAACCAAGCTCAGTGATGTGTATAGAGTGCAGAATTGTGAGCTGAAGAGTAATACCAGTACTTACTGTAAATCTGGCAACTTACACATGACGTCTCTTGTTCTCTTTCTTCTTCTTCTATCTGAAAGATATGTCAGTTTCTACCAGTTCAGAACTCGAATCTGAAGATTTTGAAGAAAGCAAACTTATGTTCTTCATTTTATCATCATCTCCTCCACCTTCTTATGACAGATTTAATTTACAGTGAGAATTCACAGTGTTTACCCCCAAGAAGTCACAGTGCCTGCCACCAAGTAGTCACAGCGCCTGCCCCAAAGTAGTCACAGTGCCTGCCCCTATGTAGTCACAGTGCCTCTCCCCAAGTAGTCACAGTGCCTGCCCCCCAAGTGGCCACAGTATCTGCCCCCAAGTAGTCACAGGGCTTGCCCCCAATTATCCACAGTGCTTATCCCTAACTAGTCACAGTGCTTGACCCCAAGTAGCCAGAGTGCTTGCCCCAAGTAGTCATAGTGCTGCCCCATTAGCCAATACAAAAAAAAGGGTACTTACCTCACTCCTCTCTGCACTAGTGTCTTCTGCAGAGTTCTGGTGCAGGGGACGTATGATGACATCAGACATCCCTGTGGCCCATTTTACACACATTGAACCCCCACATAAAATCCATGTCACACTGCACCACACATTAGATGCATGTCACAGTGCACCACCGCATTACATTCATGTCACTTTTTACCCTGCATTATATTCATGTCACGTTGCACCCCCACGTTACATCCGTGTCACACTGCATCCCCGTTTTACATCCATGTCACCCTGCACCCCGCATAACATCCATGTCTCACTGCACCCCATGTTCTCTTCCCTGCACCCCATATTCTATACACGTCACACTGCATCCCACATTCTTTCCCCTGTACCCCCACATTACATACATGTCATACTGCACCCCACATCCCTTCCCCCTTGCACTGCCTCTAAATACCTCACAGCAGCACAGCAGAAAACTGTACCTGTGAATCTTCCTGCTGTGCTGCTCCTCCCACACATGTCAAATGAACATGATCTCATTGAAGGTCTTTTAGACTACCATATCTACTGCATCTAATAGCAGGTGTGTGGAGCAGCCCTAAGGCAGATTGCGCCGGTTACCGATCAAAGATTTGCAGGAGGGTGGGGTGGCGGTTGGAAACAATTAAAAAAAAATAAAATGTTTCCTTCCCCCAGTGACCAGATGGGGCCCAACCAGTGTTACGGCCCACCGAAGGATCATCTGGTGAGCCTCCACTGAGCCAGTCCAACCCTGGATGTAGCAGGGCTGAGAGTGACATTGTGGGGCACATTTACGTACATGGATGGTGCCGCGATTCACTACGAGCGTGCGCCCGATATCTTGCATGTGTTGCTCCCCGCTCAGGTCCACTGGAATTCACCTTCTTCTTCTTGGTGCATGTAAGTGCTTGGCTTGCGGCACAATTTTAATTTTAAATCCCACGGTTTGTCCGAATCTGTCGATTGTCCTACGGCCCGCCCCCTGATTTGTGTAACATGAAAGCCGACGCGATTGCGCGATCACATGCAACACAATCTCTGTCCCGGCAGTGTGATTCCAGAAAAGTTGGAAAACCTGACGGAAATGTAGCCACAGAGACCCTTAGTAAATAAGCCCCTGTGTGTGCATCTCATGGATCTCATCATCGCTCAGCTCCGATCTGTCTCATCTCTCTTTTGCTTTGTGTCAGATACTAGTGAACGTTCAGAAGCTAAATAAAAGTTTATATAAACCTGTAATCTGATAATATAAGCACATTGTCAGCACAGGACATCTCATAGCATAGAGGAAAAGGCTGCTTAGAGCAGTGGTTCTCAACCTATGGGTCGTGACCCCAGTGGAGGTCAATTGACCAAAACACAGGGGTCTTCAAAGCCATTGGAAAATACATATTTCTGATGTATTGTGTAAAGATCACTAGGGGATTTGATAATTTTCTTTCAAGGGAAAACCCCTTTAAGCCTGTGCGACACAATAAAAATATCACAGTTTACGTATTACAGCACACAGTGCTTGTGCACATCAGCCACGATTCAAGAAGATCGTGCGCCCAATTTCCTGAATGTGTCGCTTCCCCGATCAGGTCCGCCGGAGTTCGCCTTCCTTTCGGTGTATGTAAGCGCATTAGATGCGACACAAATTTAAATGTTAAATCCTGCGCTTAGTCCGAATCTGTCGGCCTGCCCGCAACACAATCCCCGACGCGATCCCCGAAAAGTCGGGAAACCCGACAAAAATGCGGCTGCGGGACCCTCAGTAAATTAACCCCATTGTCTTCTGTAGATTCTAGCATTGGATGGGAAGAAAAGCAAAATAATGTGTGAATACAGCATAGAACTCAGCTTTGACCTCATGTGTCCCCAGTATTCACTATTGGTCACAAGACTAGTAGGATTCAGAGGATAGATTAATACGCATTCTGCATATTCTGTCCTCCAGCTGTAGACACCTGAGCCCACACCTGTGGCTAAACAATTCTTATTTCACATAAATAGATGAAGCATATGAAAAGCAGGCAGCATTTAATGGGCTAAATTGTGTGTGTGATAAAAATAAAGCACTTCACAGAATCTTATTTGAAAAACACAACATCATAGAAATTGCATTGATTGATTTACTTCTTAATAACATAATACAGGAGCATGCAGGTTATGGAAGTATTAAAAACAAGAGTCTGTCTCTAGGTTTAGAGCTGTATAACAACATTTACATGGGCAGATGGTGCAAGGGCCACACAGAGGACTCTTTGGCCTTCAGGCTACAAGTTGAAGGGAGGGTCAGGAAAATGATAAAAGTGGTGCTTAGGGACAAGAATGGACATTTGGAACTGCACTATTGTCAGTATTTAATCTAGAGTAAGACAAATCAGTGTTAATAAAGTGGCTAAGGTTAAAACTCATTTATAAGACAAATTGCATTTTATTTTATACTCATGGCAGTAGAATTTTAACAAGCTAGAAGTGGTTCACAGTCCGGGCGTCTCTATGATTAATGTACAGTATATTCATTGGACTATATTGTCTAAACAAAATAGTATAACACTATAATATAACTGTATCAACTACATAATATAACACAAACAAAAGCACATCAAGATTATTTTTTGCTGCAATTGTGGGGTTTATATTCTATATTATAACCTTTTCTAAAGCCTCTTGCCTAAAATGGCATATGTAACTGTTCAAAAAACTAAATCTGTGAAAAAGACATGGAATGAATACAACATGACTCATATTTATGTACCAATAAAATATAATATTTGTACATTGTAATGAGGTCTCCCCTCAGTTGTCTTTTTTCTAAACGGAATAATCCCAAATTTTGGAATCTGTCAGTGTATTCTAATCCCTCCATTCCCCTAATAATCCTGGTTGCTCTCCTCTGCACCCATTCCAGCTCTACTATATCCTTTTTATACACTGGTGCCCAAAACTGTACACAATATTCCATGTGTGGTCTGACCAGGGATTTGTATAAGGGCAAAACTATGTCTTTATCATGAGAATCTATTCCTCTCTTGATACATCCCATAATTTTATGTGCTTTAGTAGCAGCCGCCTGGCTCTGGTCACTAAAATTAAGTTTACCATCCACCAATACCCCCAAGTCATTTTCAGCTCCAGTTTTACTAAGTAATTGACCATTTAGAACATGGCCCAAGTGCATAACTTTACATTTATCTACATTAAACCTCATCAACCATTTCTCTGCCCACTCCTCAAGCTTCCATAAATCCTTCTGTAATGCTAAACTATCGGCCTCAGTATTTATTACTTTACACAGCTTAGTATCATCTGCAAATATTGAAACTTGACTGTGTAAACCCACTACAAGGTCATTAATAAAATATTAAAAAGAGGTAGCCCCAACACTGACCCCTGTGGCACTCCACTGGTAACATCAACCCAATCTGAGAATGTGCCATTAATGACCACCCTCTGTTTTCTATCAATGGTTGGAATGAGCACCTATCGCGGGTTATAACTAGAGATGAGCGAACATACTCGTCCGAGCCTGATGCTCGTTCGAGCATTAGCGTACTCGAAACTGCTCGTTGCTCGGGCACAGCAGCAGTGCCGTCTCTAAGCGACAGCAGGCGGTGCTCAAACTGCTAAGCCTAGGCGATAAAAGGCACACCGCCCAAGAGCTATTACAGGGCATTCCACATCAAACTTGTTAACTTTGTCGCCACCCTGCTGTGTAATCCACAAAATATACTGGCAAACTTTTATCATTTACCGATATTATTTCAGCGCTTCTTGCGCATCTGTTTACATTCCCCTCACCTTGGTCCCCTTGAAAAATGCTCGAGTCTCCCATTGACTTCAATGGGGCTCGTTATTCGAGACGAGCACTCGAGCATCGGGAAAAGTTCGTCTCGAATAACGAGTACCCGAGCATTTTAGTGCTCGCTCATCTCTATTTGCAATCGAATATTTTGTGCTTTTATATAATTTATTTTGTTTAACTTTCCTATAGAGTAATAGAGTTGTATGAAGTATATATCACTATATTAAAAAATCACAGAAGATTTTTCAGGGTCTGATTCCTGAAAGTCAACATAAAAACAGCTGGCCTCTCCTAGGTTCTCAGACGGATATTACATGTCAAAACATAGAGATAGCTCTTGATTTGGTGATAAAACAAGCTGGTTTTCTGGGCATTGATTCACTTGCTAATACTGTATATTTATATGCCTGATATATGTACTTATTCATTTACAAATAAAAAATAATTAAAATTGTTTCTATGTACAAATTACACAATGAAGTTGATAAATTATGAGCAAAGGTCATACCCTGAGTGAACGAAAAGCTGCAGCTGTCTGTGAGGTTAGTGGAAATGAATTGTGATACATGATCTCTGAACATGCAGCAGGATTCTCTTATACCATAAAGGATGATATTAGATAAGAAAGAAAAGCGATATATTCTGCAAAAGACAAATAGAGGCTGCAAACATGGAAACTGAGAAAATTACTTTAAAAAAGGGAAAAATTATTTTTTCCATGACATAAATATCAAGAAACCTAAACCTTAAAGTGTGGGCCCTCATTAATATAATCTGGGTGTATTGGTGGAGAGGGATAAGGAATGGGTGATGAGTAGCTTGCTGGGGCCATTTGGAACACTCAAACGTTTATTCTTGTGGATAGGGGAACATGATCTTAACGGACACAGTCCTTAAATTTCTCAAAAGGAATTCTCAATATTAGAAATAATTGTCTGTCTAGCATATCACTGAATTCATACAGAAGTAGTAGATGGATAGCCAAGGTAAAAAAAAAAGACTGTTAGTTGTGTAGGGTACCAGCAGTCCGTCAGCCGCAGCATATCACTGAATTCATACAGAACCTGGGATTATATTCCATTTGCAATCTTTGTCCATTTTAATGGTTTTAAGATGACACTGCACTTCTTGTGTGACCTTTAATATATAAATATATAATCTTAACTATGTCATTTGCCATTTGAAATGTAACTATGTAAAGACAAACGCAAGTCCCTCTTAGCTGTTCTTTATTGTCGGCATCTGACATTGGCTTTTCCTGTGGGTCGAGAAATCAGTTAACAATGAGTTTTCATTCTGTATGCCTTAAGCCCCTTCTACACTGGCGTTTTTCACGCGCGAGTTCTGCGCGTGCATTTGACGCGCAGAACTTGCATTGCACTCTGTCCCATTGTATTCAATGGCTCTTTCTTCATTAGCGTTGTTTTTGACGCGCGTGCTTGCGTATTTAAACATCTGCAATTTGTTCTTCACACACATATATATTGTTCTTCACATTCTATTTTGGGCGCACCGTTCCGCGCGTATCTCCCGACAAGTAAGCAGATGTGCCGAACATCTGTAATCTATTCTGCACTGTGTTCTGCACTGTGTTTTTCTCTTAAATGATCCTGTGTTCACTGTGTTCACTGTTTTTATTCTATTCTTCACTGTTCTTCACATCTGCTTACTTGTCGGGAGATAATATACACGGGGAACAGTGAAGAATAGATCGCAGATGTTTGCAACTTATCAGAAGACATTATTTTTCAATTAAATAACCCATTTTAATCCCAAACCATGGTACCTTTGAAAAATGCTCGATTCTCCCATTGACTCGCGCGTGAAAAATGCGCCGAAAACGCAAAAAAAACGCTAACAACACGCGCGTGAAAAACGCAAAAACGCTAATTACTCCAAGGAAAAATGGAACAAAAACGCAGCAAAAAACGTCAGTTTTTCACGCATTGCACCCTGACGTGAAACGCAACGCTAGTGTGGAAGAGGCCTTAGATTGCAATAGGACTTTGAAAAACTTCTCTGATGACTTAGTTTTTTCTTTTTGATTTCCTTTAATATGTCAATTACATATAAAAAGTTAAATAAACAGCAGAAAATAATGGTAACAGGGAGAAAATGCAAAATGAAGAGAGACAATTGCTGATAATTTCCCAGAATTTAAAAATGCAAAATTCCAACGGAATAGAAGTCACACGGAAATCAAAATTAGAATCCATACTATTGTTACAGTATTTGCCTGGCAATACATACCAGCCAAAATTCATTAAAGCCCCTGCTTTTAGTAAATGTGGGCCACTATCTATAGACAATAGTGTGACACAAAAGGGAAGTACAAATATGTTTACCATATGATCTCTTCACTATGGAGGTTCTCATGCTCTCTTCTATTTTCTTAAGTCAAGTACATTTTCCACATCATTCTTGCAATATATTTAATTTCAGACATGAGCAGCCTGGGGTATATATTCTCTCATAAGGGGTCCCTTGTGAGCTGCTTCTTTGGTATATACGTGGTGGGACTTTTCTTAGCAGCTGCATCTATTACATCTATTGCATAAGCTGCTGATCCCAACCACAAAGTTTGGGTTTATACCGTACTTTGCTGTTTTGGGTCCCATGGACCCGACCCCAAACTTCATTAGTTTGGCTCAACCTCCCCCCTCTGTTAACTCTTTAAATGCCATTGGCATTTAAATTATGCATGGCATATTTGGGAGAATAGATGCTCCCTGATGAGTGCCAGTGCACATGGCTGTGGTTAATTTAAATGCTGGTGACTTTGCCAGAAGCATTTAAACAGTTAACACCTGTGATCAGAGCCAGCACTGAACCTGGACCTAGATGGCTTTTTCAAATTTCAACAGGTCTGCTCATCCCTAATTGGTATGTTTTTTATCTCTTGCTGAAAAATTGATACATGCTAAATCTACAGATAAAACATGCCCAAAAAATTAGTTGATTCAACACAATTTTGCTGTTACATGAATCTTTTCATTTTGTATCATTATGCTTGTCTTTGATGGTTTTTAACTTCCTGTGCAACAAGTACCTTCTTTAATGTTGCTGCATTTGACATGGATTTTTACTTGTAAGATGCACGGTTGCTTAAACTTGCGTGTATGTGGTTTTTGTTGTGGCTAGACATAGGTAAAAATCCTTCCAGAAATGACATGTAGGATATGTATCATGTACAATATATCCATTTGTTTTAGATATTTTCATGCTAAAAGTACAGTGCAGCCTGTGCAGACATGTGCAGAAATTCCAATCTTCTATAAATATTATAAAAACATCATCTAAATAGAGAAATATGTCTGCACTTTATTCCACACATGTAACATTTCATTTCTGTTGTCCATGTAAACCACCAAAGTAGACCAGCCATATTTAACGAGAGTGCTCCCCTTGGCACTGAAACCTGAATATATTCTAAAAAGTCAATTACCTGGTAAGACTGTAGCTGGAAAAGACTTGCTGCTAATAAGGCAAATTGAACTATGGGAAGTATCAAGAGAGGAATAGATTTTCATGATAAGGACCAAGTTTTGCCCTAGTCATACAAATCACTAGTCAGATTTCTGGCGCTCGTTCTTCATGAATTTTGCACTCCCTGCACAGCACCAACATTTTTAGTGCAACACACTTCTGTCAGACTTTGCATGTTTAATTTGGCGCAGGGTCCAACTGAGCACCAGAATGCCCCCTAATTTGTGCCACATTTTGCCTAGTGCAGCTGCACCACAAAAGGTTTGTGTGTGACACACATGTGGTGCTTCTTAAATACCAGTTCCAGCAGTTTGCACCTCAAACTGGATCCTGGGCCTTAGTAAATGTGCCCCATTGTGCACAGTTTTGGGCACCAGTTTATAAAAAAAAAAGGACATAGTCGAACTGGAACTGGTGCAGAGGAAAGCAACCAAGATTATTGGGAGAATGGGGGGTCTAGCATACATGATAGATTACTGAACATTGGGTCATTTAGATAAGGGGAGACCACATTTCAATGTACAGATATCTTAATGGGCTTTTTATACCTAGATCTTTTTATACCTAGGCCTGTGACCAGGACAAGGGGGTGTCCTCTACGCCTAGAGGAGAGGTGATTTTACCTTCACCATAGACAGGCATTCTGTTCTGTAAGAGCTGTGTGACGGAGTAACTCTCAGCCGCAGGAGGTTGTTATGGCGGATTCTTTATACATGTGTAAAAGTGGTCTGAATGCCTTGATATTAAAAATATTACAGGTTATGGGAAGAAAACATTTGTTTAATCATATAGGTTGAACTTAATGGACCTGTGTCTTTCTCCAGCCTTATCTATTATGATAGTCCCCATTTAAACTGTATTTGATTGTTTCTGTGTGACTTAAATTATATTCGGTCTGCTTTAAGAAAGGGAGTTAAGTATAACAATATCTTTTAGTGATATTTATCAATATTTATCAATTGTGATCCTGTCAGGGCTGGCTATAGGGAGCTATCTACTTTATATTTATGCATCTATGAATTTATCTATAAATCTAAATCATCTTTCATATTTATATTCTATCATCAATCTACCTATCATCTTTCTCCTATAAAGTTCTCCTGCAGTCACATATTACAGATTGCCTCACCTTACTACTGTTTGTAAACTACAGTGTTATTATTGTGCAGGGCTAAAGGGAACAATCTTACTGTTCTTGTTCCTATGACTGTTCATAAAATTGTTTTATTTTGGGGCCCCACTTTTAGTTTTGCAAAGGGCCCCACCGGCCCTGGATCCCATAGAAAAGACCCACTACAAAAGACTGTTACTATGTGCACATGTATTACTATAGACTGTGACCGCATTGTACCACAATATACAAACTGTTTGACTGAGAGTTACAATTATAAAATATACTTGTTCTGACTTACAGTACATACAAATTCAACTTAACTACAAATCTAAAGAACCTATCTTGTATGGAACCCAGGGACTGCCTGTATTAGGGAATACAGAATTATTATAACCATCTCAGATCCTACCCCATGTCTTAATCCAATAACACAGTTTTCCATGCCTTTATAGTTTATCTTTTTTATAAATCAAAACCAACTTTCATATACAAGCAGTCCCTAACTTACGATGATCCAAGTTACGAATGACCCCTGGATAAGAACGGGGTCTTCACCTGCGCATACACTGCCCAGGGCCCCCTTTGTATCTAGGAGTGGCCTGTTACTCGGATTGCATGTACTACAGTCTGTCAGGCTCCAGGGGTAGTGGACCTACTGCACCACCGGGGAAGATGGCGTAAGCCAACACCTTGGACCTTGAATCTAAGTGGCATCTAGTTTTCACCAAAGCCACTGCAAAACAAGTTGGACTTGCTGCAGTGTGGTACCACTCGGTCATTCCACAGGTGCGACTTTGTCCATGGTGGCAGCCAAGGCGAGGTACACAGACGTTAAGCAGAATCATAGTCAGGGACAGGCAGTACGGGTTCGGAGTTGGGGAAATAGCAATAAGTTCAGGCAGGCGGAACAGCATCAAAGTCAATAGGAGAACCGAGGTCACAACTTGAATACAGAACAATAGCATGAGGCATACAACAAGCTTTTTGTAAGGCTTTGAGGCACAAAGATCCGGCATGGTGTGCAGGCAGAGGGATTGTGGGAAATGGCAGGCGGCAATTAATGGTGCGCTAAGGGTGCTTTAAGTGATCTTGGCGGAAGGTGGACGTAACTAAGGAAGCAGTCGCGTAATACCAGCGGCTTGTTCTTTATGCACAGGGAAGAGCTGTACAAGCCACAGGTATGCCACGACCACATCCTTTGTGATACCAGCGGAGGGCGGGTACAGCGCTTCTCCTCTATACCATACATACTACAGTGCCCAGATACAGAGATACCAGATCTGATGTACATACAATTTCAACTTAAGTACAAACCTACAGTCCTTATTATGTATGTAACCCGGGGACTGCCTGTACAGTTATTTCCGACCATCACCATTTCTGTGCTACCAATATTTTGTTTGTTTCTTTTCACCCCTAAACACTGAATATGGCAATCCAGTGTCCAATTTAATCTGTTTATCTTATCTTGGTTTATATTAATTTCTTAGTTTCGGGAATAACAAAACATTATGTTAAGTTATCTGCACCTGTCATTAAAACATATATTTCATTAAGTACCATCTCTTAGTTTCATTTTTTGTAAATTTGCAGGTGTTTAATATAATCTATGTGCAATATTAAAATTTACCAATATGTGATTTTCACTCAGTAATGAGATCCTATAATACTTATTTTTTCGGCCCCAAATGTCTTTCCCAACCTTTTTTTGCAGGATAGCTCCCTGTTCTTCACCTTTAAATGTACTAACAGTTTATATTTGTAAAATAATCCTCACTTAAAAAATAATCACAAAGTATCATATATTATTATTAGAGATGAGCGAGCACTAAAATGCTCGGGTGCTCGTTATTCGAGACGAACTTTTCCCAATGCTTGAGTGCTCGACTCGAATAACGAACCCCATTGAAGGGCCTGCACAGGGAAGCTTGGCCAAACACCTGGAAACCTCAGAAAATGATGGAAACACCACGGAAATGGACAGGAAACAGCAGAGGCAGCATGCATGGATGCCTCTGAGGCTGCTTAATCGCACCATTATGCCAAAATTATGGGCAACAGCATGGCGATGACAGAGTGACCGAATGAGGCTAGATAGCATTTAAAACATCCAATAATTGACCCTGACACTATAGAAGACGGCATGCAGAGGCAGCGGCAGCAGCGGCAGGCTAGAGAGTGGCATGGCGACATACCCCAAATGGACTCAGGCTTCAAACCAATTTAAAAATTCCTTTTGGCGAGGATAACGTGTATGTATCAGTATTTTACCTGGTTAAGGCGGCAGAGAAGAACCAAAGGAGGTGAGCAAGAAGCGCTGAAATTATTTCCTATGTGAACAAAAGGTTGACGGTATATTTAGTCGATAACACAGCATGGTGGCGACATAGTGACCAAGTTCCATAACGTATCTGGTGAAACACCCGAAAAATGAGCCTGACAGCTCGTTTGATAAGGGGACGACATGTAGAGGCAGCCATGGAGACGACTTCCATGATTGAGAGCGACAGTATGGGGCATCCATATTGCGCTGCTATGATTGAAACTTCAGGTCTCCAGCATGGAGGCGACAGATGGGCCGAGTTCCATTATGTATCTGGTGAAACACCTGAAAATTCTGCCTGATACAGCTCGTTTGATAAGGGGATGATGTGCTGTATTTCCTCTTGCGCTCCAGCATCTGGGGTATAGACAGTTGAAAGTTGCGCATGGAGACATTGGTGGACGCTGTGGAGGATCGTGGAGGCGAAATGGACAGGAAACAGCAGGGGCAGTATGCATGGATGCCCCTGAGGCTGCCTAATCTTGGGATGGAGCTGGCGGTCCGCTGCCAGGTGAGATATCGCCTGTCCAAGCCCCTGCCTCTCGGCTCCTCCCTACCCAAAATGGGCCTGGGGGCCAGAAGCGTTTACTTTAAAAAAATGATAATTTTCAAAGCAGGCGAGGGCTACAAACAGCACTTCTAAGAACCTTTTATATAAGATCAAGTGTAGTACTGTTCTTATAAGTATTTGGCTTGGTTATGGTGGGTGAGGGGAATGTAAACAGATGCGCAAGCAGCGCTGAAATAATATCGGTAAATGATAAAAGTTTGCCAGTATATTTTGTGGATAACACAGTAGGGTGGCGACAAAGTTAACAAGTTTGATATGGAAGCCATGAAAACAACCCAAAATTCTGCCTGACACAGCTCGTTTGCTAAGGGGACGATGTATGGAGGCAGTAAGGTAGTAGTAGATTAAAGGTGCTGCAGTTAAAACTATGTTGGTTGGATCTTGGGATGGAGCTGGCGGTCCGCTGCCAGGCGAGCTTTCTCCTGTCCAAGCCCCTGCCTCTCGGCTTCTCCCCACCCAAAATGGGCCTGGGGGCCGGAAGCGTTTACTTTGAAAAAATTATAATTTTCAAAGCAGGCGGGGGCTACAAACACCACTTCTAAGAACCTTTTGTATAAGATCAAGTGTAGTACTGTTCTTATAAGTAATTGGCTTGGTTATGGCGGGTAAGGGGAATGTAAACAGATGCGCAAGAAGCGCTGAAATAATATCGGTAAATGATAAAAGTTTTCCAGTATATTTTGTGGATAACACAGCAGGGTGGCGACAAAGTTAACAAGTTTGATGTGGAAGCCATGAAATTCTGCCTGACACAGCTCGTTTGCTAAGGAGACGATGTATGGAGGCAGCTATATAGACGACTTTGGGAGGCAGCTATGGAGATGATGTGTGGCGGTAGCAATGGAGACAACGTGTGGAGGCAGCTTTAAAGACGACGTGTGGAGGCTGCTATGGAGACAATTAAATTTGGATATTGCCTATATGTGGCAGTCCCAAAAAAAGTTTTCAAACACAGAGGAGCAGGTAGGTGGTCCTCGAAAAATGAATAGATTGAGTGCCTCTATGTGGAGTCCAAAAAGTTTTCAAACCAGAGGACCGGTGGGTGGCCCTCCAGAAAAATTAAATACATAGAGTACTATAGCTAGAGCCAGTTGGCCCTGGCAAAAAAATAGCCAGTTTCCTCTGCTTAGTGTACAAAAGGAGGAGAGGAGGAAAATGGAGGAGGAGTGCATACATTATTCAGGTTGATCTTCTTTCACCTGGTGGAGAATGAAAATCCTGAGAAATCCAGGCTTTATTCATCTGATAAGCGTCAGTCTGTCAGCGCTGTCAGTCGACAGGCTTGTACACTTATCGGTGAGATGCCACCAGCTGCAATGAAAACACCGCTCGGACAAGACGCTAGCGGCAGGGCAGGCAAGAACCTCCAAGGCGTACAGCGCCAGTTCGTGCACATGTCCAGCTTTGAAACCCAGTAGTGTGGGGAGCTGTGTGATCATTTAGGACGATGGTATGGTCAGCTACGTACTCCACCCTCACCATCTTTCTGTAAAGATCAGCTCTACTCTGCTGAGACTGGGGACAGGTGACAGTGTCTTGCGGGGTGACATAAACCGGCAAAGGCCTTGTAAGCATACCCCTGCCAGTGCTGACAGCTGCTGCTCGCCTACTCTCCCCCCCCGCTACTTGTCCGCAGAAGGACGTTCCTCTGCCGCTAGCGTGTCAAAGGGAAATACGGTTTCAGCTTGTGCACCAGGGCCTGCTGGTATCATGCATTCTCACACTCCTTTTCTCTCCAGGGATGAGAGTGGAAAGATTTTGCTTGTACCTTGGGTCCAGGAGAGTGAATACCCAGTAATCGGTGCTGGAATAAATTCTTTGAACGCGAGGGTCACGGGATAGGCAGCCTAGCATGAAATCTGCCATATGCGCCAGAGTCCAAACTCGCAAGAATTCACTTCCCTCACTGGCCTGACTGTCCATTTCCTCCTCCTCCAACTCCTCCAACTCCTCTTTTTCTGCCCATATACGCTGAACTGCAATGCCCCCTCTTCTGTCTCACCAACTTCTCCTCCCTCTTCCACCCATCATCCTCCTCCGATATGTGCTGAGAAACAGACCTGAGGGTGCTTTGGTTATCAACAAGGGAATCTTCTTCCCCCGTCTCTTGTGATGAGCGCAAAGCTTCCGAATTCATGCTGACCAGAGAGTTTTTCAATAGGCCAAGCAGCGGGATGGTGAGGCTGATGATGGTGGCATCGCCACTGACCATCTGTGTTGACTCCTCAAAGTTACTCAGCACCTAGTATCATAGTATATAAGGCTGGAAAAAGACGCAAGTCCATCAAGCCCAACCTTTAAGAATTAAATAATGTTTTATCCCCATAACCCGTGATATTTTTGCTCTCCAGAAAGGCATCCAATCCGGCCTCCCTTAACATGTACATAGAGTCCGCCATAACAACCTCCTGCGGCAGAGAGTTCCATAGTCTCACTGCTCTTACAGTAAAGAACCTTTGTCTATGTTGATGGTAAAATCGCCTCTCCTCTAGGCGTAGAGGATACCCCCTTGTCCTGGTCACAGGCTTAGGTATAAAAAGATCTTAGGAGAGATCCTTGTACTGTCCGTTCAGGTATTTGTACATTGTAATGAGGTCGTCTTTTTTCTAAACTGAATAATCCCAAATTTTGTAATCTGTCATTGTATTCTAATCCCCCCATACCCCTAATAATCCTGGTTGCTCTCCTCTGCACCCGTTCCAGCTCTACTATATCCTTTTTATACACTGGTGCCCAAAACTGTACACGATATTCCATGTGTGGTCTGACCAGCGATTTATGTAAGGGCAAAACTATGTCTTTATCACGAGAATCTATTCCTCTCTTGATACATCCCATAATTTTATTTGCTTTGGCAGCAACCGCCTGGCTCTGGTCACTAAAATTACGTTTACCATCCACCAATACCCCCAAGTCCTTTTCAGCTCCAGTTTTACCAAGTAATTGACCGTTTGGAACATAATTATACTTTTTGTTTCCATGGCCCAAGTGCATAACTTTACATTTATCTACATTAAATCTCATCAACCATTTCTCTGCCCACTCCTCAAGCTTCCACAAATCCCTCTGTAATGCTAAACTATCGACCTCAGTATTTATTACTTTACACAGCTTAGTATCATCTGCAAATATTGAAACTTGACTGTGTAAACCCACTACAAGGTCATTAATAAAAATATTAAAAAGAAGTGGCCCCAATACTGACCCCTGTGGCACTCCACAAGTAACCTCAACCCAATCTGAGAATGTGCCATTAATGACGACCCTCTGTTTTCTATCACTAAGCCAATTACTTACCCAAATACACAGATTTTCTCCTATTCCCAGCAGTCTCATTTTATATACCAACCTTTTATGTGGCAACCTTTTCAAATGCCTTTGAAAAGTCCAGATATACAACATCCACAGCATCCCCCAGATCCAGTCTTGAACTTACGTCCTCATAGAAACCTGACAGATATCAGACATCCACGTCCACTCCTCATTGTAGACTTGAGGAAGCTGACTGACCTGACTACCAGTCCTGGTGGAAGTTGACATCTGGCAGTCTACAATCGCTCTGCGCTGCTGGTAAACTCTGGATAACATGGTTAATGTTGAATTCCACCTCGTGGGCACGTCGCACAACAGTCGGTGAGCGGGCAGTTGGAGGCGGCGCTGCGCTGCCTTGAGAGTGGCAGCATCTGTGCTGGACTTCCTGAAATGCGCACAGATGCGGTGCACCTTCGTGAGCAAATCAGACAGATTGGGGTATGTCTTGAGGAACCGCTGAACTATGAGATTTAACACATGGGCCAGGCATGGCGCATGTGTCAGTCTGCCGAGTTGCAGAGCCGCCACCAGGTTACGGCCGTTGTCACACACAACCATGCCTAGCTTCAGGTGCAGCGGTGCCAGCCACAGATCAGTGTGCGCCGTGATGCCCTGTAATAGCTTTTGGTTGGTGTGCCTTTTATTGCCTAGGCTCAGCAGTTTGAGCACCGCCTGCTGTCGCTTAGCGACGGCACGGCTGCTGTGACTAGAGCTACCAACTGATGGCACCATGCTCACGGATGGTAATTTGGAGGAGGAGGTTGAGGAGGGGTGGGAGGAGGAGGAGGCATAGTAGGCCTTAGAGACCTGGATCGAGGTAGGCCCTGCAATCCTCGGCGTCGGCAGTATATGACCAGCCCCAGGGTCAGACTCGGTCTCAGCCTCCACCAAGTTAACCCAATGTGCCGTCAGTGATATATAGTGGTCCTGATCGGCAGCAGTCGTCCACGTGTCCGTGGTCAGGTGGACCTTGTCAGAAACGGCGTTGGTCAGGGCACGAATGATGTTGTCTGACACGTGCTGGTGGAGGGCTGGGACGGCACATCGGGAAAAGTAGTGGCGGCTGGGGACCGAATACCGAGGTGCGGCCGCTGCCATGAGGTTGCGAAAGGCTTCGGTCTCTACCAGCCTATAGGGCAGCATCTCCAGGCTGAGTAATTTGGAGATGTGGACGTCGAGGGCTTGGGCATGTGGGTGGGTTGCACTGTACTTCCTCTTGTCCTCCAGCGTCTGGGGTATAGACAGCTGAACGCTGCGCATGGAGACATTGGTGGATGCTCTGGAGGATGGTGGAGGCGAATGTGTGGTTTTCGCACGGGAGGTGTTTGGGCCGGAGTCCTGGGCAGTGGGCAGGGGGCTGACTAGCAGAGGCAGCAGATGACACTGGGGAAGGAGCAGTGGTGTGCCCGGTCGGAGGTGAACGGCCTTGGTTCCATTGGGGTGTTTAGCATTCATATGCCTGCACATACTGGTGGTGGTTAAGCTGGTAGTGGTGGAACCCCTGCTGATCCTGGTGTGGAACAGGTTGCACACCACAGTCCGTCGGTCATCCGGTGTTTCTTTAAAGAACCTCCAGACTTCTGAAAATCTAGCCATCGTCACTGGAGCTTCACTACGTGAAACATTTGGCACTGATGCACCAGCTCTGGCCCTGCCTCTTCGTCTGGCCCAACCACTGCCTCTTCCAACCTGTTCTCGTCGAGGACTCGCCTCTGTCTCAGAAGCACTGTGTTCACCCTGCCTATCAACCCAGCTTGGGTCTGTCACCTCATCATCCTCCGATCTCTCAGTCTGCTCCCCCCTCGGACTTCCTGCCCTGACAACAACTTCACCACTGTCTGATAACCATGTCTCCTCATCGTCCGACACCTCTTTACACACTTCTTCCACTACGTCAACAATGTCATCATCACTCACAGACTGCTACCGGTGGAAAACCTGGGCATCGGGAAAGAGCTCAGCAGCAACCGGACAAGTGGTTTGTGACTGTGGGAAGGGTCCAGAAAACAGTTCCTCAGAGTATGCCGGTTCAAATGCCAAATTTTCCTGGGAGGGGGCAGACTGGGGGGAAGGAGGCTGAATTGGATGAGCTGGAGGAGTGCTGATTTCGGTGACATGGGTGGACTGCGTGGAAGTCTGACTGGTGGACAAATGGCTAGAAGCATTGTCCGCAATCCACAACATCAACAGTGCTCTACCACGAGTCCCAGTAACTTGAGACATGAACCTAGGGAGTGCAGCTCTGCGGCGTTCCCCTGCTCCCTCATCAGCAGGTGTTGTCTCACCCCGCCCAGGACCACGGCCTCTGACCCCTGCAGTAGTTGGACGCCCATGCCCTCGTCCTCTACCCCTACCCATATCCCTCGGGTTCAACATTTTCAAAATTAAAGTGTAAACTGTAAATTTTTTTTTTTTGTGTTTTTTTGTGTTTTTTTTTTTAACAAAACAATCAGGAGAAATCACACAGCAACCACAGAAGATGATGATGATGGCTATGGCTAGTTTCTGACCTACACTGATAGCACACAACTGGATTTTGTGGTGTGCCTGTCACTTTAAGTTTTGAAAACAAAAAAAAATCGGCTGACTGTGCCTAATTGAATCAAACCCCTAATCTCCCTGCAAATTCGTCACAATATGGTTCTAGCTGCACTACTAGTGCCAGCAAGGCTAGCCGCAAGCATATAATAAAAAAATATATATATAACGCTTTTGTAGCCCTAAGAAAGCCAGTTGGGTTCTTGTATGGCTAGTTTCTAACCTACACTGACAGCACACAACTGGATTTTGTGGTGTGCCTGTCACTTTAAGAAAAAAAAATGGGCAGACTGTGCCTAATTCAATCAAACTCCTAATAAATTGTCCCACTTAGGTGTTTGAGATGGATATGTGTGTCACTAAGAGCTAAATAGAACGTTCGCAAGTCTCCCTGCAAACTCGTCACAATATGGTACTAGCTGCACTACTAGTGCCAGCAAGCCCAGCCACATGCAAAGAAAAAAAAATATTCTAGCCCTAACAAGGGGTTTTGGGTTCTTGTAGACCCACTCCTGCCTAACAGTAAGCTAATATAACAGCCTAACGCTATCCCTGCAGCAGCAGCAGCTCTCTCCCTAACGGCATCCAGACAGAGAATCATGCGAGCAGTGCAGGCAGGGGCTAGTCTATTCCAGGGTCACCTGATCAGGCCAGCCAACCAATGCTTTCGACGTGTAAGTGTACTACGTCATGCTGGGTGGAGTGCAGAGTCTCCTGGCTTGTGATTGCCTCTGTTTCTGGCCGCCAAAAATCAAAACGGCGGGAGATGCCATTTTCTCGAGCTGGCGAAATACTCGTCCGAGCAACGAGCAGTTTCAAGTACGCTAATGCTCAAACGAGCATTAAGCTCATCTCTAATTATTATCAAAAGTCAACAAACCTTAAAAACAAAAGACAAAAACAGCTCCTGGTAAACTTGTTATTAAGTAATAATCCTGATCTGGTATTAAGTTATGGCTAAATGCTTAGCTAAACCCCAATCATTAGTGCATAACAAATAGCCGGAGGAAAAAGTATATTTACAAAATAGCTGCAGTCATGATGAGGGTACCCGGAGTAACCAGACTGCAGAAAAATTTTCACTTGTCAGCTTTGTCAGCAGACAATCAGATTTATCGTTTTCAAAACACAGTTTGTATACTGTAAATTACATAAATTTAAAGGTTAAATGAATGTGTAGTTATTGAAACATTGACCCAGATATTTTATTGTGTCTGCACAAGTTTTTTGTTTAAGTTTGCATGGGAAAAAGTGTCTTTGGAGCTTGCACATATATTTATTATGTGTTTGTGCCACAGTTGTGCGGCGGTTACATTTTGTCTGACCTTGTGGTACGTTGCGCACCAAAAGGGGGAATGGTGGTGTGTGTTCCTAGTTTGCACCACATTTATGTCTAGATTCCAACACAATTGTGTTGCAACAGCATGAAGAAAAGTGCACCAAGAAAAAAAAGGTGCAACTGTATAACATCCTGAAAACAGACGAGATTTAATAAGAACGTGCAACACTATTAAATAATGTGGCACAAACTGCACATTAGTGATGCAAGCTGCACTAAGGCAGAATGCACCAGTTTTCAGGGGCGTAACTAGGAGAGACTGGGCCCAATAGCAGATTTCTGAATGGGCCCCCTTTTCCCACTTATACACACACACCACATATACATACAGTATCATATATACCCATGCAGCATGCACACATCATATATACACACATACAGCATAAATATACATACGGTATTCACACACCACATATACATACAAATAGCATATACACACATACAATACCATATGTAGACATATATAGACATACAGCATACACATATATTATATAAACACAGCATATACACACATACACACAATACCATATATAGATATACAGCATTCACACACACACACACACACATACATTATATACACACCACACACAACCAATACCCCAGATGCTGGGGCCCACTCACACTGTGGGCCCCATGGTGGCTGCTATGGCTGCTACCACTGTAGTTACGTCCCTGCCAGTTTTCATATATTTGGAACATTAACTGCTAGGCAAGGCTGTAATTCCCATTGGGAACTTAAGGGTCTGTGTCTAGGGCTTTCCTCAGGAGAATAAATGTGTTATTTTTTTCCTTTTTTTAGTATTATTTTACCTTTGACCATACACTAACAGTGTGTCATAAACTATATGAGGTAATTTAGGAAGCCATAGTATATTGGAGTGGAGGAATAGTACATAGGTGTGGGAACACATAACTTAATGGTCTTAACAGTTGATGGAGAGATGGGGGATTGTCAAGGCTTAGTGACTTGGGCAACATTCTTTAAACATGGCTGTTTTTTGAACATGGCCATAGAAGTCACCGCTGAATCCTTAATTTTGCAGTGGTCCAAAGATCTTTGCTCCACAAAAAAGACTGACGGTGCATCCACACGTTCAGTTTTTCAGATGCAGTTTTTGGAGCCAAAAGCAGGTGTGGATGATAATGGGTTGAGACAAATAAGTGAATGGTGCCTCCTCCTTTTTTTCCTCTGTTCCTGGTTTGGGCATCAAAAACTGCATCTGAGAAACTGAACTTGTGGTTGCACCTTTAAGGAACCCTTGTGTAGTTGTTGACCACTGGAGTCCATTGAAATAAAGAACCTATAGTTAGACTGAGTGGAAAAAGTTATTAGTTGCTGCTAGAGGGACCCAGCATATAGCCAAATCTGGATATTTCTTTATAACTCTTATGAAAGTACATGAAAATGAAGAACAGAAGGGCTATAACTGTGTAAACCTCAGATTGTCCTCTGGCAGTGCTAAAAAAGTTACTTCCATGAACTATTGTATTAATTTCCCTTCATACAGGCATTGTTCTAAGACCATGTTATCTGCTGTACAGAGGACTGAATATTTATATGCTCGGAAATTACTTGAATTTAGCAGTACACGTTTACCATTGTCTTGCAGTAGACTTGTATTGCCTTATGCAGATGAGTAGAAATGTGTTTTTATCATAGGTTGCCAAGAGAAAGCTCATGTGGAATGCTGCTTTACGGGACCTCACTCATTTGTATGCTGTGAGACGCTCCATGTCATCTTTGTGAGTGTGGTTTTGAGCATGAGAACGAGAGATAAGCCAGTCCTCAGGGAAGTTACCATTGTGTTTTTATCTGTCTTTTTTTATGAATAAGCATCTCTAAGTTCTGCATACGTCTGCATGAGATCTGAGAGATGGCAGGTCCCTTTTTCATCTTATCATTTTCACCAAGGCAACAACATTAGAAGTAAACCAAAGTCAGCGAAGCAACCAAAAGGTGACAAGTCTTTTCAGAAAAATCTATCTTTTTGATTTAAGGTAGTAAAAAGAAGCTCAGATGCGCTGCATGTTGTAGAATGTTATCATTTGTCATCTAGGGTGTATTCATGTACTTTTCTCACTAATACACAACCCTTTTTTGTGAAGTTTGCAGTAGCATCATTACCACATTCCCCACATGAGGCCTCAGCAGGCTTAAAGGACATCTACCATCATATTATCTGATGTTAGATGTGTACCACTCACCTCCCCATCCCGTGCCCGTTCTCCTGGCACCGCCTACGGACCGCTATGAAAGCCAGTGATTAGAGATGGGCGAATCGATTCTAATGATTCTAACTTTGGTTAGAATTTCAGGAAAAACTTGATTCGCCACGAAGCCGAAGTTTATGCTGATTCGTGGGAATGAAGTTGTTTTTTTCCCCCCTCATGTTTCTGCTAAATTGGTGCGAGAACAACGTGTTACATGGGGCAGAGAACTCTGGGAAGGAGAAAGGAACACCCCCGATGACATCTGCAGACCTGTAAGCCAATCAGCGACCGGCAGGCTTATGTGATGTCACACAGCCCTATAAAACCCAGCCATTTTCTATCCAGCACTTCACACTTCATGTTGTAGCGTCCAGCTGCTGCTATTGTGCTGTGCGATTCTTGCTGCAATCCCTCGCTGTTCTCTAAGGGGGATCTGTATACCCCAAATAGCAGTTCTATTTAGTGACAAAATCGAATAGGAAGAAATCTGTTTGACTTTCATGCATATGCAGTAGCGATTGGTGGACCAATCCCTGGTTGTTCTTTAACCCCTTAAGGACGCAGGGTTTTTCCGCTCATTTCTCGCTCTCCAACTTCAAAAATCCATAACTTTTTCATTTTTACGTGTACAGACCTGTGTGAGAGCTTATTTTGTGCGTAACAAATTTTACTTTCCTGTAATGTTATTTATTTTAACATGCCGTGTACTGCGAAGCTGAAAAAAAATTCCAAATGTGGAAAAATTGAAAAAATTTTCTTGTGGGCTCAGTTTTTTCGACTTTGACTGTGCACTCAAAATAACACCTCAGCTTTATTCTTTGGTTCGGTGCGATCGCGGTGATACCAAATTTATATAGGTTTTATTGTGTTTTAATACATTTTCAAAAATTAAACGAATGTGTACAAAAAAGAAAAAAAAATGTTTGCATCTTCTGACGCTAATAACTTTTTAATACTTTGGTGCACGGAGATGTGTGAGGTTTCATTTTTTGCGAAATGAGGCGTCATTTTTATTGCTACCATTTTGAGGTCTGTGCGACTTTTTGATCATTTTTTATTTCATTTTTTATATGATGTAAAAAGGTGTAAAAGTCGCATTTCGGACATTTGGGCGCCATGGTGTAGCATCCAGTTGCTGCTATTGTGCTGTGTGATTCTTGCTGCAATCCCTCGCTGTTCTCTAAGTTCTGCATACGTCTGCATGAGATCTGAGAGATGGCAGGTCCCTTTATCATCTCATCATTTTCACCAAGGCAACAACATTAGAAGTAAACCAAAGTCAGCGAAGCAACCAAAAGGTGACAAGTCTTTTCAGAGTCTTTCAAGTCTTTTTGATTTAAGGTAGTAAAAAGAAGCTCAGATGCGCTGCATGTTGTAGAATGTTATCATTTGTCATCTAGGGTGTATTCATGTACTTTTCTCACTAATACACAACCCTTTTTTGTGAATTTTGCAGTAGCATCATTACCACATTCCCCACATGAAGCCTCAGCAGGCTTAAACGACATCTACCATCATATTACCTGATGTTAGATGTGTACCACTCACCTCCCCATCCCGTGCCCCTTCTCCTGGCACCGCCTACGGACAGCTATGAAAGCCAGTGATTAGAGATGGGCGAATCGATTCTAATGATTCTAACTTCGGTTAGAATTTCAGAAAAAACTTGATTCGCCACGAAGCCGAAGTTTATGCTGATTCGCGGGAACGAAGTTGTTTTTTTTTCCCCTCATGTTTCTGCTAAATGGGCGCGAGAACAACGTGTTACATGGGGCAGAGAACTCTGGTAAGGAGAAAGGAACACCCCCGATGACATCTGCAGACTTGTAAGCCAAGCAGCGACCGGCAGGCTTATGTGATGTCACACAGCCCTATAAAACCAGCCATTTTCTATCTCAGCACTTCACACTTCATGTTGTAGCGTCCAGCTGCTGCTATTGTGCTGTGCAATTCTTGCTGCAATCCCTCGCTGTTCTCTAAGGGGGGTCTATATACCCCAAATAGCAGTTCTATTTAGTGACAAAATTGAATAGGAAGAAATCTGTTTGACATTCATGCATCTGCAGTAGTGAGCTGTCAGTTGTGGGGTATCTGTATAACGCACATTGCAATACCTTTTGTGGGCTCTAGTTTACAGCCAGATTTATGTGTGAAATCCACATAGTTTATACAGTGATTTTCGCTGAAATTACACTGTCAGTTGTGGGGAATCTGTATAACGCACATTGCAATACCTTTTGGGGGCTCTAGTTTACAGCCAGATTTATGTGTGAAATCCACATAGTTTATACAGTGATTTTCGGTGAAATTACACTGTCAGTTTTGGGGTATCTGTATAACGCACATTGCAATACCTTTTGGGGGCTCTAGTTTACAGCCAGATTTACGTGTCAAATCCACATAGTTTATACAGTGATTTTCACTGCATTACACTGTCAGTTTGGGGTATCTGTATAAATGCCATTGCCATACCTTTTGGTGGGGCTCTCGTTTACAGCCAGTTTAGTGTAAATCTCACGTAGTTATCTACAGTGATTCTTCGTGAAATTTACACTGTCAGTTGTGGGGTATCTGTATAACACACAGTGCAATACCCTTTATGGGCTCTTTTACAGCCAATTTTACGTCTGAAGATCCACATAGTTTAACAATGATTTTCGCTGAAATACCCTGTCAGGTTGTGGGGTAATCTGGAAAATAACGCACATTGCAATACCTTTTCGGGGCTCTAGTTTACAGCCAGATTTACGTGTCAAATCCACGTAGTTTATAAACCACTATGTCAGACAGAAAGGTGGCAGGTGGAGCAGGCAGAGGTGGCAGCACAGTAAGGGGATTTCGCAGCAGGGGTGACTCTGTGAGGCCAGAACTGCTGTTGTCATCTAGTGGCAGTGTGTTGATCAACAACCCAAATCTTGGAGTTTTTCTCTACCTTTCCCGAGGAACAGTTGTGTTCATGCCAAAGTTCTTCCATTTAAGGATTAAGGATGTCACTGTGCTCGTAAGAAACTTGCATGCTGCAGACATTATTTCTTAAACTTGACCAGATTTGTGCCTTGCCACAATTCTTTCTCTGAGCTCCTTTGGCAGTTCCTTAGACACCATGATTCTCCTGTGCTCTCAGCAACAATGCACTGTGAGCTGTGAGGGCTTATATAGACCGATGTGTGACTTTCTTAATCAAGTCCAATAAGTTTAATTAAACACAGTTGGACTCCAGTGAAGGAGTAGGACCATCTCAAGGAGGATCAGACAGAAATGGACAGCATATGAATTAAATATGAGTGTCATAGAAAAGCTTCTGAATACTTATGACCATGTGATATTTCAGCTTTTCTCGTTTAATAAATAAGCAAAAATATCTACATTTTTTTCTGTCAAGATGGGGTGCAAAGTGAGCAGAATAAAAGTTTTTGATCTCACCAAGTGGCTGCAATGAATCAAATAATAAAACATGTAAAAGGATCTGAATCCTTTCAGTTGTTATGCTGGTACCTTGAGGCTTCACTACAATTCAATCAAATGAAAGCTGACTGTGGCACTCCACAATGGCCACATAATGAAAAGAAGTTGTTAGGTCCCTTTCACACTTACATTGCAGAGTCTGATCAGGGTGCAATCAGGGTTTGGTCAGTGAAAAACGTACATTTTTCGTCAGAGTTCATTCAGTTTTCAGTCAGAGTTTGTTCAGTGTCTCAGTTTTACGAGCTCGTTTTCTAGCATCTTCAATGCAATTTCAATGAGGACTGAGCTCTGTCTTTTCTATAGTACTTGATGTGTGAAAAATGCATTGCACTCTGAGACACATGCAAGTACAATGCATTTTTCCAGCATCAATTGCCATAGAAAATATAGAGTTTAGTCCTTAGTTTTTGATGCGTCTCCATAGACATGTATGGTGCGTTTTTCACGCGTGTGACTTGCAAAAGTTGAGCATGCTGAGATTTAAACGTGCATTAAAAAAACAAGTGTATGTGAAAAAACGTGCAAGTCTATTTATCGCAATAGGTCAGAGTGCAATGAAAGTTCTGCATGTCAAAAGCACGTGCAGAACACTTTGATAATTTTTAAAGAGCTACAATTCACTAAATAAACCACCTCTGGAAGTAGACTAAATATCAACATTGAACAAACAGCCAGTCCATTGGGATACTAATGGTTTCACACACCTGTCTGCCACTGCTAAACTTGTATAACACATGTCACTGCGACCAGATCAAACCTCCTGCCTTGGACTTTGTGATAATTGGAGCTCATTAACATTTAGACTACAAATGCTTGGCTTTTGATGTGCTTATGGCATCCTGTTTGTGTTGTGTTATATAGAGGATGTGGCATGAATAATAGTTGTGCAGTTATTGATCTCCTTGGTGGAGTACATATGTCAGTCTAGGTTTAAGCTCTCAATTTCAATTATGCATCTAGGCTGATTTTTCAACCACAGGTATATTTGTTGGATACCTAAATTTATGCGTTGTACTATTAGTACCCCCTGAAGTCTGCTGTTTAGGATAAATAAAGAATGGCAAACATTATATATGTTATATATGATGTAAAATGTTCATATATTACAGTTCTTGATCTACATGACCTACATTAGCTGCAATTCCAAAGGGTGAAAAATGTAATGTGCCCTGGCTTGTCTGCTTTTCAACATTTATTAAAGCGTTACACCAGTTTTCTGTCTGCTTGCACATGTTTTTATAATTGTCTCCACTAGTATTGTGATGTGGCTGCACTGTGTCCAACACGCCACAATATTCTGCGGCTAAAGAGGCTTTTCAGTGCAGAGTTGGACTGTGCATCACATTTGTTACTGCATACCGACAGAGTTGTTTGTACGTTCTATGCTAATGTTGCACAAAGAAAAAGTTGGTGCACACTTCCCGAGGAGTGCAGGGTGCGCCAGATTACTCAAGATTGTGCGCTACTTTTGATTTATCTGGTGCACTCTGCATACTCCACAGGAAAACTGCACATAGTGCAGTTTACACTACTTTTGGTAAACGTCTTCATTCAGCGCAAACTGTTTACTTTGACCATCTGTTAATATCACATACAATACTTTCTGTTGTCAACACTCATTGACCTCAATTCGTTTTAAATCACATTGGCCCACATTTATTATTAGAGTACAGAATGCACCGAATTATTAGAGTACAGAATGCACCGGATTAATGAAGACTGGAGAACTTCATGAATCTGGAGCACCCTACACCAAAATACTTAAACTGACTGAACTAGTTTTTTTCTGGTGCACTCAGTTTAACAGACGTGCACCACAATTATGTCGGACTTCCCCTTTAGGGCAGCATGGTGGCTTAGTGGTTAGCATTTAAGCCTTGCAGCACTGGGGACCTGAGTTCAAGTCCAAGGTCAACATTTGCAAAGGGTTTGTGTGTTCTCTCCATGTTTTCGTGGGTTTCCTCCGGGTCCTCCAGTTTCCTCCCACACTCCAAAACATACTGGTCGGTTGATTATATTGTAAGCCCCATTTGGGACAGGGACTGATTTGTTAAAGCACTGTGTAATCTGTGTGCACTATATAAATAAAGGAATTATTATTATTATTTAGGTACAAGGTACAATACTGGTACAAACATTACATGGATACATGTGCAAGCAGTTAACATATGTATTTATGTTCTATCATTTTATTGAATTTCAATAAATCGTAAATACAGACATTCAAGTGTAAAGTATATATATTAAAAAACCCCACATAACATAGTGACAGAAACATAGAAATATACCCCCCCCCCCCCAAGCTATTTTCCGTTCTGGTGGTGGAGGGATGTTGCCAACATAACTATCGAACCCATCATATTTGCGAGCTGCATTAAAGGTGGGATCCTGTGGGTTTTTTTATAACGGTCTGGAGACTTCGGGTTGACACAATAATGATTGGTGCACTAGCGGAGCTGTCATGTCTCCCTTGCGCCTATCAAGCGAGGCAGGCCGTCAGAAGTCTGCTAAGTGGTTATCTTATGGTTGTGCCATTTGATCAGTGCTGCTCTGAGAACCAGCTAATTGTGGTTGACTGAGTTTATAATGTAGCTTCTGGGAGGGTTAACATATAGACTAACAGACAAATACAATCAGACCAGTTACAGGGGAAGGGACAAAGACCACATAAGAAGTATACGAATAGGTCAAGGTAATCCAAAGGTAGGGAGGGGTTAAGTATAAAGGGGAAGAGAGGCTCATCCATAAGCCCCTATATGAATGGGAGCGTGATGGAGAAGTTACAGAACAGGGTGGGGATCCAGGCTCAAGATATCCTTATATATCCTGAGGTGTCTGCAACGATCTCCTCCATACACAAGATGTATATCATTTCCTGTGCCCATTCAGAAATGGTGGGGGGATATTAGTGCACCATTTACGGGGTATTGCAGACCTCGCTGCAATGAGTGAGAATCTTAGGAGACTACATTTTTGTCTTCTAATAGTCCCTGGGAGTACCGAGAGTAATGCTATCCGAGGTGTCTTGGGGGCCGACTGTCCTGTGAGCTCAAATATGGCATCAAATAGATCATTCCAGTAAGGAGAAATTTCACAACACGTCCACCAAAAGTGTAGAAGCGGGCCTTTGTCCATTCCGCACCTCCAGCCCGAGTCCTGAATCGAAGAGTAGATAGAGAGCAGGAGGGTTGGGACTCTGTACCACCTAGCAGGCATATGTATTTATGTGCAATCTATGCCAGAATACTGGTGCAGATTGCTTAATAAACGTGGGCAATTGTCTTTTAAAGTTCTTTAAGGGTGAAGGTTTCCAGCAGCTGTTGTTCAAGTTGCAGACCAACAGATGTCTGCATATCTAATGGTTTACAAATGAAAGAAGTCAAAATTAATTTGGTTTATCTCACATATTAATCTTTTATAAACTAATAACTTTTTTGTAATATGAATGTACATGTCTGACCATATCCATATAATAGATCCATCATATAGTGTACAAATAACTATTTAACACTGATAAAGTGTAAGGGTCTTAGAGGAGGGAGATTAAATAAAAGCACAATAAGTTGGGCCAAATAACATTGAATATGATATTGTCTCAGTGCATTTTGACAATTTAAGTTAATATTCAGGTAATGACTTGGCCCTATTTTTTTTGTGTTTACATTTTCCACTCCACACCTGCAAAAATGTCTAACTTTTTTATTTTTCCATGTACATAGCTGTGTAATGGGCAACAAAACACATAGAGCGTATTGCTCACTCACGTGAACCTTGAGGAGCCGCAGGAAACACTTGTGTAGTCCGGTGCACGAGTCCACAATGGGCTTGTCGGAACGTCCCAACGTAATAGAGGAAACAAAAAAAGGGGTAAGGATCGGCACTCCAGGCTTTCTAAAACATGGTTCTTCTTTATTCAAAATCCATTAAAATCCATACAGAGGTCATAGTGCATAGTCCGTAGACCTACGCGTTTCGAACATTAACATTAGTTCTTACTCATGGTCTGAGAAACTTTAGCAAGGACCTGCATTTAAAAAAGGATACAACAGGTGGAACTAACTACATTGATTGGCACATGCGCATGGTAGAATAGCTGAGCATGTTGTTATGTAAACATGGAAACAAAATGTTAACTGTTAGTAAATATGTTACAATACGTTCGAAACATATACAAATTATAGTGCATATAATTGGCGATATCACATAATACATTAATAGAGATACATTGTGTCCGTTTTGTTATTAAGACCACTAGGCGTGCGTGTGTCTAACTGGAGGATCCACAACATTTCTCGATTGCGGAGTTTATGGGTACGATCTCCGCCTCTACTAGGGGCGGTAACTCTTTCTATGCCAGTGACTAATAGGTTCGAGAGGTCCCCGTCATGTCTTTCCAAGAAATGTTTGGATAGACTAGATATATTTTTGTCAGTCAAACGTATTTTGGAGCCATCTGTCATATGTTCTGCAATCCTTTTCTTTAAAGGGCGGATAGTACTGCCCACATAGTGGAGATTGCATTGTATGCATTCCGCTAAATACACTACAGATTTTGTGTTGCAGTTAATGAATGATTTTATACTCCATTCTCTGCTAGCAGTAATGTTACAAAATGTAGTTGTATTGCGCATATGGCTACAGCAATTACATCTATTACCCCCACATCTGTAAGAGCCTTTAACGGAAAGCCATGTACAATGACCTCTATTGTGCTGTGAAATGTATGTTGAGGGGGAGACTACGTTGCCGATTGTGCGAGCCCTACGTGATATGAACTGACATCCATTGTTCAAGATTTGTTTCAATTTACTATCTGCTGTTAACATAGGTAGGTATTTCTTAATTATGGCCACTATTTGTTCAAATTCATTACTGTATGTGGTAGAAAAGACCACCTCAGGATGGGCATTAGATTTATGTCGGCTATCAGATAGTAGGGATCGTCTAGCAACGAGCAGTTTCGAGTACGCTAATGCTCGACCGAGCATCAAGCTCGGACGAGCATGTTCGCTCATCTCTAGTCTCAGTGCATTTTGACAATTTAAGTTAATATTCAGGTAATGACCTATTTTTTTGTGTTTACATTTTCCACTCCCCACCTGCAAAAATGTCTAACTGTTTTATTTTTCCATGTACAGAGCTGTGTAATGGCTTGTTTTCTGCATTACAAATTTTACTTCATAGTGACGGTAGTTGATATTCCAAGCAGGAAAAAAAATCCAAATTTGGTGAAATTGGTAAAAAAAACGAATTTGTGCCATATTGATGTGGGCTTTGGTTTTACGACTTTCACTGTGCACTTCAAATGATATGCCTCCTTTATTCTTCTGATGGTATGATCACAGGAAATTTATATAGGTTTTATTTTGTTTTAACACATCATCTTCTGACGTTAATAACTTTTTCATACTTCTGTGTACAGAGCTGTGTGAGTTGTAAGTTTTTGCGAGTTGAGCTGACATTTTCTTTGCTACCATCTTTGGGACTGTATGACCTTTTGATCAACTTTTTATGAATTTTTTTTTATATGGTGCAAAATGACAAAAAAGTGGCGTTTTAGACATTTGGGCGCTAGTTTCCGTTACAGTGTTCAGAAGCGGAAGAGTTTCAAGTTTAAACTCAGGTAATTAAGAAGTGGAAAATTTCCAGGTTCAGCATATGCACCTTCAGGTTGGAGTACGCTATCATGCTAAAACATATGAATTTATAATACCTTGGTTGGTGAGGGATATGCATGTATTGCTAGAAAAATATCAATGCTATGATGATATTTATATATTGTTGTGTAGCTTTTAATATGAATTGTCAATAAAATGGAATATTTTGAAGAATTATGAACACTAGCTTTTCATGGGTTTGTATTAGAATTAGAGTGGGTTCTATTAACCAATTAATGACTTCCCTATCAGGTTTTTACGGCAGTCATTAAGGGTATTTCTTCTGATGCGCCACCTTTCCACGCCAACACGTCAGAAGAAGATTGCCGTAAATCAAATCCTGCAAATGCCGGGTCTGGGCTGTGCTATCACGGCACTAACACCAGGGGTCAGAAAAACTTTGATCTCAGGTGTTTAACCCCTTACACGTCATGGTAAAGCATGTCTGAGGCCTGTAAGAGGGCAGCCCCTGGATCAGACCACCCTGGTGAGCGGATTGGATTGAAGGATTGGATTTTACAGTCACGCTGAAGAAAACTTCCTTTTAATTCCTTCTGTTGCATGCTGCACTTACTTGTACAGGGCATAGGATGCTGACAGGTTCCTTAAAACAAAAGCAATAGCTGATAGAGATGAGCTTTCTGCAGCACATAAGACGCCATGGAAACTGTATTATCAAAACAAAGCGATTGATGGGGTGTTTTCTAGGCATAATCTGCAAATAGACTGCTGCAGATACAGTAAATTTTGCGAGTTTCAGTTTAATGGCAACCATGAGTTTTAATGTTTTACAAATGTTTTCAGCATAACAGAAATAATGTTTGCATAAGTGATTTCCTTTTATTCTCTTTCCACTATATGCATTTGCAACATCCCCGACTGGGGCCTACACTTTTCTTTGGGGCCTGGAGGCAGCCGGGGCCCAGAGTACCAGAGTGGCTGGCGGTTGCGACCTTGGCATGCTGTGGTCACGGTGCTTAGTATGGGGATCGGAGGGCTGTCCTACAGCCTGGCAGGTCTCCAGCAGGAAGGAAAGACTGATGTACTGATTCTCCCTGGGGCAACCCCTGAGTGCCCGTAATATATGTCCCTGGGTAATGGATGGGGAGCCCTTGGTGGTACAGCCTTATCCAGGGAACAGACAGAGGCAACATAGTACAAAATAACTCACGGTTCTTTATTAGAACAACTGCAGGCAAATGGCCAAAACGATCTTGGAACCGATTCCGGATTACTGGAGATTCCGGAATACTGGAGTGGTCATGGAGAGTGGTCCTCAGGAATTGGGTCCATCCTCTGGGCACAGCCCTTGATGTGGGAAAAAATGCAGCAGAAAAGGGTCTCCTCTTCAGTGGAGGGACAGAGTCCTTTGAAAGATGTTCACAACTACTCCTCTGTCCATGTTTTGGCAGGAGCGTTGCACATTATTATTTGCACCTTTCTTACTTGCTCTCATAGGTTGTGTTATGTGTGTTGTATACATATATTGTGTTATGATGATACACAGTATACTCAGAGACAGGCGGTGCAGCCAAACAGGGCACTGTCCCCTTCTCTAGGCAGACTAAAAAAAAATTGAGTGGAAACAAACCTGTCAAGTTATTTTTGACAGAGGGGATGTAAATATTACGTTCACAAGTTAAACTTGTGACTTTTATTTGTAAATGTTATTGTTTGCGTAATGAAAACCTGTATAATTTCCCAATTTGCTTAGTTTATCAGTTCTTCATGGGTTTTTAGACCTCAGCTTGCTGTCATTCTGTATGCTTTATTTCTGTTACTAAAAATCAGTTCTTACTGGACAGCACTCTGATTACTTGGTATAGCTATGATCCAAATGTTTTTGGAAAGATTCGGGATAATTTTTGCGGCAGTGACAAAATATTAAAATTGTCTTGGTTCAAGTCACTAGGACAATTAGCGATGTAGTCAGGTGACACTATGTTTCTTAGAGATGCAATCGTAGCTTAATGTTAATGACTGGCTGGCTGAACAGGTGGTTATAACAGCTGCCCCAGAATCTAGACATTGTAGATTTAATTGTTTTTTAGGGTCTTATTCCAGAAGTTTCCTAAAATATCAAACTGAAGTCTAAGGCACTTCTGTATACAAGAATGCATGAAAACAGGGTCTTAGTCTAGGTGGCGCTGCTGTATCCAATTGTGAGCTTGTTTGCATAAAAACGGACATTAAAAACTTACAATGACAGTATAATGCATATCGCGCTCTCACCCTTTATGTGATAAAGTTGAGTCTCCAATTCTTGGGCTTTGATTCTGAATGCAGCAGAACCTCATGTTTTTGTGTCAAATTCCATTGTATGATTCATTGAATATCTGTATTTATTTCTGACATACATGCACCCAAGGGGTTGACTAGGTGAAGAGTTAACAGTTTGTCTTATTTGTGTCCATATAAGTTATTACTCTAGGTGCCATCCTCTGACCTCTCCCAATTCTTTCCTATACATTTTGAAAAGGTAGACAGATTAAAAAGTAAAATATAATTTCTCAGCAGATAATTTATTCAGCACACAAACAATTAATGTATTCAGCATCTGTTCTTGTTGACAGGTCTTCAAGGGATTAATATTCCTTTTTCATTCTTTTTTTTTAGTTAATTTTAATAATTCATAATTTTGTCACAAATTATAGTATTGACAGTAAAATATCTTTGGAACAAGCATAAGAATAGTTGTTTTATATTTTAGAAAATACAATTAAACAAAGTGGTTTGAACCCCTTAGTGACCACACTCATTTTGACAAAACTTTAGAAAATAATTGCTATTTTCAAAATGTTCATTTTTAAAAATTTTTGTTCAGTTTTTTAACATTATATCTCAACTCTGTGTTGGCATCATTTTATAAGTGTTCTTTTGTTTTATTGCTAGAAAGATTACAAATTGAACAGCATTTTTTTCAAATTTACTAAAAATGTTTAGAATTAATTATTTTTGGGGCCATTTTATTTCTACAGATGTTTTTAATTCAGCTTAATAGAAACCCCCACAAAGCACCCCATTTTAATTATGCTACCTGTCAAACTATTCAAAAGTTCACATAGTAAGCATGTTAACCATTCAAGTATTTTACAGAAATTAAAACAAAAATTAAAAGAAAAAAAAGAAGAGAGCATTGTAACAAACCGGTCCAGCAACCGCGCAACCACAACCAGACTTGGTGTTAGCTGTCAGTACCGAACTACCTCTGTGACGTTCCTGTGGCCTATGGCCCTGCCATAGCAGATAAACCGCCCTGACAAGGGCAAACAATCTGTCAGGAACCTAACTAACAGACCCTGATAGACCATATAAGGTGGCAGGGAAGATTTACTCTGTCTGGCAGCTGTTGGATGATCGAGCGAACAGGTAACATGAATTCTGAAATAGACCAGTGTTCACACAGGTACACAGAAAAGTGTCAAGCCAGAACCAAACAAGCCTGGGATAGGGAAAGCGGGGCCACACTGGGAGATATACAACATTGACGGATGAGGAATAATTACAGACAGACAGACAAGGGGAGTCAGACAGAACCGGGTCAAAACCAAGACGGTGGCAAAGGCACAGAATCATATAGCAAAAAATGGTTGGTAAATGTAACAGAAGTCAAATACGCAGAATAGCAAACAACACAATAGCAATAGCACTATATAGATAGAGAAGACTGAATAACCAGCACCGTCTGAAGGGGTTGGGCAGAATATAAAGGGAGTAATGGACACTGCCTCTATCACTGACTGGTTCAGCCGTTCCTCACTCAAGCCAGAGCTGCAGACAAAATAAACTTAAACGCACACCCAGATTTCTCTAAGGAAAGATACTGAATGGGAGCTGTCAATCATATTCGGCTCTGGGTGTGATATGAAAGCATTATATAAAATGTATTAAAAGTTGTAAAGTTAAAATATGTTTATTTTTTATATTTTGATATATTGAGGGGTTGCAATGTCATTTTTGTTTTTAGTTGCACTGTGAATATTAGACATCTGAGGGCAAATTCTGCAGTGACAAGTCGCAGCACTTATGGATCTAAAGTCATGAATTCCTGGACTCAAAGCAGATCTGTCGCCTGTGAGGAACTAGATACTACTTTGCCTATGTCTGATTAGTACTGTAATTGTAACTAATTATCTATCACTTTCTTCCCTGAGAAAATTCCTAAATTCTTCCCTGAGAAATTCCCAAATTCTGCACTCCCAGACCACTGTCAAGGCTGGGGGTCAGTGAATCCCCTGGACCACCGCTGACGATGACACAAGCAGACACCTAGGACCTGAACTCAAGTCGCACCAAGTGACAGGCGCGACTTGTCTGCGGTGGCAGCCAAGGTCAAGGTACAAAGTCGGCAGGCAATCTTGTGGTCAGGGACAGGCAGTAGATCAATGCAGACAGCAGAGGTTCAAGGTCAGAGACGAAGCAAGAGGTCAGGGCAGGCAGCAGAGGAGTGTAGCAAGGAACCGAACTGGGTCACAATGGAAAATCACAATAACAGTACAGGGCATCAGACAGAGCTTTCTCTAAGGCACAAAATCTGGCGGTGAATGCTGAGAGAGGCCGGCTTAAATCAATTTCCTGAAAATGGCCAGCACGTGCACGCCCTAGGTAACAGAGACGTGTGCGGCCGGCTGCCAGAGCAGGAACACGGACAGGTAAGGTAGGGAGAGGAGTTGGGGGCCACGAGTAGGCACGGGTGTGCCCACGACCCAGGATGCAAGTTGCGGGGGAACCCCAGGTCCTGCACAAACTCTCCCACTGCAGTAACATCTGAGGGCACGGACAGAAGAAGAGGTGGGAGTGGAGTTTGTCCATAGACAATGAAGAACGGTTCAGTGAATCCCCTGGACCACCACTGATGATGACACAAGCTGACACCTAGGACCAGAATCCAAGTGGCACCTGGTCTTCACCAGAGAACGATGCAAAGCAGGATGGTCTTGTTGCGGCGTGGTACCACCAGGTCGTTCCAGAGGCGCGACTTGTCCGCGTTGGCACCCAAAGTCGAGGTACAAAGTCGGCAGGCAATCTTGTGGTCGGGGACAGGCAGTAGGTCAATGCAGGCGACAGAGGTTCAAGGTCAGAGATGAAGCAAGAGGTCAGGGCAGGCAGCGGAGGAACGTCATCAGGAACCGAACTGTGGTCACAAAGGGAAATCACAATAACAGCGCAGGGCATCAGACAGAGCTTTCTCTAAGGCACAAGGCATGAAGATCCGGCGGGGAATGCTCGGAGAGACTGGCTTATATCAATTTCATGGATATGGCCAGCACCAATTAGCGGTGCGCTGGCCCGTTAAATCCTCGAGTGCCGCCACGGGCGCCCTAGGAAGTGGAGACGTGTGAGGCTGACTGTCAGAGTAAGGTATGGAGAGGAGCTGACTGCCGCGTGGGCACCCATGACAACCACAATATAGGTCATTATTCTATGCAGAAAAAGGGTGGGCCCCCAGAATCAATTCCACCAGTGGGCCTTAGGCACCTCAGTCTGACATATGGCATAAACATCATAAATCAGGTTGCAAGGTGCACAAGTCAAATTTTATGTACACTACAGTTCATCTAATCTAATTAGTAGCTTTCCAACAAAATCTGTCTGAATCAATAGTGTCAATGTAGAATCAATGTTGAATAAGTAGCAGACGACTGTCAAGGTCGGTGGTGGATCCACTGTATCACCACCGACACCTGGGAGCGGAGTCTAACTGGCATCCATATTCAGCAGAGCAAAGCGGGTTGGACTTGCTGCCACAGGATACCACCACAGGCGCGACTTTGCTCATTGTGATGGCCAAGGTGAGGTACAGAATCGGCAAGCAGAATCAGAGGACAGGGGAGTCAGGGGACATGGCAAAAAGAGAATTGAGGTCAACAACGTAGCCGCAGGTTACAGCGGATAATGCACAGGAATCGCATAAGACAGCTTTCTCTAAGGCTATGAAGCACAAAGATCCAGCAGGAGTCACAAGAAGAGGCCGGATATTTAACAGGTCAGTAGGCCGGCCAGCGGAAATTAGCTGGACCACAGGAGACGCTGCTGGAGCATGGAGAGATAAGACTTGTGGGGTGCCGCTACACTGGGCACAAGGGTGCACCTGTGACCCGATGCAGCCAGAAGGGGCTTCTGTGACATAGCCTGGAACCCCTGAGGCTCATTTGCATCATTTTAAAAGGCATTTTTCTCCCAAAATAAGCAATTAAAAACAAAACAGTCTTCCATTCACCTTCAATTTTCAGTTCAGCTGATGCTCTAAATACTACAGGAACCCAGTACATAAAAAAATGCCAAGTGCGAAAAATATTAAGTATTGAGTGCAGAACTGTGATCTCATATGTATTGCCAGCACTTACTGTAAATCTGATGACATTTGATTGGAGGAGACTCTTTCATCTTTTTCTGCCTGGCCACCATATCGGCTTCTTCCAGCCACAACTTGTCTCTACAGATTTTGCAATACAAAAATTTTAGGTTCCTCACTTCAACATAATTCATAAAATTTTTCTAGATCTCTGCTTGTTGTCCGTCAATAGAAAGCATCATCGTTTATTTCTAGTGGACAGAAATCTGACCATGGTCACACAGGTGCGCAGCTCGTTATACCACAGCTCTGATTACTCTCTATGATACCAACGAGATGTGCACATGTGTGACCATGGTCAGATTTCTGTCCACTAGAAATAAACAATGAAGCTTTCTATAGCAAGAAAGCAAGCAGAGATCTAGAAAACCATGAGGAATTGATACAGAAAGTACGTACAAGATAGGTTCTATAGGTTTGTTCTTAAGTTAAATTTGTATGTAAGTTGGAACTGTATACTTTATAATTGTAACCCCAGTCAAAACATTTTTTGAATTGGATTTTAAAAATGTTTTGCTGTCATAAGAACCAGGATTAATGATAAATCTTAATTGCTGATACATTTGATAACTATTATAACTAATCATTATAGCCTAGGGCTAAACTACAGTAAATTACCAACATCCAGAGGTCCATTTGTAACTGGGGGTTGTCTGTAAGTCCCGAGTAGCCAGTGCCTGCTCAGATCCAATAGTCACAGATATACCCCACAGGGGTGCCCCGCAGCAGTCACAGTGATTCCCCACAGTACCCAGTATTCACAGTAATGCCCCTAGTAGCCAGTAATCACAATGATGCCCTCAGTAGCCAGTAGTGCCAATAATGCCCCACAGTATTTAGAAATCGCCTCTCTGACTCGCCAAGACGGTCATGATTTTAACAACTGGCTCACCTGAACCGCTCAGAGATGGACAGATCTCACCCCTGCTTTTAACTAATGTATGCCAAAAGACCATGACTATGGCCATGAGTTGTAAGGCATCCTCTAGGCTGTCCTAGTTTGAATCTTGTTTTTAAACTACCTTAATAAAATAGAATTTTTATGTCATCAGCTAGCACTACCGGTGAATCGGCTATTCTTCTAGTTTTCAGGGCTTTCTCTGTGCACCCAGGATGATCAAAAATATCACAGGCTGTGAAGCTGGACTACCTGTTTGTTTTTACCAATGTATGCCAAAAGTTTTCGAGTTTTGGAGTTTTAGAGTTGCAAAATGAAAAAAGTGGCATTTGAACGCTGTTTTCTGTTAGTGAGCTCATCATTGGAAATAAGTGTTTTAAAATTCTCACATTATGGGACGTGTGGAACGTGTGGATAACTAACTTGTTTATGACTTTATTTGTTTATTTTGCATTGTAGGGAAAGGGGAAAGATCTGATTGCTCTTACCATATAAATCCAACTGTATCAAAGTATTTGGGCATTTTAACGTATGTGGCAATGAAACACCCATGATCGGTTCCAGCACACATCAGTCATAGTGGTAGCCCCTAAAAGTCTGAATTGCCACTTTTTTGTCCTACAGTCCTACAAATGGTATCAAAGTAAGTGTCATCATGTCCTGCAAAAAGTGACACCTTGCTCAGATCCATTTGCCAAAGTATGAAAAAGTTATTAGTGTCAGAACATGGCAAAATGAAGAAAAAATTTTTGTACAAAAAGTAAATTTTTTTTTTAAACTGTTAAAACACTATAAAACCTATATAAATTTGGTATCCATTATTGTACCAACTCAAGAAATAAGGGGAGGTGTCATCTGCAAAAAGTGACACCTTGCTCAGATCCATTTGCCAAAGTATGAAAAAGTTATTAGTGTCAGAACATGGCAAAATGAAGAAAATTTTTTTGTACAAAAAGTTAATTTTTTTTTAAACTGTTAAAACACTATAAAACCTATATAAATTTGTTATCCATTATTGTACCAACTCAAGAAATAAGGGGAGGTGTCATCTGGAACGAAAAGTAAAAGGTGTAAATACAAAGCCCACTATACAAAGTGTTTTTTCACCACATTTGGATTTTTTTAGCTGCTTTGTTACATAGAAAATAAGCCCTCATACAGCTCTGTAAATGAAAAAGTATGGATTTTTAAAGATGGGGAACAAAAATGGAAACGCAAAAATGGGCAAAGTCGTTAAGGTTAAACAGTTGTCCGAATGTTAAAATATATATATAGCTGGCTTGGGTGGGCTGTGAATAAAACAACTTGTACTTGCCTTCTCTAATGCTCTTGTTGTCCCGAGCTGCCACTCGTTGGTCCTGTTTGTTTTTTAGAGTAACAGTACAGGCGGTCCCCTACTTAAGAACATCTGACTTACATACAACCCCTTGTACAAAAGGACCTCTGGATGTTGGTAATTTACTCTCAAAGATTCCTAGCAGGGATTACAATGATAGTTCTGACTAACATACAATCAGGCGCGGCTCCAGTGGGTGCCTCTGTAAACAAACAGGGACATGGTGCCAATCGACGGTGGCATGGGACAACGGGAGCATCAAAGAAAGTAAGTATAAGTTGTTTTTTTTTACAGCTTCTCCAGGCTAGCTTTATATTTTAACATCCAGACAACCCCTCTAAGGGATAAAATGTTGTGTAAATCGCCAACCCAAACAGTTTTCTGTTAGCATTTTGCAGAATTACCAAATGTGAATAGTATTTTTACGTTTTACTACTTTTGCACAAAGCACCTTTTTTTTGGAAAAACTAATTTGTTTTTATGTCGCTAGAGATCTATAACTTTTTTATTTATTCTTCAAAAGAGCAGTATTATGCCTTGTTGTTTGCGGGATTAGATTTAGGTTTTTTAGTTGCCATTTTTGGTTACATCTAATTTTTCAACGTTTTTTACTCTAATATACTTTATCTCTATTTTATTTTTATTTTACTGTTCACCGTAGAGGCATAATAACTGCAGATGATTTTATCTTGGATGGTAACATATGCAACAATACCATTTTTTAGGTCTTTTATTTTTAGATTTTTATGGGATAAATTGATTTATAAGGGGAACATGGTGATTTCCTACTTAATTTATTCATTTAAATATTAATAATTGTATGAAACTTTATTTAAAGAACTGGGCATTCACATTTAATTAAATTAATACATAAACATTTCTTCAATTGGATTTTATTAAAAATAAATGTTCCTGTGTGAAGATAATTTCTCATAAATGTCGCCATGTCGTCTCTTAGAAACGAGATAGCTTCCTCGGATATGACCACCTCACATTTTGGCAGCGGTGGCCAGACTTGCACTATTGAGCCCTGCCTGACCACATGGATTCAGCGATCATTACTACAGGACGGCTGTGGGACATGCAGTAACTCCTCGGACATTTAATATTCAGAGGTGGCCCTATCCAAGGACACAGTCTTGTTTCTAAGGGTCCATATGACTACATTTATGAGAAATTATCTTCACACAGCAACATTTAATAACATCTAATTGAAGAAATGTTTATATATAGCAGATTAATTAAACTAAATGTGAATGCCCAGACAAGAATACCCCCTTTAACTATTTTTCATGTCCCATAGGGTACTTACATGTGCAATGCAATGCTAACTTTTATAATAAGCTGCAATACTTTTGTACTACTGTGTAATATAACAGGTTTAAACTGGTATTCAGCCTATAAGTTCCAGCCTCTACCTGTCTTCTTAGCTTTCATTATTGAAATCCAGCCACTGAACATACAAATAAACTTAGATCTGTGAATAGTGGCAGGATTTCATGGTCCAATCACAGCGCTGAGGATGGAACACAGGGAAATATGATGCAAGGAGGCCCTCCTTCCCTGTTGAATAGCAGGGCCATACTAATCATGAAGTTGGTGGGGAAGAAGGCTCAGACATCATGCTCAGGGTTACGTTCTCAGCTCTGTGGCTGGGGAGTGAAATCAGACCACTGCAGGTCCGTGATGGATGGACTGACAATGGCAATATATAGTCTTTGTTTTTAATAAAAGATATATACGAGTAAAAGTCAGTTGCCGCCTTATGTGATCGTTGGTGAATTTTATTGAAAACAACAAGATCTGCAACTATGTCATGTCTGCAGCCAGTTTAAGTTTTTTGACAAACCTGTTCTATTTCATGACACTTTTAAGGATATAATCTTAAACTGGCCAGGTTATAATGTAATCATTTACTGTCTGTTAACAATGACCTTAATAAAAAAAAGTAATTCATACATAATAAAAAAGTAATAAATAGGAATACAAAGCAAAATCTGATACATGTATCTGAACTTTACGTGATAGAGCTTCATTATTTCATTTGACCTTAGAAAAAGAATGAGTAATAGTGACATTACACAGGAGGCCGTGTTAAACAATGGTTGAGTGGTTGCTTTCAAACACTAAGCTGCCAACTTTAACTTAACTTTGTTTTCGGGTCAGACAATAGATTTTTTTTTGCTGAGTTGAATAATACCAGGAGACAGCCCCAATACCCTCTCTTTGTCCCTTCATCCTGTGCAGCAGCGTTTCATCAGTCAGTTCCTAATCATCAAGGTTTGGTTTTCCTCTTTTTTATGTATATTAGCCCCTTCTATCCCTAACTGATGTCCCTGAACTCTGCCAGTGAACTCTGTAAAATCCAGTTGGATTAATGCAGACCCTTTACAATTCAGGGTTGTGATAACGTCTAATCTGGAAAATAAAGCACTCTGGCCAACATTTCTTTTTTTAGATCATTTCCCATTCTACTTGAAAAAAACCTCTGTAATTCTCAAACATGCCATCTACAAATGCCTGCCAGTCTAGAGCATGACTGTATAAGCATTAACAAATTGCAGAACAAGTTGTGTTCTCAGATTTGATTATTTTCTATTATATTTTCACATCATCAAAACATAGGTAAAAGTGAAATAAATATCAATACATAAATACATGTTAAAAAACTGTAGCTTGTAAAGACAGACATTTGGGCCTTGTGCATATAACTGTATCTGATTTACATCCTTTACAACATCCATTATTTTCACTGATCCATTGACTTCCATGGCAAAGCTGGGTCTGTTAAATCAAAGCCAATCATATCAATGGAATAATCCAATCCTATTTTTGAATATATTAATACAGGCGGTTCCCTACCTAAGGACACCCGACTTACAGACGACCCATAGTTAAAGACAGACCCCTCTTCCTCCTGTGACCTCTGTTGAAGCTCTCTGCAATGATCACTTGTCATGTGTCTGTAATGAAATTTTATTGATAATCCTTGGTCCAATTACAGCAAAAAAATGTTAAACTTCGATTGTCACTGGGGCAAAAAAAAATTGTCTGTATCTACTATGATAAAATATACAGTTTCGACTTACTTACAAATTCAACTTAATAACAAACCTATGGACTCTATCTTGTATGTACCTTTCAATATGTAATCAAAGGTACCAATGTGACCCATATCTGAATTTTCATTGAATCTGGCAGTGCATTAGTCCCACTTTAGCAATCAGAACCACAATTTGTTGTAGTATACACCAGTATCACCCACAGAGAACTTATGGCGATTGCACACAACAAAATGGGGCTCATTTACTAAGGGCCCCGCGGACCACACTTTCGTCGGACATCCCGACGATTTCTGTTTTGCGCCGCTGGGCAGAGATTTAGAATGGGTTTTTGGCGCACGCGATCGGATTTTGGCACAATCGCATTGGCTTTCATGCCACACAAATTCATTTGCGGCTGTCGGACGATCCGACGGATTCGGATTGTGTCGCGAGCCAAGCACTTACATGCACTGGGAACAAGAAGGTGAACTCCGGCATACCTGATCGGGGAAGTGACAGATGCAGGATATCGAGCGCACGATCTTCATGAATCGCGAGTTCATTCTCATCAGAGAGTCCGGATCAGGGATCGCGCAGGGACCGGGTAAGTAAATGTGCCCCAATGTCCTGTGAACGGAAAGCTGCACTTAATGCAATACTTTAAACTCCATGATTTTAAAGGGCCTTCTGTGTCCATTCCCATGTAATATATAGTCAGATCCATTTTAACTGATCTGTCCATTAAACAGAAATCAATGGATCCATTAGAACAGAAAGAAAACAGAACACATCCAAGTGCTGTTCAATAAGAGCAGAAGGTTGCTTGGATACATTATTAAATTACTGTAAAAAGAATCTATTTTTTGGATGGATCTTTTAAAAAACGGATGCCACAGACGGAAGCCACATTTCTGTTAAGAATGATCCAATAAAAATTAAGAATTAATGCAAATTGGCATGAGCATCTGTTGCACTCATATACAAGCAGTTTGGACATAAAAGAGCATGCAAATTCCGACAGAAAACTGGCGCGAGCCCTATTATGTTTGACATGTTTCCACAAGAAACTCATAGATCATGGTATTATAGAAGGGTAGTGAAATGTTGGCCTGGCCCCATGCAATTAATAAAAAATAATAAAATGTGGCATAACACACCTCATAACACTTTTATAAACACTGTTTAAAACTGGGAGTGTTTATGTTTGTATTCCCCTTTTGTGGAAAAACCTTTGCTTCCCCTCATCACCCCATTTGGTGTTCTAAAATTAATGTAGTTATTGAAATGGAAGATCTATTGTCCTTGACTCATGAGACTATGGAATGCTTTACAAAACCTGCCACTATTGGACAGTTCTGAGAATCTCAGTTTACCATTACCTTCTATGCTTCTCTGCTGAATACTCTGCAATCTAGTTGACTACATAATGCTCTGTGTGGTGGTGGTTTGTCTCTGCTTTGTGGATTTCCGACCCTTTCCCTCTTCCCCCTAAACCCCCATTTTTATTCCCTCTCCTTATTTTTACTCTAAAATTACCTTCTTTAGATATTTTTATGGCCCCTTCTACTCCCTACTCACTGTATGCTTTATCTGGTTCGCTACCTTTCTGTTCCTTTTGCTCACATTGCTACTTAACATAACGTTTTTTTAATGGGTATATAGATATATAGATATGTCGGTTTGGTGGACACCATTCAGTTTCTTGCCACAGCCACAGTTAAACGACAAATCTCTTCCTAGAAAATACCGGGAGTTGAGCCAATTCAAAATAAATATGTGACACACAGTAGAACCCCAGCCCACCTATCGGAGCAACAGAGACTCTGCTACAAATAAACAAATTATAAATCTAATTATGGAAGTTTACCACCACTAAAACTTGCCATAGCACCTTCTGTTTTTCTTGCATGGTTGCACTAAGGAAAAAGATTGATGTGAAAACATAGGAAAAGGAGTACCATGTCCGAGGTGTAACTCTTTGGCATCTAGAACAAAAGTTTCACATCTCCGTGACTTACTGCCCTACATCACACTATAAATGGTTCAAAATGTGAAGCATTTGGCATGTTTGAAATTTGTCTTCTATAGTTTATACTTGTTTTGTGGTTTTAAATGCAGCTATAAATAAATGAAAATTAGAGATGAGCGAACATGCTCGTCCAAGCTTGATGCTCGGTCGAGCATTAGCGTACTCGAAACTGCTCGTTGCTCGGACGAATACTTCCTTCGCCCCGGGTACAGAGAAAATGGCAGCTCCCGCGTTTTTGCTTTGTTGGCGGCCATAAACAGAGCCAATCACAATCCAAGGAGACTCTGCACTCCACCCACCATGACGTGGTGTAGGGGGGTAACCCTTTACACGTGTCTTGCATGGGCTGGACCAGACAGGGTCCCTGGGATAGACTAGCTCCGCTGCCCCCCCCCTGCGGTGCGTTGTGCTCGCATGCATTTCTTGATGTCTGGATGCGTAGGGAGACAGGAGCTGCTCGCTGCTGGTCAGGGAAAGCGTTAGGGTGTTTCTATTAGCTTACTGTTAGGCAGGAGTGATTCTCCAAGAACCACAAACACCACACCCTGGTCTTAGGGGCTACAATAACGTTCTAATCTTTGTAATGACTTTTTCTATTTATCATTGCATCTAGTACCGTATGTTTGTGATAGATAGCAGGGGTACTTTGTGCTACCGGGTTGGTGTACTCTTATGCGACACAGATCCACAGGTCACCCCAAAGTTGGGAAATTTGGTGGGGAATACGTCAGTGTCATCGGTCGTCTGCTGGCATAGTTGTGGTGGTTTCTACTTGGCTAGAAATAGCCATAAAGAATCCAAACGGCGGACTTTTGCCTATCAGTCAGAGCGTTATATATGTGACACGTTCTGGTTGATCTGCTGGTGGCTGTACTTGCTGCAGTGCAATCTACTAGCCTTGTGAGCGAATTGGTAGGTAGACTCTGCGACCTGCTGTGTATTCTTGCGCTTAGTGACGGCACATATCCATTGCAAGACCGAAGGTGGGGAAACCTTAGTAGGGTTGGATTTCAATTAGGCACATCCTGCCATTTGTCCTTTGTCTTTATTAACGTTTATGTTTCGGTTTAATAACTCATTGGCTCCCTCACCTGGCATATTATGTGCTTATCTTTGCTAGAAATAGCCATAGGAGAATCCAAAAGGCTTTTACTTTGCGCTACAGTGCGTATATATTTGATTTTGGTTGATCTGCTGGTGTGCGATGTTACTGCAGCAGGTGCATCTACTGGCCAATTGTGAGCAATTTGTGTGGGTGACTTGCGACCCGCTTGTGTTTTGACGCTTTAGTGGCCAATTCCATTGCAAAGACGCGAAGTGGTGAAACATTAGTAGAGGTGTTGTGGATTTCAATTAGGCACAGTCTGCATTCTGTCCGCTGTATTTTTACTTATATGTTGTTTAATAACTCGTCGTGTCATCGTCATCGGGCATATTATGTGCTTCATACTTGGTAGAAAAATGAGCATACATAGAGAATCAAACGTGACACGTTACTATTGCGCACTACGTAAGCGTTATATTAGTTGGATTTCTGTTGATTGCTCGTGTGTGGTGGCTACTTGCTGCAGGTGCAATCTACTAGCCAATGTGAAAGCCCATTGTGAAGTGAACATGTGCGACCCGCTGTGTTGCGTGTAGTGAATGCAATATGCCATTGCAAAGACACCGAAGTGGGAAAAATTTGTAGGGGTTGGATTTCCATTAGGCCAGTCTATCGTCCATTTGTCCTTTTTTTTTACGTGTATTTTGTTTAATACTCAGTGTCATCATCATCTGGCGCATACAGTTGTGCTTTCATACTTGGCGTAGAAAATAGCCCATAGGAGAATCCAAAAGGCTTACTTGCGCTACAGTACGTTTTATATATTTGATTCTGGTGATCGCTGTGGCTGTACTGCTGCAGTGCATCCACGAGCCAATTGGTGAGCAATTTGTCAAGTGAGACTTGCGACCCGGGTGTGTGGTTGCGCTATGACGCAAATATGTGGCAAGGACCGAAGTGGTAAAATTTTGTGAGGGTTGGTATTGTCACATTCGGCATGCCAGTCCGCCATTTTTCCATTTTTATTTACGTTTCATTTTGTTTAATAACTCAGTGTCCATCTCATGGCATAGTGTGTGCTTTCAATATCTTGGCTATAAAATAGCCATAGCTTAGGATAGCTTGTTTGTTTGTTGACAACTCAAAAATCACAAAAAAAAAAAACAAAAAAAGTTTACAACAAATTCAAGGTATAACCTCTCAATTTAAAATGTTTAACCTCCGGGCTAGGGTAAGGGACAGGGCGTGGACGTGGGCGGTCCAAACTACTATGCGAGGGTCAGAGGGTCCGTGGGCATGCCTTGGGGGCTCGGCGTCAGAGACATACCGACCTGCTTATCGTCAATGGGAGGCATGGGAACGCCTGCAGAGCTCTACACTCCCTAGGTTTCCATGTCTGAAGTTACTGCGGGAACTTCGTGGATACAAGCACTGTTGATGCCAGAACAGGTCGCGAACAGGTGATTCGTGGAGTGTGACATGCTCTTCGAGCAATTTGTCCCACATTCCAGCTCTTCCACAGTCCACCCTGTCACGAAATCCCCTCCTCAGCTTCTGCAACGCCCTCAGCCTCCTCCTCCTCGCCCCCCCACGCCCCCTTCTCCCAGGAAAATGTGGGTCATTTGAACCTCTGGTGCTGTACCCGCATTACGCTGCAGGAACTGTTTTCTGACCCTTCCCACATTCACAAAACCAAACCACTGTCGGTTGCGGGCTGAGCAATTTCCGACTGCCCATGTTTCCACCGAGTCACAGTCGGTGGTGATGATGACCTTCTTTGCCTAAGTGGCAAGGTGGTAAAAGAGGTGTCCGCGATGAGAGACACGTTGTGCAGACAGTGGGGCAACGTTATTTGTCAGGGGCATGAATCCGAGGGGGGAGCAACTTCGTATCCGTAGCGTATGATAAAGTGCATCACCAGACCTCAAGCTGGGTGAGAGGAGACCGGGTGACACACAGTGCTTTCAGAGACGGGTAGGAGATCCTCGCCCAGAACAGGTTTGGAGTCAGAGGCAGGGTTGGGGCCTCTGACCAGGGCAGGGCAAGAGGCAGGTGCCATCAGCGCCAACTGTGCTCACATAGTGAAGCTCCCGTGGCGATTGCTCTGCGCGCGAGGCCTGTGAGATCTTCAGAGTCTTGGGGCTTCCTTTAAGGATACACACCGGATGACGAGGACTGTGGACTGTGTGCAACCTTTGGCCAAACAGGCTCAGCTAGGGTTTCCCACCCACTACGAGCTCACTACCCCCTAGTAGCGCGTCAGGCATATGAATTCGTCTCTGTCGCCCACTCAGAGTAGGCTGATCTTTAGCAGCAGTGGCAAACAAGAAGATGGCTGTCCGTTCAGCCTCTCGGCCTTCGCACACCACTGCTTCCTTCCCGTCTGTTGTCACATCTGATAGTCAGGCCCCCTGCCCTAGGACCCATTACCACAAAAACTCCATCGGTCGCGCTCCTACATCCTCCCAGCATCTATCCACCATCGTTCAGCCCTCTCCATACCCCAGCGCTGGAGCGTGAAGAACCGCAATATAGTGTCACCCACCCTCACCCCAAGGCCTTAATTCTGCACATCTCCAGATTGCTTACCTGCGCAGCTTGCCTGCCCCTTAGGCTAGTAGCGACCGAGGCCTTTCGCACTCTCATGGCGGCCGGTGCACACCCCCATCGTGTGTATTCGGCGTCACGACTCCCGCAGCCCGCCACTAACTTGTCCCGCTGTGCCCGTCCCAGCCCTTCACCAGCACGTGTCAGACAACAGCAGCCTACGCCTGACAACGCCGTTTCTGACAGGTCCACCTGAAACCCAACGGTAACACCTGGACTAGTGCTTGCCGGGGCAGGGCACTATTGTCGCGACGGCACATTGGGTAACGTGGTGAGCTGGAGCGAGTTCTGAGCCCTCGACGGGTCATAACTGCTGCCTACGCGCGAGGATTGCGGTGTGTGGTCCTACCTCGGTCCAGGTGTTTCAGGCCCCTATGCCTCCCCTCCTTCCACCCCTCTCCACCTCCCGCCTTCCACCTCCTCCTCCGAACTACCATCCGTGGGCTCGGCGACCACCAGTCGGATAGCTCTAGGGCCACAGCATCAGTGCCGGTCCTGCTAAGACGCACCAGCCGGCGGTGTCTGCAACTGCTGAGGCCTAGGGAGTAAAAGGCACACCGCCTTCAATTAGCTACTACAGAGCATCACGGCTCGCGCCTGGATCTGGGGATGGCTGCACCGCGCTAAACGCTGAAGGGGGCCGTGGGGGGTAGGCCATGTTGTGTGACAACGGCCGTAACGCTGGTGGCGGCTCTGCAACTCGCAGCTGACACTGTTCCTGCCTGCCCATTGTTAAAGATCTGATATTTCAGACGTTCCTCCTCAAGACATACTCCAATCTGGTCACTGATTTTGCTCCGAAGTGCGCCCTCACTCTGTGGCATTTCAGGAAGTCCAGCACAGATGCCTGCCACTTCTCAGGGCAAGCGTGCAGCGCCGCCGCTTCGCACTGCCCTCATGCAACCCTGCTGTTGTGCTGCCCGTGACCACGATGGGAATTCAAGCGACACCACCATGCTATCCAGAGGTTTACTACCAGCACGCCGAGCGACTTTGGTAGACTGCCAGATGTCAACTGTCCACGAGTGACTGGTTAGTCCGGTTCGTCCAGTCTTTCCTCAAGTCTACAATGATTGAGTGGGTGCGTGGATCGTCTCATATCTGTCGGTTTTGTGGGGGGCGGGTGCTGCGTAACTTGTTGAGGATCACCAGATGGTCAGATTGGCGATGCCCTCGGCCACATCAGCCTCACCATCCCGCTGCTTGCCTGTTGAAAAACTCTTCTGATCAGCATGAATCCGTCGGAACAGCTTTGGCGCCTCGTTCCAAGAGACGGGGCTAGGCTGGGAAGATTCCCTTGTTGATAGTCCAAAGCCACGCAGCGTCTGTTTCTCATCGCATATCGGAGAGGTGAGGTGGAGAGGATTGAGGAGGAATAGGAGGAAATGTTTTGCGAACACCCAGGGGGACCATGGTTGATTCCTCTGTCACTGTTTCAACACCCCCACGGGTATGGGCAGAAGAGAGGAGTTGGAGGAGAGAATGGACAGTCAGAGGCCAGTGAGGGTAGTGAATGTGTTGTCTTTACGCGTCTGGTACTTCGCCCGACATATGGCAGGAATTCAGCTCAGGAGCTCCTTCCGTGACCCTCGCGTTCAATAATTTGTATTCCAGCACGCACTCGATGCTCGGGTGTTCACTCTCCTGGACCCACGGTACACCAAAGCAAAATCTTTCCACTCTCAGTCCCTGCAGAGGAAGGAGTGTGGAGAATGCATGAATACCAGCAAGGCCCTGGTGGCACAAGCTGAAACAGTATTTCCCTTCTGACCGGCGCCTAGCGGCCAGAGTGCGTAGTTCTGCGGGTAACCAAGGTAGCGAGGGAGAGTAGGCGAGCAGTCAGCTTGTCCAGCACTGGGCAAAGTAATCGCTTTACAGCTTTTGCCAGCCTTTATGTCACCCCCAGTCTTCAGTATACTGTGTCACCTGTCTCCCACAGTCTCGGCAGATGTAGGGCTTGATCTTGTACAGAAATATGGTCGGGAGTACGTAGCTGCCCCATACGCATCGTCCTAAATGATCACCACAGCTTCCCTACAAGTGAACTGGTGGTGTTCAAAACTGACTGGACATGTTGCACATCCTGAACTGCTCGCTGTACTCCATTTAGGTTTCTTGCTGCCCTGCCGGCTCCAGCGTCTGTCCGAGACGTGTGTTCCACACAGGTGCGCTGTCGTTGGCATTATCGCCGCGTAGCGTACACGCCGTTGTCACGATGCACAGCATGCTGACAGGGCTCTATGTGCACTCTTTCTAACCCGACACACACAACAATAAAAAGCCATGATTTCCATATGTCCAATCTCCACCAGGTGAGGAAGCTCAACACACTCGTGAATAAATTGATCCACTCCCCTCCTCCTCAGTTTCCTCCTTCTCCTCCTCTTTGGTACAGTACAAGCAAGTGAAACTTGGGCTACTTTTTTTGACAGGTCCCACTGGCTCCCTAGCCTATAGTACTTTATGCATTTCAACTTAATTTTTCTGGAGGGCCACACCTATCCACGTCACAAGATGAAATAAAGCATGGATTTCTCTCCCTCTGTTTTAAACCCTCTTGTGGGAGGCCACATACACTCAGCTCAAATTCTTATTCAATTTTTCTGAGGGCCACCTACCTGCTCTCTCCTAGGTTTTGCGAAATTTTTCTTCGGACTGGCCACATACACGGCACTCAATCCTATTCCATTTTAACTGAGGGCCCCTACCTGTCCTCCTGTTGAAAAGATTTTTGTGGGGAACTAAGGTCCACATCAGACACTACATCCAAATTCAAATGTCCCTCCATCAGCAGCCGCTCTACACGTATGTCATCCATTGCTACCCGAACCGGGGTCAAGTCGGTGGCCTTTGGTAGCTTGGCCTCCATACATCGTCCCTTTATCAAACGAGGTGTGTCAGGGCAGAAATTTGGGTTGTTTTTCATGGATTCCACATCAAACTGTTACTTTGGTCGCCACCCCCTGCTGTGTTATCGCACAAAATAACTAACTGGCAAACTTTTATATCATTTACCAATATATTTCAGCGGCTTCTTCGCTATCGGTTTACACAACCCCTCTACACGCATACTCCTAACTAGTAAGCACGCTACTACATCTAACTTGATCTTATACAAAAGGTTCTTTAGAAGTGCTGCTTTCGGTGAGTAGCCTAGAGACAGGGGCTTCTGGATTGGCGAAATCCTTCGCCTGCAGCGGAGCGCCAGCTCCATGCCAAATTCCACGAACATAGTTTTAACTGCAAGCACCCTTTAACGACTACTATTTTCCACTGCCTCAACATGGTCCCTTATCAATCACCTGTCATTCAGGCAGAATTTTGGGTTGTTTTCATGGCTTCCATGTAACTTTGTCGTCCACCGCTCTCTGCTGTGTAATCCCACAAATATACTGGCGCAAACTTTTATCTTACCGATATTATTGAGCGCGTCTTGCTCACTCCTTGTTCCTCTCTCTCTCTTCACCCATTGGTTGGAACCGATCCCATTTAGGGTAAAAAAAAAAAAATTGTCGCCATTACCACTCTCTAGCCTGCTGCCGCTGCTCTTCCTGCATTCCGTCCCCATAGTGTCAGGGTTCAATAATTGGATGTTTAGATGGGCTATCTAGCTTCATTCTGTCACTCTTTCATGGCCATGCTGTTGCCGCATAATTTTGGCTAATGGTGCGTTTAAGCAGCCTCATAGTGCATCCATGCAATGCTGCCCTCCTGCTGTTTCCTGTCCATTCTTCCGTGGTGTTTCCATCCTTTTCTGATGTTCCCATGCTCGTTTGGTCCCAAGCCCCCGTGCGATCCTGTCCCTTGAAAAATGCTCGATTCCTTCCATGACATTCAATGGGGTTCTTATTCGAGACGAGCACCAGCACGGAAATTTCGTCACTCGAATAACGATATCCCATGCCATTTATAGTGTTTCCGCTCATCTCTAATGAAAATATAACATGAAATCTTCGCATTAGATGACTATTTTCATCAAACACACAAAAAATCGGTGTGTTTTAGTGTAACCTACATTGGATGGAAGTATTCAGACCCTCCTCCTTTTAAAAAAGCTTTCTACTTTTTGTTTCATTGGCAACCAATCTGGAAAAATAAAAAAGCGCCTTTTTTGCTCCACATGTATATGTCTGCACCCACCCTGACAACAGAATGTAGAATTTTGTTAATTTTATTAAGCAAAAAAAATGAAATATCACATGGTGTTATAAGTCTTCAACCCTTTGCTGTAACCCTTGTATTTACTCCACATGCTGTCCATTGTCTTCCTTGATCTTCTTGAGATGGTCTGCCCTTCATGGGAGTCCCACTGTGTTTAATAATTATGGATTGGCTTGATAAACAATGCAACACACCTGTCTATATAAGATCTTCACAGCATCACCGTGCACTCTTCAGAGGCACATGAGAATCATGAGGTCTAAAAGGAACTGCCCAAGAGCTCGAGATAGATTGTGACAAGGGACATATCGAAAAAGGTTGAAAGGTAATTTCTAACATGCATGCAGGTGAGGGCAGGTGCCTCCATTTCCTAAATAGAAACATTTGGGGGACTAACCACAACTCTTCCTCAACCTGCGCCATCCAGCCACACTAAGCAATCGTGGGAGAGGATCACATTGTAGAGAGGTAAAGAAGAATCCCCAGATCCACATGGTGGCTGAGCTCTCAGAGATGGCATAGGGGGTAACACTGAAGAAGTTGCTAGTCAACTCCAAGACTGGCAGTCACTCACCAGTTGGGCTTATTGCATAGTGTGCCGATGGATGAGTCCCTCATCCTTAGATGGCAAAACGTAGGAAATATGCATACTGTTTGCTAAATACCATGAACATCTCCAGACTATGAAAATTAGATTCTCTGGTCTGGATGTCGCAAGATTGATCTTTTGGGTCAGGGTAAGCTTCTAAGAGATATGTGTTGATAAACAACCATTCATGCACAATCCCAACCAGTGAAACATTCTATTGGGTGTTGTTTCAGGCTGCATGCGACAGGACACTCGGTTAGCAATGAAGTAAATGAACAACGTCAAGTACAGAGATTCACTGATGAAAACCCTTCTTCCAGAATGATCTGGCCCTCATAACTTGGTGGGCCGAGAGGTTCACCTTACCAACATGTACCCTAAGCCACCCCTAAAATAATCAAGTTTGGCTTCAGAACAACTCTGTGACCATTGTGTCGACTGGCCATAGCCATGAGCACAGACCCTAAACCCAATTGAGCATCAAAGGGTAAAGATTGAAAATGGCTTCCCACCAACGGTCTTACCATCCACCCTGAGGGAACTGGCAAGGATCTTGCAAGGTAGAACGGCACAGAAGCCCCAAATCCCAGTGTTATGAAAAACTGTTGCAGTTAGCCCTCAAGACGACTATGCTGTATACTCAAAAGGTGTTTTTTATACTCAAACTGGAGGGCAAGATTCCTAAACTTATGAACATGTGATATTTCAGTTCTTTTCTTGGTTAATCAATTAGGCAAATATATGCTACATTTCTGCTTTGTTCTGTCAGATGTTTACGAGGTATATTCAATGAGGCAAAGTAGAACTTTTTATCTTACAATTTGGCTGCGTTGAAACAAGGATTGAGAATTTAACAGGTCTGAATACTTTTTGTTCTACTGTCTACTGTTACCATATTACCTCACCGCCTTTGCCATCTGTCAGAACCATACATGGCAGATATTTCTACTCTCCCAATTTCTCCTTCCACTCCTGGACATTGCCATTGCAAGCTGTCAAGACATATGCAAGGTGCTCAAATAAGTTGCAAAACAGAACAGCAGAATATAAATTTGAATCTTTTATATAAGCACTTAGTGTATTTCTTCAGATTCTATTTATAGGCGGTTAGACACTAGCTGTGATAAATGTGATTGCATTGTGGAACTTGGGGTGTTTTCCCTTAGCAAATATTTTTATTTGGGTTTGTTAAAAAAAAGTTGTACATTTCTACAATCAAACACCTGGCAGTCCACCGGGTTACAACAAGGGTTGTTTCCATTTGGTCTTAAGTGACTTTTCTTGTTAAGTCGGAACGGTTTATTTTTATCATTGTACATCCCGCCAAACTTTTGGTGTTCTGTCGACAATTGGATTTTCAAAAGTTGGGTTTAGATAAGAATCAATATTAACACTAAATCTTCATACAACACCTGGTTAATTTTATAGCTGATCATTGTGCCTAGACTTAAAGCACAATAACTTCCATATCCTCAGAGGTCCGTTTGTAACTAGGGGTCGGGTCGTATGTAAGTGAGTGTTCGCAATTGGGCGACCGCCTGTATCTGTATCATTTACTACTCGCATGTTCTCTAGATCTCTCTTGCTTCCTGCTTAACCCTGTGACTTCCGTGGGTTTACTAGAAAATGCCGTCCATGGGTCTTGTATGATGTGCGCAAATGCACAAACATTATTTCTCACAAAGATAACGAGACTGAATATAATCGGGTTGGTACCAGCGTTTCCATCACACCTAGGGCACATATTTATGGTAAGTTAACGGTTGGCTAACAATTTCCGTCTAGTGTGTCGAACTTCTTGTTTCTTGATATTGAATAGTGAGGTCTATGTAAAATACACGAACAAAGCGACTAAAATAAAGGACTATGACTTCATTTGTTGGAAACTTCTTCCTAATCCTTGTTAGACTCCTTTTGGGGCTTTCCACGGTGCTTGCATCACCGAAAGACCAATCAGAGAATCACCCAGATGGAACTTATTTAATAAGTGTATCTCTCCTGAGTTAGTCAAGGACAGGAAGAATGCTGACTACTTACAAAAATAACAAGCAGTCAGGGAAACAAAATCTGGTTGCATTTTAAAATGAACGCAAGGATACCAAATAGCTACAGTAAGAGATGTATAAAATATACTATAGCATATACATCTGATAATATCTATGCTGGAGTTGTACCTTGTGATTTTCGGCGAATATACTCTAAATCCAACAGTGGATACGTATATGAGTGAATACCCTGCACTGCCAATTTCCTCCCCACCCCATCATCTCAACCCAGCTTCGATCAACTTAGTGAAAGGCCTAACTGGCTGTGTGGTATTATTCCCGAATTGGTAAGCTAGTTCATGTGTAAATCACAGGCAATACCAGTCCAACACTGTCCAGCAATTTATTATTCCAGTACGACAGCCTCAAAGTGAAACCCTAACATATGTAATGTCGTATAATTTGGGCATCATCTGTCCCTTCATGCCTGCACCAGCCACCGCGCTTACCCAGTGCAATGCCGGGGTTCCCTAGAGGGCCGCCACGGCACAACTGGCAGTCAAAGTAAGCTCAATTAGCATCACGTGCATACTTCGGCCAATGTATTGAAAGAGAAGCTCCGTCTCTCGGAGTGCCCGTGCGCGGCTGACAGGTGGTGGCCGGCACCCAATTGAACCCATCACAACATATAGTTCATCGGCTCCTGCCGATGTATTGTCTCCCGCTGGAGCGTCTAATACTGTGTGCAGGACACTGCCGTGTGATGACGTCACCGTCCGCCTAGCGCGCTGCTTGCTGCACGGTAGCACTTGCTGTTACTTGGAAGATTAGAAGAGTGTGCTACGCTTCTCTAGGTAAGTTAGCGTTTATTATTTTTATCTGGTCCACTTTAATGTGTTCTTTAGTAATTCATGAACCTGTCTGCGGGTATATTAATTAATGGGGGTGGGGTGTGTGTGGTGTGAGGGGTGTATATTAATTAATGGAGCCTGGTGGGGGGTGTATTTTTAAATGAATGGACCGTGGGGTGTATATTAATTAATGGAGCCTGGGGGGTGTGGGGTTTTAATTAATGGACGCTGGGGGGTGGGGGTGTTAATAACTATAATTGAAAGCCTGGTGGGGGGGGTGTTTATTATTAAGCCTGGGGGGGTTATATTTTATGGAGGGGGGGTGTATATTGGCCTGGAGGGTATATTTATTTACTGTTATTCTTGCTGGGAGGGTGTGTATGTTAATTAATGGAGGCCTGACTGGGGGGTGTAAAATTAATCTTGGTGTGTCTTAAGGTGTGTGTTTTTAAAATGCCACCACATGAGTTCACACTGCTAAGGGGCCCAGTGAGGCAACTGTCGCCCAGGGGCCCACTGAAACCTGGAGCCGGCCCTGTGTCCAATGCCAGGACACGCTTGACAGATTGCAGAAGTGTAGGAGTGGAATGTTGGAGTGGCTGTGAGGTTGAGTGGTACAGTTTAGCACTAAAAGTCAATAACTAACTTATACATTTTTTTTACCATTCATAAAGAACATGTGTGGTAAAAATTCATATCCACTTTGCTGTCACGGTAAATCATTGGTCATTAAGCCCAGTGTGCCCTTGTCTGAACCACACATATGGAGTGTTTTAGCCAACTTACCCGATTGTAACCCAAATGGAGCAGAGACTTTGTTTATAGAGGTGGATCTAGGTTGTCACACTGTGTGCCAAATTTTCCACATTTCGCGTGTCTAGCACCTAACCAATATTTTTGCTGGAAAAAACGGAGAAAGAATGCCCAATACACCACAATCTTGATTTATTATTAATACATGTTTAAAAACGAACAAGCATATAGTCGAGCAAAGGTAGACTAGAGCATCTCAAACATTGTCCCAGACATAATAGTCTGCACTTAGTCCTTTTTTTGTGCTTTAACCCCTGGCGACAGTGCAGGTGTATCCTTGTCTCTTGTGCTACATTCACATCCTTTTGACAACCAACAGGATTAATGTTAATACTCTATGTGGTTTAGGCATTGTCTTTGCAGACTGATCTATTGATCTAGTTTTACTTTTTAGCTTTCTGTAGAAATGAACTGTCTGCACGTTCTTACTGACTGGGTTATTTTCTGGATATTTACATACATTACATTTCTTTTTTTGCCATTCAGCGATTCTGTGCATAATCCCCATGCTTTAGTGTTGTCTCCTGTTTCCTCCCAGCATTCCTGATCCTCTTTGTTATGCTATCTGGGTATGGTTACATGACATCACTTACTCAGTGTCTTGCTGTTATGGAGCCAGCTTTATTTTGTCTGCACACAACCAATCTGCATGAATTTAAGAAAGCGCAGGCGCACATTGATACTGTCACGTAAATCTGCTGTTACTTGGAAGATTAGAAGATGTGTGCACGCTTCAGGTAAGTTAGCGTTTATTATTTTTATCTGGTCCACTTTTAAATGTGTTTTTTTATAATTCATGAACCTGTCTGCGGGTATATTATTATATGGGGTGGTGTGGTGGTGGGGGGGGGTGTATATTAATTAATGGAGCCTGGTGGGGGGTGTATAAAGAATGGAGGCGTGATAGGGGGGGGGTGGGTATATTAATTAATGGAGCCTGTGGGGGGTGGGTTAATAACTACTATGAAGCCTGGGTGGGGGTGGGGTGTATATTAATTAATGGAGCCTGGGGGGGGGTTATATTAATAATGGAGGGGGGGTGTATATTGGAGCCTGGAGGGTATATTTATTACTGTATTCTGGCTGGGGAGGGGTGTATGTTAATTAATGGAGCCTGACTGGGGGGTGTAAATTAATCTTGGGTAGCTTCAAGTGTGTGTTTTTAATGCCAACACATGAGTTCACTGCTAAGGGGCCCAGTGAGGCACTGTCGCCCAGGGGCCCACTGAAACCTGGAGCCGGCCCTGTGTCCAATGCCAGGGACACACTTGACAGAATTGCAAGAGTGTAGGAGTGGAATGTTGGAGATGGCTGTGAGGTTGGAAGTTGGTACAGTTATGCACTAAAAGTCAATAACTAACATTATACATTTTTTTTTACACATCATAAAGAACATGTGGTAAAAATCATATCCACTTTGCTGTCACGGTAAATCATTGTCATTAAGCCCAGTGTGACCCTTGTCTTGAACCACACATATGGAGTGTTTTAGCCAACTTACCCGGATGTACCAAAATGGAGCAGAGACTTTGTTTATAAGGGGTGGATCTAGGTTGTCACACTGTGTGCCAAATTTGCCACATTTCGCGTGTCTACACTAAGCCAAATAGTTTTGCTGGAAAAAAAGGAGAAAGATCCCAATACCACAATTCTTGATTTATTTAATACATGTTTAAAAACGAACAAAGCCATATAGTCTAGCAAAGGTAGACTAGAGCATCTCAAACATTGTCCCAGACATAATAGTCTGCACTTAGTGCTTTTTTTGTGCTTTACCCCTGGGCTACAGTGCAGGTGTATCCTTGTCTCTTGTGCTAAATTTCACATGACTTTTGACATACAAAGGATTAATGTTATATACTCTATGTGGTTTTAGGGCATTGTCTTTGCACTGATCTATTGATCTAGTTTTAACTTTTTAGCTTTCTGTAGAAATGAACTTTCTGCACGTTCTTTACTGACTGGGTTATTTTCTGGATATTTACATTACATTCATTTTTTTGCCAATTCAGCGATGTCTGTGCATAATCCCCATGCTTTAGTGTTGTCTGCCTGTTTCCTCAGCAGTTCCTGATCCTCTTTTTATGCTATCTGGGATGGTTACATGACATCACTTACTCAGTGTCTGGCTGTTATGGGAGCCAGCTTTTATTTGTCTCACACAAGCCAATCTGCATGAATTAAGAAAGGCAGGCTCACAATTATAGAAGGTCCACTTCCAGAATGCTGCTGGACCATGGATTGCTACATTAAGGGAAATTTAATGATTAATTCTGAAGAACACTGGAGCTAAGAGTGATGTTAAAATATATAATCTTTGCATTATATTAATGTGTAAAAATGAGCAGGTTGGTCAAAATTCAGGTTTTACAGGTTCTCCCAAATTTCGCAACAAAGTTTGGACCCGGACTTCAGGCTGAACTTTAACCATTACCCGCATCCAATTAAAATTAATGGGGACCTGGATTTTATCTCCCAAAAATGACTGTAAAATGGGCAAGTAAGGGCTAGAGGGCTGAAAAATTGTGGGAGAGCATTTGTCCTGCCTACAATGGGCTATTGAAAGTACTTGAAATTGTGACAAAACATAAAAAAGATAGGAAAAGCTAAAAAAAAAATAATTACAATAATGATGTCACAAGGGTTAAAGTGCTCAGGGTGTGCAAACCAAGAAAAAGAAGCTATAGAAAAACTACACACCTTTCCTCTCACTGAGGTTAAATGCACTCTGGGTGTTCAAACTTATTTATTTGACTGCAGAATTGAAAAAAATGTAATTCAAAACTCTATTAATCTGGGAATTGAAAAAGAATTGTATTTGAGATTGGAATGTGAAGTTCCATAATCCGGAATTAAACATTTTTGAATTTGAAGTTCCATTAAACCAGAATTGAAAAGTTTTAATTTCCATTAATCCGGAACTAAAAACTTTCAGTTCTGGGAATGTGGAACTGAAAACTTGAAAGTTGATGTTCCTGGGAATGCATAACTGAAAAATTAGAAGTTGAAGTTCCCAGGAATGCAGAACTGAAAAACTTGTAGCTGATGTTCTGGGATTGTGGAACTGAGAAAGTGGAAAAAGTCATATTCCGGAAATATGTAACTGAAAAATTGGAAATTGACACTTGGTGTATACGGAGCTTACAAATTGCAAAGTAGTGTTCTAGAAATGCGGAACTGAAAAATTGCAAAGTAGTGTTCTGGAAATGCAGAACTGAAAAATTGGAAAGTGATGTTCCGGGAATGCAGAACTTATTGGAAAGTGGTACTGGCATAACCAGGTTGCGTGGGATCTGCAACACCCCTTCCAATACATAGGCAGGCAGGTAGTTGCGAATAGCGCCCTTTCTAGGTCAGGAGCTGTAAGGCGGAGTCGGGATCCCTCTATGAAGGTTCTAGAGCCTGGGCATTACGTAATTGCAGCTGTAGATTCACCCGGGAAACTCAATAGTTAAATGGGTGTAAGATGTTATCTAATTATGTGGCTGTACTGTAAACTGGAGTGTGATTGGAGAGGTGCTACCACCTGACCAGGGGGAGTATAAAACCCCTGTGCAGGGGGAGCACATGGTTTTTGATCATATGGACAGAGTGAAGAGAGTCAGTGTACAGCACACCTTTACAGTCATAGTCACAGAAACCAATCCCAGGAACTGAGTCAGGAGAATCTAACCCAGCGCTGCACCTTCCACAGTATGGACACACCTCCATCTAAATTCTCCCAACTTACATCTACGATAAGGCTGGTGCTCTATTCCTGCGGACCACTCTCCACGACCACTCCAGTACCAGAATCTGAATCTGCTGTTTCACCATTCTGGCGTGTTGCCTACTACCTTATTTTCAATAAAGAACCGTGACTTGATTTGCACAATGTTGCCTCGTCTGATCCCTGGATATGGCTGTCTACCACCACAGGCTTCCCCATCCATTACCCAGGGACTCATCCTACAGACACTCAGGGGTTGCCCCAGTGAGAACCAGTGCTTCAGCCTCTCCCTCCTTATTTCTTGCACACAACACCTGCTGGAGGCCTGTCAGGTCAGCCCTCCCGTCCCCATACTTGGCACCGTGACATCAGCATGCCCTAGGCCGCAATCGCCAGCCACTCCAGTATAATGGGCCCCGGCTGCCTCCAGTCCCCCAAAAAATGCTAGGTCCCGGTGGGGGATGCTGTAGATCCATTCTTTGTTCATCTTAATAAATGTTAGGATGTCCACATTGCTTCCAGCACACCAGCCACAGGGCAGAACCGCATCTGCAAGGCAGAGAGGGCAAGCTCTGTCGATGTGTCAAATTTTCCGAGCCAGAATTCACTGTTAATTCACTGTTATTAACTAAAAGACAGCATTTCACAGAAATAATTCTAACCTGCCTCTATCAGTCCTGATGTACACAATTTCGGTTGCCCCAGGATCCGACCGTGAATCTTTTGGTCAGGGAGACATATTGGGGCACATTTACTTACCCGGTCTGGAGGATTTCCCGAAAGTGCATTGTCCGCCGACAATGCACTGTGCCTCGATTCAATAAGATCGTGCACCCGATTTCGTGAATGTGTTGCTTCCCCGATCAGGTCCAACGGAGTTCACCATCTTCCTTCCGGTATATGTCTTGTGACACAATTTTTATGTTAAATCCCACGTTTTGTCCATATCTGATGGATCATCCAACGGCCCGCCCCCTATTTACGTTGCAAGAAATCCGGTGCAATTATGCCAAAATCCGATCACGTGTGACACAATAGCCTGCTAAATACCTGTCCGAGTGGTGCGATCCCTGAAGTAAATTAGCCCCATTGTTCTCTTGTCTGACGCTGAACTGAGCTGCTCTCTGTAATGGCCCCCACATTTGCATTCCAAGACAAGCTCCCACTTCACATGGCTGTCTGTGGGGACGTACATGCGGGCGCAAATTTGCGGCCGCATGTACGTCCCCATAGACGGCAATAGGGGTACGGCGCAGATATGGTGCCACACATGTGTGGCACCGATCCGGGCCGCACACCGCAAAAAGATAGAGCATGCTCTATCTTTCGGTGTGTATGGGGCTGTGTCCCGCTATTCTCTATGGAAGGAGGAGGGGCCACCTCCTCCTCAGCTCCGGCACACGGCGGTATGCCCGCACGGCGAGCATACTGCGTGTGAATGTAGCCTTACACAGACTTCCTGACAGAAAACACCATAAGCAGCTTGAGGAAAGTAAAGCTAAAGGCTACAGGCTAATAAGGTCTTTATCCTGGTCAGGGGGAGGGAGGCACAGCAGAGCTCATAGTATGTTGTGGCTGAGATGTAGCAGAGCTGAAAATGTAATTGTATGTTATATGCATCTAATGGATCTCATCATCTCTGATCTGTCTCATCTCACTATCTAAGTGTCAGCTACTAGTACAATGTTCAGAAGCTAAATGAAAGTATATATAAACCTGTATCCTGATGATCACATTGTCAGCATACAGAATCTCATAGCACTAGAGGGATCATAGTGTGTCTGCTTAGAGAGTCCCTGCCCACACTTTGGAATTTTACACTGACCAGCCAAGGGAGTGATATGAGTTAAAACAGCAATAAATCTGAGTAAAATTGTAAAGGGTTAAAAATAATCTTTATTGTGTAAACATCATTAGGGGATTGAAATGTGAGCATTTTCTTTCATGGGCAAATCCCTTTAAGTACCAGGAGAGGTGTGGAGAGATGATCTTCCCCCATGTGAGTCACAGTCTGCCTCCTGGTACTACGTACCATATCTGTAGGTGGTGAAGGTTGATGAGAATCGAACATAGCATTCCACATTGTGGCCATGCTTACTCTCGCTCCCAAGGTAGTGCTGGTGCCACTTCTTGTGCTGCCACCGAGTTCTCAATATTGGAAAGAAACTCCGCCAGTAGGGCCTGCACTAAACTGCTCTTGTTCTCCTTTAATTTTAGTATCATGCTCTAGTATTGAATTGAAGGGTGCTATCCTTGTAGACTGGATCCAGCATGGTGCCCACTGATTTTTTGGTACTGTTGAGTAACTCAATTATCAGGACACAGGCATTGGAGCATAAAGTGGCTCATGTGGCCCAGGATGCCCAGCGACAAGGACAAGCTGTCTGCAGTGGGAGCTGTTTCTGCCTCCTCTGCATCTCCTCAGCCATGCTCCAATGATGCCCTTGAGCTTCTCTGGTTGTCACACAACTCCTCCTCCTAATCCTCATCCTTCTGGTCCAAAACTGTCCCTTGGAACCCATACTGCAAGCCTCGTGTGGACTGTACTAGCACCTGTTCCACTTCTTCTTCCTCGTCTCCAACCATTACATTCTATGTCATAGCCTGAAGAGCTTTTTCTAGCAGGAGAAAGTTTGGGATGGTAGCACTTACAATAGATTCATTGGCGTAGTGTATATTGGAAGCTGTGCAGCACTGAAAAAATGTCCCTTGGTACCAGCTGCCACTACATTAACCCAGTGGGCAGTTTAGGAGATGTAACATCCCTCCCCGTACTTGCCCACGAGTTGGAACTTTCTCTCTATTCCCTAGGGAGGCACTGGAACAGTCTGGACCAACAGAAGCAGGACAGGGATTCTTAGATGTTTCCAAGCATTTTTGGTGTCTCAGCTGGTGCAGCTCATTTCTACTCTGTAGGTGCCTGGTCAAACATAAGGTGCTCAGATTGTTATGGCTATGGCCACACTTTATGACCTGGTGTCAAAGTGGGCAAATTACTTGTGTTTTGTCTTTTGCATTCTGTGAGAATGTTATTTATCAATGCCTCAACTTTATGTGGCCTATCAGGGCCTACCAGTACATGCCAGAACATGTTCTCTCTCTGCAGCACTAGCTCCTTCACCACCAACAGCATCTCTTAATTCCTGCTTTCTTCTTTTTTTTTTCTTTTACGTTGAAAAGACACATGTCCATCAAGTTCAACCAAGGAAGCAAAGGGATTGGGTGAGGAGGGTATATAGGGGAAACAATTCTATATAACATAAACATCAATGTTATTTAGATGTAAAAAGGCATTTAGGCCCTTCTTGAAGCTTTCTGCTGTCCCTGCTGTGACAAAAGCTTGAGGCAGGCTATTCCCCAGATTCACAGTTCTCATAGTAAAAGCCCTGTAACCTCTGGTGATTAAACCTTGTTTCCTTCAGACGGAGACAGTGCCCCCTTGTTTTTTAATTTGATTTAATCTAGAACAACTTTCCACCATATTTTTTGTATGGACCATTCATATTTATATAAATTAATCATGTCCCCTTGTAGTTGTGTCTTTTCCAGACTAAATAAATCATTTTTGTGGCTCTTCATTGAACCCTCTCCAGTTCCTGGACATCCTTTTTCTGGACCGGTGCCCAGAACTGCATGGCATATTCCAGGTGAGGCTGAAGCAATGCCTTGTACAGTGGTAATATTACATCCCTATCCTGAGAGTCCATACCACTTTTGATATATGACAAGATCTTGCTGGCTTTAGATTGACATTGCCTGCTGTTATTTAATTTGTGATCTACTAGTACCCCCAGGTCCTTCTCAACAAGGGACTCTCCCAGATGCATGTGGATTATTAGTCCCCAGGTGCATAACCTTACATTTATCCACATTGAACCTCATTTGCCAAGAGGATGACCAAACACTCAATTTGTCCAAGTCACCCTGCAGCCTATGAACATCATCTATAGACCTTATTTTACCCATCAGACGTCTATGAGGGACAGTGTCAAATGCCTTTGCAAAATCCAAGAACACAATATCCACAGCAGCTCCTCCGTCCAGGGATCTGCTCACCTCTTCATAGAAGCAGATCAGGTTAGTCTGACAGTTTCTATCCTTAGTAAACCCATGCTGGCTGCCACTTATTATACTATTTGTTGTGAAAGACCTGTAGTGCCAAACAATATTTTGAAGGTATTACTGGATGCTATTTACTGACAACAAGACTTTTAGGATCCATGTATTAAAAGCACATTACTCTCTGACAACAGGACTTCTGAACTATGTAGAAAAACACAATTTTCTCTGACAACAGAAGTCTTCTAAACTAGGTAGAAAAGCAGAGTATTCTCTGACAACAGGACTTTTCTTAACTATTTATTAGTGTTAGAGATGGGCGAATTTGCTATAATTAGTTTCGACCCGATTCGCCGAATTTTTCAAAAGAATTCGATTCGACCCGAATTGAATCAAAACGAATCACATTAAAAACAGGCATTTCCTGGCTGCAGAGAGCCTGTAGGGTGTTGTAGAACGTTGTGCCATGCTTAAATATGCATAGGGAGCGTGGTTTGGTCTTGTGTTTTAGTATGACACGCACATGACAGCCGCGGCTCTTAGAATCGCTTCACTCTTCACTTCCATGTGCACTTACATAGGCCAACTTCCCCAAATAAGCGAAGCGGGAACGCAGCCTGACAAGGTAACGCCTGTGCCAGCTCGAAAGGACGGAGCTGAGGGCCAAGATCCCACTATAACATCAAAGAGTGCACTCTTTTTACACTGTCATCAGATGATTCCATAGATTACGACAGAACCTGTTACGACAGTACATGTGGAAAGCCCCCCAAAAAGAGTGCAGAGGATGTCGGCAGTAATTTTGCATTGACGTCACTGATCATTTTGCCCTTCTTTTCACGTGTCAGTGTCCTCTTTCAATCGGTCAATAATCCATCAGTATTGCTAAAGCCAAAAACAAACAGGAGTTGATCCAGAATAGGGATGAGCAGCAAATGGGATACTTGCATGTCCTATTTGTTCTGTATCCACTCCTGCTTTTGGCTTTCAATCCTGAAGCTTTTCATCCTTCTGACAGATGAAATGAAGGGGAAAACCAAACATAGTGGCAACGTCATAGAGTGATGGAGGGTGAAAACAGCATTATGGAAATCACAGGGTGTTCCAGGGAGACAGCTGTCAATTGGCAGCAGCATGAGTAGGCTGTAGAGTGGCACAATGACAAATTATGGAGGTGGCGGAAACATGGTAGGCCACAAAGTGGCACAATGATAAGAGTGTGGAGGTGGCGACAGAAGAAGCAGCAGCAGGAGTCCACAGGTGTCAGCAACATGGTGTCAGAAACAGGGAAAGCCACAGAGTGGCACAATGATATAGTGTGAAGGTGGCATCAGAAGCATCAGGAGCCTGCAGAGTGGCACAGTGATATAGTGTGAAGGTGGCATCACAAGCAGCAGGAGCCTGCAGAGCGGCACAATGATATAGGGTGTTGGTGGCATCAGTAGCAGCAGCAGCAGGAGGAGCCCACAGAGTGGCACAATGATATAGTGTGTTGGTGGCATCAGAAGCAGCAGGAGCCCGCAGAGTGGCACAATGATATAGTGTGAAGATGGCATCAGAAGCAGCAAGAGCTGCAGAGTGGCACAATGATATAGCGTGTTGGTGGCATCAGAAGCAGCAGCAGCAGGAGCCCGCATAGTGGCACAATGATATAGTGTGAAGGTGGCATCAGAAGCAGCAGGAGCCCGCAGAGTGGCACAATGATATAGTGTGAAGGTGGCATCAGAAGCAGCAGCAGCAGGAGCCCGCAGAGTGGCACAATGATATAGTGTGAAGGCGGCATCAGAAGCAGCAGCAGCAGGAGCCCGCAAAGTGGCACAATGATATAGTGTGAAGGTGGCATCAGAAGCAGCAGGGGCCTGCAGAGTGGCACCATGATATAGTGGGGAGGACAATTCCAGTCCCTGGTAAAGATGGTAGGAGGCAGATGGTGCAACTAGCAGCAGAATAGTAGCAGCCCCCCGACTCATTTCTCAACGTTTGGAGGAGGCGTCATGGCTGATCTAATCTGATGCATTAGTCATTGGTGAGTTGAAATCCTGGCCGATCAAGGCCTGATTCATCTTGACAAAGGTCAGTCTCTCCACATTACTTACTTTGACGTCTTCTTCTTGCCTCTCTCCTCTTCTCGCTGTGCGGGAATGAGTCGCGGTGACGTCATCACACCGCGTCTCCGTCTCCCAGCACTGTAGTCAGCTGGTAGAAGCAGGAGACGCGGTTTAATGACGTCACCATGTCTCCTGCTATGTGTAGTGAAGGACGGAGCTTATAGCTCCATTCTTCACTGCAGCGCTCGCCTCTATCTGTGCCCGGAAGGGACATAGATAGAAGTGAGAGAGGGGTGAGGACCCGGACAGTGGGACAAGAGTGCCGCTGATTCGGGGCACAGGCCAAAAGATCCGGGGCACGAGCCCCGGATCTTTTAGCCTAGCGACGCCCCTGGTATACAGTGTATTCAGTGTATACTGTCCTCAGTACTCTATACACAGCTCATTACTGTGTTCAGAGGACCTGAGGTGATGTCATGGCCTTATCACTCTCTCCAAAAATTACATGACATCCTCACATGTTATTATCCACACCCTGGCCCTTCCACCAGCATTACTGAGTACAAATAAAGTAACTTGAGACACAAACACTTCTGATAAAAACAGCGGGGGCCTAAAAGGCCCCCAATTCGTATAGATGTAGTTTTCACCAAACAAGCATTGTTACACCATAATGCCTATGAAAAAAAATCAATGAACAACTGGATATTATTAACAATGACATACTTGAGGAATACCTGGAGTTTCAAAATTCTAACTAAAGTAATTTTGCAGATAACAGCATGTAAGCATGGGGGCCGCGGACATTTGGCTCCCGTCCTCGCACTGCTGCCACCCTGCTGACTCACAGCCACAGTAGTGACTTGCTGCCTGCTCCGCAAGCTGACACTCTCTTCGCCCGACGATGATGAATCCCCTGCTACACCCGGCTCCCAAGTGCGATCGGCTACATCATCGTCAATTTGTGTTTCCCGGTCACTCCTACTCTCCTCACCGGTGTCAGTATGCACAGCCTGCCTACTGCAGGAAGCAGCGGAAGTCTGCCCCACCTCTTCATTGCAAAGCAGCTGCTGACTTTCCTCAAACACTTCGTCCTCGCTGAATAGTGGCGCTGAGTCAGCTCTCTGGCTGCGGGAAAGGAACAGGACAGAGCCAGGTTGAGGACAGTGAGGGAAGCTGACCTGCTCCTGGGCCATGCCAACTAATTGTTGTATCAGAGGAACCTACGGACTCTTGGCTGGGGTTGTCAGATGTTATATTTGAGGAATTGGATGACCTAGTCAACCATTTAACAACCATTGGGTTGTTGATCAACACACTGCCACTAGATGACAACGGCAGTTCTGGCCTCACAGAGTCACCCCTGCTGCGACATCCCCTTACTGTGCTGCCACCTCTGCCTGCTCCACCTGCCACCTTTCTGTCTGACATAGTGGTTTATAATTGTGCGTTATACAGATAACACACAACTGACAGTGTAATTTCAGCGAAAAACACTGTAAAAACTATGTGGATTTGACACGTAAATCTGGCTGTAAACTAGAGCCCCCAAAAGGTATTGCAATGTGCGTTATACAGATATCCCACAACTGACAGTGTAATTTCAGCGAAAATCCCTGTATAAACTAAGTGGATTTGACAGGTGAATCTGGTTGTAAACTAGAGCCCCCAAAAGGTATTGCAATGTCCGTTATACAGATACCCCACAACTGACAGTGTAATTTCAGCAAAAATCACTGTATAAACTATGTGGATTTGACAGGTGAATCTGGCTGTAAACTAGAGCCCCCAAAAGGTATTGCAATGTGCGTTCCTTCGGCAGAGGTGCTGGAGCCTTGACTTGCTGAAACAGCATGTGTGCCACTAGGTGCTGCTGCTGTTGCTGTGCCTGCAGGATGGACCGCATCTGACACCCGTTTCTCCCAGGCCATTGGATGGTGACGCTGCATGTGTTGGCACAGGGCCGTGGTGCCAAGGTTAGCTCCCTGGCCACACTTCACTTTCTGCCCGCAGATACGACATATACCCACGCTCGGCTCCTCTGGTGTCTTTACAAAGAACTGCCACACCGCTGAGGTGGTAATTTTACCGCCAACACTCTGCACTGAGCGACTACTACCGCCGCTGCCTCGCTGAGCCCCTGTGCCACTGCTTATTTGGCCCTGTGAATCGGGATTTGTACCCCGCGGACGTTTGGCTCCCGTCCTCGCACTGCTGCCACCCTGCTGACTCACAGCCACAGTAGTGACTTGCTGCCTGCTCCGCAAGCTGACTCTCTTCGCCCGACGATGATATATCCCCTGCTACACCCGGCTTCCAAGTGCGATCGGCTACATAATCGTCAATTTGTGTTTCCCGGTCACTGCTACTCTCCTCACCAGTGTCAGCATGCACAGCCTGCCTACTGCAGGAAGCAGCGGAAGTCTGCCCCACCTCTTCACTGCAAAGCAGCTGCTGACTTTCCTCAAACACTTCGTCCTCGCTGAATAGTGGCGCTGAGTCAAGACCACCTAGTAGCTCTCTGGGTGCGGGAAAGGAACAGGACAGAGCCAGGTTGAGGACAGTGAGGGCCGCTGACCTGCTCCTGGGCCATGCCAACCAATTGTTGTATCAGAGGAACCTATGGACTCTTGGCTGGGGTTGTCAGATGTTATATTTGAGGAATTGGATGACCTAGTCAACCATTTAACAACCATTGGGTTGTTGATCAACACACTGCCACTAGATGACAACGGCAGTTCTGGCCTCACAGAGTCACCCCTGCTGCGACATCCCCTTACTGTGCTGCCACCTCTGCCTGCTCCACCTGCTACCTTTCTGTCTGACATAGTGGTTTATAAATGTGCGTTATACAGATAACACACAACTGACAGTGTAATTTCAGCGAAAAACACTGTAAAAACGATGTGGATTTGACACGTAAATCTGGCTGTAAACTAGAGCCCCCAAAAGGTATTGCAATGTGCGTTATACAGATATCCCACAACTGACAGTGTAATTTCAGCGAAAATCACTGTATAAACTAAGTAGATTTGACACGTGAATCTGGTTGTAAACTAGAGCCCCCAAAAGGTATTGCAATGTGCGTTATACAGATACCCCACAATTGACAGTGTAATTTCAGCAAAAATCACTGTATAAACTATGTGGATTTGACAGGTGAATCTGGCTGTAAACTAGAGCCCCCAAAAGGTATTTCAATGTGCGTTTTACAGATACCCCACAACTGACAGAGTAATTTCAGTGAAAATCACTGTATAAACTACGTGGATTTGACATGTAAATCTACACAGTCAGTTGTGGGGGCTATCTGTAACGCAACATGCTTACCTTTCTGGGCTCCATTTAAACCAGATTACGTGTCAAATCCACATAGTGTAATTTCACGAAAATCACTGTAAAACCTGTCAGTTGTGGGGTACTCGTATAACGCACATTGCAATACCTTTGGGGGCTCTAGTTACCACGATTTACGTATGAAAAATCCACGTAGTTTATACAGTGATTTCCGCTGTAATTACTCTACTGTCAGTTGTGGGATATCTGTTATACGCACCTGTTCAATGCCTTTGGGGGGCTCTAGTTTACAGCCAGATTCGTGTCAAATCCACATAGTTTATACATTGACTTGTCGCTGAAATTACACTGTCAGTTGTGGGGTATCTGATATAACGCACATGAAATACTTTTGGGGGCTCTAGTTTACGCCCGATTCCACCTGTCAAATCCACATAGTTGTTATACGGGATTTTGCTGAAATTACACTGTCAGTTGTAGGGTAATCTGTATAACGGACATTGCAATACCTTTTGGGGGCTCTAGTTTACAACCAGATTCACTGTGTCAAATCCACTTAGTTTATACGGGTGATTTTCGCTGAAATTACACTGTCAGTTGTTGATATCTGTATACGCACATTGCATACCTTTTGGGGGCTCTAGTTTACACCAGATTTACGGGTCAAATCCACATAGTTTTTACAGTGTTTTTCGCTGAAATTACCACGTCAGTTGTGTGTTATCTTGTATAACGCACAATTAAAACCACTATGTCAGACAGAAAGGTTGCAGGTGGGCAGGCGAAGGTGGCAGCACAAGTAAGGGATGTCGCAGCAGGGGTGACTCTGTGAGCCAAACTGCCGTTGTCATCTGTGGCAGTGTTGATCAACTAACCCACTGTTTGTATAATGGTTGACTAGGTCTCCAATTCCTCAAATATAACATCTGACAACCCCAGCCAGAGTCCGTAGGTTCCTCGCTTACAACAATTAGTTGGCATGGCCCAGGAGCAGGTCACTTCCCTCACTGTCCTCAACCTGGCTCTGTCCTGTGTCCTTTCCCGCACCAGAGAGCTACTCAGCGCCATTATGCCTATGTCCAGCGAGACACGAAGTGTTTGAGAAATCAGCAGCTGCTTTCATGAAGAGGTGGGCAGACTTCCGCTGCTTCCTGCAGTAGGCAGGCTGTGCATAACTGACACGGTGAGGAGAGTAGAGTGACCGGAAACACAAATGACGATGATGTAGCCGATCGCACTTGGGAACCGGGTGTAGCGGGGATCATCCATCGTCGGGCGAAGAGAGTGTCAGCTTGCGGAGCAGGCAGCAAGTCACTACTGTGGCTGTGAGTCAGCAGGGTTGCAGCAGTGCGAGGACGGGAGCCAAATGTCCGCGGACCCACTCATGCTTACATGCTGTTATCTGCAATTATTTTAGTTAGATTTTGAAACTCCAGGTATTCCTCAAGTATTCATTTAATAATTATCCAGTTGTTCATTGATTTTTTCATAGGCATTATGGTGTAACAATGCTGTTTGTGTGCAACTACATCTATACGAATTGGGGGCCTTTTAGGCCCCCGCTCGTTTTTATAGGAAAGTGTTTGTGTCTTCAGTTAACTTATTTGTACTCAGAATGCTGGTGCAAGGGCCAGGGTGTGGATAATAACCATGTGGGATGATCATGTATTTTTTGTGAGAGAGTGATAAGGCCATGACATCACCTCAGGTCCTCTGACACACAGTAATGAGCTGGTATCTAGAGTTACGAGGATCAGTATAACTGATACACTGTATACCAGGGGCGTCGCTAGGCTAAAAGATCACGGGCTCGTGCCCCGGATCTTTGGCCTGTGCCCCGAATCGCGGCACTCTTGTCCCAGGCCTTTTCCGGGTCCTCACCCCTCTCTCACTTCATCTATGTCCCTTCCGGCACAGAAGAGGGCAGCAGCTGCAGTGAAGAATGAGCTATAAGCTCCGTCCTTTCACTACACATAGCGGAGACATCGGTGACGTCATTAAATCCGCGTCTCCTGCTTCTACCAGCGTGACTACCAGTGCTGGGAGACGAGACGCGGTGTATGACGTCCCGAGCGACTCATTCCCGCACAGCGAGAAGAGGAGAGAGCCAGAAGAAGACGTGCAACAAGTAAGTAATGTGGAGAGACCTACCTTTGTCAAGATGAATCAAGGCCTTGGATGTCCAGGATTTCACTCACCAAGACTAACGCATCCAGATTAGACACCATGACGCCTTCCTCCAAACGTTGAGAAATGATCGGGGGGCTGCTACATTCTGTTGCTAGTTTGCAACCATCTGGCCTCTACCATCTTTAATCCAGGGACTGGAATTCCCTCAAACCATATATCATGTTGCCACTCTTCGGCCCCTGCGCTTTGGATGCCCCTTCACACAAATCATTGTGCCACCTTTGCGGGATCCTGCTGCTTTGCTTCTGATGCACGCTCACACTATATCTTGTGCCACTCGCGGGCTCTGCTGCTGCTGCTTTCTGATTGACCCCTTCACCTAATCATTGTGCCACTCTGCGGGTCCTGCTGCTTCTTGATGCACCTTCAAACGCTATAGTGATGCCATAGCGGGCCCTGCTGCGGCTGCTTCTGTGCCACCACACGCTATATCATTGTGCCACTCTGCAGCTCTGCGCTTCTGATGCCAATCTTCTCACACTATTATCATTGTGCCACTCGCGGCTCCTGCTGCTTTGATTGCCACCAACACACTATCATCATTGTGCACTCTCTGTGTGCTCACTCCTGTCTTCTGTGTTTGATAGCACCTTCACACATATGATTGTGCCACGTCTAGCGGGCTTCCTGATCGTGCTGCTGATGTTCCACTCTCACACGTCTATAGATTCGTGCACTCTGCGGGGCTCCCGGCTGCTTCTGATGCGCCTCACCACTAATGATTTGCCCACTCTGACCGGGCTCCTGCGTCTGCTTGCTCTTCTGATGCCACCAACACACTAAATCATTGTGCCACTCGACGTCTTGCGTTCGATGGCACCTTTCAACAGCTATATCATTGTGCCACTCGGCGGGACTCCTGATGCTCTCGATGCCACCAACACCTATATCATTGTGCCACTCTGTGGGGCTCTCCTGCTGCGCTGATACTGATGCCACCAACACCCACTAGATCAGGTGTACGGCTTGCAGGCTCTGCTGCGTTGTATGCCACTTCAACTATATCACTGTCCACTCTGCAGGCTTACCTGATGCTGTTCTGAGCTCACCCTTCAACCACTATATATTGGTGCCACTCTGTGGCTTTCCTGTTTCTCGACACCAGGTTGTGACACCTGTGGACCTCCTGCTGCTGCTTCTTCTGTCGCCCACCCCACACTCTTATCATTGTGCCACTTGGTGGCCTACCATGTTTCACGCCACCCTCCTAATTGTCATTGTGCCACTCTACAGCTACTCATGCTGGCTAGCCAAATTGACAGCTGTCTCCCTGACAACCTGTGATTTCCATAATGCTGTTTTTCACGGACCTCCCTCACTCTAGGGGATGACGCATTTGTGCCAACTATGTTTGGTTTTCCCCTCCATTCATCTGTCAGAAGGATGAAAAGCTTTTCAGGATTTGAAAGCTGCAAAAGCAGTGAGTGATACAGAAAATTCGGACATGCAAGTATCCCATTTGCTTGCTCATCCCTATTCTGGGATCAACTGCCTGTTTTGTGTTTTGTTGCTTTAGCAATACGCGATGGTGATTAGGGGTGACGCATTGAAAGAGGACATGACACGGTGAAAAGAAGGGCAAAAATGATAGTGACGTCAATCCCAAAATTACTGCGACATCGCTCTTGCCATCTTTTTGGGGGGCTTTCCACATGTACCTGTCTAACAGGTTATGATCGTACTTCGGAACATCTGATGACAGTTGCTAAAGTAAAGAGGCACCTTTGATGTTATAGTTGGGAATCTTGGCCCTCAGCTCCGTCCTTCGAGCTGGCACAGGCGTTACCTTCTGTCAGGCTGACGTTCCCATCTCCTTGGGGAACGTTGGCCTATGTTAAGTGGCACATTGAGTGCAGAGTGAAGCGGATTCTAAGAGCGCTGCTTACATCGTGCGTGTCATACACAAACACTAAGACTCAAACCCCGCTCCCTATGCATATATTTAAGCATGGCACACGTTCTACACACCCTACAGGCTCTCTGGCAGCCAGGAAATGCCTGTTTTTAATGTGATTTCGTTTTATTCAATTCGGGTCGAATCGAATTCTTTTGAAAAATTCGGCGAATCGGGTCAAAACTAATTATGCAAATTCGCCCCTCTCTAACCCTAATAAATAGTTAAGAAAAGTCCGTTGTCAGAGATACTCTGCTTTTTTCTACCTAGTTTAGAAGACTTCTGTGTCAGAGAGAAATTTGTATTTGTTCTACATAGTTCAGAGTCTCTGGTTGTTCAGATAGTAATGTGCTTTTAATACATGGATATCTACAACGATCTTGTTGTTTCAGTAATGCAATCCAGTAATTAACTTCAAAATATCTTTTTGCCACTACGAGTTCTTGCACAACAAAGTATAATAAGTGGCAGCCACATGGGTTTCTAAAGGATAGAACTTGTCAGACTAACCTGATCTGCTTCTATGAAGAGGTGAGCAGATCCCTGACTGGAAGGAGCTGTCTGTGGATATTGTGTTCGTGGACTTTTGCAAAGGCCTTTTTGACCCTGTCCCTCATAGACTTCTGATGTATCAATAAGGTCCGATAATTATTGTTCATAGGCTGCAGGGTGACTTGGACAAAGTTCTGAGTGTTTGGTCCATCCTCTTGGCAAATGAGGTTCATGTGGATAAATTAAAATTTGTAAGGTTTATGCACCCTGGGGACTAATATCCACATGCATCTGGTAGAGTTCCCTTGTTGAGAAGGAACCTGGGGGTACTAGTAGATCACAAATTAAATAACAGCAGGCATGCAATCTAAAGCCAGCAAAGATCGTTCATATTCAACAGGGATGACTCTCAGGATAGGGATGTAATATTACCACTGTACAGGCATTGCCCTTTCAGCCCTCAACCTGGAATATTCCATGCAGATTCTGGCACCGGTCCAGAAAAAGGATGTCCAGAACTGGAGAGGTGTGTCAATGAAGAGCCAAAAAATGATTTATATGTAGTCTGGACAGACAACAACCTACCAGGGGACATTGATTAATTTTATTATAAATATGAATGGTCCCATTACTAAAAATATGTGGTAAAGTTGTTTAGAGTAAATCCAAATTAAAAAACAAGGGGGCCCCCCCCCCCATCCACGTCGTGCTCTCCTCTCTGAAGGACACGCCGGTTGTATAATCATGCCAAGGACATTACGGGCTTTTGTACTATAGAACTTGTTCGTCGGGAATACCGCCCCCAAGCTTTTGTCCCACATTAAAAGGGACAGCAAAGCCTTCAAGAAGGGCCTAGTTGCCTTTTTACATCTAATAACATTGATGTTCTTTATAGAATTGTTTTTCCCCTACATATGTAGCCCTCCTCACCCAGCTCCCTTGATGCCTTCCTGGTTGAACTTGATGGACATGTGTCTTTTTCACGCTAAAAGTAAAAAAACTAAAAGAAAGCACGAATTTAACGAGGATGCTGTTGGTGTGTTTGAAGTGGTGATCTAGTGCTGCAAGTACAGGACATGTTGCGTTGGCACTGTACGGGTAGGCCCCTACGATAGGCCACATTAAAGTTTAGGCATTGATAAATATAACTGCTCACAGAATGCAAAGACAAAACACAAGTAATTTGCCCCTTTGACACCAGGTCAAAAAGGTTTTTGGGGGGGGTGGCCATAGCCCTAACAATCTGAGACCTTTATTTTGACCAGGCACCTACAGATTAGAAATGAGGCTTCACCAGCCTTGAGACCCCAAAAATGCTTGGAAACATCTAAGATCCCTTTCCTGAGTTCCGCGTGTAATTTCAGCGAAAATCCCTGTATAAACTATGTGGATTTCACACTTAAATCTGGCTGTAAACTAGAGCCCCCAAAAGTTATGGCAATGTGCGTTATACAGATAACCCACAACTGACAGCTCACTACTGCAGATGCATGAATGTCAAACAGATTTCTTCCTATTCGATTTTGTCACTAAATAGAACTGCTATTTGGTGTATACAGATCCCCCTTAGAAAACAGAGAGGGATTGCAGAAAGAATCGCACAGCACAATAGCAGCAGCTGGACGCTACAACATGAAGTGTGAAGTGTGAAAATGGGCTGTGTGACATCACATAAGCCTGCCGGTCGCTGATTGGCTTACAGGTCTGCAGATGTCATCGGGGGTGTTCCTTTCTCCTTCCCAGAGTTCTCTGCCCCATGTAACACGTTGTTCTCGCGCCCATTTAGCAGAAACATGAGGGGGAAAAAAAACAACTTTGTTCCCGCGAATCAGCATAAACTTTGGCTTCGTGGCGAATCGAATTTTTCCTGAAATTCTAACCGAAGTTAGAATCATTAGAATCGATTCGCCCATCTCTAATTAGTGTGCACGATCATCACTGACAACACTATTCTGAACTGGGTATTTGTGTGTGCTTTTCTCACTGACCACACTTTTCTGAACTAAGTAGAAAAATAAAATGTGCACTAGTGAGCACTATATAAAGGAATATTAATTATTTGTGTGCTTTATTCTCATTGACCACACTTTTCTGAACTAGGTAAAAAAGGGCAATTTTTTCTGACAAGACTTCTGATCTAGGTAGGAAAGCAGAATTTTCTCTGAAAACAGGACTTTTCAGAACTAGATATTTCTGTGCACTATTCTCACTAACCACTTTTTTCCCATATGTGTATGCTATTTGCGCAATATTATCTTACAAGACTTCTGAACTAGGTAGAAAAAGTGCATTTTTTTCTGTCAAAAGGACTTTTCTGATCTAGGGAGAAAAGTGCAATATTCTATGACTGGAGCAAACAAGGTATAATTGATGATAACGATTTATAATTTTTCTGTGGATTAATACTAGACAGAGACAGGATTTTCAAGATGTTGCTGGAGGATGTAATACATGCTAATAATCAGGTCTGGTTTTTGCAAGTATTGCGGTATAATCCTGTATAATCAGTTAGAATATCCTTGCACTGATGCAATTATTCACAGTGCCCTTATATGGGCAATCATTTCAGATTTCATCCTGTCCCTAATAGTGGGAGTCTATTTTATATACCTCAATGCTCTGACCATGGCAATTGGCGTTGTTTCACAAGTCCCTGCCTATGTGACTGACCCTATGATTTGTTGCAAACTCTCCCTGGCTGTCTTATATGTGCAGAGTCACATGTCCATCCAAGCCAACATCCTAGCCCAGTGGTGGCGAACCTATGGCACGGGTGCCAGAGGCGGCACTCCAAGCTCTTTCTGTGGGCACCTGGCCCATCGCCCAAGCACACCAGACAGGACTCAAAGAATTTTCCTGTAGTTCCAAGCAACTTAAAAGATGTTGCTTTCAGTGATATTTTAAAGTAACTTCCTTGGCTACTTGGGAATGTAGGAAGAGGGAGAATGTGTAGACAGAGCCTAATTATCTCATTATCTCTAAAGGACTTCCTGCTGGCCCCATGATACAGAGGGACACTGGAAAGAAGCTAAAATTATGCAAATTTTTCCTCCTTCTTTCTACTGTGTTGGTGTCCTCACGAGGCCAGTAAGATTGAACGTTGTTGAAAAACAAGGAGCAATAAGATACTGCTCTAATTTTGGTTGGCACTTCATGATAAATGAAGGGGATTTGGGTTTGCAGTTTGGGCACTCAGTCGCTAAAAGGTTCGCCATCACTGTCCTAGCCTGTGGTTGTTAGGGGCTGGATGGCCAATGCCACTATTCTATTCCTGCAAGCAGATACAATAAGAGGTTTGACCAAAAAAACATTTTGATTTGGTCCAATTACACTGTACAGTTTTCGACTGTTATCAGATCTAGAGAACAACATAGGAGGTTTGTAATTCCTTTTCCAGAGGAAGCAGAAGTGTGCATAGCAGTGTGTGTCCCTGATGTGAACAATATGCACTTACAATTAGTTGAATTCCCCTGTCTTTAAGATGTAAGCTGACAGCCACTCACACAAAACCTTCCTGTGGTCAGTATCATGCTGTTTTCCAATGAAGAAAATTATCTGAAATGAACGGCTCTATTTAGTGCCTTTAAAAAGCTTTATCCATAGGAGTAGTTGGGTTAATGCACTCATCACCTCTTGAGGCCTGGGTTCAAATATGTCCTACAACAGGTTTGGTGCTCTTACTAGATCCTTATAAACTATTATTTACTATGCAGAAGACATACTGTAGAAACTAACTAACTAAAAATTCATCTGCCTGAAATGGTAATGCACAATTCACGCAGATTTGAGATGCATTGAGTGAAAAATACTTAAATGGGATTATTTTATTAATGCCAATTTCATCTTGCTGGAGGTCACATTGATCTACAACATGGCATATCCAGAGGTTATCGTTAGGCCCCATCTGACACTGACTCTGATAACCTTTACTATGAATAGATCATTAAATCTGCAAAACCTTTTAACGGAGTAAAAATAGCACTACAAGAGTGGCCAAATTGCCCCTATTTACAAAATTTTAAAGAAAAGCATGTTTTCTTTATAGCATGTTCTTAAAAGGCCGTTTGGAATGTTCCAAATTCTCACAATCTATTCTAGTGCCAACCAAAGTGCTCTGTCAACCAATAGATGACACTGATTTACACTGGACAGTGATGACTTGCTGCGGGATGTAGTGAGCTGCTGAGTTGTATTAAAGGTGTTTTCCAGGAACTGAATGCATGCCTGGGCCACGTGCTCCAGGTGTGATGTCACTCACTTCAGCCAAGAAGTGGCCTCCTCGGACCAGGGGAAACAAAGAAAATGGAAAATGAAGCCAAAGTCCCAGAAGCCAGAAGTGGCATCTTCTTAGATTTGAGGCGCAATCAGCTATGTAAACTAAATGTAAAAATGTCCTGTATCAACCCACTGACAGGAACCTTTTAGTAACCTTACTACCATTTAATGGTTAGTGGGAGCATGGAGATGCAGGTATGTGTTATCCTGATATGTGTTATCAGGATAACAGATATAATTGTGTTTCCAGTTAAAAAAGCAAACTTTCAACTTTCTTGGTTGAACTTGATGGACTAGTGTATTTTTTAAACCATATAAACTATGAAATATCATATCAAATCTGTAACACACATGTTCTATCTTGTACTAAACAGATATTCCATTAAACATCCATTTACCTCTACCAGGGTGCAAGAAGGGGAACGCTTTATCAAGAGACACATTCTTTTAAATATCCCTAGAATAAAAGGAAACCCTCTGCTGCAGGCTATAACTAGTGCAGAGGCAAAGGGCAGGAACATGGATCAGGAACGCCCCATGCTGGCCCACCTAGTTTTCCACTGTTGTCATCTTTGGAACCCAGATGTTGATAAAATACAGTAAAGAAATAACTTAAAATGACAAAGTAAAATGTTCAGTGAGTTCATTTTAAGGATACATTTTATTCCTAAACAAGCACATGGGCTTGTTTATGCAGTGTGTGGAGGTGATAGAATTCCCACTTTTCCTTTTGCCCAGGTCTTAAACTCTACTTTTAAACATGTGTTGGGGATTGGTTATTGTGTACTAGTATCAGTTAGACCTTCCTGTCTGTCTGTTAGACATGTAGTATTCTGCACTGACTGACCTACACAGAGCCATATTTATAGATTATGCTGCCAAAGGCACTAAGCCTGATAACAATCCAACTCAAGAATAATTTGTTCATTCTAAATAATTAAAATGATGTTAAAATGATGTTAAATCAAAGTTAACAAAGGAGATCAACAAAATTTATGTTTATCCATAAACATATGGATTTTTAAGATAATCCATTGCAGCAGTGTAAAACTGTATAGCAACAAACTTTGCAAAACAAGTGTATAAGTCTCAAATTTTGGTGCAATTACTATAAAAAGCAGTGAAAAAGAGAGAAACTATTGAAAAAAGTTTAATAAATGACTGGGGGGAGTCATTTACAAGTGTCTTATTTAGTTTTATAGAGAAAGGCTATCTAGTTTGCCACATAATTTTAGAGGCTTTTGCATTTTGCATTAATTTTCCTATAAGTATCCTCTACATAAATTTTGCGGCTCTTCCATTTTGAGTAGTGTTTTATCAATTTTCCTTTATAGTTTTTAATAAGATTTCGCTGTTTGTCATCAATCTCTTTGCTTCTTTCTCCACCCATTTTGGGTGCTGGGTTATATTTCTTTCATGGCTATGCTTTAGGTTTAAAAGGCCAAGCCTACCAACACATTCCAAGCAACATTTTATGCTGAATTCATTTACACATGCTGCAATAAGCAGAGAAAAGCTCAGTTGAAATCAATTGACTTGCTCAGTACCAGGGGGATAGGCTTTACTCCTTAATCTGAATTAGCATGACAAGGCAAAGGCTGAAGCTGGGGGGCTGTTTAACTTGGTTATAAATTTGGTCTTGTGAAACGTGGCTCCTAAAGTGAACCATTATAACTTAACACAGTGGGTCATATAATAAAACTTTTACATACATGAGCCCAGGCCTAATGCAGAACACTAGTGATTGTCTTTCTGCTGTCTCTAGCATCATGTCCTCTCTCTTCCTGAAACGTAATCTTTTTAAGACCGAACTTCTGGTCTTCCCAGCATCCACTAACAGAGCCTATCCTGACCTAATACCCGACCTCCAAAGTTTCAAATGTGCTCTTAAAAGCCATCTCATTAGGCAAGCCTATAACACTTGTTAACTGCATGAAATTGTAACTCTTTTTTTTGTTCCAACCCGTCCTGTGTGCTCCTCCCATCTGTTATCCAGCAACCAGCAGGCACCAGACTTCTCTGCAGTCCCATTCACCCTGGACTTTGTAGATAAGATGATGGCTGATGACTGGGTCAAGCGACAGCACTTTTATTTATTATATTATATTTTGTTCTATTCCCTTATGAAGAATGGCTGGACCACTATATATTTTTTTTACCTTTTTTGTCCCCCTACTCTTCCTCATAGACCGTAAGCTCTTGCGAGCAGGGACCTCACTCCTTTTGTTCCATAAGAATGTTTGTGCTCTGTCATGTTTTAATATATTTGTCCCCTATGATTTGTAAAGCGCTATGGAATATGATGGTGCTATACAAATAAAGATTAATCCTATTATTATTATTAGGCAATAGAGAAAAGGAAAAAAATCCTATTGTGCAACTTTCCTATGCAGAAAAAAGTAAGTTAGAGGAGGGGACAATTAATGGAGGGGAACTAATAGAGCAAAATGGTAAATACAAAGAAGTCTCTTTCTCATTGAAGAGGTTTCTTCATTGGCATGAGACCTAGAATACAGTTGATAAATACTATTGCATGGTGCTATTTCATGATTGTGCTCTTCATAGGGTCAGGGTATTCTCAAAAACAGGGCACTTAGATATAGAGAGGAGGTTGTTGTTAGTAGGAACAAATGGAAATCTGATGTAATCTACTACTATAGTGCAGTGATATTCTTACTGCCTATAGAGGATTATGCAGAAATATATAAAAATTAGACTGCACTCCAAGGTAAAATGTGAAAAAATGGATGGGAGCTTTATTAGCCCAAGTGCAACGTTTCAGACCCTATTCAGGATCCTTTTTCAAGCAATGTGATAAATCCAACACTCCATATATATGGATAACATCAAGTCATGTGATCATATCAGGTGCATTTATTCAACAAAATTACACTTCAAAACATTCATATATGTGACACAGTGAACAGCTTCCATTGATATATCAAGAAACATCAGTAAATAACCCTGTGTAATAACCCCATTTCTTTACCTCTTGTAACTTGGTGACAATAATACTATCTCCCTCGGCGTTCAGAAGTACAAAGGGCGAATGTGCGTGTGTTCCTATGACGTCAGGGAGCCATCTACCTATCATATACCCCACATTGTAACCACCTCCTTCCTTCAAAACATGCTGCAACACTTTTTGGCGCAGCCGCCTATTTCTGGTGCATGCGCCATATTGTGGCGCATTTACTTACTTTCATTCAACATCGCTAAGCAGTTACCCAGGGTCAAGATCACATGATCATTCCTACCAACGCCATTTTGTTTAAGGGCAACTTGCCCATCAGTTCCACGGCTTATAGCCAAACATTACAATGCAGTATAGAGTTGCATACAGCGTGTCATACTTTCGTACAGCACACCGTGCTCTCTGTAAAACTGCTGCGTACCTCATATCTTATGGCGGTAAAAAGAAAAATGACCCCCTGCTCAACCAACACACATCCTCAAGGAGGGATTTACTATTAAAGGTTCATGGAATAGATGATAAAGTACATAGCCCCCATCTTAAATAACATAAATAAAAGAAACTATAGCGCCGTTGGAGATATTCATGTGTCTTCTTTGTGAATAACCCTTAAGTACTCTATACATATGTGACTTTTCTTCATGTGGTTTCTGTAAAAAACAAAATGAGAGTGTCAATTTAAATTTTTTTAATTTTTCACAAAATTTTTCAATTTTTTTAAAAAAAATATGTCTTATTCAAATTTCATAGATTTATCACATGGCTATACTTTCTGGATGATGTCATCATTGGTATCAGTGGTTCACTGTTAGAGGACGGTCTTATAGGACTGGTTTCAATGAATAGTCTACATTTAGGCCACCTGGTTTGAGCGTTCCCAATCTCTTAATCCACTGTAGCTCTTTTTGTTTTAATATTTTCTCCCTGTCTCCTCCTCTCCTCAGGGGTGAGACATGGTCTATTAACATGAATCTCAAATCCCTCTCTTTGTATTTCGCTTCTTTAAAGTGACATGAAACTGGTAAATCCGCTCTTCCCTTTCTAATGGTGTACCTATGCTGGTTAATTCTCACCTTAAATTCATTAATAGTCTCACCAACATAGACTAATTTGCAGGGGCATTGAAGAATGTAAATGACATACTCAGAGGAGCATGTTAAGAAATGGCGTATATTAAATATCCTACCGTCAGTGAGATGTGTGAAGGTACTACCTTTTAGCATCAGACTGCAGTTGACACAACTAACACAGGGGAAACTCCCCATTTTTGGTTTGCTCAGAAAAGTCTGGACACTTTTTTTGCCCGGCCCCACGTCAGCTTTTACAACCCTGTCACGGATATTTTTCGCCCTCCGACTTGAAAAAAGAGGTGGTTCTTTAAGTTCTGGTATGTCATTATGATTACTACCCATTATGGGCCAATGCTTTCTTACAATTCTGGCTATCCGGTTACTATCCTCTGTGAAAGTACTCACCAGTGGAATTTGCTTAGAACCACCTGTTCTAAGCGAACAGGTGTGTCAAGACCAGGATATTGGGGTTTGCACCCACAAAGTTACTTGGCAATCTTGGTGCTGCTGGACTTTTCAAATGTTATATATATATACATGTAATGAACATGACTATTACTGCCCCCCCCCCCCACAATAATAGCTACACTAAGCAATGCTCCCCCATAGACTCCCGTAAAGTCCCTTGTAGTTTTAGGAATGTATGGTATACAGTTATTTTATATGTATACTGGGAGCCATCACAGTTGTGATACTTAATCATTGGAAAGTGTTGAAGGAGAGTTTTAGGAAGAATCTTGAGAGACAGATTAGTAAAGTCAGATATTGGTATAATTAAGACTGAATTAGAGAGGCTTTTGAAAGCTTAGAATGAATGTTATCCCCATTTAAACTGTGGTAAGTGCATTAGTATGTTGATGGGAGCAGTGAACTTGAAACTCCTGGGCCCCAGTGCAAAATGTTTGCCAGGCCCCCAATTGTATTGTTTGATTTATAGTAATAGTTTTCTTATATAGGAAGGGTACACAATATGGGCCACCTAAGCCTCTTGGGCCCATTTGCGATTGCACCCTCTGACCCTGGATGGGAGACACATTTTAAAATCTGAGCATGTGGAAAGAATAAATGATGAATCACATTGGAACTTTCCATATAAATTAATACCTAAGCTCTACCTAAAGAACTCCGCAGAGTATATCTAACAAATAGTAGCTTGAAAAAGCCTCCAGTGACTGGGAGCTGAAATGTTGCTGTGGACATATGGATAATAAAGCATCTTATTTAGTTTCTTCACTTTTTACAAGTTTCATGGCTACAAGTTTCATGGCTACAAGCTTCAGGAGCTGCCAGACACTTTATTGAGATACACAACAAAGATCTTTCTTGCTTCCGCTTCTTTGGCATTGAACGAGTTAATCGTCCAGCCAGAGGGGGTAACTGGAGAAAAGTCCTTCTGAGAAGAGAGGCTTTCTGGATACTAGCGTTTAACTCTAGGTATCCGAATGGAATGAACTCTAAAAATGATTTATCGTACATATATTATTTTCTCCCAATATGCCTGTAACAGTTTGTTCTACTGAATAATTACTATTTATGAATTTCAACAAATGAAACATTTGCTGATAGTATAGACCAGATGTGACGATACGTGTAATTAATTAATCAGGTGTGTAATGGTGCTATAAGTGTTGTTTTTAGCATGTTTCCCTTAGACCATGATTAAGGCTTTGTTTTAAGCTGAAATGCGTAGGTCGTATACCTGCACCTTGTTAGCACGTGCCTAGTGCAACATTTTCAATGGATACGCAACAAAAATATTTGAATTTTATTCCGAACGTGCTCCGGCTTTTTTGAACAAGATTCTTTGGACATATTGAAATCATTGGGGACTCGAATTTAAACACCCGGAAAAAACTGACCACCAATACATACAGGGAGCACTGACAACATGTACCCCCACTAGAATAAATGGATTGTTCCCAAAATCGTATAACACCACACAAATAGGAAACAACCAAAACACCTTGCTTCGTAAGCTTTAAAAATAGCTGTAACATATGGGTAGCAGGGCTAGAGAGTGGAACACGGGGCTATGCAAAGTATTTTAAATAATAAGATAACATTGAAAACAATTATAAACAAAGCAATAATAGTAAAAAAAAATTTGTTAATTTCACAGTGGTTAAAGGTGCTATAGGTGTTCAGACCAAGATATGTACATAGTGGATTAAAAAAGTAATTGAAAAACCATTGAACTTCCTCTCATTCCATTTAAAATCCTGATACTGCGGTATTTGACATTTTAATACTAAATTCAGGTAATGCAGAATTTGATTATTACTTGTTAAAATTCAGGTACTGTGGAATGTAACAATCTGAAGTTTAAATTCCGTTAATGCAGAATTTGAGAATTTAAAATTCCGTTAATGTGACCAACTTATTCAGATGCAAGATGTGGGATCCATGCCTGGTTCATCCTAATGAACTTGAGGATGTCCGTGCTAGCTGTGTATTGGCGGACACTCTAGTCAGCGATGACGCCACCAACGATACCGAACATGCCATCTGACATCACAATTATGTTCTCTGGACCTCGCCTAGACAGTGGGGGTGGTAGCAGTCAGGTCTGAAATATTAGGGCAGATTTTGTATGTGATAAGGATTCCTGCTGGGCCATCATTACTAACTGCTTCCCTTTCTTGTACAGGGTACATTCTCCCTTATCATTGAAGCATTGCACACTGATTCTCCAGATGATCTTAACACAGGTAATAAGACACCTCTAATCCCAAGCTTATCTAAGTGCTCTTTTTACAATTAATGCCATTATTACACTTATCAGTAGTTTTCACAGGAGTCCCACATGTTATTACATTAGTCTATAAATGAGAACAGTGTTTACTCTATGTCAATTGGTGGATCATATCAGGCTCAGAGCAGTAGCGCAGTAGCAAGTGCACAGGACCTGCCAGCTGGTGCGGAGTGCAATGGTTGTAATGAATGATCTTCTTTTGGAGAACCCTGAGCGTCTGATCAGTCGCCACCCAGAGACATCTGACTGTAGGTTAAGAGTCTGCCATGTAATTGACCAATGCCTCATCTTTGTGTGGGCTATTTGGGCCTACCAGTATATTCTGGACACCCTAGCATCTTCTTGCAACAGAGGATCTTGGGGCAGGTAGAGACAAAACATTTCCTCTCCCTGCAGCATCAGCTCCATCACCACCACTAGCAGCACCAAGATCTTGTCTTTGCCTTTTAATTCTCTTTTTTTTTCATTTTAAAACACATTTGTTATTACTTATTTCAATTAAACTCAATGACACTACAATGTAGTACTGTATGATGCAAATAGGCCCAAGTCCGGTAGTATAAGTTAACACTGGGGCAAATAGGTCCAACACTGGTAGTATATGTTCCACACTGAGGGGCACAATATTTATAACACAAAAATCAAGGCCAGAATTGATTGCAGTTTTATGTCCAATTTCCACAGAGGATACAGAAGTGTTATACTGTAATACACTTTATGTACCACAAACATGGTGCCATTCAAAAACCCAACTGGTCCTATTAAAACCACCCAGTGATGGCAACAGAAAAATGGTAACAAAGTCTGTCTAGAGGCTGAAGTGAGAGAGGACATACATTTCCAGTTGTAACAGTCTCTTATATTTAGCCCTTGACTATGTTTCCTAGTCACAATTGCAACTTCTGCATCCCTATAGTGCAATCACAATTCTATTAAGATTGTGAATTTCCACACTGTGAGACAGGGAAAGGGTTATCTTATTACTAACATTCCATGTCATCAAATTAGCAGTTGTAAGGGACAAGGTAAAAACTGTGAACATTGCTTAGCTGTACCCTTAAAGGGGTATTCTCGCCTGGGCATGCAAATTGAATTTAATTAATATGCTATACATATACATTTCTTCAGTAAGAGGTTATTAAAAAAATGTTCCTGTGTGAAGATAATTTCTCATAAATGTAGTCATATGGTCTCTTAGAAACAAAACTGTGTCTTTGGATACGTCCACCTCTACTGGAGGGATTGCACAAAGAAACAAAAGGTTTTTGTGTATAAAATGTCCGGGAGTTATTGGATGACCCACAGCCGTCCTGTGGTAATGAACCGTGATTCCAGAGTGCAGGGTGGTCGTATCCGAAGAAGCTATCTTGTTTCTATGGGACAACAAGGCTTAATTTAATACACATTTTCTTCACACAGGAAATTATTTTTAATAACATCCAATTGAAGAAATCTTTACAAATGGCAGATGAATTAAATTAAATGTGAATGCCCAGATGGGAATACCCCTTTAAGGTTAAGCTATTTGACCAGTTGCTGATGAGGGCATGGTTCCCTCTCACTTACATCACGCTACAAGATACATAGAGCATTAATATGTAAGTTATTTTTATTATTTATAATTATATAATTATATTATTTACATTATATATTTGGAAGAGGGGAAATCCACAATGGGGTACATTTATTAAAAGAAAAACAATGCAAATTAGACAGTGGTATGCTCCATTAGATTTAACACAGCCTCCACAAGTCTAAGTGCTGCTCCATCATACCACATGTGCAGGGAACAGCGGTGTCACGCAGTTCTACACCTGGTTTGCCTGGGGGAATGAAGTCACACAGGGGAGGAACTGATCCGCGTCATGCAACAAGAAATCAATGTGTGTCTTTCTCCGAGACAACTAAAAATCGGAACCATGGTGACAGACAATGGGAGGAACATGGTGTCCGCGCTGCGCCGAGGAGGGATGGTCCATGCGCCCTAAATGGCACACGTGTTCAATCTGGTTGTCAACAGGCTCCTGAAGTCTTACACCTATCTGCAAGAAATTCTAAAAATGGCCAGGAAGCTGTGCATGCACTTCAGCCATTCTTACAAAGCCAAGCACACCCTTCTTGTGTTGCAGCGGCAGAACGGCCTCCCTCAACATAGTATGATATGCGATCTTTCCACCCGTTGAAATTCCAGCCTCCATATGTTAGAGCGTCTATATGAACAGAGAAAAGCCATTAATGATTGTTTGATGATGCAAGCGGACAGGAGTACTCCCCTGTGTAACTTTGATGGCAGCAACTGGCAGCTCATGTGTGACACCTGCCGTTTGCTTAGGACCTTTGAAGAGGCCACGTTATTTGTCAGTTGCCAGGACTGCGGGATGAATAACGTCTGTCTGGTCAGGGCACTGGAGAAATGGCGACTACATCTCATGGCCACATGAGTCCGGTGGGGGCTGAACTGGAGGAGGAGGAGGACATTGGAGCACAAGCAGAGTCTGGTGAAATTAGTGGTTTTTGTACTCAGGTGACAGGAGAGAAGGAGCAGGAGCATCCGGAGGAGATAGAAGACGAGGCAGATGACCCAGAAGCACCGTGGCAGTATACAGTGGAGATGGGGGCCGGGAGTCCCTTAGAGTCACTAGCGCAGATGGCCCGCAGCATGCTGCTTTACCTAACTAGTGACAGCCGAATAGTCAACATCTGGCATAGGGATGACTTTTGGCTCTCCACCCTCTTGGCAGCCTTTTTTCCAGCTGCCAAAAGGGAGGAACAACTGGCATACTATAGAGATATACTGTGCAGAGAGTTGGTCGCTGCCTATGTGTGCCATTGTCCATGCTCTGTCCGGTCTGACCAGGGGATTCCTGGCAGTCATCACTCACGTACTACTGCCACGGCTGCTGTGGGGAGATTGGGAGGTAGGAGCAGTAGCAGTAGCAGCTCCATCAGCAGCAGCTTAAGTCTGGACTCCTTATTGAGCAGCTTCCTTCACCTGCCTAATGAGGAGGGTAACGCTACCAGCAGCAGCAGCAGGACATGCAGCAGACCCTGCGCCAGCAGGTGGTGGCCTACTTGGACAGCACTTTACCACCCCAGGTAGAGGATCCACTGGACTACTGGGCAGCCAAACTTTATGTGTGGCCGCAACTTACATAGTTTGCATTAGAGAAGCTGTCCTGCCCGGCCAGTACTGTGGCATCAAAGTGGGTGTTCAGTGCGATTTCAACACACCAGGATTTCAACACACCAATGCATTATGCATCAGATTAGATCAGCCATGACGCCTCTCCAAAACATTGAGAAATGAGTCTGGATTCTAACTACCTGCCTCAGCCACTATTATGATGCTGCCACCCGCCTGATGCCACACATCTGCTGCCAGTTGCTCCATCTGCCTTCCACCATCTTTACCAGGGACTGGAATTGTCACCCACCTACACACTCTGTCATTGTACCACTTTCTGGCCTCCTGCTGCTGCTGGCACCTCCATGCTCTGTCATTGTGCCACTCTGTGGCCTACTATGTTGCTGCCACATCCAAAATTTGTCATTGTGCCAATCTCTGACCTCCTGCTGCTGCTGCCGCCTCCACGCTCTAACATTGTGCCACACTGTGGCCTACTATGTTACTGCCACCTCCCGGATTTTTCATTGTGCCACTCTGTGGCCTACCATGTTACTGCCACCTCCCGAATTTTTCGGTATGCCACTCTCTGACCTCATGCTGCTGCTGTCACTGCCGCCTCCACGCTCTAACATTGTGCCACACTGTGACCTACCATGTTGCTGCCACCTCCCAAATTTTTCATTGTGCCACTCTCTGACCTCATGCTGCTGCTGCTGTCACTGCTGCCTCCACGCTCTAACATTGTGCCACACTGTGGCCTACCATGTTGCTGCCATCTAAAGAATTTGTCATTGCGCCACCCTCTGACCTCATGCCGCTGCTGATGCTGCTGCTACTGCCACCTTTGAAGTTCTTTTTCGGCAAAAACATAATGGGGCAGTTTTACTTACCCGTCCCTGCGCAATACCTGAGGTGTGTTCCCCGATGAGAATGCACAGCTGCCATGATTCACTACGAACGTGCGCCCGATATCCTGCATGTGTCGCTTCCCCTAGCAGGTCTGCTGGAGTTCACCTTCTTCTTCCCGTTTTATGTAAGTGCTTGGCTTGCAACACAATTTAAATGTTAAATCCCGTGCTTAGTCCGAATCAGTCAGATTGTCTGACAGCCCAGCCCCCCGGTTTGTGTCGCATGAAAGCCGGCGCCGATGCGCCAGAATCCAAAATCCCCAGTTAAATGAGGCGCAAATCGGAAATCGTTGGAATATCCAACAATAGTGCAGTCTGCTGACCCTTAGTAAATGAGCCGCAATATTTTCAGGGAAATTGTAATGGACGATGCATGTGGCGTCTCTAATCTTCAAATTTAAATTAAAAATTTCAACTTTATATTCATTTCAAACTTCTAATTCATTGTGCCACTCTGCGGCCTACTCATGCTGCTGCCAACTGACTGCTGTCTCCCTGGAACACTCTGAAAATGGAATGAAATGAAAAGCCTCAGGATTGAAAGCCAAAAGCAGGAATGGATACAGATCACAGAGGACATGCAAATATCCCATTTACTGGTCATTTTTGGCTTTAGCAATACTGATGGAGTAATGACCGAAAGTGAACACTGACAGATGAAAAGAAGGGCAAAATGATCAGTGACGTCAATGCTAAATTACTGCTGACGCCCTCTGCACTCTTTTGGGGGGTTTCTACATTTATCCACATTTAACAGAACAGGTTCTGTCGTCATCTATGGAATCATCTAATGTCAGTGTAAAAAGAGTGGGATTTTGGCCCCCAGCTCAGTCCTTTCAAGCTGGAACAGACTTACCTTGTCAAGCTGCGTTCCAGCTTCACTCTTTTGGTGAAGTTGGCCTCTGTAAGTGCCCATGGAAATGCAGAGTAAAGCGATTCTAAGAGCAGCGGCTGTCATGTGCGTGTCATACTAAAACACAGCATTGTTTGAAGATCAAACCACGCTCCCTAGGCATATTTGAGCATGGTACAATGTTCTACAACACCCTACAGGCTCTCTGCAGCCAGGAAATACCTGTTTTTTTAACGAGATTCATCATGATTCGATTTGGGTGGGATCAAATTTTTTTGAAAAATACGGCGAATTGGGTCGAATCGAATTTCAACAAATTCGCCCATCTCTACTGCAGATTTCTGTGGAGTATTACTATACCTCTACATTCAAAACCATTCAAAAATATACTCTGGTCACTGTAGTTAGGGTTCATTCACACGCGGTATGCCCGCCGTGTGCTGGAGGTGAGGAGGAGATGACCCCTCCTCCCTCCATAGAGAATAGCGGCGATCCATAGATATGCTCTATCTTTTTGCGGTGTGCGGCCCGGATGTATCCCAGCCGTGCCGCTATTGCCGTCTATGGGGACGTACATGGGGCCGCAAATTTGCGGCCGCATGTACATCCCCACAGACGGCCATGTGAATGAACCTTTAGCTGCATTATACAGTCCACACTACAAGATTGGAAGTGCAAATCCCATCCTGACCACAGATCTAATGACTGAGCAGGATTATAGTGATCTCTGCAGTTAAGGTCATTGGACCAATGCGATAGGTGCTTTATATCTATTAACACAGTGTAACATGTATGTATTAAATGATTATAAACTATGAATTAATAGTTAACATCCCTATTATTTCCATATCATTGAGACATAAGTAAAATTGAATCCCTAAAATGATTTCCCCCCAGGGAATATACAGAGATAAATTTAGCACAATTATCTTTAATATTATATGTAAATTGGCTCTTAGTGACATTGTTTTCTTTTTTCTTATTAAAGTCTAATTATATTCCATTGTTCTAGGTTTTCTATAGTAGACAAAACAAAGTGTGGCTGTAGACTTAAGAAAAGACAAGGATTCAAGATTCTTCGTCTTGTTAAAGATTCCTGCAAACGAAAACAAGAATTACCTTTGAATTTAGGAAACTCGAAAAACATTGAAAAAAATTACAACCCTTCTAAAATAACATCTGGCAAAGTTTCAGACTAATAACAAGGAATGCATGTTATGTGCTATGAAAACATTGCTAGCATTTCAGATATTCTGTATTATATAGCTTTATCGGGAGGGTCTTTAAAGGAAACCTGTCATCAGAAAGGTAATTTTTATCTGATGACAGGTTACAATAGCGTCTGCCATGCTGATTTAAAAAATACCTGCGCAAAACTCTGATATATTGAACTATATTCACTAACTCTGCATTAGGGGCTTTGCATCTGTACTACCTCAATTCAGAGATCATACAAAAGAAATTGATCATATCCACAGAGCCCTGGGCCCCAAACCCTTTTATAAAGATAAAGAGTGTTAGAGAACATAGCTTAAAAAGAAGCAGCCATGTTGTCTTGAGTCAGCCATCTTGATTTCTTAGGAACGATAGAACATTTGTAATCAATAAATCTCAGTAAGTTTTCTTTTATTCAAGAGAGTTTCTCCTTAAAGGGGTATTCCCATGAAGACAAGTTTCTTTTGTATATAAATATACAAAAAGCACTTTATCTGACACTTATGAGTGCATCACGCACTATCGCAACATTTTTATTCATATTTTTATAGTTGTATGTTAGTTTTTATTTACCAATTTTTGATAAATTATTTATAAATCATTGATATCTTAGAGATTTTTAAGAATAAGCGTCTATATATTTATATATTTATGAATTGAGTGCTGTAGATTTTATTCCGTTATATAGGGATTCACCATGGGTCAGTTTTTATCAATTGATAGATTACTATGTAATTTATTTATTTACATTGTGACATCACCCTGACGTCAACTGGGGGTCATCTTCCCGCCAAGAGGAGAAGCTTATAAGCCGACTATCCCTCTTGTACTGCATGCCTTAACTGATGCAGTTATCACTGATAACTGATGCAGAGCCCAGTTCGGGCTCGAAACGTGTCTTACATAATAAAGAAATCTAAGTTTATACCAAGACCTGATTCTGAGCATTTGGCGCCAAAATAATCTCCTGGAAAAATACTATCGAACTTTCTAAAACTAAGGATGTCATAGGTTTATCAGACTTCTGGCAAACACAAAAAAGAAAATAGTAATCGGCACAATCCAGACTGTGGCACTGGTAACCACAGGCCAAGTAAGGGGCAATGGTATTTACTGCAAAAGGACTCCGGTGGTATTATCCTCTTCACATGGCACTATAGGTGGTGCTCAGCTGGTATGAAGTTAAGTCCAGTAGATATACACATAAGAAAGAATGAGCGGCACTCACCAGAACTGTGCAACGATGTCTTTATTTCGGGTGCATGTACAGGGAGGAGCGGGACCTGGCGACGAATCGTTTCGCGCCTACCGGCGCATCATCAAGCCAATGACGCCACTCGAGCGCGCCGCGCCACAATTTATGCGCACGCGCACTCGAGTGTCGTCACAGAAGCAGTGCGCACGCGTCAAACCGATGACGGCGCTCGCCCGCGTCGCGCCAAAAAATTGTGCGCACGCGTCGGCGAGCGTCGCCAAGGAGACGGGACGCATGCCTTAACAACAATAAGTGAACACGGTGAGTATAAAAACAGCAGTAAATCAAAATTAAAAACATTACATATTCATGTATCTTCATATTGGCAACTAGCAGAATAAATTAAGAACATTATATACTTTTTAGCAGAGTGTACTTTTCTAAATGTGTTACTATATTAGGCCACAACTAGTTAACTATGTAAAGGGGAATATCTCAATGGAAGAGACCTAGACACGGAATTCTTTTAAAAGAACATACTGTAATCATTTTTTTCATTAAGTCCTAAGGTGCCAGTGGCATTGAAGGCAATAATCAGTCTGCTCTCTTCTCTTAAGAGCCTTACATTCCTATCACCCCCACCAGAATTAGTTTTAATGTGGGTGATACCCGCAAATTTGAGGGTTTCCGGATTGCCGTCATGACACTTTATAACATGTTCAATAAGACGGGGACAACCATTTCCTGTAGTAATTGACTTGACGTGTTCCCTAAATCTTACATATAGTCTGCGTATTGTCTTTCCGATATAAAATCGTTTGCATGGGCAGAAAACAATGTAAACAACATGTGTAGATTTACATGTAATCAACGAGTTAACTACTCGAGATATGCCTCCGAATTCAATCGTTTTCAATTGGCTGTTAAAGGTACAAAATTTACATGAACCACATTTATAATTGCCTTTTGGGATGCTACTTTCTAACCAGGTAGATTGTGCAGAAGAGAATCTGCTTTTAACTAAAGCCTGTTTAATTGTCGGGCATCTTCTGAATGTTATCATGGGATGAGTGGAAGTAATATCCTGGAGTTGGGGGTCTTGACTTAAAATATTCCAATTTTTTCGAATGGCTTGGCGGATGGCTCCGTCACATGGACTGTATTCAAAAGAAAAAGCAAACTTTATGCTATCCTTATCCCCTTTATGGTTTCTCCGTCCCCTACCATCAGCCAGCAGGGCTTCCTGAGAGAGGGAAGTGACTTTGTGATATGCTTCTTGGAGCAGTTTGGTGGGGTAACCTCTCTCTATCAAGCGTTTGGTTAAATCTTTCGCTTGGTTAACAAATTGTGTGTCAGTATTATTAATTCTTCTCAAACGGAGGAACTGACTGTATGGGAGACTGGTTTTCGTATGCATGGGGTGGAAACTATTGAAGTGTAGCATGGAATTTGTGGCTGTAGCTTTTCTGAATGTGGAGGTACATAGTTCGTTTTCTATTTCTTTTACCTTGACATCTAAGAAATCCAATTCTTTTTCTCCATAGACAGCTGTGAATCGCATATTCATACTATTCTTAGTATTTAAATATTCAACAAAATTGAAAAATTGGCTCCGAGTCCCTTCCCAAACTATAAAAATATCGTCCACATAGCGTAGAAATACCTTCGTGTTCGCGACAAATGGGTTGTCCAGAGAAAAGACACAACGTTGTTCGAAGCACGCCAAAAATAGATTGGCAAAGGTGCAGGCGACGGGGGTACCCATCGCCGTGCCGGTTCTCTGGACAAACCACCTGTCGTCGAACACGAAGGCATTATGGGACAAAACGAATTGTAAACTGGAACAAACAAAATCAATATATTGTGGACTTTTTTTGGCATTAGTAAGTATATCGTGAATGCATTGGACTCCCAACTCTTGGGGGATGCGAGTATATAAACTCTCAACATCTATGGATGCCAATGTATATGTATTATTCCAATGTATGTCCCTAATCGCCTTCAAGAAGGAATTGGTGTCCTTTAAGTACGAGGGTATGTCAGTAAGCAGGGGACGGAGAAGCCAGTCGAGGTATTGGGACAAAGGCTCCGTTAAGGAGCCAATCCCGGCTATGATGGGACGTCCCGGAGGGGCTGATGTCGATTTATGTACCTTAGGCAGGAAGTACCATGCTGGATGTTTAGGATACTCTGGAAATAATTTTTTAGCAGTTTGTTCTGAAAGGGTGTACTTACCTCCTCCGGTGCTGCCGATGTCCCGCGCCGCGGCCCGTCTTCTCCGTGCGCCGGTTTCATTACACCGGCGCACAGGGAGCTTCCGGCCAGCCGGATGCTCCCATGCGCACCATCTCCCAGCGCTTACAACGCTGAGAGATAGGGACGGATGGGAGGAGCCGTCCACAACGCGGACCGGAAGCTCCCTGTGCACGGCTTCCGTGCCCCTGTTTGTTTACAGGGGCACGGAACGAAGTGACCGCGGCGCGGGACATCGGCGGCCACCTCTATCATATGACAGAAGTTCTGAATAACCCTATGACATCCTTAGTTTTAGATAGTTCGTAGTATTTTTCCAGGAGATTATTTTGGCGCCAAATGCTCAGTAATCAGGTCTGTGGTAATAAAACATAGATTTCTTTATATGTAGACACCTTTCGGGCCCCACTGGGCTCTGCATCAGTTTTCTGCGTAACTGCCATCATTAGCAAATGCAGTACAAGAGGATGTCAGCTTATAAAGCTGTCTCCTCCCACCCCAACCCACGCAACCCCGGGAAACAATAGACAAACCCAACACCAACCCCTTGGGCGAAGATACCTTGACGTCAGGGTTATGTCACACATGTAACATAAATAATTAACATGATTAATCTCATTGATAAAACTGACCCATGGTGCATCCCTATATCTACGGTAATAAATCTACCGCACTCAATTCATAAATATATAACTATATACGCGTTTCTTAAAATAATCTCTAAGTATCAATGATTTATAAATAATTTATCAAATTGGTAAATTAAAATACTAACATACAAACTATAAAATATTGATCAAAATGTTGCGATAAGTGCGTGATGCACCCATAGTGTCCAGATAAAGTGCCTTTTTTGTATTTATTACAAAAAAACTTGTCTTCATGGGAATAACCCTCCTTAGGAGAAACTCTCTTTGATAAAGAAACACTACTGAGATGTATTGTTAACAAATGTTCTTATCTATCGTTCTAAGAATCAAGGATGGCTGACTCAAGACACATGGCTGCTTCTTTAGTAAGCTATGTTTCTAAACACTACTTATCTTTATAAAAGTGCACCCAGTAGATTATATCCCTTGCTTTAAATATCTTGACGGGTTTGGGGTCCCAGGCTCTGTGGATTGATCATTTCTTTTGTAATGATCTCTGATTGAGGTAGTACAGATGCAAAGCCCTAATGCAAGTTTAGGATATCTAGTCTACAAATCTTCAGAGTTTTTGCGCGTATTTTTTTAAATCACGCATGGCACCAGTGTGTAACTCTGCATCAGATAAAATTACACTTCTGATGACGGTTTCCTTTAAAACCCCTTAACGCTCCTGCGGCCGTAGCTCTACGGCGCAGAGTTGTAGGAGTGTCTGAAGGGCTCACGGGTCTGAGTCCTCTCATACAAGTGTGGGTTTTTGCAATATTGCAAAACCCCCACCGCTATAGACCGACCGCGGTCGTGCTTGCACCGATCGCGCTATTAACCCCCTCAACACGCCGCCGCAAAGTCGCCGTCGGCGTTTAAGACGGCGCGCTCGAAACGCCGCCGTCTTTTTTCCGATCGCCACCCCCCCCGTCATCGGGGCTCCTTCTGTTGTTCTCGATCGTTGCCATGGTTAGCCTCCGTGTCTTCTTTTGACACAAGGCTATCTGCCAAGATCTGTCCCAGATTGTTCCAATGAGCCCGTGGCTCATTGTAAATGAATGTGCTGCCAAAATGGCATTATATGCAATACAGAATTATTGCGTATATGGTAGGAGCGATCTGAACCATCTAGGGTTAATGTACCCTAGATGGTCTAACAGATGTGAAAAATAAAAAAAAGTTTCAAAATAAAAACTTACTAATATTACCGTTCAATCACCCCCTTTCCCTAGAACGGATATAAAACATAATACCTAAAATCACAAACATATTAGGTATCGCCGCGTCCCAAAATGCCCGATCTAATCAATATGAAAAACGGTATTACAGGCGGCGTTACCTCCGAGCGGGAAATTGCGCCCAATGTTCCGAAATTGCGACTTTTACAACCTTTTACATAACATAAAGAAATAAATGCATCAAATGCGCACAACATCAAGGGTATACATGAAAACGTCCCATTTCGCAAAAATGACCCCTCACCATACTCTGTGCGCCAAAGTATGAAAAAGTTATTAGCGTCAAGATGGCAAAAAATTTTTTTTCCTTTTTTGTATACAGCATTCTCGTGTTTAAATTTTTGAAAATGTATTAAACACACAATAAACCTATATAATTTGGGTATCACCACGGCTATCGCCCGACCAAAGAATAAAGTAGTCATGTTATTTGGAGCGAAGAGTTGAAATCGTAAAAACTGAGCCCCCACAAAACGTGACTCACGTGCGTTTTTTCAATTGTTTTCCACTTTGGAATTTTTTTTCCAGCTTCGCAGTACACCGGCATGTTACAATAATAACATTACGGAAAGTAAAAAATTTGGTACGCACAAAATAAGAATCCCCTCACTGCAGGTCTGTACCGAAAAATGAAAAAGTTATGGTTTTTGAAGTTGGAGTAGCGAGAAAAGAGCCGGAAACCCTCCGTCCTTAGGGTTAAGACCCTCTCCCCGCTAAAGGCTATATAATACATGAATATCTGAAACTGCTAGCATGTGTGTCATTAGCCACATAAATGCCATTCCTTGTTATTAGTCTGAAAACCCTTTGCCGATGTTATTTTTATAAGAGGTTGTAATTTTTTACATGTTTTTTCGAGTTTCCTAAAATCAAGAGGGTAATTCTTGTTTTTCCTTTGCTAGAATCTTTACAACGAAAGAAAGAATCTGAACTCCTTCCTTGTTGTCTTATCTTAGGCTCACCGTCCTCATTTGTTTTGTCTTACTATAGAAACATAGAACATGGAATTATTAGACCTTGTGAATCGTAAAAAGAAAACAATTGTCACTATAGCCCATTTACATATAATTTAAGATAATGGTGTGCTAATTTATCTCTGTCTATTCCCTGGGGGAAATCATTTTAGGGATTCAATTTTACTTTGTCTCAATGATATCGAATAATAGGGATGTTAACTATTAATTCATAGTTTATAATCATTTAACTACATACATGTTACACTGTGTTATAGATATAAGCACCTATCGCATTGGTCAATGACCTTAACTGCAGAGATCACTATAATCCTGCTCAGTCATTAGATCGTGGTCAGGATGGGATTTGCACTTCCAATCTTGTAGTTGTGGACTGTAATGCGCTAGAGGTTCATTCCATGGCCGTCTGTGGGGATGTACTGCGGCCGCAATTTGCGCCTCATGTACCCCTAGACGGCAATAGCGGCACGGCGGGATACATCCGGGCCGCACACCGCAAAAGTAGAGCTATCTATGGATCGCCGCTATTTCTCTATAGGAGTAGGGGGTATCTCCTCCTCACCTCCAGCACACGACGCGGGCATACCGTGTATGACCCTAACTACAGTGACCCAGAGTATATTTTTGAAGGTTTTGAATGTAGAGGTTAGTTACCACAGAAACTGCAGTGAGGATGGGCGAATTTGTTTGAAATTCGATTCTACCAATTCGCCGTATTTTTCAAAAAATTTGATCCCACCCAAATCGAATATCATGATATCTCGTTAAAAAACGGTATTTCCTGGCTGCAGAGAGCCTGTAGTGTGTTGTAGAACATTGTACCATGCCAATTGCCTAGGGAGAGTGGTTTGATCTTCAAACAATGCTGTGTTTTAGTATGACACGCACATGACACCGCTGCTCTTAGAATCTGTTAATCTGAAAGATGAAGATGAGCTGAACGCAGCTTGACAGGTAAGTCTGTCCAGCTTGAAGGACTGAGCTGGGGGCCAAAATCCCACTCTTTTACACTGACATTAGATGATTCCATAGATGACGACAGAACCTGTTCTGTTAAATGTGGATAAATGTAGAAACCCCCCAAAAGAGTGCAGAGGGGCTCAGCAGTATTTTGCATGACGTCACTGATCATTTTGCCCTTCTTTTCTCTGGTCAGTGTCCACTTTCGGTCATCACTCTTCCCATCAGTATTGCTAGCCAAAAGCACATGATCCAGACATAATGGGATATTTGCCATGTCCTCTGTGATCTGTATCCATTCCTGCTTTTGGCTTTCAATCCTGAGGCTTTTCATTTCATTCCATTTTCAGAGTGTTCCAGGGAGACAGCAGTCAGTTGGCAGCAAGCATAGTAGGCCGCAGAGTGGCACAATGAATTAGAAGTTTGAAATGAAATTTAAAGTTGAAATTTTAATTTAAATTTGAAGATTAGAGACGCCACATGCATCGTCCATTAACAATTCCCTGAAATATTGCGGCTCATTTACTAAGGTCAGCGACTGCACTATTTTGATTCCCACGATTTCCGATTTGCGCCTCATTTAACTGGGGATTTTGGATTCTGGCGCATCGCGCCGGCTTTCATGCGACACAACCTCGGGGGGCCGGCTGTCAGCAACAATCTGACTGATTCGACTAGCACCGGGATTTAACTTTAAATTGTGTTGCAAGCCAGCACTTACATAAACGGAAGAATAAGGTGAACTCCATCAGACCTGCTAGGGGAAGCGACACATGCAGATTCGGGCGCACGTTTCGTATGAATCATTGCAGCTGTGCATTCTCATCGGGGACACACCTCAGGTATTGCCAGGGACGGGTCAAGTAAAACTGCCCCATTTGATTTTTTGCCAAACAAATTCAAAGGTGCAGTAGCAGCAGCATCAGCAGCGGCTGAGGTCAGAGGGTGGCGCAATGAAAATTCTTTAGATGCAGCAACATGTAGGCCACAGTGTGGCACATATGTTAGAGCGTGGAGGCAGCAGTGACAGCAGCAGCACAATGAGGTCAGAGAGTGGCACAATGAAAAATTGGGAGGTGGCAGCAGACATGGTAGGTCACAGTGTGGCACATGTTAGAGCGTGGGGCGGCAGTGACTCGCACGCATGAAGTCAGAGAGTGGCCCACAAAATTGGGAGGTGGCAGTACATGGTAGGCCACAAGATGCACACTGAAAAATCCGGAAGGTGGCAGTAACATAGTGGCCACAGTGTGGCACATATTTAGAGCGTGGAGGCGGCCAGCAGCAGGATGATCAGAGAGTGGCACATGACAAATTTTGATTGCAGCAACATGTAGTGCCACAGAGTGGCACATGACAGAGCATGGAGGTCCAGCATCAGCAGAGGCCAGAAAGTGGTACATGACAGAGTGTGTAGGTGGGTGACAATTCCAGTCCCGGGTAAAGATGGTGGAGGCAGATGGAGCAACTGCAGTCAATATGTGGCATCAGGCGGTGTCAGCATCATAATAGTGGCTGAGGCAGGTAGTTAGAATCCAGACTCATTTCTCAAATGTTTTGAGAGGCCTCATGGCTGATCTAATCTGATGCATAATGCATTGATGTGTTGAAATCCGGTGTGTTGAATTCGCACTGAACACCCCTTTGATGCCACAGTACTGGCCGGCAGCAGCTTCTCTAATGCAAACTATGTGCAAGTTGCGGCCACACATACAGTTTGGCTGCCCAGTAGTCCAGTGGATCCTCTACCTGGGTGGTAAAGTGCTGTCCAGTAGGCCACCCACCTGCTTGGCGCAGGGTCTGCTGCATGTCCTCTGCTGCTGCTGGTATACGTTACCCTCCTCATTAGGCAGGTGAGAACTGCTCCAATAAGGAGTCCAGACTAAGCTGCTGCTGATGGAGCTGCTCTCTACTGCTCCTACCTCCCAATCTCCCCACAGCAGCCGTGGCAGTAGTACGTGAGCGATGACTGCCAGGAATCCCCTGGTCAGACCTGACAGAGCATGGACAATGGCACACTGGCAGCGGCCAACTCTCGCACAGTATACTCTTAGTATGCCAGTTGTTCCTCCCTTTTGGCAGCTGGAAAGGCTGCCAAAGGGTGGAGAGCCAAAAGTCATCCCTATGCCAAATGTTGACTATTCGGCTGTCACTAGTTAGGTAACAGCATGCTGCGGCCATCTGCGCTAGTGACTCTAAGGAGCTCCCGCCCCCATCTCCACTGTATACTGCACACTGTGCTTCTGGGTCATCTGCCTCGTCTTCTTATCCTCCGGATGCTCCTGCTCCTTCTCTCTCCTGTCACCTGAGTACAAAAACCACTAATTTCACCAGACTCTGCTTGTGCTCCAATGTCCTCCTCCTCCAGTTCAGTCCCCCACCGGACTCATGTGGCCATGAGATGTAGTCGCCATTTCTCCAGTGCCCTACCAGACAACGTTATTCATCCCGCAGTCCTGGCAACTGACAATAACGTGGCCTCTTCAAAGGTCCTAAGCAAACGGCAGGTGTCACACATGAGCTGCCAGTTGCTGCCATCAAGTTACACAGGGAGTACTCCTGTCCGCTTGCATCATCAAACCAATCATTAATGGGCTTTTCTCTGTTCATATAGACGCTCTAACATATGAGGCTGGAATTTCAAGGTGGAAAGATCGCATATCAATCTATGTTGAGGGAGGCCGGTTCTGCCGCTGCAACACAAGAAGGGTGTGCTTGGCTTTGTAAGAATGGCTGAAGTCCTGCCCACAGCTTCCTGGCCATTTTTAGAATTTCTGCAGATGGTGTAAGACTTCAGAGCCTGTTGACAACAATTGACACGTGTGCCATTTAGGGCCCTGGACCATCCCTCCTCGGCGCAGCGCGGACACCAGTTCCTCCCATTGTCTGTCACCATGGTTCCGATTTTTAGTTTTCCTCGGAGAAAGACACACATTGATTTCTTGTTGAATGACGTGGATCATTTCCTCCCTTGTGACTTCATTCCCCCAGGCAAACCAGGTGTAGAACTGCGTGACACCCCGCTTGTTCCCTGCACATGTGGTATGATGAGCAGCACTTAGACTTGTGGAGGCTGTGTTAAATCTAATGGAGTCATACCACTGTCTATATTGGCATTGGTTTTTCTTTTAAATAAATGTACCCCATGTGGGTTTCCCCTCTTCCAAATATATAAATTTAATTAATAAACAAATAAAAATAACTTACCTTTAATTCTCTATGTATGTTGTAGCGTGATGTAAGTGAGAGGGAACCATGCCCTCATCAGCAACGGTCAATAGCTTAACCTTAAAGGGGTATTCCATCGGGCATTCACATTTAATTTAATTCATTCTGCCATTTGTAAAGATTTCTTCAATGGATGTTATTAAAAATAATTCCCTGTGTGAAGAAATGTGTATAAATTAAGCCTTGTTGTCCCATAGAAACAAGATAGCTTCTTCGGATACGACCACCCTGCACTCTGGAATCACGGTTCATTACCACAGACGGCTGTGGGTCATCCACATAACTCCCGCAATTTTATACCAAAACCTTTTGTTTTCTTTGTGCAATCCCTCCCAGTAGATGGTGGGACTTATCCAAGACACAGTTTTGTTTCTAAGAGACCATATGACTACATTTATGAGAAATTATCTTCACACAGGAACATTTTTTAATAACCTCTTACTGAAGAAATGTATATTCTACATTAATTAAATTCAATTTGCAGGCCCAGGCGAGAATACCCTTTAAAGGTGTCACGCTAAGCAATGTTCACAGTTTTTACCTTGTCCCTTACAACTGCTATTTGATGACATGGGGTTGAATGTTAGTAATAAGAATAGTGGCCCTTTCCCTGTCTCACATGTGGAATTTTCTTAATCTTAATAGAATTGTGAGTGCCACTAGTTGGTGTGGATTGGTGGGGCGAAGGTTGGGCAATGGACTAAACATAGTCAAGGGGGTGGGCTACCTATAAAGAGACTGTTACAACTGGAAATTATGTCCTCTCTCACTTCCTACGCTCCATAGAGAGACTTTGTTACCATTTTTCTGTTGCCCTCACTGGGTGTTTAAAGTAGGGACCAGTTGGGTTTTTTGAATGGGCCCATGTTGTGGTACATAAATTTTATTACAGTTACACGTCTGTATCCCTCTGTGGAATTGTGTTGACATAACTTGGGCAGATCAATTCTGTGCGCTTGATTTTGTGTTATAATATGGTGGCCCCTCAGTGTGAGTGTCGGGTTGATACTAACTACCATTTTTTTGCCATATTTGCCCCAGATGTTACTTATACCCAGGACTAGGCCTAATTTGCCCTCCTACAAGTACTACTTGTAAGGGTCTTGATATTCATTGAATACGTTAATAACAATGTGTTTTAAAATGAAAAAAAGAGAATTAAAAGGCAGACAAGTCTTGTTGCTGCTAGTGGTGGTGATGGAGCTGATGCATGCAGGTTAGGCATGTTTTGTCTCTGCCTGCCCAAGATCCTCTTGTTGCAAGAGATGCAGGGTGTCCAGCATATACTGGCTAGAGGCCCAAATAGCCCACACACAATGCTTCAATTGGTCATTAACAGGGCCAACTTTAACCTACAGTCAGATGTCTCGGGGTGGCGACTGAATCACGCTCAGGTCTCCAAAAGAAGATCATTCATTACAACAATTGGCACTCCGCACCAGCTGGCAGGTCCCTGGCGAACTTGCCTACTGCGTCTGCTCTGAGCCTGATATGATCCCATTGGACAGAGGAAACGCTGTTCTCATTATACTAATTAATAACATTGGCTCCCTTTAAAACTACTGATAAGTGTAATAATGGGCATTAATTGTAAAAAAGACAACTTCAGATAAGCTTGGGATTAGAGGTGTCTTATTACCTGTTGTTAAGATCAATCTGGAAGAACAGTGTGCAACTGCTTCATATAGGAGAAGCCCCGTACCAGAAGGGAAGCTTGTAATGATGGCCCAGCAGGAATCTTATCACATCCAAAATCTACCCTAATATATTTCGACCTGACTGCTACCCAACCCCCACTTCTAGGCCGAGGCCAGAAACATAATTTGTGATGTCAATGGCATTTTCTCTACTCGTTGGGCGTCATCGCTGACTAGAGGATCCTCCAATAAGCAGCTAGCAACGCGACATCTCAAGTTCATTAGGATGAACCCGCATGGATCCCACTCTTTGCATCTGTAATGTTGGCTCACAATTACACGAATTTTAAATTCTCAATTCTGGGCATAACGGATTTACTTCAGATTGTTACATTTCCACAGTTACCCTGAAATTTTTAACAATTAATAATCCAAATTCTGCAATTACCTGAATTTTATTTAAAATGTCAATACCGCAGTCATCAGGATTTTAATGATGAGATGGAGTCATGGTTTTCATTACTTTTGTAATCCACTATGTACATATCTTTGGTCTGGAACACCTCATAGCACCTTTAACCACTGTGAAATTAACACATTTTTTTTTTACTATTATTGCTTTGTTTATAAAACTGTTTTCAATGTACTTATAAATTTACAATACTTGCATAGCCCCCGTAGTTTCCTCTCTAGCCCTAGCTACCCATATTTTTACTAACATCTATGATTTAAACTTAACGAAGCAAGGTTTTTGGTTTTTTCCTATGTTGTGTGGTGTTTTCGACTTTTTGGAATCAATCCATTTAGCTAGTGGGGGTACATGTTGTCAGTGCTCCCTTTATGTATTGGTGTCAGCTTTTTTCCGGGTGTTTAAATTCGAGTCCCCATGATTTCAATACTCTCCCAAGAATCTTTTCAAAAAGCCGGAGCACGTTCGGATAATCAAATATTTTGTTGCGTATATCCTTTAAATGTTGCCTATAGGCACTCTAAACACATGGTGCAGGTATACGACCTACGCTTTCAGCTTAAACAAGCCTTAATCATGGTCCCTACTGGAAACATGCTAAAAACCACTTATAGCCCATTACACACACCTATTAATTAATTACAACGTAACTCGTCAAATCATGGTCATACTAATCACAATTTCATTTGTTGAAATTCATAAATAGTAATTCTCATAGACAACAAACTGTACAGGATGAGGGCAAAATATATATGTGACGATAAATCTTTTAGAGTTCATTCTGCAACACCCTGCCGACTGCAATGGCGAGGGAGGGTTTGCGAATACGTCCCACCTGCATGTATCACTTACCTTCATGGTCTCTGATAGGACATCGGGGTATTGCAGTGGTGAATCCTGCCTGGCAGGGGCGGAGGTAGTATTTTGTATGATGCAAGAATGCTTTGTCCATGAATTGGTGTTTACTCCCTGTACCTCTGTAACTGAGATGTGATGGGGAGTCATCCCCCACCTGAACAAGGTAAGGTATAAAACCCCCCCTTGCCAGGAATGTTCTGGGAGACTTTTGAGATCTGTTCTGGAAGATTCATATGTCACTTCTAGAGAGAGTCTCTCCCAGAAGAGGGAAGATCTTTAGACTTAGAGATCAGTGGTGATTGACGTAATCTCTGTCCTACCCTACCAGAGCAGAAGAGCCTAGCCCCTGCCTCTGAAGATGGGTCTAAAGACTATAGTATAGTATAGTTGGAGGAAGGTTATCATCTTACGTTTTAAGGTGTTACCTGAAGCCCTACAGGCCAATCTGAGGCTTCCTACCAGGACAACAAGCTGCCTCCCAGCCTGCACTCGTAACATCCAGCTGGTGCACTATCTCGCTGAGTCTCCCTCCACTTGATCTCTCCCTCACTCCATCTACCTGTTAAATGCACGTTGCTTTTGCTGCGGTCTCCTCAATGCCCGTTCAAATAAGAACTGTAAAGTTGTTTTCTTCCAACGTCTGTCTCCGTCTGGTCCCTGCTAAATGGCTGCTCCATCCCGGCACCTGTCCATCCCCAGATACTTACCTCGGGATTAAAGGGGTTGCCCCGGGAGATCCCACCTATAGCAGCCTCTCCTCATATTTCTTGCCAACCCACCCTGCTGGAGACCTGCCTGAGGCTTTATGCAGCCCTCCGGTCCCGTACGCAATCACCGTGACAATAGCGTGCTTACGCCCCTCCAACCCGCGCCAATCCACTACGTCCGGTACCCCACCCTCGGGCTTCCCGTCTGTCACCATATTCCCTCAACCGCCAATGGCTAGGCCCGCGGGTTGGGATGTTGCAATTGGCGTCACAACAGATTGGATACTTCTGTGCCTAGTTACGGCATTAACGACTTCTTTATTAAAAGCTGTGCGGCCTAACCCCCTGCTGCATCCTGGTTTTAGTCCCAAGTGCAATTGTGTGTTCTGGATGAACGTGTAATATGCTGCCACGGTGCTGTCGAGCGCCACTCCAGCACGTCAGAGGTTAATCCCTGAAAGAAGCTGTACCCATCTCTGCTGACCATCCGGCGCTGCCCTGCCCTAAAGATTTTTAGCTCAGAACTGTGGCGGCAGCCAGTTTCAGCCCCTCGCCAAAACCTTCCCTGGCGGAAAAAGTCCAGAGGCATCACTAAGCCCCACCCGCTGCGTGTTATGTGGTCGCGAATCCTGCCTCAGCGCTCTTTTGGCGCATCAGAAAATTCGCCCGCCACAACTCCTGGCTGGAAAGACTCAAATCTCCGCCCTCTGCGCGAACCTCTCTCCCGCGCTGCACGCCATGGAAGAGCCGCACGGTACCCTCGTGTCAGCGCAGCCGCCATCCCATAAGATGTTTATCGGCCTCTTGGATTTCTTTCTCCACGTGCTGTCTCCTGTCCTGATGCCCGACATGGACGCACAGCTCCGAACTGAAGAACCAAGTGTCGCCATGGCCTTCCCACGAAGCCTCGGGCACCTTCATCTCTGTCAAACAGACACCGCTTACACTGTCGTCCTGTACGCTCTTCAATGGCGGATTTCATCCACAGCGGCTGCCCTCCTCCGATTCGACCTCCTGAGGACCCACTTGGCGGATGTGAGTACCAATGGCCCCCATGGCCTAACTCACTGGTCTGTTACTATACGTCGTCCCTCTAGGAGCCCCAGCTGGGGACAGTCCGGCCTCCTGAAAGGGCCAACATATACCATAGGGTCCCGCTACAAAGGGACCTCTTAAGGTGCCATGACCCCTTATCTAATGCTAGCTGACCGTCCCTGTCGGTAGTCCAGGACCCACCTGCCAAGAGCCCCAGGCTTCCTGTGATAACGCCCTGCCAGCTACATAGGTTACCACCGCCATCGCCCAACAGCCCCAAGAGCACAGTCATTCCACTAACAAATCTTCAGCTGTCAGCATGAAGAAGTTCAGCCTCCTGCGCTCATCATCATGCGCTCCACAACGCCCCCAGCTCCAGAAGGTCCGCCAGAGAAGTGCCGTCCTTCCTTTGCTGAGCATGCCTGCCCGCCAGCATGACCTTCCTGTCTGTTCCACTCCGCTGCTGGTGTTCCTGTCAGCAGTTCCAGTTTCTAACCCACCAGAATGTCTTCAGGTGACAGATCTCAACACTGCTTCATTTCATTCAAACGCCAGGCTGATGAAGTCCCTGCTGCAGTTCCTGCTCCGCATACGCCTTCAGCCATTGCTCTTGAGGCAGCAAGAAATTAACCCCTGATTGGGCTGTAGCCCACTGCGGTAACTGTCCAATGTGTTATATGTGTATCTATTCCTTTATCCCTAAGAGCCGAAACACTGTCTGAGACTCTACCTACCCTTATTTATCTCACTCCAAGAAGATTTTCCACTGTCATGTCTATGATAGCCCCCTCCTCTGCCACAGCAGAGATTCCTACCCAAAGACTCTGTCCCTCTTACACAGAGGAAGACCCTTTGCTCTCATGCACTTGTTCCCCACTCCAGGCTGTACCCAGAAGATGGACTTTGCTATTAAGACCTCTGTGAGACTATTTGCCAGATACTACCAGTAAAAGTTGCCAGTAATTTATGATCATTTTGCCTTAATGCTTTCCTTTTTAGGTACGCCATCTGCTTGCCTCTTTATTGCTTTTCTTGCAGAAAAAGACATTTCTATCGTCCTTACCCTGACGTTCGCCTCTACCTCTGTAACGTTTGGTAACGTCAAGCTGGTAACCCTTGGCTCCTAGCCACTTTGATTTACCACCTGTTTTGCCACGGTTCCTGCTATCTGTCATTAACCTTTCATAGGCTTCAGGTTGTAGTGTGGCTGTGTCGGACCGTCTTTTGGTAAACACGGACCGCTACCTGATCCCTCAACCTGAGGTTTGCACATGGGGGTGTCTGTAAACTGCGGGTCTTTAGGGGCCGGGGGTGTATTACAGAGTTAGTCACATGTAATGCCACCCCTACAGGGGTAAGGATGGCCAGTCCAGGAAGGTCTCGTGTCGCTATGCTAACGCAATGCAGATATACACACTATCTATTGCCGCCAGGGAAAGAATCGTTGACTATACAACTATACAGGCCTTGGTGCAAGGATTGATTACAGGACATGACACCAACCTTTCCTACTGAACAGTTTTCGGTTTATGGTCGTCAGCGACCAACTGTCATACAGCTACATGTCTTTGTCTTTAAGTCCGCCCCAACCCAGGTGCCTTTCTCCAGGACCATGGGCGGTTTGTCCTACCTCATATAGCCCTGCACTTCCCAGAATCCCTTAGCCCCCTCTGTGCCCCAAACCCATCGGTAGGCGAGCCGAAGGGGCCAGGACTCTTTCAACTTTGCCGCCCCCGAGGGTATGCACACCCTCGCCGAGCAATGGCGAGGGAGGGTTTGCGAATACGTCCCCCTGCTGTATCACATTATCCTTTCAATGGTCCTGATAGGCTAGGGGCTTGCGTGGTGAATCCTGCCTGGCAGCAATGAGTTAGTATTTTGTATGATGCAAGATGCTAAAGGTGTCCAATTATTGCTGTTACACTCGCTGTCCTCTTAGCTGAGATGTGCTTGGAGGAGCACCACCACCTTACCAGGGAAGGTAATAAAACCCCCTGTCCAAATAGTTCTGGAGAACTTTTGGAATCTGTTCCTGGAAAGGATCCCGTATGTCATTCTAGAGGAGAATCCTTCTCCCAGAGAGGAGAGATCTTGTAGACTTAGAGATCAGTGAGTGAGTGGTTCTCTGTCTAGCCCATTACCAGAAGCAGGAAAGAGCCTAGCCCCTGCCTCTAAGTGGATTTCTAAGACTAGAGTTATGTATAACGTGAGGAAAGGGGATCATACTTACCTTAAAGGTTTTACCTGAGCCCTACAGGACAAGCTGAAGCTTCCTACCGGACCGCTGCCTCCCATCCTTCCCTCTCAACCCGGCTGGTGTCTAATCTCCTGAGGCTCTCTTCAACTTGCATCTCAGCCTCCATCGACTAACCTGTTAAAGGCACGTTGCTGCGGTTCTGCCGTTCAAATAAAGAACTGTAGTTGTTTTCTTCACTTCTTCTCCGTCAGGTCCCTGCTATACGGCTGCCTTCATCACCCGGCACCCACCCCCCTTCCATCCCCCATAGAGCCACACTCGGGACATTATGGGGTTGCCCCAGGGATATCCGCTATAGCATCCTCTTCCCTATTCATTTCTTGCCAAACCACCCTGCCCCGGCTGTCTCAGCCTCACCTAAGGCCTAGTCCCCGGTGGGGGATGTTGCAATTCCATTCCGGATACCTAGAGTTAAACTCTCAGTTAATCCAGAAAGGCCTCTTATCTCAGAAGGACTTTTCTTCCAGTTAGCCCCTCTCTGCTGGACGATTAACTCGTTCATGCAAGAAGCGGAGCAATAAATAATCTTTGTTGTGTATCTCATAAAGTTGTCTGGCATCCTCTGACCTTGTAGCCATGAACTGTAGCCATGAAACTTGTAAAACGTGAAGAACCTAATAAGATGCTTTATTATCCATCTGTTCCACAGCAACATTTCAGCCTCCCTATGTTCATCTGAGTTGCATTTTTCAGCTAAACTATTTGTTAGATATACTCTGCGGAGTTCTTATGCGAGTCTATATTAATTTTAATGGAAAATTACCACGTGATTCTCATTATATTCTTTCCACATGCTCCGATTTTAATGTGTCTCACATCCATGGTCAGAGGTTGTCATCGTCGCCACATGGCCCAGAGGCTTAGGTGGCCCATATATTGTTTCCCCTTCCATATAAGAAAAACTATTACTATAAAGCAAACATAACATGGGGCCTGGCAAACTTTTGCCCTGGGGCCCAGGAGTTTCAAGTTCACCCTGCTCCCATCAACATACGAATTGCACTTACCACAGTTTAAATGGGATAACATGCATTCTAAAAGCCTTTCAAAAGCTCTCTAATTCAGTCTTAAGAATTATACCAATATCTTGACTTACTAATCTGTCCTCTAAGTTCTTCCCTAAACTCTCCTCAAACACTTTCCAATGATTTTATTATCAAACACTGTGATGGCTCCCAGTATACATTATAAAATAACGTATACCATAATTCCTAAAACACAGGGACTTAACGGAGTCTAGGGGGTAGCACTTGCTTAGGGTAGCTATTATTGTGGGGGTGGGGGGGCAGTATAGTCATGGTTACATTACTGTATAATATATAACATTTGAAAGTCCAGCAGCAGCACCAAGATTGCCAAGTAACTATTGGTGGGTGCAAACCCCAATATCCTTGTCTTGACACACTGTTTCGCTTGATCTCTACTTGTTCTAGACATTTTTTACTGCCGCACTTCACAATTATGGGTGTTAATGGATCTCACAGCCCACAGTGATGTCTTGCTGGCGCATAAATATCATTGAGTCCTGTGGCTAAAGTTCAATAAATTATCGACATCCATTTGTAGAAATCTTTAAGATGAGTGTTTTTAACTTGAGGACTGTCTGCATTTTACCTTTCACATTTGTTTATTAATATTTTCAATGATTACATAGTAATAAATATTTTAGATATTTTGATATATGTAACAAGATATCTGAAAGGATAATGGAGACAGAAAATGTATCACCCTCTAATATACCACATATGCCAATTTATTTTGCATATCTTTATTAATATTTCCTTGTTTTATATTTTATTTATTTTGGCCCTGTACATGAAATAAACTACGTTGCTAAGCCATTTTTTTAACCATCAACCACAGATAAATTCTGTTCACATAAGTATTTTTCCCTTTATGTCTGAGTTCCAGTACTATTAGGCTAGGTACACATACAGCAGAATAATTGCTCAATTTACACAGCAATCATTCTGCAACCATTATACAGAGCAGAAACCAGCCCAAACCACCTGGTTTGTATTTCGTTTTTGATGTGGTATGATTACAATACCATAAACTGACATGTTGCAGATTCTATATTACTGATTCTTAGTGTTGAATAACATTTTTGTATTTTAACACAGAGTTTAGATAGGATTTGTATTAAATTGTAGTCAAATTGTAATCAAATACTTATCCCTAGAAAATAATATAACAAACCATAGTCTCCAGATGACAACATGGTATAAAATCATAAAGAGTAAGGGATGGTCAGGAAAGAGAGCTGAGTGTAGGTCACAGAGTATTCAAACACAGGTAGGCTCCAGACTGAGGTTTTATCCTTGAGCTAATGAGCTACTGTACGTCGGAGGCAAAACCACTCAGGGTTTTAACTTGTCTTTCTGGGACATAAAATAGTCATAGCACTGCCTCTGGCAATTAGACATACTGCCCTTAATCATCTAGAAATAAAGACATGTTTCTCATCCTAACTTATTTTTCTGCATGTTTAACCTTGAAACTTAAGTGTAAATCCTACAGCTTAGTCATAATCATAACTAATCCAAACTTACCTTAGGACAAGTTACAGAGAGGAACTGTAAAAAAAAGTTTACAGATAAAAAAATAAAAGTCCTCTAAATGGCCCATATATTATAAAACTCCCATGCAACATATAAAATGAAAACCACTACACAAACCCACATGTTAGATATTGCCACATCCATAATAACCTGTATAATAACATGTATAGCAACATTACTAAATGTGCACAGTGAATGTTGTGAAAAAAATAAAATTTAAAATATGCCAAAAGTACCGTATATTCCGGCGTATAAGACGACCTGGTGTATAAGACGACCCCCCTATTTTCCTGTTTAAAATATAGAGTTTAAGATATATTCGCCGTATAAGACTACCCCTTTTCTAACGCATACAAAACACCGGTAAAAATTAAAAAAAAAAACAGATTTGAATTTAACATGGTCCTTTTTTAAATTTAAATACTTATAGACATGCCCACAGATGGGACGGGTATATATGGAAGCCAAGGAAAAACTGACCCTCGTCCTAAGAATACAGTAAGCGGCATACAACAACAACATTACCATGTACAGGCAAGCCCCCCCGTAGTATACAGCACAGCCCCCAGGTAGTATACAGAGACAGCCATGCCAGCCAGACAGTAGTATATACAGAACAAGCCCCCCAGTAGTATTACAGCACAGCCCCAGTAGTATAGCCAGGACGCCCCAGTAGTTACCAGCAAGCCCAGCCCAGCATTAAAAAAAAAAAAAACTTATTACTCACCCTCCGGTGGCCCGATGTGTGGCGTGCTACACCCCCGATTGTCCGCGCGGCTTGTCTTCAGTGTCCACGCCGTCTTCTTTCTTCAGCTTTGCCGAAAGCAATCGCCTGTAAGAAAACACCGTATGCGTGTGGTACGGTAAGCTTTGCGTCGTATTTGCATTGCAAGCAAAAGATACCGGCTATGGAGAGGGCTCAGACCGTGAGCCCTCTCCATGCAGCACGATCCGCCTCCGACGCCCGCCGCCGTGAATAAGGGATTACCGGCGATAAGACGACCCGAGAGAAGACAGAAGATTTTTCTGTCTTCAAAAAGTCGTCTTATACGCCGGGATTACGATAGGCGGTAATGTTTTTTGCCCTTCACCACACACAACCACAGCAATGGAACCCAATGTGACAAAACCGTCCATGAAAACCAACTGAGAACATAAATGTATAACTCGTCCGGCCAAAAATAAGCCCTAAAACAGCTCAATCCACAAAAAAAAAAAAACAAAATGCTTATGGGACGCTGTAGAAGCGGAACCCCCGCCGGAACTGCTACACACACCACCACACCACAGCATTATCTCCACCACAATGCGTATTTAAGTAGTTCTGGGATAATGCCAACCATAAAAACCAAGTGATTTGGCTCACACTTCCCTTTACCAAAGGATCGCCGCTCCCCGTGACGTCATCGGGGAGCAGCGATCCACAACAAGATGGCGGCGCCCATGCGGCGCCATCTCTTTGAAGCCGCCGGCAATGCTGCTAGCACCGATCGCGGGTGTTACCGGTAAGCCTTTGCTGCAATATGCAGCAAAGACTTACCGGCTATGGAGAGGGCTCGGCCCGCGAGCCCTCTCCATGCACACCCTAGGGTGTCTGTACGATCCTATCATATACTGCCATACTACAGTATGGCAGTATATGTGGATTTTACTCCCCATTCCTTACAATTTGCTATCAGCACATTGTAATGAATAGGTTAACCCGAAGATGCCTCCTGTCTCCGGAAGACCCAAAGCTACCATGGCGACGGATTGCAGCTCCCTGATGACATCACGCTGGTGGCGATCAGTGGGAAAACACCCGCGATCAGTGCTGTCACCGATCGCGGGTGTTACCGGTAAGCCTTTGCTGTAATATGCAGCAAAGACTTACCGGCTATGGAGAGGGCTCGGCCCATGAGCCCTCTCCATGCACCCGCACCCGGCATGTGGCGTAATACTACGTCACATGTCGGTAAGGGGTTAATGTGTATTTGTATGTACAGGCGGTCCCCTACTTAAGAACACCCAACAAACATACGACCCCTAGTTACAAACGGACCTCTGGATGTTGGTAATTTCCTGTACGATAATCAGATATAACAGTTATCACGGACGTCTGTTATGAAACTTTATTGTTACTTCTGGTTCTTATGAGAATGCAACATTTTTAAAATCCAATTGTTACTGAAATATGTCTGGATCTACAATTATAAAATATACAGTTTCGACTTACATACAAATTCAACTTAAGAACAAACAAACCAACAGAACCTATCTTGTACGAAACCCGGGGACTGCCTGTATTTATTTATACATATGTGAGGTGTGTGTGTGTTTTTTTACTTTATGTGCCCCCCATGAGCTCAAAAAAGACCCCATGGGCACATTTTCACTTTTAAGTTTTCCTCTGTAACTGGGGAGTCTACAAGAGCCCCAGTCACCAGGGGAAACAACCCCCCATGGGGCTAGCTCTGAGATCACGTGATCGCCGGCTCTGGACCCCGTGGTCGTGCCAACTTTTCAGCAACTTCAGTGTAATGCAGTAAAGAAAGAAGAAGGCAGAAGCGGGAATAAGCCCATTTTAAATTCTCCCCAGGGTCTCGGGGTGTGCCTGTCTCCCATCCACTATACCAGGGATGGCTAACCTATGGCACTGGTGCTAGAGGTGGCACTCGGAGTCCTTTCTGTGGGCACTCAGGCCATCACCAGAGATGACTCCAGGTATATTCCTGCAGTCCCAGACAGCCCAGGACTTGCTGTGCACAGAGCTATATTAAAGTGACAGCTCTACCTGATAATGACTTAAACATAAAAAAAGCTGATTTGTGCTCCTTCCCTTTCAAGAGCAGTGTGTTTTGTGAGAAAATTAGAGGTGTTGTTTAGAAGAACCCCTATCTGTTATATAGTCAGGTGAAGGGTTTGTGGCAAAAGCCCTGGATTTGTCTGCAGTAACCCAACAGTTAATGCAGACATATAGGGGCTTATTTTCTAAGGGTCCCGCGGCAGCATTTCTGTTGGGTTTTTCCAACGTTTTTGGGGATTGCGCCACTGGGACAGGGATTTAGAACGGGATTGTGTCACACGCAATTGGATTTTGGCGCAGGATTTAACTTTAAAATTGTGTCGCAAGTCATGCACTTACATACATCGGGAGGAAGATGGTGAACTGACCTGAGCAGGGAGTCGACACATGCAGGATATTGGGCGCACAATTGTAGTGAATCTCTACGTGCATTTTCGTCGGACACTCCGAATCGGGGAACGTGCAGGACCGGGTAAGTAAATGTGCCCCATAGTAAGCAGGGGTAGTCTGTTTGGTCCATGTTGGCCTCGCTAGCATAGACACCTTTGTAATGTCCGTACTGGGCCTGCTTATTATGGAGCAGGGATAGGCTGGTAGTGGGACTCCCACTCCATCCGGGCTTCAGTCCTGGGTTTCTGTATTGCCCACAGGTGCGGGTCACAGGACTCGTTAGATCTTGATTTAGACCTCAGGCCAGAAGCAGTACGTGAGTCACTACCTGGAGAGATGGATGCTGGACTGTGCTCATACAGCAAAATTATCCAAGTGCCTCCTGATATTCTGCTGGCCAAGAGCAGGTGCCTGGCAGCTAGGTGCACGTATAGAGAGGGACCTGCTATTGTATTAGACAGTACTCACACGAGTAGGATTTGTTTTGTTTATGCCTATTATTAGACAGTACTCACACGAGTAGGATTTGTTTTGTTTATGCCTATTCTGAGGCTGAAATAGGGCCATTTGGCTGTATTTCCCTCTGTTCTGGTACCTCAGAAACTTTCCTAACGTTTCATGGTACCTGAAAAAAATGTCATCAAAATCTGTCCTCCGAAAGCTCTATGGCCCTCCTTCCCTCCTGTGCCCTCTTGTGGGCCTATAAAGTATTTTAAATGCACATGTGTGGTATTACCATGCTCATCAGAAACTACACAACAAAATTTTAGATGCGTTTTCTCGTTTTATCCGGCACGAACATGTAAAGGTTACAACTAAGTAAACATGTTATTGTCAAAATTTTAAATTTCCACATAGAACCTCCACTTTGTTTTAATTCTGGTGAGATGCTTAAAGGGTTAACAAATTTACCAAAGGTTGTTTTGAATATTTTGAGGTTTGAAAATAGGGTAAATTGTGGAAAGTTTCTTATAACAAAAATTTTCATACCACAAATCAAATAAATATGAATAGGCTTCTAAAACTTGCTGCCAATTTGTACGCCTTCTAACATCAATCATAATAAAAAAATAACATTAATAAAATAATACCAACCTAAAGAAAACATATGGTAAATGTTAATTAGTTACACAATGTGGGTGGTTAGACAGTCATTTAACATAACGTTTAAAAATGAGACAATTGTACATTTTTCTAAATTTTTAAGAAATTGTCATTTGTTTTATAAATAAGTGCAAAACATTTCAATCAAAATATACCACTAGTATCAAGTAAAACATATCAAGAAAAAACGTTATTAAATACACTGCTAAAAGCATTCTAAGTTTAAGTATAGTGATAATGCATTGCCAAGCAAATAAAGCATTGTCTCAAAGGTGAACATTAAGGGGTTAATATATTACATTTATTGTTATTTATTATTATTATTTTGTATTTAAAAAAAATAGGAAACCCAAAATTGCTGTTAAAACTACATTTTGTTAAAAAAAGACCCCATATAACTATACAGATGGTTCCCTACTTAAGGACACCCGACTTACAGACGACCCTAGTTAAGAGACGGCCCCTCAGCCCACTGTGACCTCTGGTGAAGTTCCGGATGACTTTACTATAGTCCGGCTGCAAAGATCAGCTTTAAGATGTCTGTAATGAAGCTTTATTGATAATCCTTGGTCCAATTACAGCAAAAATTTTGAAACTCCAATTGTCACTGGGACAAAAGAAAATTTCTGTCTGGAGCTACAATTATAAAATATATGGTTTCGACTTACATACAAATTCAACGTAAGAACAAACCTATGGACCTATCTTGTACGTAATGCGGGGACTGCCTGCAGTGACATAAAAATAAAAATGATAACTCGTAGAATGCATTGTTGAAAAAAATTAAAAATGTGGGATAAGAGGATAAGAGAATTTTATTAAGATATGATGTAGTAGTTTTATATAATACAACTACTACTTACTAGTAATATAACTAGAGATGAGTGGACCTGTTAAAAGCTGAACCCAAACTTGAAAATTCTGTTCAGGTCAAACCCCCACCCCGTTCCTGAACTCCCACCAGTAACACCTTTTAAATACCGCTGGCAAATCCACTAGCAGCATTTAAGCCACTGAAGTACGTAAGCGCTGCCATTTTGAGAAGGAACATCACTCCCTGAGACATTAACCGGGAGCAACGATCCGCCCAAAATGGGGTCTTGCATTCCAGCAGGTAAGTGGCGACAAGTAAGTGGCAAGTAAGCAGGCTGCTTTTCCCCCAGCATTTAAAGAGTTAGCACATGCAATCGGTACTGGACCCCAAACTTCGCACTCTATTTTAACAATGTATTTGTGTATATAATTATTCAATTGAAAAGACTATTATTATTATATAAAAAGCTTTATATTTGTATGTATTCAATTTTATTACAATGACTAAAAATGTGTGTGTGTGTAATTTTTCTTAGAGGCCAGGCTGTGTGACATCACTAGCTAGTTAACCCATTAGTCGCTAATTTTATTCAATAATCAGTTGCTACAATTGATTATCTTCCTTACTATTTGCCCGGGTCCCTTTAAATATTTACATATTTTTAATATATACAAATACTTATTACTCACTTGAATAAATACCCAAGCAAATGTGTTCTAGGATCTTGGCCACATGCTTTTTGATATTTTAGATGTGTTATATCTGAATGAATGTATTGTTTGGCTCTTGTTTGGTTCCGCCCTAGACATTTACCATATGTAATTTATAGGCTACATGTTACTAAAGACTTTTATTTGAAATTTAATTATGTATTACATTTTTATATCCAATGTATGCATACACATCCTAAATTACATGAACCAGGGACACTTATTCATAGCTGCAGACAATGACTGCCATAATCTTCTTACATTTGTTATCCATGGCCTCCGTCCTTTTAAAATAGCTTTTTAAATTATGCAAATGAGCCTGAAAGGCTATTAGTAGTCTCAGAGTCTCTCCATGCTGTAGCTTCACAGGCTGTTACACTGCCTGGTGTAACAGTGGGAGTTAGGAAGTGCTCCTGAACAGTGTAAGCTCAGGGAAGCTGAGGAAGAAGGAGGGGGATACATGCTCCTGCACACTGTAACTGCTAGTTAAGCTGCATCACAGAGGGACTCGTTACCATAATTTTAAAAGGGTTTTTTTTTTGAGTAAGTGTTCCTGGTTTATCATGCTTGGTTTTGATGGTGGATTTTCTTTAAGAAAATTAACCCTTAGTGACCAAGCCCCACACATCACCCAGTTCTATTACTTTCACCCCTAAAACTATTCAAAGCTGCAGGTAGGAAGCTTATTAACCCTTAATGAAAGTTATTAACAAAATGAAAGTTTGATTTGGGATTCACTAATATTTATTATTTATACATTCATTTAGCCAAAGAATGTACCCACGTTAACTGAATAAAAGTAGAAAATGCATCTAAGGCCCCTTTCACGCGCGTGTTCTTTACATGCTTATGATGTGCAGAACTTGCATTGCACTCTGACCCAATGTAATCAATGGCCTCTTTCAGACTTGCATTATTTACATGCATGTTTTTTAAATGCGCGTTTAAATCTCAGCATGCTCTACTTTCGCTTGTGAAAAATGCACCATACTATGGAGTCACATCAAAAACGCATTGCACTCTGAGACACATGCAAGTGCAATGGAAGTGCAATGCATTTTTCTCTGATCATTTGTCATAGAAAAGATAGACCTCAGTCCTGAATTTTTTTCATGACTGTTATCTGCGCATGAAAACGCATTGAAAATGCATTGGAAACACCAAATAATTACACTGAACAAACTCTGACTGAAAACTGATTGAACTCTGATGAGTCTGATGTGATCTGCAACGCAAGTGTGAAAGCGGCCTAAGAATATATTGTGCAGTTTTTTCCGAGTAAGAGGAATGCCAGGGCATATGGTGGGGCGTGGAAGGGAAGGAGCGCCATTAAGCTTTTGTAGGGCAAAATAGATTTCAGGTGCCAGGATGTGTCTGTAGAGCCCCTGAGGCAGCGTTCACATGTGGCATTTTGGTTGCGTTTGGAAACACAATCCAAAGGCTCCACCTACAAACGCATGTTGAGGTTAAATTGCATTTACTTCGTGTTTAGGTAACACAATGGGGCAGATTTACTTACCCGGTCCTGTCGCGATCCCACGTTGCGTTGTACGACGAGGATTCGGGTCCGGTGCGATTCACTAAGATTGTGCGTCCGAGTTCCTGTATGTGTCGCTTCTGCGCTGAGGTCAGCTGGAGTTCACTTGCTTCTTCCCGGTTCATGTGAGTGCTTGCTCTTGTAACACATTTCCTTTTTTAAATTCCGCGGTTTGTCCGAATCCGTCTGGTTGTCCGAACGGCCACGCCCCCCGATTTCTGTCACATGCAAGCCGGTGCCGATGCACTACAATCCGATTGCGTGGGCAATTTAGGGCAAAAGATAAATATTCGGGAAACCCGACGAAAGTGCGGCGTTCGGACCTTTAGTAAATGAACCCCAATGTTACCAAAATTTGTGGAGCCTTTGGATTTCATTTCGAAACGCAACCAAAATGCCACGTGCGAACGTGGCCTCAGGTACCACAAACCTTTATCTCAGAGAATTTGTAGACTTTTTATCATGTGGTGTAGGGGGCATTTTAACCCCTTACCATTGTGCTTTTTCCATTTTACTTTCTGTTTATTGCTCCCTACTTTGAAAAATCAATTACTTTTTTTATCAGTGTACAGAGCTGTATAAGGGCTTATTTTCTGTGTAAAAAATTGCATTTGCACAATTTTCATGTGGGCTCTGTTTTTACGTCTTTCACTGTACATTCCAAATTGCATCTCTGATAAATTCTATAATATATTATAATATTATATAGGTTTAATTAGGTGTTAATAGAATTAACAAAAAATTTAAAACTTATGTACCAACAAAAAAAATTAGTACCTTTACCATATTCTGACTCCAATAACTTTTTTCTACTTAGGAGTACGGAGTTGGCAAAGTGTCATTTTTTCCAGGACGAGCTGACTTTTTCATTGCTACCATTTTAGGTACTGTGCAACCTTTGGATCAGGTTTTATTATGTTTTTATGCGTTGCAAAATGGAAAACAAGTGTCAACTCGGAGTGCATTAGAAATGTCAGCCTTTGCACTTGCATAGGCTGACAGACAGCTACTCGGTCCAGTCAGGCCGATGGCGATGCCGATGACCTTCATTAGGTCGCTGGTTGCCTGGCTAAGAAGATGGCATCCACAATCACTTTGCGGAGTGCCGGGAGTAGGGAGGGTGAAGATACATAGATGCTGCGGTCACAGCATTGACCCGGGGAATCTAATGGGTTAACGGCCGGATCGGACAGGACTGCTAGAGCAGAGACTTGGCTGTCATAAGACAGCTAGAACACTGCTCTCTCCTGCACGGGGGGACCCTGCAAACCTTAGGTTAGGCTGGCGGAGAAACCCATCGGCCTAGCCTAAGGTCCCTTAGTGACTGACGGAGAAATCCATATGGGTGGTCACTAAGGGGTATATGTTAGGTATATGTTGTCATACTTTTTACCCCGCATCTACATGGTTAAATATATTTTATTTTTCTATTGCTTGTCCTGTCAATTTAACTGTTCTAATTAGGATTCTGTTTGCATATTTAGCATTAAACATGCTGAAAGGTGTATATAGTGCAGGCTCGTGGGAGAGAAAAAGGCAGAATCCACTTGTCAACATACGAAGCAGATAATTAGTTACTAGGCAACATTGTTTGAACACAAAAATCTCAGTAGCTGCATCAATTATCCTCCTGCCTAGTCCAAGGTAAAATACTTTGAACATTTCTGAACTGTACAGAAAATGGCATGAGAATTCCATTATAAGTATGCATCCTGTGGGCCATGTCTGTGGCTACATTTGTGGACTGTTTCTCTGTTACATGAGTAATACAATACAAGGAAGAAATCTAAAATTGATACAGATAAAATGTTCACAAACAAAAATTCCAGTTATGATTTTCTTGTAGACACAAACTGTTAAAAAATTGATTTGTAAAGTGCTACAGAATATGCTGATGCTATATAAATAAAGATTGTTATTAAATGGGTTGTCCTATTGTTTTTAAAATTCTGGAGGCAGGTTGGGGAGGGATTTTTAATTAAACAAACCTGTACTTACCTCCTCCGATGCTCCTGCTGTCCTGCTCTGCCGCCTTGCCTGGCCGTGCCCCTATTTGTTTAAACGGGCACGGAAGCTGCAATGAGGTCAGCTGCCCGCCGAGGTGGCTGGCCACGCTGACCCATCCAGGTTGGCGTGGCTGGCAACAAAGTACAGGTTTGTTTTCTAAAAAATCCCTCCCCAGTCTGGCTCCAGAATTTAAAAAAAAAAAGGAACAACCCCTTTAACCTCTGTCTGCTTCTCTACTGAGAATATGTCCTCTGAAACAAGAGGACAATATAGGCAGATCTGTACAATTAATAAAGCTTTGGAGGTCCTTTCAACTGACAATTATTCTTTATATGCTTTATGTGAAGCACATGTTTACGTGCACCATATTTCAAGGGCTCCAAATGGGGATATAGTTGGTCATTTCACCACTTTTCACTGCAGAAGTACAATTTCATGAACAACTGTTCCATTGGTCACCCTTTGGATTCATCGTAAGTAATATAGAAAACACAGCATGACTGGAAGCTGGATGCTTTCAAAAAAAGAGAAACAGTGTTTGAACAAATATTTAAAAAGATTTAAAATAGCTACAAGTGCATAAATATAGTATAAAAAGATGTTAATATAAACCCATGTATATACTTCAGTATTTAGTATCCTTTTTATTTATTTATTTCTATCTATCTATTCCTATGCTCTGGATAATTTAGTAGAAATATAATTGCAATTAAGCTTAATCAATAGAGAAATATCCCAATGCACAGCAATGAAGCATGTACTTTAGAGTTCCGTCATAACAGATGCTACAAAACAGCCTTAGGTGAAGCTTGTTTGAACATGAATGCAGGAGAATTCATTCAAGATCAAAGGCAGAAGAAGAAAAATAGCTCTATTACTAAAAGCACAATATTCTACAAATGTTGCTCTGTTATACTTTGATAGACCTCAATGCTCAACAACAATTTCATGATATTCATCAATTATTAAATGATAATCACATAATATGCATAGACTGCAAGTTAAAAGGAGAGGAAAAGAGTGCATGATCCATTCCTTTATTTCACTTGATTCATGGATCCCATTGATCATTTTATGAATCCATTATGTGAACTTAAAGTGCTCAAAAATGAACAGTGATTTTGTATTTCTGTAAGGAGTGATCTGATGCTTGCTTGTTTTCTGAGGTATACCATATTGTTTCAGGGAAGAGGGTAAGGAAGAATGGATAAGAAGGGAAAATGGCACTCATGGACAACTGCAGAGGATAAATCCAACAGTGATGCTTTATTATACAATAAAATTTGTGACAAGCAACATGAGGTATGGTCTGATCAGGGAGAGGAAAAGGGTCCATTAAGATACAATTTATCCGCATCTGGGCTGTGGGATCTGAATTTATGGCCTTAACTAAGCCCAAGAAGCAAGGTCCAACACCGAAATGAGTCAAAGAGGCCCACAAGAAAGCCTTTTCTGCATCCACAGTTAGTAGACACATTTGTTGCTTAGGGGACTTAGCTCAGGAAATCAATAGCAGAGTTTTATAAGTGGTGTTACTGATGGAGTGGGAGCAGAGACCCAGTTAAACACCTGGGTAAAAATTGGGGTCAATTCCACTTTCATAGCTTTGTAGAATTGGAGAGTGATCCCATCCGTCTCTGACGATTTACCTGCTGGCGTAGACTTAATCACCTCCGATTAGGTAAAGTCAGCATCTAGTGCATCACTTTCCTTATCAGTAATGCAAGGTAGAGCTATCTCCTTGACATAAGCTTCAATCCCGTCTCATGCCCTGACTGTTATATAAATTGTGATAATAGGCTTGCAAGGTATCATTAATAGAATGGTGGCCATGTGTCAACTAGTCGGACTGGTCCCTAATCTGAGGAATGTAGACAGCAGTTGATTGGGGGCTGTTACGGGTGCCCCTTAGCCCATATCTCGCATTGCAGGCGCACCTGTGTGCCTCTGTGTGCCCCTCCATGCTAGCAGCACCCTCACTTAACTGTCCGCTCTCCAGCGGCATCTCCTACAGCTCGGCGCCCGTGTCCCCGCCTCCTAGGGAGTGCGCACCGGCTCTGTAAAATTTAAAGCGTTAATAGGCGCTGGCCAGCCACCGGGGGGAAGATGGTGAACTCCTGCGGACCTGACCGGGGGAGCGACACATGCAGGATATTGGGTGCACAATCTTAGTGAATCGTGCCAGACTGCCTGATTGTTGGACACTCCGGACCTCGTGAACTCAAGCGGTCAGGTAAGTAAATGTTCCCCATAGTCACAGTTTATTTATGCAAGTTTTCCACCATATGTGACGTCCCAAGTGTTTCAAACACCAAACACCTTTCTCTACTTCATAAAGTAGAAGTGTAGGTGGGCACTAATAAGGAAAGGTTCCGGATTTCTTAAATAAATTAGTATTTAATTATGCATCCAAAAACATACAAATATAAGAATCAGACCTACAGACGTCTGTGTTAAAAAAATTGGTCTTTGTAACAAAAAGACAACTAGCTTAAAAAATAAAAAAATATAGCACTTTAGAGATACGTCAAGGATTAACTTTAGTTTTGTATTAAACAATATAAAAAGGGTAAAAAATGGGGAGGAAAAGATGGTATCTTTTTGAAGAGTTCAGAGTTCGGATATCGTATGAAAAATAGGTATCCTGGAGGTATTTTAAGTGGCTAGCAAGATATAGGGCCCTATATCTGCATTATATGGCTAAAAATCGGATCGGCCCAGTGTAAATGACAGGTAATGTTAAATAATTGTGGTCATGCACTCACGGTTAATTGGTTCTGGCTTATTTTCATATTAGACAAAGTTTCTTTGTAATGGAGGATAATGGAAGGTAGTGTGGGCTGTGTACACTTTGGCGTTTAAACCGCCACGTGTGTTGCGCAATGGCGCTCCAAGACAGGTATTCTGGCGCGACTCATGTGTCAAACAGCAAAGCTTTTGCTTCGTCTTCTCCTTTTGCAGTCCCGGTCAATCTTCTTGCATTAGGTAAATGATAGTTGCATACAACGGGATGCGTCCATCCCAAGCAATAGAATTTGTAACACAGAATGTTCTGTTGTGAATCTCTTATTGCGTTTTGAATTCTTGGTGCTTTTTTCGTGAGTGGGTCTCGATCCTATGATTATAGCTGTAACATATGGCTAGACGCGTTTCCACCTTCCTCTACTTCCAGCTTCATCTGAAGCATTTCCTTAATGTGGAACTGCAACACTGCATTTCATAGCTCAAAATGCTATAACAGCATTTCAACCAATCAGAAAGTACATAATTTCAATGTTCAGTTCTCCTTCTGGTCATCCCTAAAATGTATAGTTTTCCTCCATGTCAGTGTCTTCCTTTTCTCATTGGGACATTTACTATGGGCTGTGCACTAGTTATCTGCTGGACTTTGCATGTTCTTTTTAGAACAAAGTTCTTGCACAGGTATTTAAGAAGTGTTCTCGCCACATTTGTGTTGCACGTGATCCTTTTGTGGCGCTGCTGCCGTAGACATCATGCGACACAAATAACAGGGCATTCCGGCGCTCAGTCGGACCGTAGGCCAGATTTAAAAGTCCAGATAGAATTGTGACACGTTAAATGAGCGCCAAAAAAAATGCTGTGCACTCTGTCAGAACTTTACAGTGAAGTCCTGATTCTGGCGCACCCTGCACTATACATGGGCAAACTGCATTTAGTGCAGTTTGCACTGTTGTTAGTACATGTGCCCCATTGTTTAGACCTTGCCGGTGATATCAGAGTATTGAATGTTGGAGTACAGGACTATCGGCATCTAGCTTAAACTTAACTGAATCCATACTTCCTGATTAAATATTGGGATTGGTTAAAACTGACTATTCTAAGACTGCATTCTTTAGAGACTAGAAGGAATGTGCATTCATTTTTTAATTGTTTTAAGTGCATATGTATATTTGCTTGAACACATATGTGATCAATCCATAATGCTCCTGTTCTACAACATGATGTCCTACTTTTACCGTCCTATTCTTCATGCCTGCCAAAATCTTTGTGTCAATATCCGTTTCTCACATCTACCTACTGTAAATTCGATAAATTATATATACAGTAAAGAAAATAATTATTTGATTTCTGCCAAAGTAAGTTTGCCCACTGACAAAGACATGAACAGTATATAATTTAAAGGGTAGGTTTATTTTAACGTTGAAAGGTAAAAATCATAAATAAAATCTAAATATAAATCACGTTGTATAAAATCTAAATATAAATCACATTGTATAAATTATATAAATGTATTTGCATTTTGCAGTGTGAAAAAAGTATTTGATCCCTCTGGCAAACAAGCCTTAATACTTGGTAATACTCTTGTTGGCAAGCACAGCTGTCAGACGTTTTTTGTAGTTGATGATGAGGTTTGGGCACATGTCAGGAGGAATTTTGGTCCATTCCGCTTTTGCAGATCGTCAATAAATACTTAAGATTTGAGGCAGTTGTCTGGCAACTCGGATCCTCAGCTCCCTCCATAAGTTTTCTATAGGATTAATGTCTGGAGACTGGCCAGGCTATCCATAACTTGTCCATAACCTTAATGTGGTTCTTTTTGAGCCACTCCTTTATTGCATTGGCTGTTTGTTTTGGGTCATTGTCTTGCTTAAAGACCCATCCATGAACATATTTTTATTGTTCTGGTGGATAGAAGGAGATTGTCTCTTAGGATCTTACGGTACATGGCTCCATCTATTCTCCCATTGATGCAGTGAAGTAGTCCTGAGCCCTCAGCAGAAAAAAGACTTCCAAAACATAATGTTTCCACCTCCGTAATTGACAATGGGGACGGTGTTCTTTGGGTCCTAGGCAAAATTTCTCTTCCTCCAAACGTGGCGAGTTGAGTTAATGCCAAAGAGCTCAATTTTCTTCTTATCTGACCAAAGCACCTTATCCCAATCACTCACAGAATCATACAGGTGTTCATAGGAAACCTTGAGACAGGCCTGCAAATGTTTTTCGAGCAGGGTGACCTTGCGGGTGCTCCCGGATTTAAAACCATTAAGGAATAATGTGTTCCCAATGGTCCTCTTGGTGACTGTGGTCCCAGCTTCCTTGAGATCATCAAAAAGTTCCCCCTGTGGAGTTTTAGGCTGATATCTTACCTTCCTCATGATCAAGGTGAGATTTTGCATAATGCCCTAGATCGATGTCAATTGACAGTCATTTTGTATTTCTTCAATTTTCTTACTATTGCACCAACAGTTGTCTCCTTCTCATCCAATGTCTTAGAGTTTTGTAGCCTATTCCAGCCTTGTGCAGGTCTATGATCTTGTCCCTGACATTCTTAGAAAGCTCTTTCGTCTTGCCCATGTTGTAGAGGTTGGTGTTTGACTGATTAAGAGAGTCTGTGGACAGAAGTTTGTGGTACATATTCTTCATGCACTGCTTCAACAGAGCGCACTAACTTTTTTTTGGTGCACCTTTAACATGGGGCACGGTCTGACTGAGCACCAGAATGACCATTTCAGTGCAGAAATTTGTGTCGGATGAAGAATAGTGCAGCCATGACAGAAAGTGGTTGCATGCGACACAAATGTGTAGCAGACACTTCTTGAATACATGTGTAAGCAGTTTGCACTGAAAAGAATGTGCACAAGTACCTTAGTAAATGTGGGCCACTGTCTTTACTGGAGGTAACTAGTAGATTAGTTGAGAATAACTGGTCTGTAGAACTCCTAATGAATGGTAGGGGATCAAATACTTACAAAATGCAAATAAATTTTGTAAGGAGTGGATACTCCTATAGCAGTGGCGTAACTACTAGAGCAGGGCCCCATAGCAGACTTCTGCATGGTGGTAGATGAGCAGGGTGAACATTATCCCTTAAAATAATATTCATATTAGTACACAGATCTTTATAAAATAACACACATTTATACACTCATACATTCATGCAGCCCAGTAGCTGCTGACCACATAAAAGTAGACAGCATGAAGCTAGAGAAGAGAGATTCCTAATCCTAGGACAGCATGGTGGTTTAGTAGCTAGCATTACAGCTTTGCAGCGCTGGGACCTGGGATCTGCATCTGAGTTTGTATATTCTCTCTGTTTTTGCGTGGGTTTCCTCTGGTTTCCTCCCACACTCCAAACACATATTGGTAGATTGATTAGATTGTGAGCCCCATAGGGACAGGGGGTGATTTTGCAAGCTCTGTGCAGCGCTGAGTAATTTGTGTGCACTATATAAATAAAGGAATTATTATTATTATTAGTCCTGCCAACCCCTCCCCTGACATTTCTTGTCTGAGCTCCTGCCTCAGCTGTGTACTGTGGAAGATGTGTTACATAAATATTATGTTGTACAATGTGCAGTATAATATGTATGCAATGGTGAACATCTTCCATTCATTAGTGTGGCAAATTGGATGCTAGGGCCCCCTGACACTGTGGGCCCCATAGCAGCTGCTATGGCTGCTACCACTGTAGTAACGCCCCTGTCCTATAGTGTGTGCTCACTGGATTATGTATCTATCATCCTTAAATTCCCAGATGTTGACTGGGGTAAGGGTCTTCTTCATCTACAAAGGGGATAAGTGCATGAGACCTATTGATTAAAGTTCCTACTAGAGGCACTGCTTTGTTATAGCTTGTAATTTCCAACAATACAGAACCTGTTTAAAATGTCACTTTTCATAATATGCTCAGTAATGGTGACCACAATGTAATCACATTTTACATAAAAAATAAAATGTGTTCCTTGGCAATAACAATGACAACTTGGCATTGTTGTTCATCCACTTGGCAGAGCCTCAGTGTGGATAAATGTAAGGTTATTCAACAAATGTCCTAAGGGAGTATATTTGGGAGAGTCCCTTGTTGAGAATAACCTGGTTGTTCTTGTTGATCACCGACTAACAGCATGCAATGTCAATCAGCTGCATCTAAAGCCAGGTCTTGTTATGTACTAAAAGAGACATGGACTCTCCCGGTACAGATGTAATGTTTGGCCATGTGCAGTTCACTTCTGGGCAACAATTCGTTAAAAGGATGCCCTGTAGTTGGAGAGGTAAAAAGGAGAGCCATAAAAATGGCAATGGGCATGGAGAATATCAATTATCAGGAAAGATTAAAAAAGTTAGATTTATTAGTCTTGAAAAGGATTATCTTATCTTAAATAGATGGAAAAAGGGGACTTAATCATATTTAATTTATGTCTTTAGTTAAAAAACCTGGTTTAACCCTCACAGGACCATGACTCTTTTCATTTATGCATTTCTATGTTTTATTCCCCTCATTCAAAAAGCTGGGATACTATAAGCAGATTGCAAGATATGACACATATATATATATATACTCAGCCATGGCTGTTGGATTACCGGAGGGGATCACAGTGAGATGCTATCATCACCGGACTGACATCCACTTACATGATACACGATGCACAGATCACCAAGGGATATTAATCCTACAGAATGACAAGAAAATCAAGAAAAGAAGAGAAAGATTCGCCAACATGGATTTTTTGGATGAAGGTTTACTTTTCAGTCAACAAATATATGCCTTTTACACAAATAACTATATACTTCTATCCCTCTATAGGACTTGCCACTGTTATATTTACTGTTTTCACACTAAATGTTACACTAAAATAATGGTTCTCATAAGAGAAAAAACTGTTCCTTAAGATACTGTTCCTTAGATGTATATTTGCATGATCTTACTAGCTATATAGTCTGGTATCCAATGTCACCCAATGTGAATAATAGGATACAGGATGTTCCATCCGTGTTATCTTACTTTCCACAAATCTTACTGCAGAAGATCTATTTTTTCCCCTCCTTTATTTTCAGAACATGCACAGTAGTCTTTGGCACAATTCTACACAGCTCTCTATGTCTTTTACACTTTCCTCTATCTCTGTAACCAGATCCACCACAAGTTACAATGCGCATACTACATACCAACGTGATACACGCTGCCGGGGGTCCGAGGGTTGTTCGGCCTGGTGACGCGGGGCAGGCACAAGCAGGAGGTGGAGGATTGTGTCTGTCTCGCGAGATCCGGGCCAGCGCATGCCATTCTCATTATTCTACGTACACAGATGGGATCCTATTCCAATTACTTATTTTGTATTAATATTGCAAGTCAGACACCTTACCTTTACCCCTCAGGAAGCCACTCTGCAGCAGAACACGTGGGGCGTTCGGGTTTTTGGCTCCTACCCCATCAGGAACTGGTGACATTAACTCTTATTCGTATTGTGGACATTTTGTTTTTTTATCAATTGCTGCTGGTTCTGTATTTTGGGCATTATGGGAATTGATACGATACACCGCATTAGTCTACTTTCCATTTATATTACCTCATTATATATTTCACTACCCTAGTAGACACATGCACTTTACAAATTATCCAGCTAACCAAAGTTACAAGCATCGGGAAGAAGAAGGTGAACTCCGGCAGACCTCGGCGGGGAAGCGACGGATGCAGGAATTTGGGCGCACGAGCTACATGAATCTCACCAGACTTCATCTTCGTCGGAACGTCCGAATCGGGGATTGCGACAGGACCAGGTAAGTAAATTTGCCCCATTGTTGTCATGCAGCCATATCTCCACATATAATGATGTGCTTTTAAATGTTTTTAAATGTAAGTTTTCTTGTGGTATTTGAACTAATAAAATTTATATTTTTGGTATAATACGATTTTGTATTATTAGCCGATGCATACAATTCCCCACTTTTTATTTTCTTTATTAATACATTGTTTAGGGATTTGTGGCTATGATAGTGAACTAACTACTCATTCAAAAAGCCATAACATTTAAAATTTTTCCTTTTACTGAGATGTATGAGCGCTGGTTATCGGTGGAAGAAATTGTACTTTTTAGTGACACTATTTAATACACATTTAATATTCCATGCACTGTACTGGAAAACTGGAAAAATATTCCAAATCATGTAAAACTGACAGAAAAAATAAATTTGCTGCATTTTCTTGTGGGTTCTGTTTTTATACCTTTCACGGTACACTCCAAAGTACACCTCCTCTTTATTCTTTGGGTTGGTATGATAATGGAGATACCAAATTTATTATAGGTTTTATTAAAAGTACATTTTTTTAAATGTACATTTTTTTTTTACAAAAAAAACCATGTTGACATATTCCCACACCAATACAGGGATCAATCAGGGATCAAATAATTATTCACTTTATGCCTTTTTACCGCAACATTGATGGTTATAGAATTCTGTACCCCAAATTCCTTGCCCTGTCCCTTACCTTCCACATTGGAAATACCAGTCAGTAGACACTTTGCTGAAAAAGGAAACAAAGAATCTGATCTCAAGTTCAGACTTATAGACCATATTCCCCCATTGAGATGATGTGCTAATAGGGATTAACTTCTGAGAAAGAAAGAGCTATGGTGGATACGCCACTTACATACATTAAGTGTACGTTTTTTAGGGAGAATTTCCCTATCGGCGATATTTACCTTATTTTTCTTTTTTTGTCTCTTTAGATCACACAATATACAATCCCCATCGGTCAGACCAATGTTTCCCATATGGATCACTGTAAATAAAAGTGATGCCCGTGTGTTTGGTTTATTATAGGGTTGTTACCCCAGCCTGTATCCCAAAATGCTGTACAGATGACATTGGGGTTACTAAAGGGGGTTGCAGATTTAGCAGCCAACAAGCACTTCATAAGTCCTGCAGAGCTACATTAGCCTGATATAGGTCTTGATTGTAAGTCTCCGTCGCTCCTTCAGGAGTTAGACATGATCCATCGCTGAATACTGTTGTGGTTTGTAAGATACCTATGGGCAGCACAGTTGCTTATTGGGTAGCACTATAGCCTTGCAACTCTGGGGTCCTGGGTTCAAGTCCCACCCAGGTCAACATCTGCAAAGAGTTTGTATGTTCTCATGTGCCACCCTCCAGAGCCAGTTGGACGATGCGTATCATACTTCTGGCCTGCACGTAGCGGGAGGAGAGGTAGACACTCTGGTTGCGGTGTGGATATACAAATGGCATGTTACTATGTAACAGGTATCTCTTTGCATAATTATTATGAATCACAGGAGACTACTGGGCGTTCCTTTACAAAGGCAGTTTCTACTACAAATGTGATGATTGTCATTCACTCAACACTTTGGCTAAATACTTTGTTTATAACTGACCAATCAGAAAATGGTTTAGTCCTTCAAACACAATTGCTGATTGTTCACACTATGCTTGAAGAAGATGGCTAGTCCACTGAAACATCGTACCATAGAATAAAGAAACACCCTGTTTTTTTCACGATTTGGTAGTGCTGCTGGTTTTCTTTCAATATATATTTGTCTGCTTTCCGAATTTAAGAAACAAGCTGTGTAACTGGATATATGGCAAAGCTTAGAAGTAGTAAAGCACATTTGAGGCCTAATTTGGTGATTTACACTGTTTTGGCTAGCAATTGCAAAGGTTCTGAATTGCAATAAAAAATACACCCTAAGGCAGTGATGGCGAACCTTTTTGAGACCCACAGAGATTGCTCTGAGTGCCACCTCTGGCACCCGTGCCATAGGTTCGCCACCACTGCCCTAAGGTGTGGATCCTATTTTAGTCAAGAAAAGTCTTTTTTGTCTACAAAAATGGCAGGGCACAGTTTAGCAAACCATTATGTGCAATGAGAATATTAGGCATTGTTTGGTAATTTGCTGCATTGTCGTGCATTAGCAGAAGCTCTAAACCAGTGGTTCTCAACCTTTCTAATGCTGTGACCCCGCAATACAGTTTCTCATGTTGCGGTGACCCCAAACCATGTACAAGAATATAACGACTATAAAAATGTACCATATGTACAAGAATATAACTACAATAATACTGCCCCCTATGTGCAAGAATATAACTACTATAATACTGCCCCCCTGTACAAGAATATAACTACTATAATACTGCCCTCTATGTACAAGAATATAACTACTATAATACTGCCCCCTATGTGCAAGAATATAACTACTCTAATACTGTCCCCTATGTACAGGAATATTACTACTATAATACTGCCACCTATGTATAAGAATATAACTACTATACTACGGCCCCCTATGACAAAAGACTATACTATATACTGGCCCCCTATGTAAAAAATATAACTACTTAATAACTTGCCCCCCTATGTACAAGAATATAACTACCTAGATCCCTTAGTAGATACTACCGAATCCGGCGTATAAGACGACTTTTTGAAGCAGAAAATCTCGTCTTCTCTGGGTCGTCTTACGCCTGTAATCGTCTTATCGGGGTCCCGGTGCATGGAGAGGGCTCACCGGGCCTGACCCTGCTCCATACCGTAAGTCTTGCTGCTATTTGAGTCAAGGCTTACCGGTACCACCACCCTCGCTATCGGTGCTAGCACCGATCTCGGTGTTTGCACAGCGATGGTCTGCCGGCAGCCCCAAAAAGCTGGCCGGCAACCTCAAAAAGACATCGGGTGTCTACTCACCCTCCTGTTGCCCGATGTCCGCGGTGGATCCGCCTCCTCCCCAGTCCTTCTTTCTTCTGCGTGCTGGCGCTGCCGCATGGCCTGTTTCCCGGGCGGCGCCTATATGACGTCAGCGGCGGCGCGTCATACTAGCCCGTTCCAGGGAGAAACATAGCGCGCCCGGCACTGAAGTTAGTGAAGACAGAAACGGGCGCCGAAGCCAGAAGAGGACCCACGCGGACATCGTGGGAAGCAACGCTTGCAGGTTCGGGGCCAATCGGAGGTGTGAGTATATAAGTTTATTATATTTCTCTATTAATGCTGGGCTGGCTGGATATTACTGGGGCAGTGCTGTTACTACGTGGGGGCAGTGCTGTATACTAACTGGGGTGGGCTGTTCCTGTATAACTACTACTGGTGGCTGTGCTGTATACTACTGGGGGCAGTGCTGTATGCTGACTGGGTGGCTGTGCTTATACTACTGGGGGCTGTTTCTGTATGGTATGTTGTTGTTTTGAATGCCTTTAGTTATGGAGCGACAGTTTTTCCGCTATATACCTGCATGTCAATAAAATTTACATTAAAAAAGGACCATGTTATAACTTCAATGTTTTTTTTTTAAATTTTTTACCGGTGTTTTGCATGACGTTGGAATAGGGGTAGTCTTATATAGCGCGAATATATCTAAACTCTATATTTTAAACAGAAAGTAGGTGTGTCGGTCGTCTTATCACCAGGTCGTCTTATACGCCGGAATATACGGTACGTAATACTGCCTCTTATGTACAACATCATAACTCTATAATACTGGACTCCCCTATGTACAGGATATAATAACTACTATATACTGACTCGCCCCCCTATTTAACAAGATATACTACTATATAATCTGCCCCTATGTACAGAATATAACTACTATAGATACTGCCCTATGTACAAGAATATAACTACTATAAAATATAATACTGCCCCATAGGTACAGGAATATAACTACTATATAATACTGGCCCCTATGTACAAAATATACTAACTATAATACGGCCCCCTAGGTGCAAGAAATATAACTACTATAACACTGCCTCCCTATGTGCAAACTATAACTACTATAATACTGCTCCCTATGTGCGAGAATAAAATACTACTAATACTGCCTCCTAGTAACGAATAAACTACTATAATACTGCTCCCTATGTACAGGATATAACTACTATAATCCTTCCCCTAATGTACAAAATATAACTACTAAAACGTGCCCCTATGTACAGAGAATATAAACTACTATAATACTGCCCCCTATGTAAGGAATAGTACTATATAAACTCCCCCTCTGTACAGGAATAACTAACATATATACTAACTTGCCCCCCTATGTACAGGACATATAACTACTATAATACTGCCCCTACTGTAAGCATATAACTACCTATAATACTGCCCACCTACTCAGTACAAGGAAAATATAACTGCTAAATATAAAAATTCCAATGCAAGAATATAGTCAGCATAGTAGTAAAAATCCATTCTTCTTGAATTTCATTTAATTAAAAGTCCATAGCAAAAAAAACCAAACGCGTTTCAGGAGAATAATCTCCCTTAATCATGGTAACATTTTGGCTCAATGCACAAAAAACCATATTTAAAGAAAAGAGACTGACCTGGGCGGTACATTGCGTTGTGCACCCAAGTCTGGACGTCATTTCCCTATCCTCTTTACACAACAAGCAGATACAATTCAGATACACAGTGGATACAATTGTCATTACAATGACTTTTATAAAAACATTTCATTAAAATCATCATAAAGGTCTTCTTCCCTAAAATTCTACCTGGAGGGAATCCCCTAGTTTTTAAATTCATAATCCAATAAGCCTCTCTTTTTCTAATGCTTTTAGCAGTCACACCTCTTTCTGGTCTATTCATATTAAAACCCTCTCCACAACAACCAAAGCATTTCAAAAAATTTGGTTGTTCATATTGTGTTTTTTCTAGCAGTGCTTTGGTCCCACCTGATATTTTCCCTTACTTTTCTTTGCACTTCCCCTATCTGTTCACATTATTTTCTCCTTATATATTCTGTCGCTTTATTTTTCTTTTTGCTGCCAACATATTTTATTGCAGCTGCTGTGCATTCTCATGACAATAATCGCAAGATCTGAATTCAATTAAAATAAATTTTCAATATCAAAGGATCTGTCATTGCTTTTCACAGTGTTACAATTTTTTAATCATATGCGCCATATTGCACCTCAAAACATTTGCAACCTAACAAAAACACTACAACCCATGACAAGGAAAAAAGCAAGCCCCTCTTTGTGAGAGCCAAATGTTTTTGTTTTTTTTTTTTTGTTTCTTTGTAAGACTATAGGTGAGACACTATGCTTCCAAGGTTCTCGCTACCTTACCTCGTCTGCTACAATTGACTTCCCGTGGATATTTCACTCCCATTTCTGTTCCCTCCTTTAAGGATAGTTCGTAATTTTTATGTCACTATTCGCATTGGCAATTATTTTTTACTATCGTAACAATTACAACAAACCTACCCACACTTGCCATAGTTGCTGTTAAAATAATTTGTTTGAAAAGGTGAGTTTTTCCCTTTTTTTGTTTTTTTTTTCTTATTTCTTATTGCAAATTGCAGAAAAAAATGCCATTGCAAATGTATTGCAATTGTCAATTGCCCAACACCCTGGGGTTTCAGACTCTAAAAGTGCTTCTGGGAACAGTGTCTATATTTGCGTTGTTTTTTTTTTGCTGTCCGCAATATGTCCATCGCTTTTGTACCCGTACTACCCGCTTAAACTTTAATTTTGGGCTAATTTCTTTCCTCACCTTCTACTAGTGAAAAGCCTTATTTCAGTACGTTTCTTTTTTAGTGTCCTGTGCATCTGACCTGTGGATTGCTTGAAACGTGTGCTCTGATGAACCGCTATCAGCCTGTAAATTGAATGCACCTTCTTTGTTGGTTTCCTGTATGTCTCTGTGAGGAGTTATCGGCCATTAGGATCTCCTTGAGGATCATATCCAAAAAGATATCTTATCCTTTGCCATATCTCCTGTGATAAACAACCAAATTCAAGAATTTTTATTATTAATATTTCCTTAATGAACTTATTCTGTCCGCACTGGTCCCTTCAAATAATGAAGGATGTCTCCCATGAAATCTGTCTTCTGCCATAAAAACCATATATAATATATCAAGCCTATAACATGGTTGGCAGATCATAGTGACACCCCCTCCCCTCCACCTCTCCCAACCAGGACATATAGATTAGCTAGGAATGGACAAAAATTTTGCCCCCATCAGGCCTCCCTCTTTTGTAGTAAAAAAAAAAAATCCCATTAAAAAGCAAAAGTAGTTAGTCTGAAACAAGTGGAATACAGAAACACTACAAAGGAACTTCCTATCAAATTATTCTCATACCCCTGTATTTGTATAGGTGGTGTTTGCGTGCTGTCTTCCAACCAGGTGATGGGGATGCAGGAGTATAAAGCTTGACAATCACACAAGTCATCCCCCTGCATCCCTCATCCCACGCAACATTGCATTTGCCTTAAAGTCCAGATGTTGTATCTCTTAGAATATATCCAGGGCTCTCCTTAACAGGGGGCTGAAGGTGCAATCACCCAGTTACTCCATCCCCGCATTCAGGGAGCCAATACCCCCGCACCCAATACCCACCCGCAATAATAATGGGTCTTAGTGGAGGTGTAAACAGGTTTGTGGATTTTTGGCATCCTGAAAGATAGGTGTGAGGGGTTTTATTATTAACAAAAATTTTTCTTCTTTTTGGGAACAAACTCCTAGAGCTTTACCCTCCTCTAAAAATCTCAGCAGTATGCTCTGAAAAAGACTCTACTCTGGTGTTCTTTAAAAGGGGTATTTCCCAATCGGTTCATTTACATTTTAATTAAATTCTTTGCTTATGTAACATTTCTTCAATTTGGATGTTAATTAAAAAAAATTTCTTTATGAAAGATAATTTCTCATAAATGTTCATGTTGTCCCTTAGAAACAAATTAAGCTTCCCTGTATAATACGAGAACCACCTCCCTCACACTCTGACAAGCGGTGGCCAGACTTGCGCTATAAGGTTCCCTGCAGACCACCAGGATTATTCATAAATCATTACCTACAAGGGTGGCTGTGCTACATGTAGTAACTCCAGGACATTTTATATACAATAACCTTTGTTTCTTTGTGCCTCAATCCATCAGAGGTGGTCGTATCCTAGGAAGCTATCTTGTTTCTAATGGACACCATGGATACTTTATGGAAATTATCTTCACACGGGAACATTTTTTTTAATAACATCTAATTTAAGAATGTTTTATATTGGCAGATTAGAAACTGATGCCGAGTGCCCCAGATGAAGAACTAACCCCTTTAATAAGTTTTTCTTAGGGAGACTCTCTATCAAATCTCTATCAGCCAGTGTGTATGACAATCTTCCTTCTCATATAATTTATAGCATCTAATGAAAAAATGACCACTGCACCTGCAGCACCCCCTTATCGCCACTGCGGACCTACAATATTTTTATTAGGATTCTCTTATGTCATACAGGCAACACTTTGGTTGCTTCTAGTTAAATTCCTAGATGAATTGTCTCAGTCTTTAGGTTCTCTATATGGAGGTCTCCTCTCAGCTCTCTTCCCTCAATCAGAGCATGAAAGTCCTCCAGCCAGAACTCTAGACTGATGGGGAGGGGAATAGAAGTGGGGGTTAGGGGAGTCATTAGAATACCGGAGGTTAGAGGGTTAGAGGGCCATTACATCAGTATTCAACCTAGATAGATCTTGGTAAGTACATACAGTATTCTGTTCTCTGCAAACATCATATCCGCATATTCTGCATGTTTGACACCTCAACTTGGCATATTATTTGCTTTGTCACATCTCATCCTCAAAAAAATTGTCTTTTTTATGGTTAAATAAATAATAACCTCATAAATTTTTATTTAACAAATCCATCAGGGTGTCAAACACTGTTAAACGTATTCCTATGTAGCCGCGCACATGGTCGCGCGCATGGTAAGCGCCGAGTGCGTACCTCCCTGCGCCGGCTATAAAGTTTAAAAAGTGTTTTAAACCGCAATACAGCGGTTTAAAACACTAACAAAAATAAGCTCCGGCACCAGCTCACCCTGAGCTCACCCTGAGCTGGTGCTCGGTATTTCCATCTGAAACCTGCCACTTCAAGTGGTAGGTTTCCTTTAAAGGTAGGATGATCCCCTTTCTCTCACTAACTAGCTCCTCAGAGCTGCTCAGGCAGGGAGCTGAGCTCTGGCTGCACTGGTCTGTCTCCCTGTCTAACTAGACTGGAACCGAGCTCTAGAAGTTTCCTGACCAGGGGTTTTACTACTCCCACTGGTCAGGTGGTGGTTCCTCTTCCAACTGCATCCCAGCTCACAGAAACAACTGTGATTGGCTGACACATATTACATCACATAAAACAATTAACTCCTGCCGGGGGGAAAATCCGTGACAATCTCATAGCTGCCCCTGACGCGGGGCAGAGGTACGAAAAACGGGAAAGTCCTGTCAAAATCGGGACGGTTGGGAGCTATGGTTTTATTACTCCCACTGGTCAGGTGGTGGTTACTCCTCCATTTGCATCCCAGCTTACAGATACAAGATATAAACACTTGTGATTGGCTGACACATATTACATCACATTCTACACTTAACTCCTGCCTTACCAGGCAGGATCTACCACTGCAGTGTTCCCCTGTGTTATGTAGTGACCTGCTGTGGGGTTGATCAGACCCTACACAGGCTGCAAGCTACATGGTGGGACGTATTCGCAACAACCCCTCTGCCTTGTATCGGCAGGGGTGTTGCACGTTTGTCATGGCGGCCTCCAGTGTGTTTTTTTCTGTTAGTCCATATCCCTGACATACACAGGAAGAAGGGAAGGGGGAGCAGAATGAGTCATAATATCCTGCTACAGGTCCCTCCTATTTAGCAGTGTTCAGACATGTAAACAAAGATCCTACAGAGTGCACAGAGAGTCTGCACATAACAATAAAGAAAGCATCAGGGATGATAAATTATTAGTGAACATTCAGGGATTATTATTAAGGCAGTAAAAGCACATGGGCAATTTATGTAAAAGAGTGGGCAACCCCTTTAAAGCCTTAAAAGTCCACAGAAAGCCAATGGTCCATGAAAGAATACACATATCTGAATGGACAGACATTCAGATATATCTGTCACATAAAAACAGGAATGTGCTGTAAATAAAGCCTTTGTCTGACACTGAGTAAACCAAATCAGTAAACTATCATAGAGGAACACTATGCATTTCATCACATGCAAAAATGTTGTGATTATATGATTATGATAAGCCACAGTAAAATGTTCCTGGGTAGGCTGTATGTAGCTGTGTTACTGGGGGCAAGGCGGCTGTATGTAGCTGTGTTACTAGGGGGCGAGGCGGCTGTATGTGGCTGTGTTATTGGGGGCGAGGCGGCTGTGTGTAGTTGTGTTACTGGGGATGAGGCGGCTGTATGTAGCTGTGTTACTGGGGGCGAGGCGGCTGTATGTAGCTGTGTTACTGGGGGCGAGGCGGCTGTATGTAGCTGTGTCACTGGGGGCGAGGCGGCTGTATGTAGCTGTGTTACTGGGGGCTAGGCGGCTGTATGTAGCTGTGTTACTGGGGGTGAGGCGGCTGTATGTGGCTGTGTTACTGGGGGCGAGGCGGCTCTATGTAGTTGTGTTACTGGGATGAGGCGGCTGTATGTAGCTGTGTTACTGGGGGCGAGGCGGCTATATGTAGCTGTGTTACAGATGTACAAGAATATAACTACTATAATACTGCCCCCTATGTACAAGAATATAACAACTATAATACTTCCCTCCTATGTACAAGAATATGACTACTATAATACTGTCCCCTATGTACTAGAATTTAACTACTATAATACTGCCCCTGTGTACAAGAATATATCTACTATAATACTGCCCATTAAGTACAAGAATATACCGTATATACTCGTGTATAAGCCGTCCCCTCGGCTTATACACGAGCCTATTACAAAAAAAAATTACCCACTTAAAAAAAATAAACTTAAATACTCACCCTCCGATGTCGGCGCGGCTTACCGATGTCCCCGATGTCAACGTGCTTCGTCTTCTTTCTTCTCTGTGGCTCTTCTTCTTTCTTCCGGCATGGACGCGGCCATGTTTTCTTCATGGCCGAGCATACTATGAAGTCAGCATCGGCCGCGTCCTAGTATGCGCATGCTAGAAGAAAACATAGCCGCGTCCATGCCGGAAGAAAGAAGAGTGAAGAGGAGCCGCGGAGAAGAAAGAAGACGGGACGCGCTGACATCGGGGACATCGGTAAGCCGCGCCAACATTGGGGAGCCGTGCTGACATCGAAGGGTGAGTATTTAAGTTTATTTTTTTAAGGGCCGTGGGGGCAGGCTGCTGTGTACTAGTAGGGGCTGCTGTATACTACTAGGGGCTTGCTGTATACTACTAGGGGCTGCTGAATACTTCTAAGGGCTTGCTGTATACTACTAGGGGCTTGCTGTATTCCCACCCTTGGCTTATACTCGAGTCAGTAGTTTTACCCAGTTTTTGGTGGTAAAATTAGGGGTCTCGGCTTATACTCGGGTCGGCTTATACGCGAGTATATACGCTAACTACTATAATACTGTACCCTATTTACACGAATATAACTAGTATAATACTGTCCCCAATATAGAGGTATATAACTACTATAATACTGCCCCTATGTACAATAATATAACTACTATAATACTGCCCCCTATGTACAAGAATATAACTACTATAATACTGCCCCCTATGTACAAGAATATAACTACTATAATACTGCCCCCTATGTACAAGAATAT